>JANAVB010016196.1:7251804-7851804 GCA_029216955.1 Iris pallida | reverse complement strand
ATAAAATTGCATGAATTTCATTCCACAAAAATTCCCTTTTACTCAAACCTTGATAACATGATCATTTGTGATCCAAATTGACTCTAGTCTTTTGCATTGGAACCCTACAACATCTAGGGAGCTAAGGGAAGCAAGAAATCTAGAATTTGGGAGCTAGGGCATCGTCGAGTTCGAGATCACAACACCCTCTTTTCATTTATTTTCCTTGGAATTTCACCAATAGGTAAATATGTCCAAACCTAGTCTAATTCCTGTTTTTATTTCATAAATGCATTCATATAAGGTTAACCATACTGTAGGTAAAGTTTGGTGGGATTTTGGTGTGTTTTGGTGTCCGTATCGGACACGTATCCTAGACTAGGAAATTGTGTTTGATTAAATGTCTCAATGGATTCAAATATTGTGTTTTGCAAAACTTTTTTACACAAACACCTAGCCCTGGACTTGCTAACCCTAACCCCACTTGACTGAGCACGTATCGTGTCCCTTTTCGTGTCCAAATCGGACACAAACTCGAGTATTGACAGTGCACAGACACACTGTTCATCCCCTGCTCACTAACACTTCATACTCACTGTAGACACGACGTGGACACGTGAAAATTGGTGTGGACACGGGGGCAGTGTCTGTGCACACTCCCCCAAGGTTTCACGACACTTTGTGTCGTGTGGTGGACACACGGACACGTGCACTGGTCGTGCACTGACAATACACGCACGCACAGTGTCAACTTCGCGCGTCTCGTATCGCGCGGACACGACACAATGACACCTCGTGTTTGCACGAGAGTGTAGCCCATCATGTGGGCTACACGTGGACACGAGCACGAGATTCCACGTGGCTCGTGTCGTGTGCACGAGACACGTGCATCTCTGCACGACGCTGTGCGTGTATACGCGTATCAGTGTTTACCCGAGTCGTGTTTTCTCGTGTTTGGACACGTGAAAACGTGTCGTGGTGTCGTGTCAGTGTCCTAGGACACTAGAGTATCTATGGGGGGTTAGTTACCAACCGTTAGTTGCGAGTCTTAGCTCGATTGGGTTGCGTGTTTTCGAATTATCCCATTTCAGTGCAACTGTGCACAGTTACAGTTTTGGGGATTAAATCCCAGTTTTCAAAATCGAATTTTGATTCGATTTTGTTAATGATTTATGTATTAGACTAGTGTATTTTAGTGAGTATATGTGTAGTATATATGTATTTGTAAGTGTAGGTCGAATTTGAGGAGATTTGGGTGAGTATGTGTGAAGTTATGTATATATACACATATGTATGTATATGTGTTATGTGTGTGTATGTTTGGGGGAATGGTTGGGTTCCAGGTTCTGGAAACCCCCCCCTGTCCTGATTCAGTCCCTCACTCTCTCTCACTGTCTCACTCTCTCTCTCATTCAGTCTCTCTCTCTTTCCCTTTGTCTCTCTCTCTATGTCTCTATATATATAGGTATATATATATATAAGTTTATATATATATGTATATACATATATGAGATATATGTATATATTGTACTAGTTTACTTTAGGTCAATATATATATATATATATATATATATATATATATATATATATATATATATATATATATATATATATATATGTGTGTGGTTGTATTATATATGTTATTCATACATTGGGTATATGGATATTGGGTGGTGGTTAGATAGTGTATATCTATATATATAGATATATATATATATATATGTGACTCCTAGTTATAGGTTTATATGAAAACCCCATCATTAGCCTATGGCCTAGGATTTCTAGCCTATGGCTTGGGGCTAGCCCTAATGGGCCAAAACCCTGCTAGAAAACCCTTGTTGACTAAGGGTTGACCAAAGTCAACATTTGGTCAAAAGTGACCTAGTTAACCTAGAAATGACTAGGAATGACCTAAATCAACTAGTTTGACTAGTTTGACTAAAACCCTAACTAGTTTAACTAGTGTTGACCATGTTTGACCTAATTACCCTAACTGACTAGTCTTTGTTTGACCAATGACTTAGCTGGTCTAAGTTGATCTAGACTTGATCCAGATTTATCATGTTGACTAGTATTTGACTAGTTGATTAAAGAGTTGACCAAGAGTTGACTTTTGACCAGTTTGACTTAGAATCATGTAGTATGCATTGTATACTTTATTTTTATCATTGTGGATACTTTGTGACTTGTATTGCTCTGACTAGGAGCCAGACACCTCTCCTCAGACTGCATATTCTCTACAGACATTCATACAGCAGGCGAGTACATTCTCTGACCGTTTCATACTTGTTCAGGCTTTACTTCTCGCTCTAGATTACTTTACTTGTTGCTGTCACGTTGGTAACACGGATTGGTACTATATGGATCTTTACATGAGATGTTATCCCCCTCGGGAGCATCGGGTACTTCATGTTATGTGTGTTTCACTATCATCATGTACTCCTATGCTTTCATTATTCATGTACACTCATGTGATCATGTACTCTCATGTTTACTGAGCTCTCATGTATACTATCATGTGCACCCTTTTATGGGCCCCATGTGATATCATGTACAATAACGTAACTTGTATAGATCCTTGTGTATTGATTGGGGTATGGGGGAGTAGAAGTGGACATGTGAATAATTCCAAAGTAGTGTAGTCATGTACAAACTCAGTAGTATAGTCATGTATAAATTCTAGCCATTCATATGCCTATCTTGTGCTCTACATCACTAGTCACTCATAGTTCTCTATATACAGTAGATATTTCATTACAACTATCTCTTTTACAGCGTATATTTCCTTTCAGCAGTTCATGTATCTTACTCTATTGCCTGTATCGTATTTCCTAACCTGATATGCACTGCGTGAGATGTATTGTGCTCGTTTCCGTCCTGATTGGACCTGTTGAAAATATTACAGAGGATGAGGATGAGGCCTGGTGTCTACCTATTATGGAGCAGGACTAGATGAAACATGTATTGAGGACCCTCAGCAGGTTCCACCTACAGCTGAGGAGGATGTTCCAGTAGTCTAGACCAGTTTAGTCTAGGCAGTCTTTTCTATATTTACTTTTTGTCTCACATTCTGTGTTGTATTTTGAGATGTGGAGATGTATAGACTCTTAGACTTATTGTATTATGAGTTGACATTCTGGATGTTATGTATCTTAGACACTTAGTCTTATTTCATCTATGCTATGGTTCTCTTTGAGTTACTATCTATCTGTTCTTCGTTCTTCTACCCTAGATGTGATTGAGATTGTTTTCTATTTGTCACCTCCATTCGGAGAGTATAAACTGTACAGGTACCTTATACTGTTAGATGATTGACCTAGGACAGCGTTCTACCGCCGACACTGCGGCGTAGGCTGGACGTACCCACTTCTCGTGCCCTTACTCTAGGGTGCGGGTCGTGACAGCGGCACCGACAGAGCCGCGACGGAGGAGGGCTCGCGCGGCGGCGCGAGCTCGGCTAGGGCGGCGAAGGACTAGCGCGGCGGTGCGCCAGTCAGGTCCTCCCTCTCCCCCCCTCTCTCTCTCTAAGATGATGGGGATGTGTTTGGTGGCGGTGGTGGCATGTTGTGATGGCGGTGGTGGGTGGTTGCGGATCTAATGGTGGCGGTGGTGGATCTGATGTGGCGGTGGAGGTTGATGGCGGTCGTGGGTGGTTGCGGATCTAATGGTGGCGGTGGTGGATCTGATGTGGCGTTGGAGGTTGATGGCGGTCGTGGGTGTTTGCGTCGGCAGTAGTAGTGAGGGTGGTTGGGTTGCCTCGGCCAGGGGTGGCCGGTGGATCTGTTGTTGGTGGTGGACGATGGTGGCGGTGGTGAACGATGGTGGAAATGGTGGTTCAGGTGGTGGCGGATGAACGGAAATGGCGGTGGTGGCGAAGGGCTGGCCAGTTGGCCGGGCGGTCGGGATGCAATGGCAGGGGTGGTCGGGACAGCTACAGTAGTGGCGGCTGTGTGAATTATTTTTGGTTTTGGGGATTTGTGTAATATTCGTAGGGTTTTGGGAATGGGTGCTATTTATAGGGAGTGGAAAGAAAACCCTAAAAATGTATATGTAATAGAAATTAGGAAAATAGTAAAAAAAAGACTAACTGCTAACCAAAGCTAACTGCTAACATCATCACTATCTGCCAATAATTAGTACAAAATAAATATTAGCTATAATTAATAATTAATTGCCAGTTACAACTAATTAACAAATAGCTAATTACAATTTAGCCAAAAATTTTCTAATTAATAAAATAATACTAATATATTCACTTAATTATTAAATATATTTAACAATCATTTATTTACTAAAGTAATATATTTTGAAAGTTCAAAATTCAAAAAACGTTTTCATATAGAATAATAATTAAAAACTTATTGATTCAAGAAAAACGATAGGAAAATCCCAAGAGGACAAAATCGCTTAAAAATAGTAAACCAAAGCCAACAAGGACCGATAGCAATCACGGTCAAATTTGTTTTCCCAAAAAATTAGAAATTGCACGTTTTTCGAGATTTAAAAAATTCAGAGTTTTGAAAATACAAATAAAATAAAATAAAAGAAGAATTTAAGAAACCAATTAACGGAGGTTACAAAGCTACCCTCCTTAAAGAAATTTCGTCCTCGAAATTAAAGCTTAGCAAGGGGTTAAAACATGATAGGAATTTTAGGCAATAAATCAGACATGATAAAAGACAACGACCATGGCACGATCAAGATAATCAACTCGAAATTGTTTAGGCACGACTATTGATTTGGCACGATAGAATCATGGTATGGTCGAATCAACTAGGCACGATTTAGAACGAAGGTTAAGTATCTTAGGCACGACTCGAGTCGCGACTAATATAACAAATTGTTGTTTTGGTTATGATAAGGTAGGGTCAAATCTGAGTATAGCACGACCAATAGAGTCTAGGCTTGATAAGGTCGGAGTTAGAGTCACACAAGCACGATCAAAATCTAATGGACAAGATTAATTAAGTCATGAATCAGGGCTCGGTCGTGATGAGAAATTTGAAAATGATTTAAGTCACCTTGGCACGGTCAAAGATAAGTTACCCAAAATAAAATCTGGGTATGATTCAGGAATGAACTCATAACACGAGCAGTTAGAGAATTGAAATCTAGGCATTAACAGAGAATTTGTTCAGACATGATCAAAATCGAATTCGGACACGACTAAGTTCATATATAGTCGTGATCGAAGATCAAGATTTTAGGCACAAGTGCAAAAATTCAAACATGATAATAATCAAAATTTGACACGATCAAAATAAGGTCAGTCTAATCTTGGTCAAATAGTATTTAAATATGATAAAGAGTATCGTAGTAGCCTAGGCACGATTAAGTATGAAATTCGGTATAATCAAGGATAGTGTGAAGCTAAATCGGAATTGGAACAGAACGTAGTCGTTTCCAAGAATAAATCAGAGTGTAGGCACAAGTGATATTGGTATCGAAGTTCGATTACAATCAAAATTAGAATATTGACACAATGAAAAATAAAGCTAATCAATAATTGAATTTAGATTCGAAAAGTTTTGAAATCGAAATTTTTGAGCATGAGCAACATATGATAGAGATCCAAGTCACGATGGAATTCAAATTAATTGAGTACGATCAAGGGTCAGAACTATTGGTACGATGAAAGGTACTACTCAAGGAAAATCAAAATCAAAGTTTAAGGAACGAATGTCAATAGCATTAAAATCCAATCACAATAATATTAAGAAATTTTAGTCGTGATACGATCTAAGTTGATCTATTCTGGGAAATCAAGATTTGGACAATATGGAGGACAGGTTCATCGAAGTCTGAGCACGAGCATACAAGAATAGAGATTCAGGTCATAATTCAATTCAATTGAGTACAACCCAAGATATTAATATGATAAACAAAGATGATCAAAGTCGATTTGATCGTGATTAATGAAACTAGGATTCAATGATATTGAAACCTTTTAGGGAACAAGGAAAGATTTCATAAGAAGTCAAGTTAATCATCTCTCTCTAATACCATCAAGTTTATCATTTCCCAAATCATTTTTTTTCTCACAAGTCCCAATATGAAAATCAACCTTTATATGACTATCATCGAAATTTTATAACC
The DNA here is from genome assembly GCA_029216955.1 of Iris pallida. Taxonomy (NCBI): domain Eukaryota; kingdom Viridiplantae; phylum Streptophyta; class Magnoliopsida; order Asparagales; family Iridaceae; genus Iris; species Iris pallida. The sequence continues at coordinate 7,845,729 of JANAVB010016196.1, read as the reverse complement.
TTCAGTCATCTAACCCTTACCATGATCACCATAGACAAAATTTCAAACTTCTAAAACATTTCCCACGAAGCATACCCCTCTTAATTAGGTATCAACACTTATCCTTTTAATCAAATTTCCAAATTCTTTCACCTCGTTCTAAATTAGATCTGAAACCTCTAGATCCAGTTTGTGAAATCCTTGAACTTGTTTAAATCGAGTCTCGTATTTACTAAACTCCAATACCACTATGTCATACAAAATTTATTCTTAATTATAAATCAACCTTCATATATATATATATATATATATATATATATATATATATATATATATATATATATATATATATATATATATATATATATTTTCAACGTTCACCTTTAAATATTATCCTTTTGAATTCTAAATTTTTTTTTTCATCAAAATAATTCCTATAGCTTAAAATCCTTGTGTTCTCTCTGTCTCTAGTCACCCTCTTACAATATCTGATTCAATTTCGCATAATCATTGAATACAATTAAAATCTCTTTTTCATTTCTAAATTTCTACATAGCCTCAGAGTAAAAGTTTTTCCCCAGAATCAACAACCAAGATTCTCTAAGTTCTCAAAACTAGGTTGACCTTGAATATCTTCATTAGTTTTGAAATACATCCCCGAATTATTCATAACCAACTTTCTATGATTGTTTCTAAATTGATAACATTTATCACTCGATTCCATTCTAAACCTTTACCACATCTCCCTCTCAATTTTTTTTAATTGAAATCCGACGTTCTGATTCCTACAAATCATTCTATGATAACCATTTATGTCATTTTTGACCTAGATGATTCACGTTACTTTCTCAACATTTCTTAGATAAAAACGATATAATGATTCAGGGGTTCAAGTATAGTTGACAGAATATGATACGAGACGGAATTGACATAATCAGGACAATTATATAAGACAAGGAATGATGGTAATAAAAATATTGGCAGAAAAAGAATGATAATAAAATCTGTTTTGCTTATCCGTTTTAAAAGAGGAACCCATTTTGAAATCAGAGCTATAATATCAAACCCAAGATAAGGTCTAGCAAAATCATCAATTCATTGTATTATGAAAAACTCATAGTAAGAAGTTTCACAATGTTTATAAAAATAGCTAAAGCTACTCCTAAGTTAAATAATAGGAAGCAAAACAAAACAAAACAATTAATAATTCTTTTTTTTTGAAGGACTGAAACAAAAGTAGGGAAAACATGTTCGAAAACATTTAAGGTACAATCTGATAATCATATGCGTCTATCTAAAATCATGGTACTCTAAATCCTCGTCATACTAGTAAGCAAGGCTATGATAATCACAGAGTCCTCGACTTATGCACATACCTCTAGATTCATGGTATTTAACATTTTTGCGATGCCGCTAGCTTGGCTGCGAAAACCTTAAATTCCCACACCCGAGAAATATATCCAAAGTCAGACTATATGTCCTCACCATGCTGGCTAATGTGACTATAGAAGACTAGATTCCAAAACTCAGATGACCTAGTCCATATAATTTCATCTTGTCAAAAATTAAATTAAATCAACAATAAAAACCCAAAAATCAAATCAAATTTATCAACGAACATCAAAATTCAAAAATGAATAAAATCTATTTAAATATAAACTCGGATGCAACATCTATCATGAAGATTCAAAATTCGACAATCATCCATCAAAATTAATAAATACAAACTCAATTCAACAATAATCCATCGAAATCAAATTCAACAACAGAAAATAAAGATAAAACAAATCAAGGAAAAAAAAGAGTTTTCAAATCGAAGTTAAATAAGATTCTCAAGGGTCGTCCCAGGAATCTCTTAAGGGATCCTAATTGTGATTGAGTACCTTCAAAAATATATCCTATTCCTACTGCAGGCCGTAGTGGTACTCTAGTTCGAATACCACTATATAAACTCGACCTGCATGGGCCACCACTAAAAACGTGTCACGACCCGCACCCACTGTTAGGGTACGAGAACGTAACAACGCCCAGCCTACGCCGCAGTGTCGACGGTAGAACGCTGTCCTAGGTCACATCATCTAACAATATAATGCTAAGCAGTTTATATTCTCCAAATGGGGGTGACATAGTAGATACAGTCTCAATTACATCTAAGGTAGAGCATGATAAAGATAGATAAAATATGTAATCCAAAAGAGATACAGGAGATAGAAGTCTACGTGTCTAAGATACATAAACCCAAAAATACATCTCAAAACTCAAATACAGTAATCCACAAAGTAAATACAACTCCAGACAATTTAAATAACTATCTAAACAACCTCTAATGTGTCTCCTCTAGGCTAGCAGGCAACCTCCAAGCTATCTGTAAAATTTATCAACAGGTCCAGTCAGGACTGGAGCGAGTACAGTACATCTCAACAGATCATAGCAAGTTAGAAAATATAATCATGCAGTAAAGTAAGATACAGGTACTGAAAGAAATGCAGTATGTAAATAGAAAGAGAACTGTAATAGAAATTTCTACTATACATAGAGAACTAACAGTGGCTAGTGAGTCAGAGTACAATATAGACATGTAAATAGCATAGGAGATTCTGATGCTACACTATGGAAGAGATTCTGATAAGATACTACTGGTGTATTATTCACATGTCCACTTCTACTCTCCCGTACCCCCAATCAATATACAAGGATCCAACCAGGTTATGTTATGATACTATGTAACAGCCTCCGAAGGGTGGTAAGCCCCCGAAGGGTGATAAGCCCCCGAAGGGTGGTAAGCCCCCGAAGGGTGGTACATAGTAGACCCATAAATGGTATAAGAATTCCAGGAAGACTCTGTGATCATAAGAGTATATGTCACAAGTGATCGAAGAACCAACGAAGCATAGTGATACGCCATGTAAGTGAAACGCACAGAACATAGAGTACCCGATGCTCCCTAAGGATAACATCTCAAGAAGGGATCCATATAGTACCAATCTGTGTGACCAACGTGACAGTACAAGTAAAGTAATCTAATACAGAAAATAATTCTAAGCATGATATGAAATGATCAGAGAATGTACTCGCCTCGATTTGATTGGAGTCGACGTGCGCGACACAAACGTGTCGACACGAGGTAGGTACACTACTATGCTCTACAGAGGGTCCCAAACGACGACACGGGCAGTCCCAATGAGTCCAAAATAGTCCAAATAGCCTAGTTTGGTATATCAAAGTCTAAAATCAGAGCTTGGTACAATAATCAATCAAGAAAATAGAAAATGACTATCATAGTCACGGTTTATGATTTTAGGAAATATCATTAAATAATTATAATAACTTTTGGAAATTATTATAATGTTAAACTATATCAACAATATTTTAGATAGTATTTCAAAACTCAGAAAATCATTTCTGTACCAATATTCCTATTTTGTTAAATATAAATTTAGGTCAAAAACTTACTATAATATTTTAGAAATATTATTATATATTTATTTATATAATTTACCAAGCAAGTAATTACGTTAATATAATTATACCAATAAAATAATAATGGGACCAAATTATATACTTACACATATGTATCTCAATATTTATTGATAGCAACTAATTAATTTTCTAACTATAAATTAATCAATAATATTAATAAAATTAGTAACAATATTACAATCATACTTTAAATCATACTAATAAAATAATAATAATACTAATACCATCATTATATACTATACATAAACTAACATGCATTTATTATAAATTAATATACATTATATATACAATATACATGTATTATACTATTATACATTTTATATATTAAACTATTATTCAAACTAATAATTAACCATTATATACTAATAATTAACTATTATCTATAAATAATAATATATAACTATTATATATAATATATAACTAAAGCATAAAATTTAGTCAGCGGGCTCTGTCCTCAATCAATCAGACGAAAAAAAGGCGGAGAGCTCACGGAAAGGGGGTTCCTCGGCGGAGGGGTGGCGGAGCGCGGGCGGAGCACCGGGAAGGCGAGGAAGAGCCGGGCCAGGGCGGCGGTTCCAGGGAGCGGCACCGGCAGAGCGGCGACGGAGGAGGGCTCGCGCGGCGGCACGAGCTCGGGTAAGGCGGCGGAGGACTAGCACGGCGGTGCGCCAGTCAGGTCCTCCCTCTCCCCCTCTCTCTCTCTCTAAGATGATGGGGATGTGTTTGGTGGCGGTGGTGGCGTATTGTGATGGCGGTGGTGGGTGATTGCGGATCTAATGGTGGCGGTGGTGGATCTGGTGTGGTGGTGGAGGTTGATTGCGGTCGTGGGTAGTTGCAGATCTAATGGTGGCGGTGGTGGATCTGATGTGGCGGTAGAGGTTGATGGCGGTCGTGGGTGGTTGCGTCGGCAGTAGTAGTGAGGGTGGTTGGGTTGCCTCAGCCAGGGGTGGCCGGTGGATCTGTTGTTGGTGGTGGACGATGGTGGCGGTGGTGAACGATGGTGGAAATGGTGGTTCAGGTGGTGGCGGATGAACGGAAGTGGCGGTGGTGGCGAAGGGCTGGCCAGTTGGCCGGGCGGTCGGGATGCAATGGCAGGGGTGGTCGGGACAGCTACAGTAGTGGCGGCTGTGTGAATTATTTTTGGTTTTAGGGATTTGTGTAATATTCCTAGGATTTTAGGAATGGGTGCTATTTATAGGGGAGTGGAGAGAAAACCCTAAAAATGTATATGTAATAGAAATTAGGAAAATAGAAAAAAAAAAGACTAACTGCTAACCAAAGCTAACTGCTAACATCATCACTATCTGCCAATAATTAGTACAAAATAAATATTAGCTATAATTAATAATTAATTGCCAGTTACTACTAATTAACAAATGGCTAATTACAATTTAGCCGAAATTTTTCTAATTAAAAAAATAATACTAATATATTCACTTAATTATTAAATATATTTAACAATCATTTATTTATTAAAGTAATATATTTTGAAAGTTCGAAATTCAATAAACGTTTTCATATAGAATAATAATTAAAAACTTATTGATTCAAGAAAAACGACAGGAAAATCCCAACAGGACAAAATCGCTTAAAAATAGTAAACCAAAGCCAACAAGGACCGATAGCAATCACGGTCAATTTTGTTTTCCCAAAAAATTAGAAATTGCACGTTTTTCGAGATTCAGAAAATTTGAAGTTTTGAAAATACAAATAAAAAAAAAGAATTTAAGAAACCAATTAACAGAGGTTACACTGAGAGAACCCCTTGGCTTCTAGCCTAGCCTTGAACTTGTCAATAGTTTCATCTTCTTTCATCTTCTACTTGATGATCCATTTGCATCCGATGAGTTTTGCTCCTTCATGAAAATCAAACAACACCCAATTGTTATTAGGGGTGATTGAATCAGTTTCATTGTCTATCATCTCTTTCCAGAAAGTAGCGTCTCTGGTCTTCATTACCTCATCATAGATAAGCAGATCTGCTTCCACATGATCGGTGATAATGTCATCTCCGAAGTCCTTTGGTCTTCTCATCGCTTAGTCGACGGCTCAGCGAGTTCTGATTCATTAGTTGTTTCGGCAGCAACAACTTCATCTTAGACTATATTCCTATTGGAAACTTCAATTTCCTGTGCACCGTCATTATTCTTCGGAATGTTCACAAGAACAATGTTCCTGTGCATTGCAAATTTATCTTCAAAGTATTTTGCATCGTGAGATTGAATGATATGATTTGATTTAATATCAATAAATCTTCGAGCATCACTCTTCTCGACATATCCTAAGAAGATCGTCTTCGTAGTCCTTGTCCCGAGCTTCTGAATCTTCAGATCTGGAGCTTCATATATGCCAGATACCCCCACACTCGAATGATATTCAAGTTAGGTCCGACGTTGAACCAGAGTTTATGTTGAGTGACGTCCGAAGTTGCAAACGGCACTCTATTGAGAATAAAAGTGGTCGTCAATGCAGCTTCTCCCTAGTAGCATTTTGGAAATCCTGCAGTTAACAGCATTGAGTTTATCATTTTTGTCAACGTTCTGTTCTTCCTTTCTGCTACTCCATTATCTTGAGGAGAATACGGAGCAGTAGTCTCATAGACAGTTCTATGTTATTTACTGAATGGTACGAATTCAAGAGACCGATATTCTCCGCCTCGATCACTTCTAATTCTTTTGAGTTGTCCAGTTTGCCGTTCAGTCTAGGCCCTGAACTCTTTGAACTTCCCGAACACTTCGTCTTTAGAGTTTAGCAAGTAGACGAACGCATATTGTAACTTCACTTCCCTAATTTTGAGAAATTGAAATTATTTTTATAATAATAAGTTTAGCTTTAAATAGTAAATAATTGGGATCTATAGTTTGGAGAGAAATGATTTTTAAGAGCAGATTTTCAAATTTGAAAGTTTATTGTAACCAGCTTGAGACCCACCACTCACTCTTCTAACTGATTTTAGAATTTCTGTGCAATAATGAAAAGGAAGAGGGTGATATTGGAAGTTTTACTTGATTAGAGGGACTGACAGGCAAATGGTTGGTTGCGGAGGGACTTTAGTGCAAAATTGCACTTTTCTCTTTATAATCCGAAGTGGAGAGAGAAACTTCATTCTCTCCACTTACTTTATTTCTTTTTCTGAGCTTTTTTCCCAAACTCCTCACCGAGCCTCAAGCCTAGGGTTCCGATTCGTCGGCTAGAATAGCTTCGACGACGATAGCGAGCATGACGGCGACGACGAGCATAACGACGGCGGATGAATCAGTGGTTCGACATCTGGTTCTCGATGGAGGTTGACCGTACGTGTCGACGGCTCATGCTCTATTTCTCAATTGAACCATGCTCGGGTGATTGCTCTTCCAGGAAGTTCTCATCGACTCCGATCTTCTTCCGTAGTGGACGGAAAGACGCTCTGCTCCAGTTTTCTCCAGTGAGGTGAGTTAATCCCAATTTCTTTAGATTTATCAAATTCTTAGGTTCTGCTTGTATGAATCGATATTTTGATGTTCGCAGAACGGATCGGGGGCGATCTGTTGTTGTTTTCATCAATCGAGCGGCTATTTGGATCTTCTCCTCCACTAATCTCTAAACCTGGTAATTTGGGTTTCCATCTGGGATTTTTTATGATAATTTGTGATTGATTGTTGTTCTTCGATTTGGTTAGTTTCAGTAATTCTAGACTTTGAGTATTTTTGATCATCGGGATAGTTCGTCATATTGGTGAAGCAAGGTCGGATTCAGAAGTTTGATTTGACTTTGGAAACCATCTCTGGATTCTGACCAGTTTTGGTATTCTTGGATCTGTTTATGTGTGAGTGCAGCAGGAGGAATCTGGACACGAAGATTGGTGTTCCATTGTGATATGTGATCGCAAGCTCAGAATTCCTCAGGTAATTCCTTCATCTGCTTATCCGAACTCTTTATGCAGTCGTGCCTAGTCGTTTGATTTTAATCCCAATTGTGTTTGTTTATTTCATATGTCGTGTTCGTGGTTGGGTGTGTTTGCCATTGATCGTGAAAGTACAGAACAATTATAAAGGAGGACTGAACATAAACTCACAATACAAACTCGCTCGTACAAAGAAAGCCTAGGGACGAAAATCTAGGTACAACAGTCTAAGTACAATTATTTATTTTTGATTTTAGGGTGTGATGATAGAGGCTCGGGAAAGCGACGACCGCTCTGCCTTACTCCTTGGACGATCAGACGTAGCCTTGGCTCTGATGAAGAAATGCTCTTGGACGAGTGGGGAGACTCCCTTTCGCCCTCTGTTGATAGATCTCTGGATGTCTCGGTAGTGCTCTCTCCTTTTTTTTGTCAGCCTCTGTCTCTCTGTTCTCTTCTGCTCTGCCTGCTTCTACAATAAGAGAATGTCCTCTCTCACAAGGGAATGGCACCTTGCTATTTATAGGAATGGGGTCATCATTAGGGTTTGTAAATGATTGCTTCCTTCAGAAGTCGGCTGTTCAGGACCAATGAATCTGGGCCATTCATCTTGAATATAATAATATTTGAACAATTAATGTGATTGCATCAAATCTCTGTGGGTAATAAATATTGATTGTCATGAATATTCATGATTTGTGATAGCCTGCCACGTGTCCCATTTGCTTGATTTGATTTGATCTGGGCAATTATGACGATCGCAACAAATCTATTTTTGTTGGGATTTGTTAGCACCCATAATTCTAGGGAAGATAAGACTGCCACGTGTCTCCATTGTCGTGAAGAGCGTCACGTGTTTCAACTGAATCATCCTGACAGAGCCGCATATGTGTGGTCCTCTCAGCCGCGTGAGGATTGGCAGCCACATGAAAAAGGGCGGTCGCATGGGGATGGGCAGCCGCATTGGGATAGGCAGCCGCATAAGGATGGGCAGCCGCATAGGGATGGGTAGCCGCATGAGGATGGGTAGCCGCATGAGGATAAGCAACCGCATGAGGATGGGTAGCCGCATGAGGATACGCAGCCGCATGAGGATGGGCAGCCGCATAAGGATAAGCAACCGCATGAGGATAAGCAGCCGCACAGGGATAGGCAGTCGCATGACATGGGCGGCCGCATAAATGCAGCAGCCGCATGGAGTGGCCTCGGGACTTGTTGGATTTTGCCAGCTTTGTAAGGAGATTTTCTCCTTTTTCCTAGGATCACGCCATTATGTCAGAGTCATTATTACGTCCTTTTGTCAAAGCTGTCATAGCTGTCAGCCGTCAGGACATTAAATACAGCCGAATGTAGAGAAAAACTGTTGAAGGTCACGTGGCTATTTTTTTTGAGCCACATGGAACTATCCGAGACGCATGGACTTCTGAGCCGCATGGGGATCCTGAGCCGTATGGGCGTCTGAGCAGCATGGGATCCTGAGCCGCATGGGGATCCTTCTGTTGGAGCTACATAGGTCTTTCTTTATTCTTTTCCATGCTTCTACAAGACCCCCTTCAAAGTTTTCAATTTGTAAAATTGAAATACTTTGAATAAGAAGCATGGCTATGTAACAACTCTTCTGGCCGCATAGGATGTTCTGACCGTATGGGTGTCTCAGCCGCATGGCCCCTTCAGCCGTATAGCCATCTGAGCCGCATGGCCATCTGAGCCGCATGGTCGTTCCAGCCGCATGGGTTCCTCAGCCGCATGGCCATCTGAGCCGCATGGGCTTCTTGCCACGTCTTCATGCCATGTGTACAAATCTTTGCATTGATTGCCTTTGATTTGCTGTCTGATTTAAAGTCACTTTTTGGGGCAGGATCCTAAGAGTTTAGCCTTCAATAATCGGATCGCCTTGATAACCGAAGAGTCGGTTATACTGCACATGGATCGATGCGTCGGTCTGTGGAGCTCTGCCTATAAATAGCAGAGTGTTTGGAAAGAAGACTTTCTTTACTTTCTGCTCTTGCCCTAGCTCTCTTGTCCTCGTCTTCCTTCTCTGATCATCAGTAATGGCTCCCAAGAAGACTGTTGCGGCGAAGGATAAGAAGGCAGTGTCTTCGTCGGCGGCGAAGGGTAAGAAAGCTGCCTCTAATTCAACTACGGCGATAAATGTGGCCGCTCCACCGCTAGCCGACGTGCTCGTAGTTCACCCCGACGTCCACCCCACCTTTGCTGTTAAGGACTTTTGTGTGAGCTTGGAACCCTAACTGTTATGGCTACGTCGCATGTTTTATGCGCGAGCCTTCATCTTCATGTGTGTCGCATGCACGTCTCGAGCCGCATGGGGTATATTCCATGTTCGAGTCGTATGAGAATTGTTGTTATGGCCGCATAAGCGCTAACGGGGCCGTATAAGCTCAGTATAAGTTCGCTTAATATGGACCGCATAAGCTTATTTGAACTGGACCGCATAAGCATATTCGAACCGGACCGCATGAGCTTATCTGCATTGAGCCACATAAACGTATTTGATCTGGACCGCATAAGCTCATGTGAAACGGACAGCATGGGCTCGCATGAACTCGCTTTGTCGTATGAGCCTCCACTAATCGGAGCCGCATAAATGTTTTTTGAATTGGGCCGCATGAGGCTCCATTAAATCCGAGCCGCATAGGCTCGAGAGCACCAGTCAGTTCTCCTTGGCCATCTTTTTAACTTATTTCTTTTGTCCTCTTCTCAATGAATTTGCCAGTTAATGCTGCTGGAGAACCTCTGATGGGTCAGGCCCAAGCCGCTATAGGCTATAGGTACGACCAGATAGTTCGGTATGTGGCAGACCAATTACCTAGTGACGAGCCTCTGGGGAGATTGAATGCCCTCAAGAACCAGCCCTTCTACTTTCTCTATGCTATAATAAACTCGGGGAAATTAGAAGGGGAATACCTGAAGCCTGCGTTCTTCTTCGGAGACACCTTGACTGTGAAGAACAGTCAAGTTCTGGACGTGTCAGAGAATTGGAGCTTTATTTCTAACGGGATGGCGATCCACATCCCTCAAATGGAGCGTCACTTTTCACTATCTTGGTTTAATATGCTCCTGCTGGACAGGAAGATGGAAGAGTCTTTGACCCCTACCCGGAATGGGATATTTGTGGGTGACATCCATTATAACAACAGCATGAAGTCAGTGTGTGCGGGCAAAGTTCATGCCAGCCGCTATGTAATAGGATTGGCCCCGGGCACTTTCTTAAATATGCTGGGTCCCAATTTCACGTTCTCTGCAGCTGACACTTTCCTGAAACAGCTTGCTCGAAAAGGCTCCTATCCAATCGGCCGGTTGGCGCTCCCGAGTTGGATACACCCCATTCCCCCTGGATCAATCTGTCTATATGGATCTCACGAAAGTATGAGACTTTTCTGCTCGAGATTGGTCTTTATCACGCTATTCGGGGCACCAGCCACGGCTTACCCGTAAACAAGAAATTATTCATGGCCCTGCTGGAGATGTATAACCGCCGTACGGGAACCTTCTATACACCTGTTAGGGAAATGGGGCTTGCACTCCATGAGATGCACGTGGTTTAGAAGCTTCCTTGGGGGGTGAAGCTTTTGAGGTGTACACTCCTAAGAATGAGGAGTTCGAAGAGCTGGAAGCACGGTATCCGGGCTTCGTGGCCATTTATCAGGAGATATTGTGCCACTATAGCACGTGCCAGCAGCTAGCCAAGAAGGATAGCAGCTCGGAAGGGAATGCTCCCCATACTAAGGACTGGGTAAGCTATCTCTTCTCGACGGGAGCCTCAGGCCGAGTTACTTCCCGAAGTCCTCAATCCCGGGAGGCGGTTCAGGCCTTGGTGTCGTCGGCCAAGAGGGTAGCCACCACCAGTTACAGATTTGGGAGTCAAATCGACTCCTTTGGTTATTTTTATCAGGATACCCAAGAGCTGTCAGAGAAGGCACTCCTGGTAGGATTCTTGATGATATGGCTACGGAATTGCGTAGTCTCGGGAGGAGCTGGTTCTATTGAGAGGATCAGCCGTAATTTTATCCTCCCTGATGTGAAGCTAGTTTTTGGAGTCAAACTAGCTCTTCTCCCAGCCATGGTGTGCAGCATACACCGTAGCCTCCGTACTTTTATGTCCAAGTTATTGCCCACGATGTGACAAAAGACTTTGAACGGACTGAGCTGCCCTATCATTATCTGATGGAGTGGCTGCTGATGCACTGTCCGTCTTTGATGAGACCGGGTTCTGGAGATGGCGTGATGGCTGATGACACTATTATCTTTCGTTATCGCAACGAGTCTTGGGAGTACGAGACCATACGTGCCTGTCGGATGGTGCGGGCGAGAGCAGATAGGTACGACTTTTTCGTATCCATCCCTCGTTTTACTGCTGAGGAAATAACGGATGTACATCTCGATGGTATTAGACCCCCTCAGCTTCTGGACGGCCGGATGCTTCTGTGGCTGCGTAACATCCGCCCTGCCCATCTGGTATATCGCAACCGCAATGCTGTCTTCCTGGAGCCTTATCGGCCCAGCAGGTTTGTCCAACAGTTTGGATACAGCAAGCTTTTTCTGGACAGTCCCAGCTCTTGTCTGGGTTTTGAAGGTAGCCTCCTTGACGGTATCAGGGCCTGGCTCTACTATGATACATTCCATACCCGTACCACTTTTTCGGTTCCTGATATTAAGACGTCGGTAGAAATTTTGTATATGGCGGCTCTGTACCATGTTATGGCAAACAAGCTCCCCGTCGGTTTTAACCCGGGTGCCAGTTTTATTGTTGGTACTGGCCTGGATGAGAGGCCCTAGGGGGCCAAGACGAGGAAGAGGAAGAATAGAGTCGAAGTGCCAGACTCGGACTCTACTACTGCGAATGATAAGGACGACGAGCATGATGCAGATAACTCTTTCCTTCCGGTGGAAGATGTTGGGGCAGATCAGCCTCATGTTATGTCAGATGAGATGGTAGAAGACCAGCCACCTATTACACCTGGTCCAGTACGGAAGCATAGCAGGCAAATCTCCCCTGTTGGTGGTATTCCTTACTTCCAAAAATAGGCTGCGACCAGACATCGCAAGCTGACTATAAGGGAGAGAAGTGAGGAGGTCGACCCCGCTTCAGAGGTAAACGAGTTACTACCATTTTTATTTAGTTTTTCCTTTCTTCTAGCTTTGATCTTAATCATTTTCCTTCCCTCTTGTAGGTGTCAGAAGAAGAGGAATCTCAGGTTGCTGAGGTCATAACTCGAGACGACGGAGGCTCCGATGCACCTGTCCCTGAAACTGCTGAATTTCATCAAGGTGTTGCTGATCGAGTCGTGCCTCCTTCCGGGGTGGCTGGGACCGAAGAGCCAGCCGAATTCGGCATGGGGGGGTACTGGTGAGGGGATTATGGCAGTTGTGAACGAACCTCAGCCTTCGCGATCCTCCCTTGGTAAGATAAGCCGAATTTTGACCAATGAGGAGGCCTATACGCTCTATCATCACTTCCTTCGGGTTACGTCGATTGATTATTGCTCTGGACATACAGGTCCTGCCTCTCTAGTACCGATGGTAGACATTGTCGAGACAGGCTCTGTCGAAGGGGAACTGGCGGAGAGGAGCGTACCCCCTCCTCTTTCGACTCATATTGAAGGACCTCCCGCTGGCTTGATTTTGGGAAGTCAGGTGGCGGCACAGCCGAGGCAGGGGACCATGGTCCTTGCGTCCTCTTCTGCTCGGGCAGCTCCGAGAATCGACCTTTCTACTTTGCCGAGTATTCAGACTCTTCGGGTGGAGGAGGAGGAGTTAGCCGCTGTTCAAGCGTCCTTTCGCTCAGAATTTATTTCCCTTGTGGCTGGGGCGGCCAGCTCTTTTGCATCTTCTTCGACGCTGCCAGCCACACTCCCTTTGACATCGTCCTCTACAGAAGTTCTGGTTGAGGTGTCCCAGGATGTGGTTGATAGTTTCTACCGCCATTTGAAGAGGGGAATAAAAGCTGTTATGGAGCGGGTGTGCCCAAGGCCAAATTGACATTCTCAGAACCCTTCCTGGCGTGGAAGGGATAGCTGTGCTCCTGGAGCCCACGCTGTTGGAGGCTGATCAGCTGGTGGACCAGCTTCAGGTGATGCGGCAAGTTGATCTGCCTGCTGCTATAGATCAAGAGCACAGTTTCCTTATAACTGCCGTAGCGAAGGTAAAGGCTGATCGGGATAAGACCAAGCCGGTCATACAGAAGGACTTCCACGATCTGTTTGAGCTATATGATCAATTGAGTCGCGGGAGTGAAGATGTTACGGCTCGGGAAGCGACTGCCTCCTGTGGGGTCATTAACACACGGGAGCAGATCCTTGAACTTCAGAGGAAGTTAGCTTTCCTGGAGTCTGAACTTGAGGTGGCCCGTACCAAAAGGGGGCTAATTATCCAGAAGGCTGACATAGTTAATCGAGCTTCTGCTGGCATGGAGCTCGCCCTGAAGAAGTTGGAGGACGGCTGGCGGGCGCACATAGACTTGGATAGTGCGGAGCGGTTGTATCATGAGGCCGAGCGTCGAGCTAGGCAGCGGCTTGAGCGGGGGACCGCTTTGGTGAAGAACCGTCACTTGGAACTATGTACCGTCGAACCATTAACAACTTTTTTCTTCTTTTTTTATTTTCGTTCTTTTCCTTTCTTTATGGGAGACGTTGTCCCTAGAACATGTAGTATTTTTGTCTTCCAAATAAAAGAGTACGTTTTGTTTTACTTTTTATTTGTACTGCTTGTTGTGCCTGTGGTGTTATGGTGGTGTTTGCCCCACTTGGGGGACTATTTGTGGACCTGTTACCCTTGGCATTCCTGGGTTTTAGGTATAGGTAACAAGTTTGATGGGGATACCTAGGATATTTCCACGGTAAGGTGGTTATGGATGTTTCTGGTATCGGGAGAAAGAATGCCATGGAGCAGCTGGACTTCCGGGGCATGATGAGAAATGATGCGCATGTACTAGGAAACTTAGTACAACATTTGTGGTCAGCAGAGGACATTTGTGGGCCTATTATCCTTGGCATACCCTGGTTCAGGATACGGATAATAGGATGAGAGAAGACCACCATACTTACTCAGAGGTAATGAGGACTGTTTGCCATAAAATATAAAAGAGCAGAACAATTATCGGAGGACCGGACTTTTACTTCACGTTACAAACTTGCTTGTACAAAGAAAGCATAGGACGAAAACCTAGGTACAGCAGTCTAAGTATAATTGTTTATTTTAGATTCTGGGGGGTGACGATAGAGGCTCGGGAAGGCGACGGCAGCCCTGCCTTACTCCTTGGACGATCGGTATGCAGCCTTGGCTCCTACGAAAAGATGGTTGGCGTTGACGAAGAAATGCTCTTCTTGCTTCTCTGTTGCTCTTCTGGCTTCTCTCTCTCTCTGTGTGTATTCTCTCTCTGACTATGGGGGGAAGTCTCTCTGTATATACGTATTTCTCTCTGTTATTGTATATATTTTCAAGGGAATGGCACCTTGCTATTTATAATAGTGGGATGTGATCATTAGGGTTGCCAATGATTAGCTCTTGGAGATGGCGGCGGCCCATAGATTGGTCAATCAGGCCGTTCAGTTTTGATTGTGACGAATCCGAGCCTTTAGGTGTAGATTACACCAAATCCCATTAGCAATTAATGCTGATTGGAATAAATCTTCCTTATAATGATCTTCTGACAATTAAATTTATTCTCCTGCCACGTGTCCCAGATTATTGGGATTTGACCCAATCTTTAATGGCAGCAAATCTGAGGAATTAATCGGTTTAGGACACGTGTCCTAGGAGCTGCTGGGGGGTCTGGACCGCATGACGAGTGAGCCGTATATGAATTTGAGCCGTATATGATTAAGCCCACGTGTCAGGGTTGCCTGGGCAGTGGCCCTCACTTGAGCCCTCGAACCACAGGGGAGTAATCCTTGTGGGCCGTATAGGTACATATTCGCCTAAGCCGCATAGACATGATCTTCTTGAATCGCATGAGAAGTCCTCGCTCGAGCCGTATGAGGCTTTCTTGGCCTGAGCCGCATAGGACAGATTCACTCTGAACCGCATGAGAAGTTTTTTGCTCGAGCCGCATGAGGCTTTCTTGACCTGAGCCGCATAGGATTCATTCTGAACCGCATGAGAAGTGAGCCGCATACGAATGCCCACGTGGCAAGGCCACGTGGCATTTTTATGGCTCTCGGGGGATTCGTGTCAGAGATCTCTTTTCTCTTCCCTAGAGATTCATCATTTTGACAGAGTCATAATTACCTGCTTTTGTGTCAGGGCTGTCAATTTTTCAGAGGGGTCAGCCGTCAAAGCAATTAATGCAGCATGAGTCGGGGGGGGGCACTGTCAGGCCACGTGTCTTCTGAGCTGCATGGAATGCCTCGGGCCGTATAGCTCCTTATGCCGCATGACTCTCCGAGCCGCATGGGCTTTCTGAGCCGCATGGAGTTCTTTGGCCGCATGAGTCATTTTCTTTAGTATTTTCCATACTTCTACAAGACCCCCTTCAAAGTTTTCAATTTGTAAAATTGAAATACTTTGAATAAGAAGCATGGCTGGATATTCTTCTGGCTGCGTATGGATATCTTGGCCGCATGGAAAGTTCTGCCGCAGGGGCGTCTCAGCCGCATGGGAATTTCTGCCTCCTGACCATCTGAGTCGCATAGTTGCTATCAGCCGCATGGCCATTTGAACCGCATAAGCTCTTTTGCCACGTCATTATGCCATGCGTGTGGATCTTTTTGGGACAGGATCCCAAGAGCTCAGTCTTTAAACGGCTAGTTTGGCTCGATAATAACCGAAGAGTTTGATCGCGTTTGTACGAGACGTCGGTCCATAGTTCTCTGTCTATAAAATAGAAGGGCATTTGGACGGTCTTCTCTCTTAGACTATTCTTGACTCAGATTCTTGTCCTATTTTCTTCCTCTGATCATCAGACAATAATGACACCCAGGGCTTGTAAGGCTGTGAAGAAGGTTACGACGAGGAGTAAGAAGTCGACTTTGCCCTCGACTGTCGCGCCCCCCGTTCGTCTTGACGTTCATATTGCCATCGAAGGTAAGGATTAGGTAGTCGATTTGAAACCCTAGTAGAGCCTGCTTGCATGCTTCATGTACACGACTTTGACGTGAACTTCTCAAACTACATGGTCCGCATACACATCCCATGACTGAGCCGCATGAGGATATACCCCATGTCTGAGCCGCATGAGACTTGTCTAGAACAAGCCGCATGAATATTTCTGACTGTTTTCATTTTCTTTGCCTTTGGTTCTCGCAGTATCTCCACCGAATGTTGAGACTGCGACGTCAGAGGAGCCGCAGCCTCTTGTCATCAGCCAGGGATCTCCCTCTGTTAAGAAGAAAGTGAAGAAAGAAGAACCTGCGCCTGAAGGGAACGGCAGCCCTCCGAATATTGAGACTGTTGAGGGTGGCAGTGCTGGGAACCCTGTTTCTTCTATTCCGGACGAGGATGCTCTTCACTTGCATCCTTCATATGTGAGATGGTTGAGGGAATGGTATATGCGCTCATGTAATTAGGATGTAGGGGCTTCTCGTGAATGTCTGTCTGTAGTCTTTGTTTTTGTTTCGCCTCTCTTCTTGTCTTCATGAAGAACTCTTTTGACTTGCTTGCAATCGTATGGATGTGACCGATTTCTGAATGAATAAAATATATATTTGCTTCACTCTTTTGCTTTGTAATAATCCTCTTATTGGGACATTTTACGTGGACCCATTGTCCCTAACGTACCCTGGTTTTGGATACGGACAACGAGTTTAAAAGAAAGGAACCAATCATACTGACTCAGAGGTACTGAGGACATGGTGAGCATGAGGGTTTCTTTGACGGGGGGTACATAGAATAACTCAGAGGTGATGAGGACATGGAAATTCTGTGTGAGGGGTGGTTTGTTTTTGGCGGAAGTGGAACGACTCAGAGGTAATGTGGACATGGCCGTTTTTGGAAATTTGTGGATCGATTACCCTTTTTGTGCACTGGAAGTGCGGGTGTTAGATCATGAGGGAGGATCTCCTTCAATAAGAAAGTTCAGAGGTATGATCATACATAACTTTCTATCTGAAAGAGTGACCGAGATGTGAGTTCAGAGGCACCAGCGGGTACATGACTCGATAATTTGGAATATTGTAGATGTGTGAGTTCAGCGGCACCAGCGGGTACATGACTCGATGATCGGGGATATGGAGGATGTGAGTTCAGCGGTACCAGCGGGTACGTGACTCAAAAATCTGGAGAATTATGAGGGTGAGTTCAGCGGTACCAGCGGGTACGTGACTCGAAAATCTGGAGAATTGTGAGGGTGAGTTCAGCGGTACCAGCGGGTACGTGACTCGAAAATCTAGAATTTTATGGGGTGAGTTCAGTGGTACCAGCGAGTACGTGACTCGAAAATCTGGAATGTTGTGATGGTGAGTGTGAGTTCGACGGTACCAGCGGGTACGTGACTTAAAAATCTGGAGAATTGTGAGGATGAGTTCAGTGGTACCAGCGGGTACGTGACTCGAAAATCTGGAGAATTGTGAGGGTGAGTTCAGCGGTACCAGCGGGTACGTGACTCGAAGATCTGGAGAATATCGTTTAGACATAATATTTCTTCAGGAACTTGAATTTGACGGGCAACATGAGCAAGTCTCCATTTTGCTTAGCGAGGCGGTAAGCACCGTTGGAGAATACTGTCTCTATGATAAATGGGCTTCCCATTTTGGCTGGAACTTGCCGGCGGTCTTATGAGTCATGACCATTGGTCTCCGGACTGCCAGAACAAGATCGCCCACTTGGAATGTTCTTATTTTAACCTTCTTGTTGAAGGCTCCTGAGATGCGTGCTTGGTACAGCTCGATCCTTTGCTGAGCTAGGAGACGCTTTTCATCTAAGGCCTCTAACTCTTGCAGTCGACATCGGTAGTTGTCATTCGTTGTTAATTGATAAGTGAGGGCGACACGGAGTGAGGGTATTTGAGTCTCCAATGGGAGAACTGCCTCACTCCCGTACACTAGGGAGAATGGCGTATTTCCAGTGGCTGTTCAAACTGTGGTGCGATAAGCCCATAACCATTCACCGAGTTTTTCGTTTCAGTCGCATTTGTTGGAGGAGACAAACTTCTTAAGGAGTTTGATGATTGTTTTGTTGAACGCCTCTGCTAACCCGTTTGCTGCTGGGTTGTACGACATTGAAGCGATATTCTGAATACGGTATTTATCGTAAAATCGATAGAATGCGTGGCTTGCAAACTGCGGACCATTATCATGGATGATCCTTCGGGGCAGTCCAAAGCGGTAGATGACGTGATGCTTAAGGAAGCTGATCACGTTTGAATTCTTGACTTCTGCGAGTGGGACAGCTTCCGCCCATTTGGAGAAGTAATCAGTGATCGCAAGTATGAAGCGATGTCCTCGGAAGGAAGGTGGGGTGATTGGACCAATGATATCCATTCTCCATGCTTCGAATGGCCAGGACGCTACTGTCGGATGTAGGAATTCAGATGGTTGGTGAATAAAATCTGCGTGGACTTGGCAGGCTTTGCATTTTCTAGCATAATCTATCGCATCTGCCACCATCGTGGGCCAATAGTAGCCCATTCGTCGAAGGCGGTCTTGCAATTTTGGGCCGGGCTGGTGGGCCCCGCAGACACCGTCGTGAACTTCTCGTACGGCTTCTTTGGCTTCTGCATTTGACAGACATCGAAGCAGTAATCCGTCGTAGGAGCGGCGATACAGCATTTTTGTCGCTGCATCGTAGATGAATCTGAGAGAACGCCGTCTGATAGAAGTACCTTCCTTCGGGTTCTCGGGCAGGATGTCGTAGACGACGAAGTCGATGAATGGTTGTCTCCAGTCTGGGGCATCATCGATCGTCTGGACGGAATAACTCGCCATGAATTGCACATTGTTCTTAGGACAGACCAGTTCGTGGCCTATCACATCCACTGATTGGCAATCATAATTCGGAACTGCTAGGGAAGCGGCCAGACCAGCTAGGGCATCGGCTTCAATATTTCGGAGTCTGGGGACGTGCTCGATGAAGAACCCTTCAAACGACGAGATGATATCGATCGCTATTTGGTGATAAGGGATCATGTCTTCGTGGCGGACTTCGTACGAGCCCCGGATCTGATTGACGATTAGTTGGGAATCGCCGTATGCTTCAAGGTATTCTACCCCCAGCTCTTTTGCAAGTTGGAGGCTAATGACCAGAGCATTGTACTCGGCCACATTGTTAGAGCAGGGCTCGGTGAGGGAATAAGCGCGGTTAATCACCAATCCGGAGGAGGAGATCAGCACTACCCCTTCTCCGACGACTATATTGCCTTTAGGTCCGGTCCTTGAAGCACCGTCAAAGAACATTCGCCAAATAGCCTCGTGAGAGGTTGCATGCGAGTCGGCGATCTCGTCTGGGATCTCTTCATATATTCTGGAGGACTCCGAGCCTGGATGGGCTGCTAAAAAGTCTGCCAGGGCCTGACCTTTGACTGCCTTTTGTGGGACAAAGATCATATGATAAGGGGACAGCAAAATTGCCCATGTAGCGAGTCGAGAGCTAAGTGCCCCTGGTTTAGTCATGAGGACTCTGAGAGGGTTGACTCGTGAGATCACATGTATCGTTTGTCCGGCGACATAGTGTCGCGTTTTCTGAATGGCGAACACCAGGGCGAGGCATTCCTTCTCCATAGCGGTGTATCGGTGCTCTGGCCCAATTATTATTCGGCTGTGGTAATATATGGCCTGCTCGTGGCCTGCGTCGTTGTTCTGTGCCAACAAAGCCCCGAGGGAGTGTTCCATTGCTCGTACATAGAGCAGGAATGGTTTTCCAGGAACCGGGGCCACCAAAACTGAAGGATTTGACAAATATTCTTTGATGCTGTCGAAAGTCTGCTGGCATTCCTCGTCCCATACGAATGAGACTCCTTTCTTCATGAGGTGCGTGAATGGTCGGCATCGCCCGGAGAGGTTGGAAATGAATCTTCTGATATAAGCTAGCCTCCCTCGAAGGCCTCTGAGTTCACGGAGATTTCTCGGGGGACCCATCTCCATGATTGCTTTTGTCTTCTCAGGGTCTACATAGATACCCTTTGCAGTGATGATGAAGCCTAAGAACTTTCCGCTGGATACGCCCAGAAAGGACTTCGTAGGGTTCATTTTTAAATTGTGCGCTCGTATTAGGTCGAACACCGTCCTTAGATCCTGTAGATGGTCTCCTTTGCTACGGCTCTTAACGGCTATATCGTCAACATAGTACTCCACCGTCTTGCATAAGTGGTCTCTGAAGATGATGCTCATGGCTCTTTGATATGTGGCACCTGCATTCTTTAAACCGAAAGGCATGACTGTGTAGCAGTACGTGCCAATCGGTGTTCGAAATGATGTATGCTTTTCGTCGTCAGGAGACATTTTGATTTGGTTGTACCCCGAGAAGCCATGACATATGTTCGAAGCCACAGGTATTGTCGATCATGATGTCTGTGATAGGAAGGGGGAATTCATCTTTGGGGCACGCCTCGTTCAGGTTGCGGAAGTCGATGCAGATTCGAATCTTCTCATTTTTCTTGAGGACGGGTACTATATTGGCGACCCAATCGGGATGTTGCTCCTCACGAATGAAGCCGCTGGCTATCAGTTTGTTGACTTCGGCTTCGATCGCGTCCATGATGCCTAGACGGAAGCGTCGCTGTTGTTGCTTGACCGGCTTCGCATCTGGTCGAATGTTGAGTTTGTGAAGAGCGATGTCAGGATTTAACCCTGGCATGTCTTCATAGCTCTAGGCTAACACATCAATGTAATCTCTGACAAGTTCTAACAGCGACTCCCGTTCTTCGTCAGTTAGGTTTTTACTGATGAAAATCAGTTTTGGAGAAGATTCGCTGCCGAGATCCACTTGTATGACCTCATCTTCAGTAGGAGGTTCTCTCAGTTAGAACCGCTTTTCCCATTGTGCGTCTAATTGCTGGGCCCATGGCTCTAGTTCGAGGATTTCGGGGATGTCTTCGTCTTCCTCGTAAGCGTCGGCGAATACCATATTGACTGACATGACTTGTCTGAACACATCTCCGATGCTGGTATCTGAGTTAGAAGTTGGTGATCCGGTTGAATGTGACTGCCAGTCGTATTCTTCATCTGAACTTTCAGGGGTCGTAGTAGGCGTTACATACCCTAACCCGTATCGAGTTTTGTTATAGTAGTTCCGTGGTTTGCCCGCCGGGACTGGCGGCTTTAAAGGTAATCGTCGCCCAGTGCCGTAGTTCAATCCTGGCGTCGTCTCCAGATCATACCCTTGTTTCTGCATGAGATATTTGGATTGAGGGCTATAGAGATACAGAGGCAGTCTTCCGGCATCTGACCCGTGGTCGGCTTCTTCTATGGTGAGGGGATACGGGTTGTTCGTCTGGCCGAAGATGATCGGATGATCTCCTCCCTCGAATATTCGGTAAGCGTCTTCTACTGGAGTAAGCTGGATCACGGTGTACACATTTGTCACTTGTGTGTGTAGGTGAGTGCCTATACCGTGTTCCATAGCGTACATGGTACAATGCTTATTGAGCTCGGTGTAGTTCAAAGATAACCCTTTATTGAGGAAGTAAGGTATCTTTTCTAGGGGGATTACATCATCTGCGGAGGGAACATCAGTGTGGACGGCCATATACTTGGCTAGCTTCGGTTCCTCTTCGGCTACCCCCTGTGTGAACGAAGACTGAGAGGACGACCTGGGAAGCTTGATTGTCAGTGGTTCAGTTGATAGAGCAGAGCATGGAGTTGTTGGCAGACTAGCGACCCCCAGTTTGGCATTTGATGTGGGGCAAGGAGTGGCTGGTTTGCTAGAAGTGTCAGACCTTGCATTGGGGTGATGACCCTTCTTGGGAAGGCGTATCGTCAGCGGCTTGTCGGAGGGATTGAGCTTCCCTGTTTGGGGTTGACTGACTCTCGGCAGTCTGATTGTTAGTGGCCCCGTTGTGGATCTCGGCACTTGGCCGGACCTTGGCAGCCGAATTATCATCTGCTCCTCCTGCGCTGGGAGGCTGATTTCATCCTTCCGCAGAGTGGCGGTAAGGGGTACGGACTTGCCCGGTTTGCGAGCTTGGAGGTGGATCGTCAAGGGTCCTTCTGATCCCGTGGGTGTCTCGGTATGAGCTTGTATGTCTCTTTCATCAAGGTGCCTCTTCGACTTTTCGTATAGGCAGGAGTCTGAGTAGTAGGATTCGACCCCTTTGAAGGGATCGATTTCAGCAAATTCTGTCTTCACGAAGCCATGTTTGTCGACATATTTGAAGCACTGGTATAGTGTGGAAGGCACGATCATGTAATCGTGTATCCATGGGCGCCCCAAGAGGATGTTATAAGAAGTGTCTGTATCTATGACGTAGCAGGTGACTTCGGATTGGAGGTCGCCAATTTTACACTTCAGACGAATCTTCCCAATAGGGTAGCTCCTGTCCGAATTGAAACCGCTGATGGCGGTGCTTGTAGGTGTCAGGCGATGCATTGGGATGCGGAGATGATGTAGCAAGCCCTTCGGGATGATGCTTATGGAAGAGCCAGGATCTATGTGCATCCGATCCACCTTCACGTCGTCGATGTATCTCGTGTAGTATAGCGGGCGATCATGTAGGTTGGTTTTGATGAGCATGTCCTGCGGAGTGAAGACGATATTGGGCATTGCTCCCATGCAGGCACTGTCTTGGAGATCCACGGGTGAGTCCTCCCCGGTGAGGTTGGATTGAGCCAGATAGGCATCGGCATTTTGGAGTGCTTCGCTCAATGTAATACGAATGTCCTTGGAGAGCCTTAGGAGTTCGTACAGTGACAATTTGGCCGGAGTGTTAGCCAATTGTGCTAAGATGTCAAAGTTGTAGGGCCTCTCTAGCCCTTGGGCTGCGTCTTCTCGGAGAGATTTGTCGAAGCGAGTCTCCTTCGGCCTAGGCTTGTCGGTCGTCGAAGGCTGAGCCGGTCCCGGAGCATCAGTTGTAGTGGGTTGATGATTTTCAGCTGGATTGTCAACCACAGGTTGGGATTGCACTCCGAACCGCATGACGACGGCTGTAGCTTCCTCGTTGTCTGCTGAGATTGTATGGCAGGTCCTGATTTTTTCACTCTTCTTTCTGTTGGTGGGAGATGGCGTGGGCCGAGTTACTTCTGATACCAAGTCTGGATGGACCCATATGACCTCTCCTCGTGAGGTGGTGAGAGGTACTAGACCAGCAGCCTGTTCCCGGGAAGGTGGAAGATTGGTAATCTCCATCGTCGCCAGAGGGACGGGGATTACCCCGTCTTGAGTCTCCGTCGGAAGGAAGTTGTCGAATTGTACGGACACCATATTGGCTGCTACGGTTACCTCTTCGAAGTCGATGGCCAGAGCGTTCGAATCGATGAGGCTTTAGATGTACAGTTTTAGTTCGTAGCAGTCGTGTGTAGCATGGTGTACATAACGGTGGTAATGGCAGAACTTTGGGTTCTCCAGATCAGCCGGCCGAGGCTCCCGTCTTGGTGGAGGAAGCTGAATTCTATCTCCTTGTATGAGCATGTCCAAAATAGGCTTGACGTGGCCGTCTTCGAAAGAGTAAGTGATTTGAGGCTATTGTTTGTCTGCTGGTTGTGACTCGGGCTTCTGGGCCGTGTCGGCCACCATAGCCTGCTTTCCCTTGCTGTCCCGATTGTTGGAGGGGTTACCCCCATTATCGTTGTTAGGACGCTTGTCCTTGTTTTCTCCTTCTGAGATGTGCAATCCCAGTTGGCGAGCCTTCTTCAGTCGTTCTTCGGTGCTTGTGGCGCTGATGATGAACGCCTTCCAATCTTTGAATTGACTTTCGCCCATCCAGAGACTGATCGTTGGAAGCAGTCTTTTTTGGCAAATTTCAATCAAAGAGGAATCTGGATTTCCGGAAGGCAGCTTCATGGCGGTCTGGCGGAACCGTTCGATGTAGTTTCTTGTCAACTCCTTCTCCCCTTGGACGACGTCCATGAGAGTGGAAATTGTGACATCCTGTCCTACCTCATAGAATCTCTCCAAGAACAAGCGTTTGAAGCCAGCGAAGGAGTGGATGCAGTTGTCCGGTAGATTGCGGTACCAATCGAAGGCGACTCCTTCCAACGCCCCAATGAATAACCGTGTGAGGATAGCATCATCATGGGGCAGATGGTCGGTGGTGACCTCGAAGTAAGTGATGTACCGACTTGCTGAGGTTTTGCCATCATACGGGTTGATATTGAACGGCTTATATCTTGGTGGGAATGGAACATCCCTCCATTCAGCAGGGTATGGTTGCCGTATTCTGAGATCTTGAGCGTTTTCTCGGGCATGGAACATGGCTCGGAGCTCCTGGACCTCTCTCCTTACTTCTCGGGTCTCGTCTATAGCGGTAGGGGCTGTTATTTTGGGAGGATTATTGCCCGAGTTTGGTGCCGCTGAGTTCGAATCCACATTGACCGCAGGGCCCGTGCTTGTTTGACCAGGCGTTCCTCCTTGTAGAGTTGGCAGGGCCGCTTTAATCTCGTCTATAGACTTGACCAAAGCAATAATATGGCTTCGAGATTGTCGATGCGCTGGAGATCATTGGAACCACTTTGATTGCTGTCCGTCATGAAAACCGTCCTTACATGAGGAGTGATGGAAGGAACGGTGGAGGACGTGCCCTCCGAGTCGTACCCATGCACCGAGAAGTCATCGGGATAGGTGGGAATGTTCTCTTTGGGCTCGGACTCGGAGGGAACGGTATGTCCAGCTTCAGAGCTTGCTTCGTCTTGAGAGTTACGGATGTCCTCGGGGACATCAGCGTCTGTTGCACCTGAAGGAAGAGTTGCTTGTCCGGGCTTGGCTCCTTGAAACATCGGATTGTTGCGGATGTTCGGAGGAGTGCTACCCCCAGTTCCCTCAACCCCCAGCGACATCGATGATGAATTTTCCATCGCGGTAGATTTCGTCTTTGAACGGGTGTGTTGGAATACGCCGGTAGAGGACAACCGTTAAGAAGATAGTTTTTTAGCTGTAGTGGTTGATATCTTGGGACTGGATATACTTGTCTTTTTCCCTTTCCCTTCGGTGGGGACCTTCCGAACGAAATTATAGGAGACAACAAGAGGTGTCTCATCTTCTGAGCTCGGATGCTGTAGCCTTTGGAAGACGGACGGCCGATCTTCCATTGCTGCTGTGCTGTTGCAACAGTAGTTGACGATGATTTGGGTGCAGTGATGTCCAAGCGAGGACTCTTTCCACGCCGAGGCTCCTTCTTTTTCCTTGCGTTTATGGAGGATCGCCTCATGCAGGTCAGAGGAACCACTTTGTCCTTTTGTCGTCGGGGGCTGGACTCGAGCGGTTCTATACAATTTCCCATCAGAGGCCCGTGTGATAATCAACGGGACGCCCTGATAGTTAAAGGTTGGGACAGCTGTCTGGGCTTGGTGAGCCTGCGCTGCCCTGGACTTCCTCCCTTTAGCACTTGCGGGTGCGTAATAGGAGGAGTCCAAGTTGAACACCACAGAGTCTGGCTTATCATCCAGAGAACCATCAGAGTCAGGACCGCATGAGAGACGGTCGAAGATTGATCGAGAGAAGCGTGGAACGGTCGCTATGCGGCTAGAATTGGGTGCCGTGCAGGCTGTCTGCATGCGGTTGTCTTCTACCGTTGGATGAGTTATTTTTATGCGGCTAGGAGTCACGACCGTGCAGGCTGGCCGCATGCGGTTGGCAATTGTGGCCGCATGGGTTTTCTGCAAGCGATTGACTTTCTTAGCCGTATGAGTTTCATCCATGTGGTTGGCAACTGTAGCCGCATAAGCTATGCGGCTGACAGATTTGGCCGCATGAGTTTTCTCCATGCGGCTGGCGGATGTAGCCGCATGAGCTTTCTTTCTGCGGCTAATACCCTTATGCGGCTCGGATCTCATAGAGTTCCTCTTTGCCCCTGCAAGTCCAGCATCATAGTGTTTTCTTCTGCCGGACTTGGGGACAGCAGAGTTGTCTATGGTCTGAAGTGGGGCCGCAGGAGAGTCCTTCTCGCCGTCTTGAGCAACAGAGGATATCCCATCGAGGGCTTGGGGAGGAGCAAATGATTTTGGTCTCCACTCTTTGCGAGCCTTCGTGCTGCGGGTGCGCTTCTGTACCGGGCCAGCGCTTCCCTCGGAGAGCATCTCTTCAAACGCCTGTTGATCGAAGCGGACGACCATCTTTTGTTGCGTGGAACCAAGTTTGGCTGCATCCGATTGCGTCACCAACTCCTCAGCCGTGGAGAGGTTCGATCCCCAGCAGAGTCGCCATCATGTTTGCCATGAAATATAAAAGAACAGAACAATTATCGGAGGACCGGACTTTTACTTCACGTTACAAACTCGCTTGTACAAAGAAAGCCTAGGGACGAAAACCTAGGTACAGCAGTCTAAGTACAATTGTTTATTTTAGATTCTGGGGGGTGACGATAGAGGCTCGGGAAGGCGACGGCAGCCCTGTCTTACTCCTTGGACGATCGGTATGCAGCCTTGGCTCCTACGAGAAGATGGTTGGCGTTGACGAAGAAATGCTCTTCTTACTTCTCTGTTGCTCTTCTGGCTTCTCTCTCTCTCTCTGTGTGTATTCTCTCTCTGACTATGGGGGGAAGTCTTTCTGTATATACGTATTTCTCTCTGTTATTGTATATATTTTTAAGGAAATGGCACCTTGCTATTTATAATAGGGGGATGTGATCATTAGGGTTGCCAATGATTAGCTCTTGGAGATGGCGGCGGCCCATAGATTGGTCAATCCAGGCCGTTCAGTTTTGATTGTGACGAATCCGAGACTTTAGGTGTAGATTACACCAAATCCTATTAGCAATTAATGCTGATTGGAATAAATCTTCCTTATAATGATCTTCTGACAATTAAATTTATTCTCCTGCCACGTGTCCCAGATTATTGGGATTTGACCTAATCTTTAATGGCAGCAAATCTGAGGAATTAATCGGTTTAGAACATGTTTCCTAGGAGCTGCTGGAGGGTCTGGACCGCATGACGAGTGAGCCGCATATGAATTTGAGTCGCATATGATTAAGCCCACGTGTCAGGGTTGCCTGGGCAGTGGCCCTCACTTGAGCCCTCGAACCACAGGGGAGTAATCCTTGTGGGCCGCATAGGTACATATTTGCCTGAGCCGCATGGATATGATCTTCTTGAACCGCATGAGAAGTCCTCGCTCGAGCCGCATGAGGCTTTCTTGGCCTGAGCCGCATAGGACAGATTCACTCTGAACCGCATGAGAAGTTCTTTGCTCGAGCCGCATGAGGCTTTCTTGACCTGAGCCGCATAGGATTCATTCTGAACCGCATGAGAAGTGAGCCGCATACGAACGCCCACGTGGCAAGGCCACGTGGCATTTTTATGGCTCTCGGGGGATTTGTGTCAGAGATCTCTTTTCTCTTCCCTAGAGATTCATCATTATGACAGAGTCATAATTACCTGCTTTTGTGTCAGGGCTATCAACTTTTCAATGGCGTCAGCCGTCAAAGCAATTAATACAGCATGAGTCGGGGGGGCACTGTCAGGCCACGTGTCTTCTGAGCCGCATGGAATGCCTCGGGCCGCATAGCTCCTTATGCCGCATGACTCTCCGAGCCGCATGGGCTTTCTGAGTCGCATGGAGTTCTTTGGCCGCATGAGTCATTTTCTTTAGTATTTTCCATGCTTCTATAAGGACATGGCAAGTATGGGGGTTTTACCGCGGAGTCTTCCTACTCAGAGGTAATGAGGACATGGCAGGAGTGGACTTAGCTGAGGATATTTGTGGTCAATAAAGGACAATTGTGGACCTATTATCCTTGGCGTACCCTGGGGTTTTTTTTTGGTACAGATAATAAGTCGAAAGGGAACCAGCATACTTACTCAGAGGTAATGAGGACATGGCAAGCATATGGGTTTCTTCGATGGAGCCTTCCCACTCAGAGGTAATGAGGACATGGCAGGAGTGGGCTCCATGAAGGGGTACACAGAACGACTCAGAGGTAATGAGGACATGGAAGTTCTATGTAGAGGGGTGATTTGTTTTTGGCGGAAGTGAAACGACTCAGAGGTAACATCGACGTGGTCGCTTTGGAAATTTGTGGATCCGTTACCCTTTTTGTGTACTGAGAGTGCGGGTAGTAGATCATGAGGGAGGATCTCTTTCAAAAGAATAAGTTAAGAGGTATGGTTATACATGACTTACTACCTAAAAGAGTGACCGAAATATAAGTTCAGAGGTACCTGCGGGTACATAACTTAGCAATCCTGGATATTTGGAGGAAGAATATGAGTTCGGCGGTACTGGAGGGCACATAACTCAATAATCTGGGATTTGGAGAATGTGAGTTCAGCGGTACCAACGGGTACATAACTCAATAATCTAAAATTTGTGGATGTGGGTTCAGCGGTACCGGTGGGTACATAACTCAATAATCTGGAGTTGGGAGGACGTGAGTTCAGCGGTACCTACGGGTACATAACTCGATAATCTAGAATTTTCATGAATGTGAGTTCAGCGGTACCGGTGGGTACATAACTCAATAGTCTGAACTTTGTGGATGTGAGTTCAGCGGTACCGGCGGGTACATGACTCAATATTTTGGAGAATGTCGTTTGGACATAAATTACTTCAGGAACTTGCCGTTGACGGGCAACATGAGCAAGTCTCCGTTTTGTTTTGCGAGGCGGTAAGCACCGTTGGTGAATACAGCCTCAATGATAAATGACCCTTCCCACTTTGGCTGGAATTTGCCGGCGGTTTTGTGAGTCATAACCATCGGCCTCCGAACAGCCAGGATAAGATTGCCCACTTGGAATGTTCTGACTTTATCGTTCTTGTTGAAGGCTCCGAAAATGTATGCTTGGTATAGCTCGATTCGTTGTTGAGCCAAGAGGCGCTTTTCATCTAAGGCCTCCAACTCTTGTAACCGGCGACGGTAGTTATCGTCCGTTGTCAATTGATAAGTGAGAGCGACGCGGAGTGAAGGGATTTAAGTCTCCAGTGGGAGTACTGCCTCACTCCCGTATACCAGAGAAAATGGTGTATTCCCGGTGGCAGACCGTACTGTAGTCCGGTACGCCCATAAGCATTCACTGAGCTTTTCATTCCAGACGCATTTGTTTGATGACACAAATTTCTTGAGAAGCTTGATGATTGTTTTGTTAAATGCTTCAGCCATACCGTTAGTCGCGGGGTTGTATGGTATTGAAGCAATATTCTGGATGCGGTACTTGTCGCAGAATCGATAGAAGGCGTGGCTTGCGAACTGCGGACAATTGTCGTAGATGATCCTTTGGGGCAGTCCAAAGCGATAGATGACGTGATGCTTGAGGAAGCTGATCACGTTTGAAGTTTTCACTTCAGCCAGCGGAATAGCCTCCGCCTATTTGGAGAAGAAATCTATGATTACGAGTATGAAGCGATGTCTTCGAGACTAAGGCGGAGTAATTGGACCAATGATGTCCATTTCCCATGCTTCGAATGGCCAGGACGCCACTGTTGGGTATAGAAACTCGGATGGCTGGTGGATGAAATCTGCGTAGACTTGACAGGCTTTGCATTTTCGTGCATAGTCTATCGCATCTACAACTATCGTGGGCCAGTAGTAGCCCATTCGGCGAAGGCGATCTTGTAGTTTCGGGCCAGGCTGATGGGCCCCGCAGACACCGTTATGAGCTTCGCACACGGCTTCTTTGGCTTCTGTATTTGACAGACACTAAAGTAGTACTCCATCGTATGATCGTCGATACAGCATTTTCGTCTCTGTATCGTAATAAAATATGAGGGAACGCCTTCTGATGGACGTGGCCTCCTTCGGATTCTCTGGCAAGATGTCATAGACGACAAAGTCGATGAATGGCTGCCTCCAATCTGATGCTTCGTCGACTGTCAGAGCGGAGTGACTCTCCACACACTGAACATTATTTCTGGGACAGACCAGTTCACGGCCTATGATGTCAACCAGATGATGAGCATGATTAGATACTGCTAAGGAAGCGGCAAGTCCTGCTAGGGTGTCGACTTTAATGTTTTGGAGCCTAGGAATGTGCTCTATGAAGAACCCCTCGATGGATGAGCTGATGTCGATTGCTATTTGGTGGTAGGGGATCATGTCCTCATGGCGAACCTCGTATGAACCCTGAATCTGATTGACGATTAACTGTGAATCGCCGTATGCTTCAAGGTGCTCTACTCCCAGCTCTTTTGCCAGTCGAAGGCCAATAACCAAGGCGTTGTACTCGGCCATATTGTTTGAACAGGGCTCTGTAAGGGAGTAAGCCCGAATGATTACTAACTCGGAGGAAGAAATCAGCACTACTCTGACTCCAGCGATGATGTTGCCCTTGGGCCCAGTTCTTGAAGCGCCGTCGAAGAACATTCGCCAAATGGTATCATTGGAGGCCATATTCGAATTAGCGACCTCATCTGGAATCTCTTCAGCTATTTTGGTTGACTCCGAACCTGGATGAGCTGCTAAAAAGTCTGTCAGAGCTTGACCTTTAACAGCCTTCTGTAGGACGAAGATCATATGGTATGGGGACAGTAATATTGCCCAGGTAGCGAGGCGAGAGCTGAGTGCACCTGGCTTGGTTATGAGAACCCTGAGAGGATTAACTCTTGATATGACATTAATGGTCTGTCCCGGTACGTAGTGTCGCGTCTTCTGAATGGCGAAAACCAGAGCAAGGCATTACTTCTCCACGGCGATATATCGGTGCTGCGTCCCAATCATCATTCGACTGAGGTAATATATGGCCTGCTCATGGCCTGCATCATTGTTTTGTGCTAGCAGAGCGCCGAGAGAATGCTCCATCGTTCGTACATAGAGCAAGAACGGCCTTCCGGCTATCGGGACTACCAGGACTGGAGGGTTCATTAGATATTCTTTGATGCTGTCGAAGGCACGCTGGCATTCTTCATCCCATATGAATGAAACGCATTTCTTCATGAGGTGGGTGAATGGCTGGCATCGTCCGGAGAGGTTAGAGATAAACCTCCTGATGTAGGCTAGCCTCCCTTTAAGGCTTCGGAGTTCACGAAGATTTCTCGGGGGACCCATCTCTATGATCGCCTTCGTCTTCTCAGGGTCTACGTGGATACCCTAGGAGGTAATGATGAAACCCAAGAACTTTCCGCTGGATACGCCCAAGAACAATTTTGTGGGATTTATTTCCAAATTGTACGCTCGCATCAGGTCGAACTCTGTCCTCAAATCATACAGATGATCTTCTTTAGAGCGGCTCTTGACGGCGATGTCATCGACGTAGCATTCCACTGTCTTGCGCATATGGTCTCTAAAGATAATGCTCATGGCTCTTTGATAGGTGGCGCCAGCATTCTTTAGACCGAAAGACATAACTGTGTAGCAGTATGTGCCAATTGGTGTTCGAAATGATGTATGCTTTTCGTCGTCAGGGAACATCTTGATTTGGTTGTACCCCAAGAAACTATCCACGAATGACATACTCTCAAAGCTGCAGGTGTTATCAATCATGATGTCTGTGATAGGGAAAGGAAACTCATCCTTAGGACACGCCTCATTTAGATTGCAAAAGTCGATGCAGATTTGAATCTTTCCACTCTTCTTGAGGACTGGTACTATGTTGGCAACCAAGTCAGGACGCTGTTCCTCGCGGATGAAGCCGCTGGCTATCAGTTTGTTTACCTCGGCTTCAATAGCATTCATGACGTCAGGACGGAACCGACGCTGCTGTTGCTTGACTGGTTTTGCGTCCGGACGGATGTTGAGTTTGTGAAGTACAATCTCGGGGTTCAGTCTCGGCATATCTTCATAGCTCTAGGCGAACACGTCGATGTATTCTTGTTTGCCATTGATTGTAAAAGAACGGAACAATTATCGGAGGACTGAACTTAGACTCACAATACAAACTCGCTCGTACAAAGAAAGCCTAGGAACGAAAACCTAGGTACAGCAGACTAAGTACGATTGTTTATTTTTGATTCTGGGGGGTGACGATAGAGGCTCGGAAAAGCGACGGCCGCTCTGCCTTACTCCTTGGACGATCGGTATGCAGCCTTGGCTCGGGAAAGATCTGCTCGACGTTGACGAAGAAAGGCTCTTCTTACTCTCCTCGGGTTGCTCTCCTGGCTTCTCTCTCTCTCTGTGATTATCAAGAAAAGGGGAAGCTCTCTCTGTGTATATCTTTCTCTTCTTCTTTTTTTTTATTCTTTTTGTTGCCGACCTTTTTTACATGGGAATGATGCTGGCTAATTATAAGAGTGGGGTGGGATCATTAGTGTTTGCTGATGATTATCTATTTAGAATGTCGGCGCTCCTCCATTCTATCTGG
Source organism: Iris pallida (assembly GCA_029216955.1). Taxonomy (NCBI): domain Eukaryota; kingdom Viridiplantae; phylum Streptophyta; class Magnoliopsida; order Asparagales; family Iridaceae; genus Iris; species Iris pallida. The sequence goes on along the minus strand of JANAVB010016196.1, from coordinate 7,813,119 downwards.
GCCCTTGATCCTGATCATAATGAATCTCGGCCACTAATGCGGATAGCACCAAATCTTATGAGCAGTTAATGCTAACTGCTTTAAATCTTCATGATTGATTACGCCAATGTCTGATTGCTCGCCACGTGTCCCATTAGCTTGATAATAAATGATATGCCCTGATCTTAGTAATTATGACGATGATGTCAAATATATTTGTTGGGATTCGGTTAAATCCTTGATTGATCCGATGTCACGTGTTTTGATTGTGGGTCCTGCCAGAGCCGCATAGGATGGGCAACACTTGAACCGCAGGAAGATACTCTTCGTGAGCCGCATAGGACAATGCTTCATCGAGCCGCAGGGAACGAACTCTCAATGAGCCGCATATGCAGTCTATACGAGCCGCATGAGCTAGCGTTGTATTGAGCCGCAGGGACTGGGTTCTCGGTGGGCCGCATATGGCTGATTTCTGCTGGCCATATAGGGTGACTTCTTAGTGAGCTGCATGAAGCTGTTCTCCATTTAAGCCGCATAAGATGTGCCACGTGGCAATCTAGGACTCCTGTCGGATCGGGTCAGAGATTTTCTTCTTTTCCCGAAGAGTCTGTCATTATGGCAGAACCATTATGACGCTTTATGTCAGGTCTGTCACTTGTCAGGTCTGTCAGCCGTCAGAGCATTAAATGCGTCCATACGTTGGGCACAGCTGTTTTTAAAGACCACGTGGCCTCTCTCTCTGGGCCGCATGGAGTTTACTCGAGCTGCCTATGTGCGTTGAGCCGCATGTGCATGTTGGTGACTTTTGAGCCGCATGATACTCTTGAGCCGCATGAAGCTCGTCTGATTTTGAGCCGCATGTAGCTTCCTGGGTTCTGTGCCGCATGAAATATGTCTCATGACCGAGCCGCATGAAGGACGTCTCATGACCGAGTCGCATGAGGAATGTCTCATGACCGAGCCGCATGAGAAATGTCTCATGACCGAGCCGCATAAAGGACGTCTCATGACCGAGCCGCATGAGGAATGTCTCATGACCGAGCCGCATGAAGGACGTCTCATGACTCGCATGAGGAATGTCTCGATCTGCCCGTGCACTCGCTTTGTGGGCCCGGGTATCCCGAACACACGAGTGCGTAGGTATCATGTTTGCTCCCTGATGTGGGGGCTAATAGAAACACTTGCCCTCGATCTTTGTTGGGAGACTCTTGAGAACCACTCTGTCCGTTTGCCGCCGGGGGCTGGACACAGGCGGTTCTGTACAACTTTCCATCAGAGGCCCGCTTAGCGGGACGCTATTGATGGTTAGAGGTTGGGACAGCTGACTGAGCCCGATGAGCCCGCGCTGCCCTAGACTTCTTCTACTTAGCACCCGAAGGTACGTAATAGGAAGAGTCCAAGTTTGGAAGGAGGGAAGAGAAGTTGGTGCCCTTTTCAAAGGAGGTAAGGAGGCTCTATTTATAGCATGGAGTGAGCCCTTTCTTCTTCTCCTTTCCGATGTGGGACTAAAAGCAATATTTTCTATGCTTCTACAGGACCCCCTTCAAAGTTTCCAAATTGTAAATTTGGAACACTTTGAATAAGAAGCATGGAAAGTAGATTTGTTTAGGTGTGGCAATCCAATCAGCGGTAGCATGGACGTGATAGATTTGGGTTACTTCCGCTGGGGATTTTATGTGGACTTATCATCCTTGGCGTACCTTGGTTTTAGGTACGGATAATAAGTTGAGAGAGGAAACCATCGTATTTACTCAGAGGTGGTATGGACGTGGTAAATATAAAGTTGATGGTAGAGCCTTCCTACTCAGAGGTGATATGGATATGGTAGGAGTGAACTCAAATGAGGATACATAGAACAACTCAGAGGTGCTATCAACGTGGAAGTTCTATGCATTGGGTGAAAGAATGCTATGGAACAGCTGGGCTCCGAAAGCATGTGATGATGAGGAAAGATATGGATGTACATTTGTGGTCAGCAGAGGACATTTGAGGGCCTATTATCCTTGGCATACCTTGGTTTTAGGTACGGATAATAAGTTTGATAGGGATACCTAGGACAACTCCGCGGTAAGGCGAATATGGAGGTTTTTGGTACCGGGCGAAAGAATGCCATGGAGCAGTGAACAGTTTTCTGTTTTCTTTCACTGTTTTTTTTTTTGTCAAGGGGTGTGATCCCAGATGATGTAGTACTTTGAATTTTGAATAAATGAGCATGTTTCAACTCATCTTCTCTTTCTTGTACTTGTGGTGTTTGTGGAATTGGACCTGCTGGAGGATTATTTGTGGACCTGTTACCCTGGGCGTACCTTGGTTTTAGGTATGAGGAACAAGTTTCGGAGAGGAATACCTAGAACAACTTCGCGATAAGACAGCTATAGAAGTTTTTGGTATTCGAGAGAATGCCAGGGAGCAACTGGGCTCCTAGGCATGATAGGAAAGGGTGGGCGTGTACTGGAGACCCAGTACAACATCTGTGGTCGACTGAGGACATTTGTGGTCATCAGAGGACATTTGTGGTCAACAGAGGACATTTGGGGCCTATTATCCTTGGCATACCCTGGCTTAGGATACGGATAATAGGATGAAAGGGAACCAACATACTTACTCAGAGGTAATGAGGACATGGCAAGTATGAGGGTTTTACCGTAGAATCTTCCTGCTCAGAGGTAATGAGGACATGGCAGGAGTGGACTCAGCGGAGGATATTTGTGGGCCTATTATCCTTGGCGTAACCTGGTTCAGGATACGGATAATAGGATGAAAGGAAAACCAACATACTTACTCAGAGGTAATGAGGAAATGGCAAGTACGAAGGTTTTACCGTGGAGTCTTCCTACTCAGAGGTAAAGAGGACATGGCAGGAGAGGACTCCATAGAGGATATTTGTGGTCAACAGAGGACATTTGTGGTTAACAGAGGACATTTGTGGACCTATTATCCTTGTCGTACTCCGGTTGTGGGTACAGATAATAGGTTGAAAGAGGACCGGCATACTTGCTCAGAGGTAATGTGGACATGGCAAATATGACGATTTCTTCGACGGAGCCTTCCCATTCAGAGGTAATGAAGACATGGCAGGAGTGGGCTCAATGAAGAGTGGGTACATAGAACGACTCAGAGGTAGGAGAACGTGGAAGTTCTATGCGAGGGGGCGGTTTGTTTTTGGTGGAAGTGAAGACGACTCAGAGGTAATGAGGACATGGTCGTTTCGGAAATTGGTGGATCGACTACCCTTTTTGTGCACTGGGAGTGCGGGTAGTGGATCATGAGGGAGGATCTCCTTTAGGAAAAAAGTTCAGGGATATGTTTATACATAACGTTCTCCCTAAAAGAGTGACCGGAATGTAAGTTCAGGGGTACCAGCGGGTACATGACTTGGTAGTTTAGGATTTTTGTGGAGGGAGGAGGTGAGTTCAGCGATACGAGAGGGTATATGACTCAAAAATCTGGAATGTTGTGGATATGAGTTCAGCGGTACCAGCAGGTACATGACTCAGTGATCTGGAGAGAATGTGGATGTGAGTTCAGTGGTACCAGCGGGTACATGACTAGATAATCTGGAGTGGATGTGAGTTCAGTGGTACCAGCGGGTACATGACTAGATAATCTGGAGTGGACGTGAGTTCAGCAGTACCGGGGGGTACATAACTCACTAATCTAGGAAATTTGGAGGCGGAATGTGAGTTCAGCGGGACCGGAGGGTACATAACTCAATCATCAGGGATTTTTTTTTTTGATGTCGTTTCGGACGTAATACTTCTTCAGGAAGTTGCCGTTGATGGGCAACATGAGCAAGTCTCAGTGTGAGCAGCCACATACTTGGCCAGCTCCAACTCTTCTTCAGCCACCCCCTGTATAAATACAGACTAAGAGGATGATTTGGGCAACTTGATCATCGGGGGTTCTGTTGGTGGAGTCGAGCGGGGAGTTGTTGGCAAACTAGCGACCCCCAGTTTGGTAGTTGATGCTGGGCGGGGAGTTGTTGGCTCGCTAGAAGTCCTAGACTTTGCATCGGGGTGACGACCCTTCTTGGGAAGGCGTATCGTCATCGGCTTGTCGGAGGGATTGGGCTTCTCCGTTTGGGGTTGACCGACTCTCGGCAGTCTGATTGTTAGTGGCCCCGTTGTGGGTCTCGGCACTTGGCCGGACCTTGGCAGCCGGATTATCATCTGCTCTTCCTGTGTCGAGAGACTGGTTGCGTCCTTACGCAGCGTGGCCGTAAGGGGTGCGGATTTGCCCGGTTTGCGAGCTTGGAGGTGGATCGTCAGAGGTTCTTCTGATCCTGTGGCCGCTTCGGCACCAGCTTGCTCATTTCTTCCATCAAGGTGCCTTTTCGACTTTTCGTATAGGCAGGAGTCCGAGTAGTAGGATTCGACCTCTTTGAAGGGATCGATGTCAGCAAATTCTGTCCTCACGAAGCCATTCTTGTCGACATACTTGAAGCATTGGTGCAGTGTGGAAGGCACGATCATATAATCATGTATTCAAGGGCGCCCCAACAGGATGTTGTAAGAAGTATCGGCGTCTATGACGTAGTAGGTGACTTCTGATTGGAGATCGCCAATCTGGCATTTCAGACGGATCTTTCCGATTGGGTAGCTCCTGCCCGAATTGAAACCGCTAATGGCAGTGCTTGTAGGCGTCAGGCGATGCATCAGAAGGCGAAGATGATGTAGCAGACCCTTTGGAATGATGCTTATGGAAGACCCAGGATCAATATGTATTCGGTCCACCTTTACATCGCCAATGTATCCAGTGTAGTATAACGGTCGATCGTGCAGGTTAGTTTTGATGAGCATATCCTGCGGAGAGAAGACGATATTGGGTATCGCTCCCGTAGACGCACTATCTTGGAGATCTGCAGGTTGGTTATCTCCCGTGAGGTTGACCTGAGCCAAGTACGCGTCGGCATCTTGGAGTGCATCACTCAAAGATGTGCGGACATCCTTTGAGAGCCTTAGGAGTTCGTATAAGGACAATTTGGCCGGTGTATTGGCCAATTGTGCCAAGATGTCGAAGTTGTAGGGCCTCTCCAGCCCCTGAGGTGTCTCCTTTCGGAGGGATTTATCGAAGCGAGTCTCCTTCGGCTTAGGCTTGTTGGTCGTCGAAGGCTGAGCCGGTCCCGGAGTGTCAGTAGAAGTAGGCGGATGATCATCAGTCGGGTTCTCAGCCACGGGCTGAGATTGTGCTCCAGATCGAGTAACAACGGTCGTGACTTCTTCTTCATTTGCCGAGACGGTACGGCAGGATCTGACTTTTCTGCTTCTCTTCTTCGTTGTGGGCTGAGTCACCTCGTGGACCAAGTCCAGATGGACCTACATAATTTCTCCTCGCGATGTAGTGAGAGGTACAAGATTGGCAGCTTGATCTCGAGCAGGCGGAAGATTAGCAATTTCCATTGTTGCCAGAGGGATGGGTATAACACCGTCTTGAGTCTCTGTTGGCGGGAAGCTGCCGAATTGTACGGATACCATGTTGGCTGCTACGGTTACCTCCTCGAAATCGATGGCTAGAGCGTTCGAATCGATGAGGTTTTGGATGTACCGTTTTAGTTGGTAGCAGTCGTGTGTAGCATGGTGGACGTAGCGGTGGTAATGGCAGAACTTCGAATTTTCCAAATCAGCAGGCCGAGGTTCCCGCCTTGGTGGAGGAAGCTGAATTCTATCTCCTTGTATAAGCATGTCCAAGATAGGCTTGACGTGGCCGTCTTCGAAAGAATAAGTGATTTGAGGCCATTGTTTGTCTGCTGGCTGTGGCTCAGGCTTCTGGGCTGTATCGGTCACCATGGCCTGCTTGCCTTTGTTGTCCCGGTTGTTGGAGGGGCTACCCCCATTGTCGTTGCTGGCGTTGGGATGCTTCCCCTTGCTCTCTCCCTCTGAGATATGCAACCCCAGTTGGCGAGCTTTCTTCAATCGTTTCTCGGCACTTGTAGCGCTGATGATAAAGACCTTCCAGTCCTTGAATTGACTTTCGCCCATCCAGAGACTAATTGTTGGGAGTAGTCTCTTTTGGCAAATTTTAATCAAGGAAGAGTCCGGGTTGCCAGATGGTAACTTCATTGCGGTTTGACGAAACCGCTCAATGTAATTCCTTGTCAGCTCTTTCTCTCCTTGGACGACGTCCATGAGGGTAGACATCGTGACGTCCTGCCCTACCTCATAGAACCTCTCCAAGAACAAGCGCTTGAAGCCAGCGAAGGAGTGGATGCAATTATCTGGCAGGTTGCGGTACCAATCGAAGGCGACTCCTTCCAGTGCCCCAATGAATAACCGTGTGAGGATGGCGTCATCATGGGGCAGATGGTCGGTAGTGACCTCAAAGTAAGTGATGTACCGGCTTGCTGAAGTCTTACCATCATATGGGTTGATATTGAACGGCTTATATCTTGGGGGAAAGGGCACATCCCTCCATTCTGCTGGGTATGGTTGCCGTATTCTGAGGTCTTGAGAATTTTCTCGGGCGTGGAACATCGCTCGAAGCTCCTGAACCTCTCTCCTTACTTCTCGGGCCTCATCTGTCGCGGTAGGGGCCGTTATCTCGGGAGCATTATTGCCCGGGTTTGGTGCCGCTGAATTTGAATCTATGTTGTTCGCGGGACCCGTGCTTGTCTGACCAGGTGACACTTCCTACAGAGTAGGAAGCGCTGCTTTGATCTCGTCTACAGACTTGACCAGGGCGTGCAGTATGGCCTCCAAAGTGTCGATACGTTGGCGATCGCCGGAACCACCTTGGCTGTTGTCCGTCATGAATACCGTCCTCACGTGAGGAGTGACAGAAGGAGAAGTGGCGGACATGCCTTCCGAGTCATACTCATGCATCGAGAAATCATCAGGATATGTGGGGATGTTCTCTTCAGGTTCGGACTCGGAAGGAACAGTACCCCCAGCTTCAGAGCTTGCTTCGTTTAGGACGTCCTCGGGGATGTCGGTATCTGTTGTATCCGTCGGAGGATTTGCTTCCTCCAGTCCGTCTTCTTGGAATGTCGGGTTGTCGTGGAGGTTTGGAGGAGTGCTACCCCCAGTTCCGACGACCCCCAATGACGTAGACGGCGAACTTCCTACTGTAGCAGTTTTTGTCTTTGATCGGGTGTGTTGGAATACTCCAGTAGAGGATAATCCTTTAGACGACGGCTTCTTAGCTGCAATAGTTGACACCTTTGGGCTGGAGATGCTTGTCTTCTTCCCTCTCCCCTCCACGGGGACTTTCCGCGCAGAATTGCAGGAGGCAACGGGAGGTGCCTCGTCTTCCGAGCTCGGATGTTATAATCTTTGGAAGACGGATGGCCGGTCTTCCGTTACTGCCGTGTTGTTGCAACAGCAGTTGACGATAATCTGGGTGTAGTGACGTCCCTGTGAGGACTCTCTGCACGCTGAGGCTCCTTCTCTTTCCTTACGTTTGTGGAGGATAGCTTCACGCAGGTCAGAGGGACCACTTTGTCCGTTTGCCGCCGGGGGCTGGACTCGAGTGGTTTTATACAACTTCCCGTCAGAGGCCCGCGTGATACTCAGCGGGACGCCCCGATAGTCAGAGGTTGGGGCAGCTGTCTGGACTTGATGAGCCCGTGCTGCCCTAGACTTTTTCTTTTTAGCACTTGTGGGTGCGTAATAGGAAGAGTCCACATTAGGTATCACAGATTCTGTATTTTCATCCAGAAAGTGATCAGAGTTAGGACCGCATGAGAGTCGGTCAAAAACTGATCGAGAGAAGTGTGGTAGAGACGCTATGCGGCTAGCGTTGGGTGCCGTGCAGGCTATCTGCATGCGACTGTCTTCTGTTGTGGGACGAGTTCTTATACGGTTAGGAGTCACGGCCATGCAGGCTGTCCGCATGCGATTGGCATCTGTGGCCGCATGGGTTTTCTGCAAGCGGTTGACTTTACTAGCCGCATGACTCTCATCCACGCGGTTGAGAACTGTAGCTGCATAAGTTATGCGGCTGACAGAAGTGGCCGCATGAGTTTTTTTCATGTGGTTGACGGTTGTGGCCGCATGGATTTTCTTTCTGCGGCTAATACCCCTCTGCGGTTCAGGTTGAGCAGAGACCCTCTTTGCCCCTGCAAGTCCAGCATCATAGTATTTTCTTCTGCCGGACTTGGGGACAGCAGAGGTGTCTGCGATCTGAAGTGGGGCCGCAGGAGAGTCTTTCTCGCCGTCTTGAGCGACCGAGGGTATCCCATCGAGGGCTTGGGGAGGAGCAAATGACTTTGGCCTCCACTCTTTGCGAGCCTTCGTGGTGCGGGTGCGTTTCTGGACCGGGCCAGCGCTGCCTTCAGAGAGCATCTCTTCGAACGCCTGTTGGTCGAAGCGGACGACCATCTTCTGTTGTGTGGAGCCCAGTTTGGCTGCATCCGATTGCGTCACCAACTCCTCAGCCGTGGAGAAGTTATTCCCCAGCAGAGTCGCCATCGTGTTTGCCATTGATTGTAAAAGAACAGAACAATTATCGGAGGACTGAACTTAGACTCACAATACAAACTCGCTCGTACAAAGAAAGCCTAGGGACGAAAACCTAGGTACAGCAGACTAAGTACGATTGTTTATTTTTGATTCTGGGAGGTGACGATAGAGGCTCGGGAAAGCGACGGTCGCTCTGCCTTACTCCTTGGACGATCGGTATGCAGCCTTGGCTCGGGGAAGATCTGCTCGGCGTTGACGAAGAAAGGCTCTTCTTAATCTCTTCGGGTTGCTCTCCTGGCTTCTCTCTCTCTGTGATTATCAAGAAAAGGGAGAGCTCTCTCTGTGTATATCTCTCTCTTCTTCTTTTTTTTTATTCTTTTTGTTGCCGACCTTTTTTACATGGGAATAATGCTGGCTATTTATAAGAGTGGGGTAGGATCATTAGGGTTTGCTGATGATTATCTATTTGGAATGTCGGCGCTCCTTCATTCTATCTGGGCCCTTGATCCTGATCATAATGAATCTCGGCCACTAATGCGGATAGCACCAAATCTTATGAGCAGTTAATGCTAACTGCTTTAAATCTTCATGATTGATTACGCCAATGTCTGATTGCTCGCCACGTGTCCCATTAGCTTGATAATAAATGATATGCCCTGATCTTAGTAATTATGACGATGATGTCAAATATATTTGTTGGGATTCGGTTAAATCTTTGATTGATCTGATGTCACGTGTTTTGATTGTGGGTCCTGTCATAGCCGCATAGGATGGACAACACTTGAACCGCAGGGAGATACTCTTCGTGAGCTGCATAGGACAATGCTTTATCGAGCCGCAGGAAACGAACTCTCAATGAGCCGCATATGCAGTCTTTACGAGCCGCATGAGCTAGCGTTGTATTGAGCCACAGGGACTGGGTTCTTGGTGGGCCGTATATGGCTGATTTCTGCTGGCCATATAGGGTGACTTCTTAGTGAGCTGCATGAAGCTGTTCCCCATTTAAGCCGTATGAGATGTGCCACGTGGCAATCTAGGACTCCTGTCGGATCGGGTCAGAGATTTTCTTCTTTTCCCGAAGAGTCTGTCATTATGGCAGAACCATTATGACGCTTTATGTCAGGTCTGTCACTTGTCAGGTCTGTCAGCCGTCAGAGCATTAAATGCGTCCATACGTTGGGCACAGCTATTTTTAAAGACCACGTGGCCTCTCTCTCTGGGCCGCATGGAGTTTACTCGAGCTGCCTATGTGCGTTGAGCCGCATGTCCATGTTGGTGACTTTTGAGCCGCATGATACTCTTGAGCCGCATGAAGCTCGTCTGATTTTGAGCCGCATGCAGCTTCCTGGGTTCTGTGCCGCATGAAATATGTCTCATGACCGAGCCGCATGAAGGACGTCTCATGACCGAGCCGCATGAGGAATGTCTCATGACCGAGCCGCATGAGGAATGTCTCATGACCGAGCCGCATAAAGGACGTCTCATGACCGAGCCGTATGAGGAATGTCTCATGACCGAGCCGCATGAAGGACGTCTCATGACTCGCATGAGGAATGTCTCGATCTGCCCGTGCACTCGCTTTGTGGGCCCGGGTATCCCGAACACACGAGTGCGTAGGTATCATGTTTGCTCCCTGATGTGGGGGCTAATAGAAACACTTGCCCTCGATCTTTGTTGGGAGACTCTTGAGAACCACTCTGTCCGTTTGCCACCGGGGGCTGGACACAGGCGGTTCTGTACAACTTTCCATCAGAGGCCCGCTTAGCGGGACGCTCTTGATGGTTAGAGGTTGGGACAGCTGACTGAGCCCGATGAGCCCGCGCTGCCCTAGGCTTCTTCTACTTAGCACCCGAAGGTGCGTAATAGGAAGAGTCCAAGTTTGGAAGGAGGGAAGAGAAATTGGTGCCCTTTTCAAAGGAGGTAAGGAGGCTCTATTTATAGCATGGAGTGAGCCCTTTCTTCTTCTCCTTTCCGATGTGGGACTAAAAGCAATATTTTTCATGCTTCTACAATTCTCTGACAAGTTGTAGTAGTGATTCCCGCTCTTCGTCGGTCAGGTTCTTGCTGACGAAGATGGGCTTTGGAGAGGATTCATCACCGAGGTGGATACAACCTCATCCTCGGTGGGAGGCTCTCTTTGTTCGAACCGCTTCTTCCACTGCGCATCTAGTTGTTGTGCCCACAGTTCTAACTCAAGAAGTTCAGGAATGTCTTCATCTTCTTCGTAGGCCTCGGCCAAGGCCATATTAACGGACCATACTTGCCTGAGCATGTCCCCGATGCTCGTGTCTGAATCGGAAGTGGGTGATCCGGTTGAGTGCGAATGCCAGTCGCATTCCTCGTCTGAGCTTTCAGGTGTCGTCGCAGGTGTGACGTAACCTGGCCCACGTCTATTTTTGTAGTAATCCCGTGGTTTCCCAGTCGGGACCAGCAATTGCAATGGTAGTCGCCGTCCAGTGCCTTAGTTCAACCCCGGTGTAGTTTCCAGATCATATCCTTGTTTTTGCATAAGGGACTTGGATTGGGAACTGTACAGATAAAGGGGCAATCTCCCGGTGTCGGGTTCGAGCTCAAATTCTTCTGTCCTGAAGGGCTGTGGACCATTCTTTCGGCCAAAAATGATCGGGTGATCCCCTCCCTCGATTATACGGTAGGCGTCTTCTACTGGAGTAAGTTGGTTTGCGGTGTAGACATTTGTCACTAGTGTGTGCAGGTGAGTGCCTATACCGTATTCCATAGCATACATTGTACAAAGCTTATTAAGCTCGATGTAGTTCAAAGATAGCCCTTTATTGATGAAGTAAGGTATCTTTTCTAACGGGATTACACCATCTATGGATGGAACATCAGTGTGAGCAGCCACATACTTGGCCAGTTCTGGTTCTTCTTCGGCCACCCCCTGTATAACGGAGACTGAAAGGATGACTTGGGCAACTTGATCATCAGAGGTTCCGCTGGTGGAGCAGAACGTGGAGTTGTTGGCGTACTAGCCACCCCAGTTTGGTGCTCGGTACTGGACGGGGAGTTGTTGGCTGGCTAACAGTCCCTGGCTTAGTGCTCGGTTGCCGATTCATTCTGGGAAGACGAATTATCATCGGCTTGACAGAGGGATTGGGCTCTCCTTTTTGTTGCTGGCTAACTTTTGGCAGTCTGATTGTCAGTGGCTCTGTCATGGGCCTTGGCGCTTGGCCAGACCATGGCAGTCGGATTATCAACTGTTCCTCCTGTGCAGAGAGGCTAATTGCATCCTTACGCAGAGTGGCTGTAAGAGGCACGTTATGCTAGGCTAGCGGGCTTGGAGGTGGATCGTCAGAGGTTTTTCTGATCCAGTTGCTGTCTCAGTTTGAGCTTGCCTATCTCCTTCGACAAGGTGCTTCTTTGACTTCTCGTACAAGCAGGAGTCTGAGTAATAAGACTTGACCCTTTTAAAGGGATCGATGTCGACAAATTCTGTCCTCACGAAGCCGTACTTGTCGATGTACTTGAAGCACTGGTGCAGCATGGAAGGCACGATCATGTAATCGTGTATCCAAGGACGCCCCAGAAGAATATTGTAGAAAGTGTCCGCATCTACGACATAACAGGTTACTTCTGACTGAAGGTCACCGATTTGACACTTCAGGCGAATCTTCCCGATCGGATAGCTCCTATCCGAATTGAAACCGATGATGGCGGTGCTTGTCGGCGTCAGGCGATGCATTGGGATGCGGAGATGATGTAGTAGGCTCTTCGGGATGATGCTTATAGAGGACCCGGGGTCAATATACATCTGATCGACTTGATATCGCCAATGTACCCAGTGTAATATAGAGGGCGATCGTACAGCTTGGTCTTGATAAGCATATCCTGCGGAGTGAAGACAATGTTTGGCATTGACCCTGTGCAAGCGTTGTCCTGGAGATCTGTCGGTAAGTCATCCCCGGTGAGATTGGACTGAGGCAGATATGCGTCGGCATTCTGGAGTGCTTCGCTCAGTGCGACGCGTACATCCTTGGAGAGTCTCAAGAGCTCATATAGCGATAATTTGGCTGGCGTGCTGGCCAACTGGGCCAAGATGTCAAAGTTGTAGGGCTTCTCTAGCCTATGAGGTGTCTCCCTTAGGAGCGGTTTGTCGAAGCGAGTCTCCTCCAGCCTAGGCTTGTCGGTCGTCGAAGGCTACGACGGTCTTGCTGGTGGAGGGAGGTGTGGACTGAGTCACCTCAGGTACCAAGTTCGGATGGACCCACATGATCTCTCCCCATGATGTAGTAAGGGGCACAAGACCAGCAGCTTAGTCTCGGGGTGGTGGAAGGTTAGAGACCTCCATCTTTGCTCTAGGGATGGGTACTACTCCATCTTGAGTCTTTGTCGGAGAAAAGCTGCCAAATTGTACTGATACCATATTGGCTGCCACGGTCACCTCTTCAAAATCAATGGCGAGGGCATTAGAATCGATGAGATGTTGGATGTATCGCTTTAGCTGATAGCAGTCTTGTGTAGCATAGTGAACATAGCGATGGTAATGGCAGTACTTGGGACTTTTTATATCAGCAGGACGAGGCTCACGCCTTGGAGGAGGGAGCTGAATTCGTCCTCCTTGGATGAGCATGTCTAAGATGGGTTTAACATGGCCGTCCTGGAAGGAATAGGTCATCTGAGGCCACTGCTTTTCTGCCGACATTGATTTGGGTTTTGGGGCTGTATCGGCTACCATAGCCTGCTTGCCCTTGTTGTCTCGGTTGGTGGAGGAATTACCACCGTTGTTGTTGTTGATGTTAGGGCGTTTGCCCTTGTCTTCTCCTTCCGAGATGTTCAATCCCAGTTGGCGTGCTTTCTTCACCTTGTCTTCTGCGCTAGTGGCACTGATGATAAACGTCTTCTAATCCCTGAATTGACTTTCGCCCATCCAGAGGCTGATTGTGAGAAGCCGTCTCTTTTGGCAAATTTCAATCAAGGAGGAATCAGGGTTTTCGGAAGACAGCCTCATCGCGGTTTGGCGAAACCGTTCGATGTAGTTTCTTGTTAGCTCCTTTTCTCCCTGAACAACATCCATGAGAGTGGATATTATCACGTCTTGTCCTACCTCATAGAATCGCTCTAGGAACATGCATTTGAAGCCGGTGAAGGAGTGGATGCAATTATCCGGCAAGTTACGGTACCAGTCGAAGGCGACCCCTTCTAGGGCTCCGATGAACAACCGCGTAAGGATGGCGTCGTCATGGGGCAGATGGTCGATTGTGACTTCGAAGTAGGTGATGTACCTGCTTGTCGACGTCTTCCCATCATATGGATTAATGTGGAATGGTTTATATTTTGGTAGGAAGGGAACATCTCTCCACGCGGCAGGATACGGTTGTCATACCCTGAGGTCCTAGCAATTTTTTCGGGCTTGAAACATGGCTTGGAGCTCCTGGACCTCTCTTCTCACCTCCATGGCCTCGTCTGCAGCGGTGGGGGACGATATTTCAGGAGGATTATCGCCCGGGATTGGTGCAGCTGAGTTCGAGTCTGCATTGACCGCGTGACCCAAGCTCGTTTTGCCAGGCGTCCTTCCTTGCAGAATGGGAATGGTCGTCTTGATCTCGTCCACAGATTTGACCAAAGCATGCATTATGGCCTCCATAGTATCAATGCGTTGGCGATCCCTGGGACCCTCTTGGTTGCTGTCCGTCATGAATACCGTCCTTATATGATGAGAGGTGGAAGGGACGGTAGAGGACGTGCCCTTTGAGTCGTACCCTCGCAAGAAGAAGTCGTTAGGGTATGTGGAAATGTTTTCTTCTGGTTCGGACTCAGAAAGAGTGGTACCCCCGACTTCAGAGCTTGCCTCGTCTTGAGAGTTGTGGACGTCCTCGGGCACGTCAAGGTTTGCTGCATCTGGATTATCCTCTTGGAACACCGGATTGTCGTAGATATTTGGAGGAGTGCTACCCCCCGCTCCAGTGTCTCCGAGTGTGGACAACAAATCCCCAAGTGTGGAAGATTTCGTCTTTGAGCGGGTCCTTTGGTAAACTCCTCCTGTAATGGTGATAGACAACCTCTTCAGAGCATAATTACAGGAGGCGACGAGGAGTGCCTCATCTTCTGAGCTTGGGCGTTACAACCTTCGGAAGACGGACCGTCGGTCTGCTTGTACTACCGCCTTGTTGCAGCAGCAGTTGACAATGACTTTGGTGCAGTGATATCTATGTGAGGATTCCTTGCACACCGAGGCCTTTTCTCTTTCCTTGCGCTTGTGGAGGATAACCTCACGCAAGTCAGATGGGTCAGGAACGACCACGTTTGCTCCCTGGGTTTCGGAAGACTTTTGGGAACCACTCTGTCCGTTTGTCGTCGGGGGCTGAACTCGAGTGGTTCTGTACAACTTCCTATCAGAGGCCCATATAACAGTATATGGAGCTCTCGGATGGTCAGAGGTCGGGACAGCGGACTGAGCGCCACGCTCGTGCTGCCCTAGACTTCTTCACTCTCGTAAGCGAGGGCACATAGTAAGAAGAGTCTAAGTGGTGCTGCAGAGAGTTAGACATATTTTCTCGTGAGAGATCAGGACCACAGGAGAGGCGATCGAAGACTAAGCCTGAGCCGCGTGGAGCAGATAGCATGCGGCTGGAATCAACAGTCTTCATGCGGCTGGCATGGGCTTTCTTCATGCGGCTGGAAGTCTCGGCCGCATGAGTTTTCTTTATGCGGCTAGAAGTCTCGGCCGCATGAGTTTTATTTATGCGGCTGGAACTCTTGGCCGCATGGCTATTCTGTATCTGGCAGGCAGTTTCGGCCGCATGGACATCATGCATGCGGCTGGCAATCTTGGCCGCATGAATATTCAGCCTACGGCTAGTACCTTTGTTCGGCTTCTTCCTGGAGCACATAGAATCACCCTTTGCTCCTGTAAGTCCAGCATCGTAGTGCTTTCCTCTACCGGACTTGGGGACAGTAGAGTCCTCTATAGCTTGAAGTGGAGCCGCATTAGAGTTTTCTTCGCCGTCTTGGGCAGCAGAGAGTACTCCGTCCAGAGCTTGGGGAGGAGCGAATGTCTTGGGTCTCCACTCCTTACGGGCCTTCTTCGTGTGGGCTCGTCGCTGGACCGGGCCAGCGCTCCCGTCGGAGAGCATTTCTTCAAACGCCTGTTGGTCGAACCGGGCGACCAGCATTTGTTGAGTGGAGCCAAGTTTGGCTGCGTCTGATTGCGTCACCAACTCCTCAGCCATGGAGAAGTTAGTCCCCAGCAGAGTCGCCATCGTATTTGCCATTGATTGTGAAAGTACGAAACAATTATATAGGAGTACTGAACTTAAACTCACAATACAAACTCGCTCGTACAAAGAAAGCCTAGGGACGAAAACCTAGTTACAGCAGTCTAAGTACAATTGTTTATTTTTGATTCTGGGGGGTGACGATAGAGGCTCGGGAAAGCGACGGTTGCTCTGCCTTACTCCTTGGACGATCAGACGTAGCCTTGGCTCTGATGATGAAATGCTCTTGGACGTGTGGGGAGACCCCCTTGCGCCCTTTGTTGATAGATCTCTGGATGTCTCGGTAGTGCTCTTTCCTTTTTTTTGTCAGCCTCTGTCTCTATGTTCTCTTATGCTCTATCTGCTTCTGCAATAAGAGAATATCCTCTCTCGCAAGGGAATGACACCTTGCTATTTATAGGAATGGGGTCATCATTAGGGTTTGCAAATGATTGCTTCCTTCAGAAGTCGGCAGTTCAGGACCAATGAATCTGGGCCGTTCATCTTGAATATAATAATATTTGAGCAATTAATGTGATTGTATCAAATCTCTGTGGGCAATAAATGTTGATTGCCATAAATATTCATGATTTATGATAGCCTGCCACGTGTCCCATTTGCTTGATTTGATTTGATCTGGGTAATTATGACGATCGTAACAAATCTAATTTTGTTGGGATTTGTTAGCACCCATAATTTTAGGGAAGATAAGACTGCCATATGTCTCCATTGTCGTGAAGATTGCCACGTGTTTCAACTGAATCATCCTGACAGAGCCGCATGTGAGTGGTCCTCTCAGCCGCGTGAGGATTGGCAGCCGCATAAAAAAGGACGGTCGCATGGGGATGGGCAGCCGCATGGGGATGGATAACCATATGAGGATGGGTAGCCGCATGAGGATAAGCAGCCGCATGAGGATGGGCAGCCGTATGAGAATAAGAAGCCGCATGAGGAAGCAGCCGCATGAGGATGGGCAGCCGCATGAGAATAAGAAGCCGCATGAGGATAAGCAGCCGCACAGGAATAGGCAGCCGCATGACATGTGCAGCCGCATAAATACAGTAGCCGCATGGAGTGGCCTCGAGATTTGTTGGATTTTGCCAGCTTTGTAAGGAGATTTTCCCCTTTTTTCCTAGGATTACGCCATTATGTCAGAGTCATTATTACGTCCTTTTGTCAGATCTGTCATAGCTCTCAGCCGTCAGGGCATTAAATATCGCCGAATGTAGAGAAAAGCTGTTGAAGGCCACGTGGCTGTTTTTTCTGAGTCGCATGGAACTATCCGAGCCGCATAGACTTCTGAGCCGCATGGGGATCCTGAGCCGTATGGACGTTTGAGCCGCATGGGGATCCTGAGCCGCATGGGGATCCTTCTGTTGGAGCCGCATAGGTCTTTCTTTATTCTTTTCCATGCTTCTATAAGACCCCCTTTAAAGCTTTCAATTTGCAAAACTGAAATAACTTGAATAAGAAGCATGGCTATGTAACAACTCTTCTGGCCGCATAGGATGTTCTGACCCTATGGGTATCTCACCCGCATGGCCCCCTCAGCCGCATGGCCATCTGAGCCGTATGGCCATCTGAGCCGCATGGTCATTCCAGCCGCTTGGGTTCCTCAGTCGCATGGCCATCTGAGCCGCATAGGCTTCTTGCCACGTCTTTATGCCATGTGTGCAAATCTTTATATTGATTGCCTTTGATTTGCTGTCAGATTTAAAGCCGCTTTTTGGGGCAGGATCCCTAGAGTTTAGCCTTAAATAATCGGATCGCCTTGATAACCAAAAAGTCAGTTATACTGCACATGGATCGATGTGTCGGTCTTTGGGGCTCTGTCTATAAATAGCAGTGTTTGGAAAGAAGACTTTCTTTACTTTCTGCTCTTGCCATAGCTCTCTTGTCCTCGTCTTTCTTCTCTGATCATCAGTAATGGCTCCCAAGAAGATTGTTGCGGCGAAGCGTAAGAAGGCGGCGTCTTCGTCGACGGCAAAGGGTAAGAAAGCTGCCTCTAATTCAACTACGGCGACAAATGTGGTCGCTCCTCCGCCGGCCGACGTGTCCGTAGTTCACCCCGACGTCCACCCCACCATTACTGGTAAGGACTTTTGCGTGAGCTTGGAACCCTAATTGTTATGGCTATGTCGCATGTTTTATGCACGATCCTTCATCTTCATGTGTACCGCATGTACGTCTCGAGCCGCATGGGGTATATTCCATGTCCGAGTCGCATGACAATTGTTGTTGTAGCCGCATAAGCACTTCGCTAACGGGGCCGCATAAGCTCAGCATAAGCTCGCTTAATATGGACCGCATATGTTTATTTGAACTGGACCACATAAGCATATTCGAACCGGACCGCATGAGCTTATCTGCATTGAGCCGCATAAACGCATTTGATCTGGACTGCATAAGCTCATATGAAACGGACAGCATGGGATCGCATGAACTCGCTTTGTCGTATGAGCCTCCACTAATCGGAGCCGCATAAATGTTTTTTGAATTGGGCCGCATGAGGCTCCATTAAATTCGAGCCGCATAGGCTCGAGAGCACCAGTCAGTTCTCCTTGGCCATCTTTTTAACTTATTTCTTTTGTCCTCTTCTTAGTAAATTTGCCAGTTAATGCTGCTGGAGAACCTCTGGTGGGTCAGGCCCAAGCTGCTATGCGCTATAGGTACGACCAGATAGTTCGGTATGTGGCGGACCAATTACCTAGTGACGAGCCTCTGGCGAGATTGAATGCCCTCAAGAACCAGCCCTTCTACTTTCTCTGCGCTATGATGAACTCGGGGAAATTAGAAGGGGAATACCTGAAGCCTGCGTTCTTCTTCAGAGACGCGTTGACTGTGAAGAACAGTCAAGTTCTGGACGTGTCAGAGAATTGGAGCTTTATTTCTAACGGAATGGCGATCCGCATCCCTCAAATGGAGCGTCACTTTCCACTATCTTGGTTTAAAATGCTCCCGTTGGACAGGAAGATGGAAGAGTCTTTGACTCCGAGCCGGAATGGAATATTTGTGGGCGATATCCATTATAACAATAGCATGAATTCAGTGTGTGCGGGCAAGGTTCATGCCAGCCGCTATGTAATGGGATTGGCCCCGGGCACTTTCTTGAATGTGTCGGATCCCAATTTCACGTTCTCTGCAACTGATACTTTCCTGAACCAGCTTGCTCGAAAAGGCTCCTATCCAATCGGCCGGTTGGCGCTCTCGAGTTGGATACACCCCATTCCCCCTGGATCAATCTGTCTATGTGGATCTCAGGAAAGTATGAGACTTTTCTGTGCGAGATTGGTCTTTATCACGCTATTCGGGGCACCAGCCACAGCTTACCCGTAAACAAGAAATTATTCATGGCCCTGCTGGATATGTATAACCGTCGTATGGAAACCTTCTATACACTTGTAGGGGAAATGGAGCTTGCACTCAATGAGATGTACGTGATTTCCAAGCTTCCTTGGGGAGATGAAGCTTTTGAGGTGTACACTACTACGAATGAGGAGTTCGAAGAGCTGGAAGCACAGTATCCGGGCTTCGTGGCCATTTATCAGAAGATATTGTGCCACTATAGCAAGTGCCAACAGATAGCCAAGAAGGATAGCATCTCGGAAGGGAATGCTCCCCACACTATGGACTGGGTAAGCTATCTCTTCTCGACGGGAGCCTCAGGCCGAGTTACTTCTCGAAGTCCTCAATCACGGGAGGCGGTTCAGGTCTTGGTGTCGTCGGCCAAGAGGGTGGCCACCACCATTGACAAATTTGGGAGTCAAATCGACTCATTTTGTTATTTTTATCAGGATACCCAAGAGCTGTCAGAGAAGGCGCTCCTGGCAGGATTCTTGATGATATAGCTGCGGAATTGCGTAGTCTCGGGAGGAGCTGGTTCTATTGAGAGGATCAGCCGTAATTTTATCCTCCCTGCTGTGAAGCAAGTTTTTGGAGTCAAACTTGCTCTTCTTCCGGCCATGGTGTGCAGCATACACCATGGCCTCCGTACTTTTATATCCAAGGTCATTGCCTGCGATGTGACAAAAGACTTTGAACGGACTGAGCTGCCCTATCATTATTTGATGGGGTGGCTACTGATGCACTGTCCGTCTTTGATGAGACCGGGTTCTGGAGATGGCGTGATGGCTGTGACACTTTTATCTTCCGTTATCGCAACGAGTCTTGGGAGTAAGAGACCATGCGTGCCTGCCGAATGGTGCTGGCGAGAGCAGATAGGTACAACTTTTTTGTATCCGTCCCTCGTTTCACTGTTGAAGAAATAGCGGATGTACATCTCGACGGCATTGGGCCCCCTCAGCTTCTGGATGGCCAGATGCTTCTGTGGCTGCGTAACATCCGCCCCGCCCATCTGGTATATCACAACCGCAATGTCGTCTTCTTGGAGCCTTATCTGCCCAGCAGGTTTGCCCGACAGTTTGGATACAACCAGCTTTTTTTGGACAGTCCCAGCTCTTGTCTGGGTTTTGAAGGTATCCTCCTTGACGGTATCAGGGCCTGGCACTACTATGATACATTACATACCCGTACCACTTTCTCGGTTCCTGATATTAAGGCATCGGTAGAGATTTTGTATATGGCGCCTCTGTACCATGTTATGGCAAACAAGCTTCCCGTCGATTTTAGCCCGGGTGCCAGTTTTATTGTTCGTACTGGCCTGGACGAGAGGCCCCAGGGGGGCCAAGACGAGAAAGAGGAAGAATAGAGTCGAAGTTCCAGACTCGGACTCCACCACTGCGGATGATGAGGACGACGAGCATGATGCAGATAACTCTTCCCTTCCGGTGGAAGATGTTGGGGCGGATCAGTCTCCTGCTATGTCAGATAAGATGGTAGCAGACCAGCCACCTGTTGCACCTGGTCCTGTACGGAAGCGTAGCAGGCAAATCTCCCCTGTTGGCGGTATTCCTTACTCCCGAAAAAAGGCTGCGACCAGACATCGCAAGCTGACTATAAGGAAGAAAAGTGAGGAGGTCGACCTCGCTTCGGAGGTAAACGAGTTACTACCATTTTTATTTAGTTCTTCCTTTCTTCTAGCTTTGATCTTAATCATTTTCCTTCCCTCTCGTAGGTGTCAGAAGAAGAGGAATCTCAAGTTGCTGAGGTCATGACTCGAGACGGCGGGGGCTCCGATGCACCTGTCCCAAAAATTGCTGAATTTTATTAAGGTGACGCTGATCGAGTCGTACCTCTTTTCGGGGTGGCTGGGACCGAAGAGCCAGCCGTATTAGGCTTGGGGAGTACTGGTGAGGGGATTATGGCGGTTATGAACGAACCTCAGCCTTCGTGATCCTCCCGTGGTAAGATAAGCCGAATTTTGACCAATGAGGAGGCCTATTCGCTCTATCATCACATCCTTCGGGTTACGTCGATTGATTGTTGCTCTGGACATACAGGTCCTATATCTCCAGTGCCGATGGTGGACATTGTCGAGACAGGCTCTGTCGAAAGGGAACTGGCGGAGAGGAGTGTACTCCCTCCTCTTCCGACTCATATTGAAGGACCTCCCGCTGGCTTGATTTCGGGAAGTCTGGTGGCGGCCCAGCCGGGGCAGGGGACCATGGTCCTTACGTCCTCTTCTGCTCGGGCGACTTCGAGAATCGACCTTTTTACTTTGTCGAGTGTTCAGACTCTTCGGGTGGCAGAGGAGGAGTTAGCCGCTGTTCAAGCGTCCTTTCGCTCAGAATTTATTTCCCTTGTGGCTGGGGCGGCCAGCTCTGTTGCATCTTCTTTGACGCTGCGAGCCACACTCCCTTTGATACCGTCCTCTACAGAATTTCTGGATGAGGTGTCGCTAGATTTGGTTGATAGTTTCTACCGCCATTTGAAGAGGGGAATAGAAGCTGTTGTGGAGCGGGGAACTCCTTTCGTCTTGGCCCGACAATGCATCCAAGGCCAAATTGACATTCTCAGAACCCTTCCTGGCAGAGAAGGGATAGCTGCGCTCCTGGAGCCCAAGCTGTTGGAGGCTGATCAGCTGGTGGCCCAGCTTCAGGTGCTGCGGCAAGCTGATCTGCCTGCTGCTATAGATCAAGAGCGCGGTTTCCTTATAACTACCGTAGCGAAGGTAAAGGCTGCTCGGGATAAGACCAAGTCGGTCATACAGAAGGACCTCCGCGATCTGTCTGAGCTATATGATCAATTGAGTCACGAGAGTGAAGATGTTACGGCTCGGGAAGCGACTGACTCCCGTGGGGTCATTGACACTCGGGAGCATATCTTTGAACTTCAGAGGAGGTTATCTTTCCTGGAGTCTGAGCTTGAGGCGACCCGCACCGAAAAGGGGCTAATTATCTAGGAGGCAGACAGAGTTAATCGAGCTTCTGCTGGCCTGGAGCTCGCCCTGAAGAAGTTGGAGGACGGCTGGCTGGCGCACATGGACTTGGATATTGCGGAACGGTTGTCTCATGAGGCCGAGCGTCGAGCTAGGCAGCGGCTTGAGCTGGGGACCGCTTTGGTGAAGAACCGTCTCTTGGAACTATGTACCGCCGAACCATAAACAGCTTTTTTCTTCTTTTTTATTTTCGTTCTTTTCCTTTCTTTATGTTGGACGTTGTCCCTAGAACATATAGTATTTTCGTCTTCCAAATAAAAGAGTACGTTTTGTTTTACCCTTTATTTGTACTGCTTGTTGTGCCTGTGGTGTTATGGTGGTGTTTGCCCTGCTTGGGGGACTGTTTGTGGACCTGTTACCCTTGGCATACCTTGGTTTTAGGTATATGTAACAAGTTTGATGGGGATACCTAGGACAATTCCACGGTAAGGTGGTTATGGACGTTCCTGGTATCGGGAGAAAGAATGTCATGGAGCAGCTGGGCTCCCGGGGCATGATGAGAAATGATACGTATGTACTAGAAAACTTAGTACATCATTTGTGGTCAGCAGAGGACATTTGTGGGCCTATTATCCTTGGCGTACCCTGGTTCAGGATACGGATAATAGGATGAGAGAAGACCACCATACTTACTCAGAGGTAATGAGGACATGGCAAGTATGGGGGTTTTACCGCGGAGTCTTCCTACTCAGAGGTAACGAGGACATGGCAGGAGCGGACTCAGCGGAGGATATTTGTAGTCAACAGAGGACATTTGTGGACCTATTATCCTTGGCGTACCCTAGGGTTTTTTTTGGTACAGATAATAATTCGAAAGGGAACCATCATACTTACTCAGAAGTAATAAGGACATGGCAAGCATGAGGGTTTCTTCGATGGAGCCTTCCAACTCAGAGGTAATGAGGACATGGAAGGAGTAGGCTCCATGAAGGGGTACACAGAATGACTCAGAGGTAATGAGGACATGGAAGTTCTATGTAGAGGGGTGATTTGTTTTTGGCGGAAGTGAAACGACTCATAGGTAACATCGACGTGGTCGCTTTGGAAATTTGTGGATCTGTTACCCTTTTTGTGTACTGAGAGTGCGGATAGTGGATCATGAGGGAGGATCTCTTTCAAAAGAATAAGTTCAGAGGTATGGTTATACATGACTTACTACCTAAAAGAGTGACCGAAATGTAAGTTCAGAGGTACCTGCGGGTACATAACTTAGCAATCCGGGATATTTGGAGGAAGAATATGAGTTCAGCGGTACTGGAGGGCACATAACTCAATAATCTGGGATTTGGAGAATGTGAGTTCTGCGGTACCGACGGGTACATAACTTAATAATCTAAAATTTGTGGATATAAGTTCAGCGGTACCGGTGGGTACATAACTCAATAATCTGGAGTTTAGAGGATGTAAGTTCAGCGGTACCGGCGGGTACATAACTCGATAATCTAAAATTTTTGTGAATGTGAGTTCAGCGGTACCGGTAGGTACATAACTCAATAGTCTGAACTTTGTGAATGTGAGTTCAGCGGTACCGGTGGGTACATGACTCAACATTTTGGAGAATGTCGTTTAGACATAATATTTCTTCAGGAACTTGCCGTTGACGGGCAACATGAGCAAGTCTCCATTTTGTTTTACGAGACGGTAAGCACCGTTGGAGAATACAGCCTCAATGATAAATGGCCCTTCCCACTTTGGCTGGAATTTGCCTGCGGTTTTGTCAGTCATAACCATCGGCCTCCGAACAGCCAGGACAAGATCGTCCACTTGGAATGTTCTGACTTTAACCTTGTTGTTGAAGGCTCCGAAAATGCATGATTGGTATAGCTCGATTCATTGCTGAGCCAAGAGGCGCTTTTTATCTAAGGCCTCCAACTCTTGTAACCGGCGACGGTAGTTATCGTCCGTCGTCAATTGGTAAGTGAGAGCGACGCGGAGTGAAGGGATTTAAGTCTCCAGTGGGAGTACTGCCTCACTTTCGTATACCAGAGAAAATAGTGTATTCTCGGTGGCAGACCGTACTATAGTCCGGTATGCCCATAAGCATTCACCGAGCTTTTCATTCTAGTCGCGTTTCTTTGATGACACGAATTTCTTGAGAAGCTTGATGTTTGTTTTGTTGAATGCTTCAGCCAGACCATTAGCTACGGGGTTGTATGGTGTTGAAGTAATATTCTGGATGCGGTACTTGTCGCAGAATCGATAGAAGGCTTGGCTTGCGAACTGTGGACCGTTGTCGTGGATGATCCTTCGGGATAGTCCAAAGCGATAGATGACGTGATGCTTGAGGAAGCTGATCACATTTGAAGTTTTCACTTCAGCCAGCGGAATAGCCTCCGCCCATTTGGAGAAGTAATCTGTGATTGCGAGTATGAAGCGATGTCCTCGAGACGAAGGCGGAGTGATTGGACCAATGATGTCCATTCCCATGCTTCGAATGGCCAGGACGCCATTGTCGGGTGTAGAAACTCGGACGGCTGGTGGATGAAATTTGTGTGGACTTCATAGGCTTTGCATTTTCGTGCATAGTCTATCGCATCTGCAACCATCGTGGGCCAGTAGTAGCCCATTCGACGAAGGTGATCTTGTAGTTTCGGGCCAGGCTGATGGGCCCCACAGACACTGTCATGAGCTTCGTGCACGGCTTCTTTAGCTTCTGTATTTGACAGACACCGAAGTAGTACTCCATCATATGATCGTCGATACAGCATTTTTGTCTCTGTATCGTAATAGAATCTGAGGGAACGCCTTCTGATGGACGTGGCCTCCTTCGGATTCTCTGGCAAGATGTCGTAGACGAGAAAGTCGATGAATGGCTGTCTCCAATCTGATGCTTCATCGACTGTCAGAGTGGAGTGAATCTCCACATACTGAACATTATTCCTGGGACAGACCAGTTCACGGCCTATGATGTCAACCAGATGATGAGCATGATTCGGTACTGCTAAGGAAGCGGTAAGTCCTGCTAGGGCGTCGGCTTCAATGTTTTGGAGCCTGGGAACGTGCTCTATGAAGAACCCCTCCATGGACGAGATGATGTCGATTGCTATTTGGTGGTTGGGGATCATGTCCTCATGGCGAACCTCGGAGGGAGAAATCAGCACTACTCCAACTCCAGCGACGATGTTGCCCTTGGGCCTAGTTCTTGAAGCGCCGTCGAAGAACATTCGCCATATGGTATCATGGGAGGTCATATTCGAATTAGTGACCTCGTCTGGAATCTCTTCATCTATTTTGGTTGACTCCAAACCTGGATGAGCTGCTAAAAAGTTTGCCAGAGCTTGACCTTTAACAGCCTTCTGTGGGACGAAGATCATGTGGTAGGGGGACAGTAATATTGCCCAGGTAGCGAGGCAAGAGCTGAGTGCACCTGGCTTGGTCATGAGAACCCTGAGGGGATTAACTCTTGATATGACATGAATGGTCTGTTCCGTGACGTAGTGTCACATCTTCTGAATGATGAAAACCAGAGCAAGGTATTCCTTCTCCACGGCGGTATATCGGTGCTCCGGCCCTATCGTCATTCGGCTGAGGTAATATATGGCCTGCTCATGGCCTGCATCGTTGTTTTGTGCTAGCAGAGAGCCGAAAGAATGCTCCATCACTCGTACATAGAGCAAGAATGGCCTTTCTGCGATTGGGGTTACCAGGACTGGAGGGTTCGTTAGATATTCTTTGATGCTGTCGAAGGCATGCTGGCATTCTTCATCCCATATGAATGAAACGCCTTTCTTCATAAGGTGGGTGAATGGCTGGCATCGTCCTGTAACACCCATTTTTTCAGATGAAGGTAATTTTGAAGTTTTATAATTATAATTATTAATTATTGATATTTAATTCACATTATGATTTTTGATAATTTTTAATAATTTTTAAACTATTTAAAGCTGGTTTAAGTCATGACTTGTGATTTTGACGTGCTGCTAGTGAAACCCTAGAGACTGCATGACCTAGAGCCTAACCATGTCATTAGGATGATTTAATTATCATTTTTAGCCTAGGGATAATTTGGTCATTTTGACTTATTTGAATTATTTGGTGATTTGTTCAATTGGTGAATTCTAGTTGACTTTGACTTGTTGAGACCTAGTGGACTAGCCTAGAGCCTAATCCTAGCTATGGTAACCCTAGTCTAACTCGAGTTAACCTATTTTAGTCATTAGAGAATAGTTTTAGAAGGAGGGGATTTGGTTTAGTGAATTTAAGTCATGCCTTGTGGTTTCATGAAATAACTTATGGCTTAATTATTTACTTGATCATGACTTAAGCCCATGGGCCATTTAGTGAACCCTAAACCTAATTTTTGAGCTTATGAACAGCCACATAGGGATCCCCACCCTATATAAACACTTATTCATTAGGGCTTGCCTCTTTTTATCATTCCAACACTTGGAGAAAGAAAGGTATTCTTCCCCCTTCCAAAAATTCCTATTTTATTCATTTGATCTCATTTTTCATCCTATTCTTTTGCATTGGGTTCTAATTTAAGTTTATGGACTATTGGTGGAGAGCTATTTCAGTTTGGGATCAATTTGGAGCATTTGGCCATCAAGAAGAACACCCCCCATTTGAAGCCTTTTCTTGCAAATTGCACATATAGGTAAAACCCTTTAAATTGCATTATTATTTTGATTTCTTTGCATGTTAGGCTAGGTTTAGGTGTCCCTTAGTTGTACCTCTAATTTGGGTGGATTTTGTGTCCGTTTGGTGTCCGTATCGGACACGTGTCATAGGGTATGTTAGGTGTTCGACGAAATGCCTCTAAGGATTAAATTTTCGTATTTTCCAAAACTAATTACATGATTTTGAAGCTCTTGATGTGTAGATTACACTACACCAAAAGAGGGATTTTCTAACACATCATTTTTGAGTTTGCTAACAGTTTTTTACCGTTACGAATTACCAACAGTAAAATACCATTGGAAACGTAAAAAAACTGTTAGTATAAATAAAAATAAATAATTTTTTTTATTAGTAATACGTAGTAATTATTTGTAACACGTAAAATCGTTAGGAAAGTTGAATCAAATAATAATCTACCAAACACATGAGTTTCACGTGAGAAACAAGTGTTAATGAGGGTTACACTTTTCCAAACCCTTGTTTCCCAGCCTTCTTTCCTCCCGAGCCCTAAGAGAGGTTCCTCTCCTCCTTTCCTCTCTACAAAGGTGGCATCCGGCGGACGCGACTGCCTCCTCTTCACCCGGTGAGGTAATATCTCTATCTCTCTCCCCTTCGTTCTCTCCTCATAGTTTTAGGGCACATACAATTTTAGGGGTAAAAAATTCTAAATCGATTCGGAAAGCTTAAAGTTTTTAGTATAGCTTAAGGAATTTAGAAATTTTAGGGGTATTTGAGATTCGTCGATCCTATCTCCCATGAGGATCTCATGTTCGGTATCTCAAGCATTTGAGGGCTTCTATGTATCCCATACTTGTTCCCTCCTACTCTGATTTAATGATCATTGCCTGGACTCGAACCGGTCCCAAGTGGCTACGTACATTTTGGCAGCTTGTTAATTCTTCCTCTAGAGCTGACGAAAAAAAGAGCAACAACTCATTTGGTTGTATTGGAAACTTCGTTCACTTCGTAGACTTTCAACACAACCAAACAAGTCCTGAACAATAGAACATATTATTTTACTTTCAACACACTTGAACTAATTGCCTTAAAATAAAGTACAGAGTCCAGATCATATAGAGAGAGACAAAATATTATATTTATATTTTACATTTTGGTTGACAATATATAAAATGCAGATCCTCTAAAATATAAAATGCAGAAAACTGCTTCAAGGAATACAAGGTAGAGAAGAAGTTTTTTGTGTAGCTCTATTATTTAGTATTGCATTATTTAAACTTGGAATACATCTGCAAATTTATTAAATATTTTCTCTTTCCCATATATAATAAATGTTGATACTTGATCGATCCATGAAAAATAACTAAAGAAGCATGGAAGTTACTATTACATATGTTAGTAAAAATGCACTCTGAAACTCTTAATTAATGGCACTATATATTGGGAAAAAAACTACTTTATGAACATGTAAAATTAACAAACTAAATTAATAATGATAAGTGAGAGTCTTTAGTGGACTGTTAAATTTAGCTTGATATTTTCTTAGTCAGACATGTATCTAATGGTCAGTTCACATACTATACGCTATGCAATTTCTGCTGATCTGATATGTTCACAGAAGCCTGCAATTTAATTAGGACTAAATATGATTGATATCATGACTCATAACTTAAACCTGGGCATTCAAAAGAACACCCCTTATGTGCACCATGCGGAGGTCCTCATCGACTATATCCTTCAATGGTTCGCCATTCCTTTCATGAGCAAACATGGGATGTACATCAATATTTGTCGTTCAAATTAAACATCTAATCTTATGTTAGTTCTCACATGAAAATTGGGACCTTTTTTAGTTCTCACCCTTCTGTGCACCATGCGGAGGTCCTCATCGACTATATCCTTCAATGGTTCGCCATTCCTTTCATGAGCAAACATGGGATGTACATCAATATTTGTCGTTCAAATTAAACATCTAATCTTATGTTAGTTCTCACATGAAAATTGGGACCTTTTTGAGTCTATCAAGAAATTTGAGTATTGATATAGATGAATTCAAGATAGTGGGTTGTGACTTTGTGTTCGTTCCAATCGTTCATGAATGTATACAAATGATATTTAATCTTGAGAACCTCATGCTTTTAGCTTTTCCCTTTTCCATGCATTTTAGTCTCTTTTAGCATCAGTGTTTCTGCCAGTAGTATTGTGAAGCATCCAATTCTTCCCAGCAAAAGTAGAACGACGTTTGAAGAAGTGGTTCGATACAAGTAAGAATTGATGGACATGCAAATGATGATTAAGGACAGTATAAAGATCAAATATCGTCACTGGCATGAACATTTGTAAGATATAAATCAACCTAACATGAAAAAGTTGGACACAACTAATTCTATATATAGATTAATAGTGTACAAACTATATATATGATACTATTTTGATTTTATATTGCTCAGCACTTAAAGGGTAGAATCGATGGATTCATATTAATATTGAGTCTTATTACAGGCTAAATTTTAATCTTTTACCCATGTCTATCAATTGATTTTGCTTACGGATTCAGTAGAACTGTTCTTAGCTTTGCGCTATGTTCTTTCTGATGAGGACCATATCAGATTAGATTAGGATTGTATGTCTCTAGTGGTTGTGGCTGAATTATATTGTCATTTCCACCCAGCTAAGTATTATCAGCAACATGCAGGTTTCTTCTAAAATTTACTGAAAAAGATAAAGAGATTAATTTGGTTGGTGATGGAAGTGAGAAGCCAGAGTTTTCAGCATGGTCCTGGATGACACCACATGAATTTTACAATCTGCAGAATAAATTCCTTTGCAGAACTTGAATTGGGGCGCCTACCTGGACACATGTATACATGCCCAGGATCTAAGCCTAGAGGAGATGGTCAAAAGAAGTTCACATGTATACATGTACACATGTACACATGTATACATGCCCAGGATCTAAGCCTAGAGGAGATGGTCAAAAGAAGTTCACCACCAAATCACCAACGGTATGTTCAATATTTGTGCTTTTCTTTTTTTTAGTAATGCATACTATATGAGCTTAATTTCTTATCCTTTATTGAATTCTTGCTCCACTATGTCTGACTTATTAAAAATGTGTATTATCCTGTATTTGCCAAACCTAATGAAGTGAAGGAAATTCTATTATAATATTTTTAGTAGTTGGTAAAGATGTTGCATCTGATTATCATTTCCAAAAAGCAGATTAGGATATTTTTATGAACTCATAGTTTATCAGATGGTTCCAATCTACAATTAAGGAACCTTATCATTTAAAAATCATATGAAATACAAAGTTTTATACTGGTTATTGGGCAATACAGATTTTCTGCCAATCAACTGCCTTCATCGGTTCTAACAGGGATATGAGTTTTATACGGTTACATTGATAATAATCAAATTATATTTACAATATTTTGACAGAAAAAACTAATTATTTGGTAAAGGGTGAGGATAATAGTACTTACTTTTCTTAGTTTTACAATAGCCAATAGTCTATTTAATTGATACACTCTAAGCATGACAGAAATACTGTCCAAGCAAGGTAAAGTGAAGTATAGAGAAAAATATGTGATCCCTCGCCACTCCATTCAACATGACTGGCCACATTCATCAATACTAGTTCAATACACCGACGTAACAACTTAAAATGTACTGAAACATAAGGCCACATTCATTTACTGAAAAAAAACTAAAGTTGCCTTGTTTGGAAGAACAGTGCCTATGATCAATCAACAAGAATGGGCATTAATGATATAGCATGTGATCGAACTATTGTGATTGATAACCAGCTTCTTTGAGATGTTCAAAAATAATTTCAAATATTTCATACTTTATGTCAAATGATGATGTGGACGGGATGTCGAGAAATTATTGAGTTTGTTAGATTTCATGCTATAACCTCTGTGTTCATTGAAGCCACCAATAAGTTGGGATGAACAATAACTATTCCAGTTGAGATACTTTTTTATCCTTGTCCCTTTTATAGTTCCTTATGTGATTGAATGATTGAATTACATCAACTACCAATATATAGCATCATGATATTTTTGATATTGTATATAGCAAATTGATTGATAAAGAAACAATGGGTACTGAGAAAAATTAAACATGTGGACTATCTTTACTGTGATCCATGTACTTCTGGTAGATTTGGAAAACATAAAAATGCTTAAGCATAAACAGGAAGATAGTGAAACCAATTTTGGATAAATATGCTAGCATGGTCAGCGGCTTGAAGCATTTTATCGTGACTTATTTTCTTTGTTCAAGACCCATATCATAATCAATAATTTCCTTTCTTGGAATCTTAGATTATGTTCACTGTATATTGGATTATGTTCACTGTATATTGGATTATGTTCACTTATTTTCTTTTTGATTTTTTAGGAAATAAACATGTATCTGATATAAATTCAGATTTATCCCATGCTGATATTTGTCCACTTATTTTCTGGTATGCTAGGTATTTCTATCTAATCATGCTTGCATGTTTCTTACATAGATGCTACTACAGAGATTGAGGCTACCAGTACCAACACTACTGGAGGATCTAAATCGATCATAAGGCAGGCGAATGGTGCATACATTGTATCAGAGAACTCATTGAACCATGAGAAGCCAAGAATCTTTAGAACTGTTGTGATTGCATCATTCCTAGTGCCTTTTTGTTTTAGAATCGGCTAGTTTTTTTTACTACCTAAAGCCCCCTGTAAATTGGAATCGACATGTTTTGCATGACATCTCTCCCATTTTATAATGTGGATGGTTGATATTAATTTGGAAACATTTATAGACATTTTTGATGCACTTTTTGGATTTAAATGTGGATGATTGGTTGATATTTAGCGTGGAAATGAAACTTGTTGATTTTCTAGTATTAAAATTATTTGTTATATATGACTTTGATTTGTATATATCTTATAGGTGGAACATGAAAGCAAAGGCCCAATATAGCCATGAGTTTTTTTTTAAATTTTTTTGTATCCATTTCTAACAGTAAAAAAATGTTAGTAATTTCAAGGGTTACAACGATTATAAGCGTTAGAATTGTACAATTTCCAACATTTATAAGTGTTAGGATTTAATGATTACCAACAATTTTTTACCGTTATAAAATTATATTTACCAACGTTGTTTTACCGTAATAAAATTTTAGTTACCAACGGTTTTTTACCGTTAGAAAATTTTTTTTCCTAACGGTAAAAAACCGTTAGGAAAATTCCCCACGCCATCCTACCAACGGTAAAAAAGTGTTTGGAATTTTTTTCCTAACACTTATAGTTGTTAGGAAATGACTGTTTTGGTGTAGTGTTAATTATTTTGAGGACTGAGCACGATTCGATGCACATTTCGTGTCTAAATCGGACACGCATCGCCACACGACACTGTGCACTGGCCTCGTACGGCTGTCCTGCTGCTCGAGTGTCCTAGCGGACACCACACAGCACCCCAACACCTAAAAATTGGTGTGTGGGTGCGGACACTGACTGACAGGACCCCCACAAAAATTTGTGGGTCCTCGTTGTCTGTGTACGAAGGAAACGAGGCTGTACTGTCTCGTGCCTACTCGTGCACGCTGTGCGCATCCCCTGCATTTCGGGGCTGACACAGGACACGAAACTTCACTAGGATACATGGAATTTGACAAGGTGATGGGTCCTATGTCTGATTACGCCCTCACCAAGTTTTGTGGCACTTGGTTGCGAGTCGAGGAAGTTCTCGAGCTCGCATCGAAATTCCCTGACACGCACACACGCGATTTCGAGCCACTGATACGGCTTTGAAACTAGGACACGACACGTCTTGGGGTTCATGCAGGCACTTGGACACGTCCCCCTAGTCTAGGTGGACACGTGTGCACAACCACGACATAGTTGGTGCAACGTACGTGTCTCTACCTCACTCGACACACGTACACGATGCTTATGTATACTGTTTTCTGTTACTGGTTAGATTTTATTTTTTTTGACACTTTGTGTCCTGATTCTTGGACTCGTGGGTGTCTCATTGGACACGTGGGACATGTCCCATGTCTGTACACTCTTGACACATTCGCACATTCACTCATCCTCAAACACTCGAACACCTATGTCACATTGCACATGTACTGATACTATATTCACTTGCTGCACTTGCCACTGTGACACATCTCTGATACTATTTGACACATGTTCACCTTCACTCCATAACACAATGGCACATGCTGTACACACGTGACACACAATTACCTACTGACACTTAAACTTGTTAACACCCAAACAGTATTCTGATCCATAATGTACCAGAGCACTCTCTGATTCTGGATGTATCAGAGATACATTCTCTATTGCATCTACACTTGACACCATCACTGCTCTGGGCATTTGACAATCACACTTGCTATCGCGCACACACACACACATTTCATTATATTCACATTGTTTGTTGACTGCACGCTAACACTCGTTCACTCATCTACTCACTTTTCATTTAGTTTTAATGTATCAGTATTATAGGTATAATATAGAGGCTTGAGTATAGGATTATATATATGTGTACTTATATTATGTTCAGTCCATCTTTTGAATGTTCAGTTTATATGTGTTAGAGTGACTAGGACAGCTGGCTAGATGCATAGGAGATTAAGGGGTTGGTCAGAATATCATAGCAGTAGGTTTTCTTGCACAGCAGGCCATTGGCCATCTGCAGGGTTGCAGCCACTTGAGCTGGTTAAGATACTGAACTTGGATGTTCTGTCCCTTAGACACTTAGTTCAGTCCCTAGTGTTACCTGCAGCCATTTATTCAATGTTCAGAGTTCAGCTTAGCCATTTCATTAGATATCAATCGTATAGGTGTGTGTCCCATGTCAGATATCTAAGAGGGTTTGTCATAGTGTAGAGATGTGTTTGTGTTAGAGTCTGAGAGTGAAGGAGAGATATTAGGTATCTGTGTTAAGCATGTGTAGGCAAGATTTACATATGACCAAGTGTCATAGAAAGAAGACAATATATTGTATTAGGTAGATAAGTTGGGCATATAGGCTAAGTAGTTGGAAGCTAGTTTGATAGATAGGTAGATAAATGGTTAGATGAGCATTGGAGGCGTTGCAATATGAGAGTTGGAATGGATGTACTAGGGTATGTTATAGTTAAAGGTAAATGCTAAGGGTGTGGTATATATATAAATGAATAAGGATAAGGATAAGGTATAAGGTAGTGGGAAGGTTTTGGCTAAGTTGACCTTTGACCTAGAATTAGCCTATGAATATAGGAGGATGCCATAAGCATTGGAGTATAGGTGAAATAGGTTATGACTTGTGGTGTCATGGTATAGGACTGTATATATGATAGGTAGGTTGATTATTGCATGATAGTGCATAAGTGCACAGTATGTGTACAGATATAAGTTGGCCTAATCTAGACAGGTATAGAAGGAATACAACTTAGTATGGCCTACTACAGGCTAGAAAACCCACATGTAGCTTAAATTGACCTAGTTGACTTGTATTGACCTAGAAGAGGGCCTAGAAGCATGTAGTTGACTCATGTATATTGCATTGTAAACTTCAATTATCATGTTCTGAACACATTATAACCTATAGTTCTCTGTTTAGGACATTGTGACTCTGTTGCAGACATCTGATATTACACTACTCTTTTCAGATTATAAGGCGAGTACATTCTCTGATAGTTCTCTCATTTAATTGTCAATTACTGTACTTCAGTTCTATTTAGTTTTATGTGATTCTCTGATACCACATGTATGGATAATTCTGGATTCATGTATGCGACACACATACCTTACTTATCTGGCCTCTATTACTGAAATCATTCCGGAATCTATTCCTGGAATCATCATATTTTGGCAGGACTCATCTCGATTCTCGTGTCGAATTCTGGATTCATTTATATTGCGGAGAGGGGAAATATTGAGTAAGACATGTAGACATACCCCAAATCTGGAATCTCCAACTGGAATCTACTGGAAGCATAGCCATCTCTCGCCTGATCAGTGAGAGATGTGCCTCATTATCCACAGCCGTTTACATGTCGATCTCGGTATTTTAAAACACACTGTTAGAATAGCTGGACTCACCTGGATTCTTGATCACTACCTAGAATCATCTTGTACTGGATTCATCTTGTATTAGATTCATCTCGTACTAGATTTATAGTAGTTTTACACTTGTTTTACATTTTCTGTCTGGACTCATTATGTTACTTTAGTTCAGCTAGATTTATTTTTACAGTCTTCATTTCCATCATTCTTCTCTTGTTTTAGTTACTTACTTTCCTTGCATCTTATCTGTTCTCCATACCATTACCTGTATATAAACTGCCATATTCATCAATAAAACTGTCTATAACTGCTTTATAGTTCTCTGTCTTTTACTTGGGTTTTTTTGATGAGTTGTACTCATTCATGTCCTGAATGGACCTGTTGTAAATTTTACAGATGATTACCTTGATGACACATGCCCTACATATTACTATGGAGAGTGTTTAGCTACCTATGGCCCCGACACTCAGGAGTGATTGGAAGATTAGCAAGTTGTTGTTTAGCTTTTATGTTTTAGAAATTGAGTTGTATATAAGTTAATTTTGTAGTTGAGATTGTCTGAGATTATATTCTTTAGTTGTTGGATTTTATTTTTGTTATTTAGTCTTTAGTTATAACTTCTGTGATATCTTATCGTTCTTAGACTGTGATTGAGATTCATTATATCTATACTTGTCCTCCGTTCGGAGTTGAGATTTGACAAGTACATTATATAATTGCGTGAGTTGTTGATTAGATAGTAACCTAGGACAACGTTCTACCGTCGACACTGCGGCGTAGGCTGGGCATTGTTACGTGCTCGTACCCTCACAGTGGGTGCGGGTTGTGACACGTCCGGAGAGGTTAGAGATAAACCTCTTGATGTAGGCTAGCATCCCTTGAAGGCCTCGTAGTTTACGAAGATTTCTCGGGGGACCCATCTCCATGATCGCCTTCGTCTTCTCTGTGTCTACGTGGATACCCTGGGAGGTAATGATGAAACCCAAGAACTTGCCGCTGGATACGCCCAAGAAGGATTTTGTGGGATTCATTTTCAAATTGTGCGCTCGTATCAGGTCGAACACTGTCCTCAGATCATGCAGATGATCTTCTTTAGAGCGGATCTTGACGGCGATGTCGTCGACATAGCATTCCACTGTCTTGCACAGATGGTCTCTAAAGATAATGCTCATGGCTCTTTGATAGGTAGCGCCAGCATTCTTTAGATCGAAAGGCATAACTGTGTAGCAGTATGTGCAAATTGGTGTTCGAAATGATTTATGCTTTTCGTCGTCAGGGAACATCTTGATTTGGTTGTACCCCGAGAAACCATCCATGAATGACATATGCTCAAAGCCGCAGGTGTTGTCGATCATGATATCTGTGATAGGGAGAGGGAACTCATCCTTAGGACACGCCTCTTTAGATTGTGAAAGTCGATGCAGATTCGAATCTTTCCACTCTTCTTGAGGACTGGTACTATGTTGGAGACCCATTCAGGATGCTGTTCCTCGTGGATGATGCCGCTGGCTATCAGTTTGTTTACCTCGGCTTCCATGGCATTCATGACGTCAGGACGGAATCGACGCTGCTGTTGGTTGATTGGTTTTGCGTCCGGACGGATGTTGAGTTTGTGATGTGCAATCTCGGAGTTCAGTCCCGGTATATCTTCGTAGCTCCAGGCGAACACGTCGATGTATTCTCTGACGAGTTGTAGTAGTGATTTCCGTTCTTCGTCGGTCAGGTTCTTGTTGACGAAGATGGGCTTTGGAGAGGATTCATCACCGAGGTCGATTTGTACAACCTCATCCTCGGTGGGAGGCTCTCTTTGTTTGAACCGCTTCTCCTACTGCGCATCTAGTTGTTGTGCCTACTGTTCTAACTCAAGAAGTTCAGGAATGTCTTCATCTTCTTCGTAGGCGTCGGCCAAGGCCATATTGACGGACCATACTTGCCTGAGCATGTCTACGATGCTGGTGTCTGAATCGGAAGTGGGTGATCCGGTTGAGTGCGAATGCCAGTCGCATTCCTCGTCTGAGCTTTCAGGTGTCGTCGCAGGTGTGACGTAACCTAGCCCACGTCAGTTTTTGTAGTAATACCGTAGTTTCCCAGCCGGGACCGACGATTGCAAGGGTAGTCGCCGTCCAGTGCTGTAGTTCAAGCCCGGTGTAGTTTCCAGATCATATCCTAGTTTTTGTATAAGGGACTTGGATTTGGAACTGTAAAGATAAAGTGGCAATCTCCCGGTATCGGGTTCGAGCTCAAATTCTTCTGTCCTGAAGGGCTGTGGACCATTCTTTCAGCCAAAAATGATCGGGTGATCCCTTCCCTCGATTATGTGGTAGGTGTCTTCCACTGGAGTAAGTTGGTTGGCGGTGTAGATATTTGTCACTTTTGTGTGCAGGTGAGTGCCTATACCGTGTTCCATAGCATACATTGTACAAAGCTTATAAAGTTCGATGTAGTTCAAAGATCGCCCTTTATTGATGAAGTAAGGTATCTTTTCTAACGGGATTACGTCATCTGCGGATGGAACATCAGTGTGAGCAGCCACATACTTTGCCAGTTCTGGTTCTTCTTCGGCCACCCCCTATATAAACGAAGACTGAAAGGATGACTTGGGTAACTTGATCATCAGAGGTTCCGCTGGTGGAGCAGAACGTGGAGTTGTTGGCGCACTAGCCACCCCCAGTTTGGTGCTCGGTACTGGACGGGGAGTTGTTGGCTGGCTAACAGTCCCTGGCTTAGTGCTCGGTTGCCAATTCATTCTGGAAAGATGAATTATCATCGGCTTGACAGAGGGATTGGGCTCTCCTTTTTGTTGCTGGCTAACTTTTGGCAGTCGGATTGTCAGTGGCTCTATCGTGGGCCTTGGCGCTTGGCCAGACCTTGGCAGTCAGATTGTCAACTGTTCCTCATGTGCAGAGAGGCTAATTACGTCCTTACGCAGAGTGGCTATAAGAGGCGCATTTATGCCAGGCTTGCGGGCTTGGAGGTGGATCGTCAGAGGTTCTTCTGATCCAGTTGCTGTCTTAGTTTGAGCTTGCCTATCTCCTTCGACAAGGTACTTCTTTGTCTTCTCGTACAAGCAGGAGTCTGAGTAATAAGACTCGACCCCTTTAAAGGGATCGATGTCTGCAAATTCTGTCCTCACGAAGCCGTACTTGTAGACGTACATGAAGCACTGGTGAAGCGTGGAAGGCATGATCATGTAATCGTGTATCCAAGGACGCCCCAGAAGAATATTGTAGGAAGTGTCCGCATCTATGACATAACAGGTTACTTCTGACTGAAGGTCACCAATTTAACACTTCAGGCGAATCTTTCCGATTGGGTAGCTCCTGTCCGAATTAAAACCGCTGATGGCGGTGCTTGTCAGCGTCAGACGATGCATTGGGATATGCAGATGATGGAGTAGGCTCTTCGGGATGATGCTTATAGAGGTCTCGGGGTCAATATGCATCTGATCGACCTTGTTATCGCCAAT
Organism: Iris pallida; assembly: GCA_029216955.1. Lineage (NCBI taxonomy): Eukaryota > Viridiplantae > Streptophyta > Magnoliopsida > Asparagales > Iridaceae > Iris > Iris pallida. The sequence goes on along the minus strand of JANAVB010016196.1, from coordinate 7,775,092 downwards.
GTACCCAGTATAATACAGAGGGCAATCGTACAGGTTGGTCTTGATATGCATATCCTGTGGAGTGAAGACAATATTTGGCATTGACCCTGTGCAAGCGCTGTCCTGGAGATCTGTCGGTAAGTCATCCCCGGTGAGATTGGACTGAGCCAGATATGCGTCGGCATTCTGGAGTGCTTCGCTCAGTGCGATGCGGACATCCTTGGAGAGTCTCAAGAGCTCATATAGCAACAATTTGGCCGGCGTGTTGGCCAACTGGGCCAAGATGTCGAAGTTGTAGGGCTTCTCTAGCCTATGAGGTATCTCCCTTCGGAGCAGTTTGTCGAAGCGAGTCTCCTTCGACCTAGACTTGTCGATCGTCGAAGGCTACGACGGTCCTGGAGCATCAGCGACTGTCGTTTGAGGGTCTTCAGCCGAGTTACCCGGTGGAGGATGGATTTGTGTGCCGGAGCGGGTAACAACGGCAGTAGCTTCTTCGACCTCTATCGAGATCGTATGGCATGATTTGACTTTCCTATTCTTCTTCTTGCTGGTGGAGGGAGGTGTGGACTGAGTCACCTCAGGTACCAAGTTCGGATGGACCCACATGATCTTCTCCTTCCGAGATGTGCAATCCCAGTTGGCGGGCTTTCTTTACCTTGTCTTCTGTGCTAGTGGCACTGATGATGAACGTCTTCCAATCCCTGAATTGACTTTCGCTCATCCAGAGGCTGATTGTGGGAAGCAGTCTCTTTTGGCAAATTTCAATCAAGGAGGAATCAGGGTTGCCGGAAGGCAGCTTCATCGCGGTTTGGCGAAACCGCTTGATGTAATTTCTTGTTAGCTCCTTTTCTCCCTGAACAACATCCATGAGAGTGGACATTGTCACGTCTTGTCCTACCTCGTAGAATCGCTCTAGGAATATGCGTTTGAAGCTGGTGAAGGAGTGGATGGAATTGTCCGGCAAGTTGCGATACCAGTCGAAGGCGACCCCTTCCAGGGCTCCGATGAACAACCGCGTAAGGATGGCGTCCTCATGGGGCAGATGGTCGGTTGTGACTTTTAAGTAGGTGGTGTACCTGCTTGCCGATGTCTTCCCATAATATGGATTAATGTGGAATAGTTTATATTTTGGTGGGAAGGGAACATCTCTCCACGCGGCAGGATACGGTTGTCGTATCCTGAGGTCCTGGCAATTTTCTCGAGCTTGAAACATGGCTCGGTGCTCCTGGACCTCTCTTCTCACCTTCCTGGCCTCGTCTGCAGCGGTGGGGGCCGATATTTCAGGAGGATTATCGCCCGGGTTTGGTGAAGCTGAGTTCGAGTCCGCATTGATCGTGGGACCCAAGCTCGTTTGGCCAGGCGTCCTTCCTTGCAGAATGGGAATGGCCGTCTTGATCTCGTCCAGAGATTTGACCAAAGCATGCACTATGGCCTCCATAGTATCAATACGTTGGCGATCACTGGGACCCTCTTGGTTGATATCCGTCATGAATACCGTCCTTATATGATGAGAGGTGGAAGGGAGGATAGAGGACGTGCCCTCTGAGTTGTACCCTCGCACGGAGAAGTCGTCAGGGTATGTGGGAATGTTCTATTCTGGTTCAGACTCAGAAAGAGTGGTACCCCCGGCTTCAGAGCTTGCCTCGTCTTGAGAGTTGTGGACGTCCTCGGGGACGTCGAGGTTTGCTGCATCTAGATTATCCTCTGGGAACACCAGATTGTCGTGGATATTTGGAGGAGTGCTACCCCGGGCTCCAGTGTCTCCGAGTGTGGACGACGAATCCCCAAGTGTGGAAGATTTCGTCTTTGAGCGGGTCCCTTGGTAAAATCCTCCTGTAACGGTGGTAGACAACCTCTTCAGAGCAGAATTGCAGGAGGCGACGAGGAGTGCCTCATCTTCTGAGCTTGGGCATTGTAATCTTCGGAAGACGGACCGTCGGTTTGCTTGTACTACCGCCTTGTTGCAGCAGCAGTTGATAATGACTTGGGTGCAGTGATGTCCGTGTGAGGATTCCTTGTACACCGGGGCCTCTTCTTTTTTTTTGCGCTTGTGGAGGATAACCTCACACAAGTTGGGTCAGAAACGACCACGTTTGCTCCCTGGGTTTCGGAAGACTTTTGGGAACCACTCTATCCGTTTGCCGTCGGGGGCTAAACTCGAGTGGTTTTGTAAAACTTCCCATCAGAGGCCCATATAATAGTATGTGGAGCGCTCGGATGGTCAGATGTCGGCACAGCGGACTGAGCTCGCCACGCTCGTGCTGCCCTAGACTTCTTCACTCTCGTACGCGAGGGCACATAGTAAGAAGAGTCTAAGTGGTGCTGCAGAGAGTTAGACATATTTTTTCGTGAGAGATCAGGACCATAGGAGAGGCGATCGAAGACTGAGCTTGAGCCGTGTGGAGCAGACAGCATACGGCTGGAATCAACAGTCTTCATACGGCTGGCATGGGCTTTCCTTATGCGGCTGGAAGTTTCGGCCGCATGAGTTTTTTTATGCGACTAGAAGTCTCGACCGCATGAGTTTTCTTTATGCGGCTGGAACTCTTGGCCGCATGGCTATTCTGTATCTGGCTGGCAGTTTCGGCCGCATGGACATCATGCATGCGGCTGGTAATCTTGGCCGCATGAATATTCAGCCTGCGGCTAGTGTCTTTGTTCGGCTTCTTCCTGGAGCACATAGAATCACCCTTTGCCCCTGCAAGTCCAGCATCGTAGTGCTTTCCTCTGCCAGACTTGGGGACAGTAGAGTCCTCTATAGCTTGAAGTGGGGCCGCATGAGAGTTGCCTTCGCCGTCTTGGGTAGCAGAGAGTACTCCGTCCAGAGCTTGGGAAGGAGCGAATGACTTTGGTCTCCACTCCTTCCGGGCCTTCTTCGTACGGGCACGCCGCTGGACCGGGTCAGCGCTCCCGTCGGAGAGCATTTCTTCAAACGTCAGTTGGTCGAACCGGGCGACCAGCATTTGTTGAGTGGAGCCAAGTTTGGCTGCGTCTGATTGCGCCACCAACTCCTCAGCCGTAGAGAAGTTAGTCCCCAGCAGAGTCGCCATCGTGTTTGCCATTAATTGTGAATGTACAGAAAAATTATATAGGAGGATTGAACTTAAACTCACAATACAAACTCGCTCGTACAAAGAAAGCCTAAGGACGAAAACCTAGGTACAACAGTCTAAGTACAATTGTTTATTTTTGATTATGGGGGTGACGATAGAGGTTCGAAAAAGCGACGGCCGCTCTGCCTTACTCCTTGGACGATCAGACGTAGCCTTGGCTCTGATGAAGCAATGCTCTTGGACGTGTGCGAAGACTCCCTTGCGCCCTCTGTTGATAGATCTCTGGATGTCTCGGTAGCGCTCTCTCCTTTTTTTGGCAGCCTTTGTCTCTCTATTCTCTTCTGCTCTGTCTGCTTCTGCAATAAGAGAATGTCCTCTCTTGCAAGGGAATGACACCTTGATATTTATAGGAATGGGGTCATTATTAGGGTTTGCAAATGATTGCTTCCTTTAGAAGTCGGCAGTTCAGGACCAATGAATCTGGGCCTTTTATCTTGAATATAATAATATTTGAGCAATTAATGTGATTGCATCAAATCTCTGTGGGCAATAAATGTTGATTGCCATGAATATTCGTGACTTGTGATAGCCTGCTACGTGTCCCATTTGCTTGATTTGATTTGATCTGGGCAATTATGATGATCGTAACAAATCTAATTTTGTTGGGATTTGTTAGCATCAATAATTCCAAGAAAGATAAACTGCCATGTGTCTCTATTGTCGTGAATAGTGCCACGTGTTTCAACTGAATCATCCTGACAGAGCCGCATATGAGTGGTCCTCTCAGCCGTGTGAGGATTGGCAGCCGCATGAAAAAGGGCGGTCGTATGGGGATAGGCAGCCGCATGGGGATGGGCAGCCGCATGGGGATGGACAGCCGCATGGGGATGGGTAGCCGCATGAGGATAAACAACCGTTTGATGATGGGTAGCCGCATGAGGATAAGCAGCCGCATGAGGATTGGCAGCCGCATGAGGATAAGCAGCCGCATGAGGATAAGCAGACGCACAGGGATAGGCAGCTGCATGACATGGGCCACCGCATAAATGCAGCAGCCGCATGGAGTGGCCTCGAGACTTGTTAGATTTTGCCAGCTTTGTAAGGAAATTTTCTCCTTTTTCCAAGGATCACGCCATTATGTCAGAGTCATTATTACGTCCTTTTGTCAGAGCTGTCATAGCTGTCAGCCGTCAGGGTATTAAATGCAACCGAATGTAGAGAAAAACTGTTGAAGGCCACGTGGCTATTTTTTTTGAGCCACATAGAACTATCCGAGCCGCATGGACTTCTGAGCCGTATGGGGATCCTGAGTCGCATGGGTGTCTGAGCCGCATGGGGATCCTGAGCCGCATGATGATCCTTCTGTTGGAGCCGCATAGGTCTTTCTTTATTCTTTTCCATGCTTCTACAGAGTGGTGTGGATTTTGTGTTCGAGTTTGGGGGTGCATATCCGAGGCTGTAGCTCGTGTCTGGTTGCAGTCCCTGTTTGGCTTGTGTCGGCTGTAGCTCGTGTCGGGTGTTCGTATCAGTTACCTGTATGTCAGGATCGATGCTTTGTGTCAGGTGCTACAGAGTTCGGATGACACTGTTGTAGCTGTGTCCAGGAACGTGATTGGTGTGCGTTGAAGGATGGAAGCCAGCCAGTTTTAGTCTACCATCTTTTTGATTGCATAGTTTGTTATTTTGAGTTGGGTTTTTATGTATAAATTCTTACTCTTCTGTTAGGATGATTGTAAGTTATTTAAACTAAATAGATACATATATTTCTCTGTATAATTCTCCTTAGTATCTGTTAGAATAATTAGTGAAGTTGATGTGTTAATTCATGGTTGAATGTTGGATTAGAGAATTTGAAGGTAAATTGAATGGAAAATTTTGCATTAGATTAATAGCTTCTAGCCCTAAATTTCAAATGGTATGGTTGGGTTGTTTTGCAAATGTTGATTCGGGTTGCTGGAGTTTTTGATAATAATCGAGTAGTTAACTAGTAGGAATTTAGTTGTACTTTTATTTCATTTTTACCTGTATACTTCTAATTGTTATTATAGACAGCTAAATAGTAACTGTCTGCATTATCTCTAAGCCTATATATATTCTTTTATAAAAACAACTATTTAACTATCTCTATTAGTTTATGAAATAAAATGTTAGTACTAAAATGTGGCTCAAGATTGTTATGGGGCTATGGACCAAATTTAGAATATATAATTTAAACTAGTTAGCTAGTATATAGTAATTTAGCACCATATATGTTATTATTAACCAACTTGTACTTAATAACCAGGAGGATATCCAGCTTCCTTGATTACCAGTACTTTCACGAAGCCAGGCAAGTACTTTTCTATGGTTTTGTGCATTTACATTCTTGTAATCTTTCTTGTGACACATCATGGCACGACATCATGTACTCTTGTACTCCTGTACTCTTGTCCTTGTACTTATTAGTGTCGGGTGGGCAAATACACTAGCCATGTGACCAATCCCGGTTACTATACTCATGTGCCTAGCTTAGGCCTCGCATCGTGCACGCGGGCCCTAAGTCATACCATATTCATGTACTCATGTGCATGTTCTCACCCCAGTCGGTCACATAGACTTGATGTATTCAACATTGTGCACTTATTATGTCTGGTACTTCAGGATTATAGTTTCATTCCTGTACATTACATTTCTTGTACTTTACATGTTTCTGTACTTTACATTCATGTACTATAGTTCCTATAATTATTTCCTGTAATTTTATGTTCATTCCTACATTTCATTTCCTGTACTCCTGTACTCTATTCATGTCGTATTCATATTTTATTACCTAAAACTGTACTTTGCTCCGCTCTTGAATATGATATGTTGCAGGTGAGTTGGAGTCCCTGTGCGACACTTATTATGGTCGAGGGCCAGTTGATGCAGGAGAGCTAGCTGGAGTTGCTCTTGACTTAGAGGCTGCAGAAGCCTAGAGCTTTACCATTAGCACTTTACATTTTTAATGTATTTTGAGACTAGTAGACTCTATATTTCATTATGCTTGAATATAATAAATTCTAAGACTTGTACTTTACTCTGGGTTTAGGATACATTTATAGATGCTGTAATTTCATACTTGTTCGTGATTATCTGGTTAGATTTCTCTAGATTGGTACAGCTTACTTCGTCGTGTCTAACAACGAAGGATGGGCGTGTCCGACTCGTGTCCGATTATTCGGGAGCGGGTCGTGACATATTTTTAGTGGTGGCCCATGCAGGTCTATCCTAATGGTACATAAGTCATAGCATACTATTGGAGGACTTGATTACACTAGGGAAACTTGATCACAGTATAGAAAAATCAAAAAATAAGGGTTTATCAGGTTTATCAGGTTTTTCAGATGCATTGATATTATAAAAATATTATTTATTAGGTTTTTAGGGTTTGTCAATCAACAAAGTTTTTTTATTGCAGGATGGTCACTACGAGGAAGACCGCAGATCAGCCCGGAGTTGCAGGAAGCTCAGATCAGGCCGCACCTGACGTTTCGGTAGATCAGCTTCCAGCCGTGCCTCCTATCTTTCTACTGCTGCCCTCGACGATGATGTTTGATAGCGCTCAGGTGATGGCGATGTTCCAGTAGTTTATGGAGGCCCAGAATCACCAAGCTGCGCAGTACAGAGAGGCTCAGAGTCAGCAGGCTGCACAGTTCAGAGCGACCGTCGTCGACGCACTCAGGACCAGAGAGCCGGCAACACTAGCTCCAGCAGCACGTGCAGCACCAGCAACACCGAGACCAGGGACTGCCAAGGAGTACCAGAATCTCTGTCCGATGGACTTCTGGGGCAACGAGGGGATGGTTGGAGAATGCGGAGAGGACCTTGAAGATGGCACAGATCCCGGATAATCTGAAGGTGGAGGTGGCTAGCATGCGACTCTTCGAATTTGCCAGAGCTTAGTACCGGAAGGAGCCCCACGTGTCTTGGACAAATTTCAAAACTCTGTTCAAGGAGAAGTTTTTCCCAGAGGTGGAGCGGGATGAGCTGAGGATGCAGTTCGAGATGCTGCAGCAGGGGACGATGACGGTTGTGCAGTACACTTCAGAGTTTACTAGGCTCAGCAGGTTCACAGAGAACCTAGTCAGAGCACCGGAGAAGAGAGCTTGGAGATTCAAGAAGGGTCTCACCAGGGAGCTGCAACACACGTTGGCGATTAGTCAGGCGACGACGTATGCGAGCATCCTCAAGATTGCTCAGGCTGTAGAAAAGGAGGCAGATCCGAAGCTGAAAAAGGATCGGGATATGGGTAGCAACAGTTTCCAGGCACCAGCAAAGAGGGTCAAGACTAAGATTCAGGAGAGGCTACAGCAGCATCACCGTCCAGCCAGAGCTCCTACACATCAGCATCAGAGACAACAGCAGGCAGTTACTTGCACATTCTGTTACCGACCGGGATACCGTTTCTACGAGTGCCGCAAGAGGCTCGGACTCTGCTTATTCTGCGGATCAGACGTGCACCAGATGAGGGATTGCCCACAGGCTATGGCTAGACTGACAGGAGGACCTAGAGGAGCTGGAGGACTACCACCTGCACCACCCAGAGCTCTACCAGCTGCACCACAGAGGGGACCGGCTTTACCCACTCAGCAGCAGCAGTTTGCACAGCGTCAGCAGAGGGGAGGACCACAGCAGGGACGTGCTTACATCATGGCTACAGTTGAGCAGGACGAGACAGTACCAGATGTGATCACAGTTCTATACTTTTATATTCCTTCCCTGCGATTGCATTGTTTGATTCTGGAGCCACCCATAGCTTTGTATCATATGAGTTTCTGCATAGACACGACTTCACACACAATCCCACTAGGAGGAACTGTCGAATTATGATAGAAAGAGGTGTAGTACCAGTGAGTGAGATAATGGATTGCCCTACACTATTGCTGGGAAGGAGATTAGGGCTCAACTTTTAGTGATGCCATTGCCCGAATTTGATATAGTCCTCGGCATCGACTGGATGAGCGAGCAGTTTGCCGTAATAGACTGCCAATAAGGGAAGGTGATCTTCAGCCCGCCGGGAGTTTCACCATTCGAGATCAGCAGACGAGTTGCAGAGAGGCCAGATAGAGACTATTTTAGAGCAGTTACAGAAGACCAAGAGTTGTCGCATTCGCTGATTACAGAATATGTTGATGTCTTCCCCGAGGAGCTGCCAGGATTACCGCCAGATCGAGACGTGGAGTTCAGCATCGACCTAGTGCCCGGATTAGTGCCGAAGTCTCAGTATTGTTACAAGATCAACCCGAAAGAAGCTGCAGAGTTGAAGGCTCAGATTGATGAGTTGGAGGACAAGGGTTTTATTCGGTCCAGTGCTTCACCCTGGGGAGCACCGGTACTCTTCGTGCCCAAGAAAGATGGGACTGTGAGGATGTGTATTGATTACCGTGCACTCAATAACATCACCATCAAGAATTAATACCCTTTACAGTGGATTGATGAGCTGTTTGACCAGCTTAGTGGAGCTAAGGTCTTTTCCAAGATTGACCTTCGGTCGGGATATCACCAGATGAAGGTTCGGAAGCAGGATATTCTGAAGACAGCTTTCAACACCCGATACGGCCAATATGATTTCCTGGTGATGCCGGTCGGACTCACCAATGTCCTAGCAGTGTTTATGAACTTGATAATAAAGTTTTTCATATGTATCTGGACAAGTTTGTCATAGTCTTTATTGACGACATCTTGATCTATTTGAAGTCCAAGGAGGAGAATGTGGAGCACCTGCGAATTATGTTAGAGATTTTGTGGAAGGAGAAGATATACGGGAAACTCTCGAAATGTGAGTTTTTCTTGGACCGGGTGGAGTTCCTAGGGCTTGTGGTGACTGGAGAGGGGATTTCTGTAGATTCCAAGAAGATTGAAGCAGTGGAAGCATGGGCATCTCCCAAGTCAGTAGCTGAGATTCGTAGTTTCCTGGGCCTAACAGGATACTACATGAAGTTTGTGGAAGATTTTGCCAAGATCGCAGAGCCTATGACCAAGCTTATGCGAAAGGACAAGGAGTTTATCTGGAGCGTCGCCTGCCAGTCGACATTTGAAGAATTGAAGAGAAGACTCACCACAGCACTAGTACTAGCCTTGCCATCTGGATCGGGAGGATTTGTCATCTACAGTGATGCTTCAGGAAAAGGCTTAGGATGTGTGCTTGAGAAGAATAAGTGGGTTATAGCTTATGCTTCTAGACAGTTGAGGCCTCAAGAGAAGAATTATCCCACACATGACTTGGAGTTTACAGCAGTCATTTTTGTCTTGAAACTGTGGAAGCACTATTTGTATGGGGAGAGAGTGGACATCTTTACGGACCACAAAAGTCTGAAGTATGTTTTCACTCAGAAGGAGTTGAATATGAGGCAGCGCAGATGGCTGAAACTCATGAAAGATTTCGATATTAATCTACAGTACCACCCTGGGAAGGCGAATGTAGTAGCAGATGCTCTTAGTCGATATCCTGTTGCTATGTTACTCACTATGGACCGACATCTTCTAGAGGATCTTGAGAGCCTTGGGATTGAGATTATTCTACCAGAAGTAGGAGGGCAGCTGATGCACATGTAGATACAGTCAGGACTAATAGAGAAGATCAAGAAGACCCAGTTTCTTGATGAGGGACTCCGATGTCTCAGAGGCCAGGAAGAGGAGGGATTGCTCGACGACTTCACCATTGCAGAGGATGGATCCCTGAGGCACGGAACCCAGTTGTGTGTGCCCAAGGATTTGCAGAAGAAAGTGATACAGGAGGCCCACCAGTCGCAATATTCTATTCATCATAGGTCTACCAAGATGTACAAGGATCTGTGAGAGTATGTTTGGTGGTATGGAATGAAGAGAAAGGTCGCCAGATTTGTTTCCAGATGCCTTGTGTGCCAGCAAGTCAAGATGGAGCGCCAAAGACCAGCAGGATTACTCCAGCCTTTACCTATTCCGGAATGGAAGTGGGAGCATATCACCATGGACTTCGTCTTTGGATTACCGCGTACTCCTAGTAGCAAGGACGCTATTTTAGTTATCGTGGACAGACTGATGATGTCTGCTCATTTTATTCTGTTCAAGGTTGGGCTGTCGACCGAGAAGCTTGCAGACCTCTACATGCGACAGATCGTGAGGATTCACGGGGTGCCAGTGAGCATCATTTCAGATAGAGATAGCCGCTTCATATCACACTTATGGAGGAGTCTATAGCTGAGCTTGGGATTACAGTTGAAGTTCAGTACCGCTTATCATCCGCAGACGGACGGACAGTCCGATAGGACCACTCAGATGCTGGTGGACATGCTACGAGTTTGTGCACTCGACTTTAACGGTTCATGGGAGGATCATTTGCATCTAGTAAAGTTTGCTTATAACAATAGTTATTAGGCTAGCATTGAGATGAACCCGTTCGACGTACTGTATGGGCAGAGATGTCGCACACCTTTATCTTGGGATAACGTTGGTGAGAGGGATTTGCTTGGTCAGAGATCGTAGTAGACTCAGCTGAGAAAGTCAGACTAATCAGGGAGCGTCTCAGAGTTGCACAGGATCGACAGAAACACTGGGCAGACACCAGCAGACGGCCCCTAGAGTTCGCGGTTGGAGATAGAGTATCCTCAGGATCTCGCCGACTAGGGGCGTCGTCAGATTTGGCAGAGGCGGGAAACTCAGTCCGAGATTCATCGGGCCTTTCGACATGACGGCACGGATTGGCGAGGTGGCATATACTAGCGCTTCCACCTAGTTTGGAGGGAGTGCACGACGACTTCCACGTATCACAGCTTCGACGCTACATTCCAGATCCGAGCCATGTGGTGGACTATTCAGATCTAGAGGTGGGTCCGAGCTTGACCTACAAGGAGCAGCCAGTGGAGATCCTTGATCGGAGGGAGAAGTGCATGCGGAACCAGACTATTCCACTTGTCCGTGTCATATGAAGACACCACTGTCCGGGAGAGTCCACATGGGAGCGTGAGCACGGGATGCGAGAGCGCTATCCTAGCTTGTTTGCTTGATTGTATTCTTGTGTTTGAGAATTCTATTTTCAATAAATGACTTGTGTTTGAATTTTTTTTGATTTTGAGATTTATTTTGTGGTTCTTCGAATTTCGAGGACAAAATTTTTCAAGGAGGTAAGATTTGTAACTTTACTTCCCTAATTTTGAGAAATTGAAATTATTTTTATAATAATAAGTTTAGCTTTAAATTGTAAATAATTAGAATCTACATTTTGGAGGGAAATGATGTTTAAGAGCAGATTTTCAAATTTGAAAGTTTGTTGTAACCAACTTAGGACCCACCACTCACTCTTCTAACTGATTTTAGAATTTATGTGCAATAATGAAAAGGAAGAGGGTGATATTGGAAGTTTTACTTGATTAGAGGGACTGATAGGCAAATGGCTGGTTGCGGAGGGACTTTAGTACAAAATTGCACTTTCTCTTTATAATCTGAAGTGGAGAGGGAAACTTCATTCTGTCCACTTACTTCATTTCTTTTCCTGAGCTTTTTTCCCAAACTCCTCACCGAGCCTCAAGTCTAGGGTTCGGATTTGTCGGCTAGGAGAGCTTCGACGACGACAGCGAGCATGACGGCGACGACGAGCATGACGACGGCGGCCAAGGTCCTTCGTGGCGGATGAATCAGTGGTTCGACGTCTGTTTCTCGACGGCGGTTGACCGTACGTGTCGACGGCTCGTGCTCTGTTTCTCAATTGAACCACGCTCGGGTGATTGCTCTTCCAGAAAGTTCTCATCGACTCTGATCTTCTTCCGTAGCGGGCGGAAAGACGCTCTACTCCAGTTTTCTCCAGTGAGGTGAGTTAATCCCAATTTCTTGAGATTCATCAAATTCTTAGGTTCTGCTTGTATGAACCGATATTTTGATGTTCGCAGAACGGATCGGGGGCGATCTGTTGTTATTTTCATCAATCGAGCGGCTATTTGGATATTCTCCTCCACTAATCTCTAAACCTGGTAATTTGGCTTTCCACTTATTGATCTGGATTTTTTATGATAATTTGTGATCGATTGTTGTTCTTCGATTTGGTTAGTTTAAGTAATTATGGACTTTGAGTATTGCCAATCAACGGGATAGTTCGTCATATTGGTGATGCAAGGTCAGATTCTGAAGTTTGATTTGACTTTAGAAACCATCTCTGGATTCTGACCAGTTTTGGTATTCTTGGATCTGTTTATGTGTGAGTACAACAGGAGGAATCTGGACACGAAGATTGGTGTTCTATTATGATATGTGATCACAAGCTCAGAATTCCTCAGGTAATTCCTTCATCTACTTATTCGAACTCTTTGTACAGTCGTGCCTAGTCGTTTGATTTTAATCCCAATTGTGTTCGTTTATTTCATGTGTCGTGTTCATGGTTGGGCGGTGTGGATTTCGTGTTCGAGTTTGGGGTGCATATCCGAGGCTGTAGCTCGTGTCTGGTTGCAGTCCCTATTTGGTTTGTGTCGGTTGTAGCTCGTGTCGGGTGTTCGCATCAATTACCTGTATGTCAGGATCGATGCTTTGTGTCGGGTGCTGCAGAGTTCGGATGACACTGTTGTAGCAGTGTCCAGGAACGTTATTGGTGTGCGTCGAAGGATGGGAGCCAACCTGATTTAGTCTACTATCATTTTGATTGCATAGTTTGTTATTTTGAGTTAGGTTTTTATGTATAAATTCTTACTCTTTAGTTAGGATGATTGTAAGTTATTTATACTAAATAGATACATATATTTCTCTGTATAATTCTCCTTAGTATTTGTTAGAATAATTAGTGAAGTTGATGTGTTAATTCATGGTTGAATGTTGGATTAGAGAATCTGAAGGTAAATTGAATAAAAAAATTTGCATTAGAGAAATAGCTGCTAGCCCTAAATTTCAAATGGTATGGTTGGGTTGTTTTGCAAGGTTGGGTTGTTTTGCAAATGTTGATTCGGGTTGCTGGAGTTTTTGATAATGATCGACTAGTTAACAAGTAGGAATTTAGTTGTACTTTTATTTCATTTTGACCTGTATACTTCTAATTGCTATTATAGACAGCTAAATAGTAACTGTCTGCATTATCTCTAAGCCTATATGTATTCTTTTATAAAAACAACTATTTAACTATCTCTATTAGTTTATGAAATAAAATGTTAGTACTAAATGTGGCTCAAGATTGTTATGGGGCTATAGACCAAATTTAGAATATATAATTTAAACTAGTTAGCTAGTATATAGGAATTTAGCACCATAGATGTTATTATTAATCAACTTGTACTTAATATCCAGGAGGATATCCAGCTTCCTTGATTACCAATACTTTTTCGAAGCCAGGCAAGTACTTTTCTACGGTTTTGTGCATTTATATTCTTGTACTCTTTCTTGTGACACATCATGGAACGACATCATGTACTCCTGTACTCCTGTACTCTTGTCCTTATACTTATTAGTTTTGGGTGGGGAAATACACTAGCCATGTGACCAATCCCGGTTACTATACTCATGTGCCTAGCTTAGGCCTCATATCTTGCACGCGGGCCCTAAGTCGTACCATATTCATGTACTCCTGTGCATGTTCTCACCCCAGCCGGTCTCATGGACTAGATGTATTTCAATATTATGCACTTATCATGTCTGGTACTTCAGGATTTTAGTTTTATTCCTGTACATTGCATTTCCTGTACATTATATGTTCCTGTACTTTACATTCATGTACTATAGTTCCTGTACTTATTTTCTGTACTACTTTCATGTACTTTCATGTTCATTCCTGTATTTCATTTCCTGTGCTCCTGTACTCTGTTCATGTCATGTTCATGTTTCATTACCTAGAACTATACTTTGCTTCGCTCCTGAATAGGATATGTTGCAGGTGATTTGGAGGCCCTGTGCGATACTTATTATGGCCGAGAGCCAGTTCATGCAGGAGAGCTAGCTGGAGTTGCTCTTGACTTAGAGGCTGCAGAAGCCTAGAGCTTTACCATTAGCACTTTACATTTTCCATGTATTTTGAGACTAGTAGACTCTATCTTTCATTTTGCTGGAATGTAATAAATTCAGAGACTTGTACTTTACTTTGGGTTTGGGATACATTTCTAGATACTGTGATTTCATACTTGTTCGTGATTATCTGGTTAGATTTCCCTAGATTGGTACAGCTTATTTCGTCGTGTCTAACAACGAAGGCTGGGCGTGTCTGACTCGTGTCCGATTATTCGGGAGCGGGTCGTGACACATATTTTGACAAGTCATCGATGAAGGTTATGAAATACATTATCCCGGCTTTTGTAGAGAATTGTTTGAAGTCACTGATATCGGAGTGTACCAACTCCAGAAGATCTGTACTTCGATTAACCCGATGAAAGGGTTTCTTTGTGATCTTCGTCTGGCCACATACTTCACACTTCTCTATCTTACCCCCATATTTGGAGATAAGTCATAGACTAGACATTATGTTTTCTTTTACAATGAACATGTCTTAGTCTACTACGACACAACTCAAGTGTATAATCAGAATGAAAGATTGCATTAATTTTATTCGACTAGTTACAAACTGAAGTTTAAACATCTTGTCGGTATAAAAGGCTTTCCCAAGTATGTTCCTTTTATGGACATCAACATATGACCAACATTGATGTCCATCTAAAGGCCTACATTACAGAGTAGGCCAACTATGCGTTACAGAGTAGGCCTCTAGAGATCATGTTCCTTGCGATAACAAGTACATGCTTCACGTCTTGAAGCGTCAGAGACTTCCCTGAAGTTAGCTTCAACAACACCGTCCCTATCGCTTGCACTTCAGCTTGTGCCTGGTTCGCCATGATAACAACGTCAGAAGTTGGTGTGTATATGGTGAACCATTCCTTGATTAAGCAGACATGGCAGGTGGCACCAGTGTTAAGCCACCAGTTAGAGTAAGCCCCCACCACAGTGACCTGAGCAATCATAACAATTACGTCAGTAACCATGGAAATCTTACTAGGCTCACCTTGCTCTGATTGCTTGGTCTTGGATTTACATTCACTCTTGTAGTGGCTCTTCTTGCCACATTTGAAGCAAGTCACATAGGACTTTGACTTTGTTGCTTGAAAGAAGTCCCCTTCACTTTCAGATTAGTGAGGTCCTTCTTCTTGTCGTGGAAAGCCGCCGCCTTTACCTTGGATTCCTTCATGTGGACCAAGTTGGCATTAGACATCTGTTTGGACAGATCCACCTTCAGTTGAGCCCTCATCTAGTCCTGTAAACCCCCATAAGTTTTTTTATTTGTTCTTATAAATTAATTAATATTGTTATACATTTTAGTAATTATGAATTTATTGCTACTAGCGTATTAGTATAATTAATACATGTGTGTATATATTTTATATGTGTGTATTATTTATTAAATAAGGAATAATAGAATATAGGATTTTAGGAAAGTATTTGTAAATTTTTAGAATTTTTTTACTAGCCTAAAATATATATATACTTATAGTTTGATATATATATATATATATATATATATATATATATATATATATATATATATATATATATATATATATATTTTTTTTTATATATATATATATATATATATATATATATATATATATATATATATATATATATATATATTATTAGCCTAAAATATATATATATACTTATAGTTTTATATATATATATATATATATATATATATATATATATATATATATATATATATATATATATATATATATATATATAAGTATATATATATTTTAGGCTAGTAATATATATATATATATATATATATATA
Source organism: Iris pallida (assembly GCA_029216955.1). Taxonomy (NCBI): domain Eukaryota; kingdom Viridiplantae; phylum Streptophyta; class Magnoliopsida; order Asparagales; family Iridaceae; genus Iris; species Iris pallida. The sequence goes on along the minus strand of JANAVB010016196.1, from coordinate 7,759,312 downwards.
TATATATATATATATATATATATATATATATATATATATATATATAATTGTTATAAAAAAAAGATTGCTGGATGGTCGACCCATGAGGGGACCGACCAGTGGAAGAAAAGAAAAGGAAAGGAAAAGGAAAAAAGAAGAAAAGGAAGAAGGAAAAGAAATATATATATATATATATATATATATATATATATATATATATATTAGCACCCACCCACTTAAGTGGGCCCCCCCCCATCCCATGCACAGCAGCAAGGCGCGTAGCCATAGCAACCCGTGGAAAGGCCCAAAGGGGGTATTAGTAATAATATTTGTATTAGGTTTTTCAACTAACTTGATATATATAACTTTTTCTCTAGACCTCAAAACCCTAATCTTCCAAAACGAAAGATGAGGCTGATCATACCCCCTTCACCTACGAGTTCGTTTTACCAGCGACGGAGCCTTGTGCGCGACGAACAGAGCATTGGAAGTCAGCCACGCGTCACCCACGGAGCAGTTTTCCCACTCAAGGTACCCTACTTCCCTAAGACGTAACTCTTTACTCGTAGCACCGATTTTTGTTCCGTAAGATTTTTTGGAAATAAGACTTGACCCTCTTTGAGATCCTTTAGGTGGATTTCGAAACATCCCATCGACTTGCTCAAAAAATCGAGACGAAGTTGAAGAAAAACCTATTTTCTGTAATACTAAGAACTGTTTTAAAACGACAACTTGTCGGCCAAAATTTTTGCTGTGCAGTAAAGTAATGTAGGAACTAATTGAAAACAGTTGAAGACAACCTAACCACGACTAAAACGCAACTGATAGATCGGTGTTTCAATTACTGTGCAAGAATTAAACCCATGTTAAAGTTGTGCGAAAAACTGTTTTCAAAATAGTAAATTTCTAAATTTTTATCCGATACGACGTGCGCCACGACAAACCGGGCGACGTGGTCGTGCGCTATACACATCGAAAGGCGCGTATGGACGTTGCGGATGTGTGGGAACTGACGGAACTCAGTTTTGTCGCGTTTGTGCGACGAAACCAACGCGTATCCGTCGAGATACCCCCGTATCGGTATTTTGCAAACTTGCCCATAACATCGTGTTCAGTCTTCGATTCGAGACAAAACTTGCACCAACAGGTCCGGATCAAAATTCTGGTCCTGTATGCCAAGTTTAGTTCGATTCTGAGAAGGTCCCATTTTTGGCTGGCCCGCGATCCACTCAAACGGGCAATTTTGTACACGGCTCATCAGAATCCAAAACTGGACATACCGTTGAGTTTCTCTCCTCAAACTGAATCCGTAGACATGTAGTTTGACGACTTTAGAGACCATAGACTTCGGCACGCATTTTGGTGCAAAGCGAGTCCAACGGCGGACATCGTTTTGCCCCGAAATTACGATTTTGCCCCTGTTCCAGAATTAGACTTTTGGACAGGCATTTCCTAGGTATATCTTTTACATCGAGTGCATTTTTGATGTTTGTTTCAGCATCCAGAGTTGTTTGGAGACTGTGACGTTTCTTAGCTGATATTGTGATTTCTTGGGCTTGGCACTTTGTACCATCAGGCAAGATACCTTGCCACCTTACTTTGTGATTATTATATTCTTATTTTCAGTTGTTATTTCAGAATTTTGTTTTTTGATATTTAAACTGTGCGTCCAAGTCACACTTGGGTGCAAGCGACTCTATCGGTCGTTTTTCTTGTTTTATTTATTCTCTTGCATTGACTTAGTTTATTGACCATCCATTGATGTTGAGGTATTGGTATATCTCATACGGCCTTGACACTTGTTGTATCACGTGATGTGAGTCACATGTAGGACACGTATCGGCATAGTCGGCTGGCCACCAATACGTATGGAGCGTGCGACGGATAGGAGTAACTGCCAATAGAGATGCATGCTAGAAGACTTGGCGGTTATTAGAGGTACATGTCAGTCATGGAGATGATGATACTAGGTATTGGGTGGGAAGAACATTACCTGACGTATGGGCTTCGATTGTACTTCCCTTGTAACCCGAAAGCTCCGCTGGAGATACGGGTATGAGCCTCTCTGGTTGGCCACTGTCGTTTTTGAACGTCATGCTCTTGGTCACTGGTGCCCAAGAGGGGACTATAACGGATCCTATATTCAGCCAGGGCTCATGCGTCGACGGAATGTATCTCAACTGCATATTCACAGTAGAAAGGTCAGGAACCCGATTGCATTCATATTTTTTCTCTTATTATATTATCACAGTTTATATGGCATGGTGTTTTGTTGTATCTTGCTATGTCCCCTGAGGACCTGGTTATCTATCCAGGTTTAGACGATTTTCCACAGGAGTACAGAGCGGCATTGGAGCTATCCTACATTGATGACGAGGCAGTGCCTTATGACTTCTAGTCTATTTCTTATCTGAGACAATTTTAGACATTATTTTACATCTCTTTTCTTTCTATTTTACGGAGGTCGGACTCCGATCTTGTGAGACTATTTTTCATAGCTGTTTGGAGTGAGTATGTTCACCCGGCTATCTTTTGATACTATGCTTTATTCATTTGGACTTTATTATCTTCTGTGTCGAGCTGTGATGAGATTAGATATGTTATTCTGGCCTGTGATTATTTATTTACAGCTTATGTGCATATGTGAGGATTCCATATATTGGAGTATTCTTCGTATATGTGCAGCCGGCATGTTCACGTACTTGGTCCTTCGTATTATGGTACTAGGGCGTTACATATTTTTGTGGTGGCCCATGCGGGTCGACGTTAATATTGTTGGGTTACATGACTGTGCCCAACAAGCCTGCATATAGGAATAGGAATATTTCATCCAGAACTACTACTACCTCTTGACTTCCAATCTTTTCGAAACTTCCTTGATTATTCGATTTACTTCATATCTAATCTTTCCTAATATCAACTTATCTTCCTCGTGCCAACAGTATGAATCTACGAAGTGGACGCACTTCTGCCTTGGCCCTTACATCTGGTGAGGAGACTACTTCGGAGGGACAGAATCCTCCCATGACTCCAGCGACGCCCTACCAGCCAGGACTGTCGCAGCCTACTACGATACCGACAACAGAGTACCCAGATATCGCAACACCCCCAGGCAGCCAGGCTGGAGAGACTACTACCATGCCACCAGGAGGGAATGCACCACTGCCTCCACCACCACCATTCCCTAAGTAGTTTCCCCCACAGTCGGGACCTCAGATGCCTCTACCACCGACTGATGGGAGCCCTACTACTCAGTTTATGTACGCCATGATGCAGGCTCAGTGGCAGCAGACTGAGCTGATGAGACAGACGATGATGGCAGCCATGGCTAGACCTCTACCACCATCTCCCGTACTAGCACCAGCACCGGCTCTGTATCTTTATGAAGGCTCTATCAAAAATTTCAAAGAAATGAACCCCTAGGCCTTTAGAGGGACGGAGAAGCCATTAGAGGTGTCACAGTGGCTTATTAGTACCGAGAAGCTACTGAAGGCATCCCAGTTGCCAGCTCGAGATTGGATGACAGCAGTGAACCTACTGTTAGAAGATAATGCTCACCACTGGTGGAAGGCGGAAGAGAGACGATTAGGCACTGGGATCACTTGGAAGCAGTTCTATGATATATTTTATGAGAGATTCTTCCCTATTCATGTTCGAGATGGTCTCTATGACCAGTTCCTTCATCTGAAGCAAGGGAATATGACAGTTGATGAGTATGATTCAGAGTTCAATCGCCTGAGTCGATTTGGTGCGGGATTGATTTCGACAGAGTTAGAGAAGGCGAGGAGATTTCACCAGGGGCATGCACCAGAGCTCAAGCCTTATACGACTACCCAGTCTCGAGTCTCCCATTCAGCTATCTTGGAAGAAGCTTGTGCTCAGGAGATTCTTCGCAAGGAACAACAGCAGACATCGAGGCTTCATACACCAGCAGCTACACCAGCCCGAGGTACTCAGAGTGGACCTATTAGGAGGGCCACAGGACAGTACCAGCAGGGGCACATACCTTACCAGAAGCCCACCTACAACTTTTGTGGGAAGCAGGGGCATATTAGAGATGACTATTGACTTCGTTTGGGCTTATGTATGAGATGTGGATCAGGACAGCACTTGGCCAGAGATTGTCCCGAGCAGCAGGCTCTAGTTCATGCACATCAGGCCCAGAGGCCTACAGCCCCAGCACCTCGTCCACCATTACCACTACAGACAGCTCAGTACCACAAGGCCAGAGCTCAAGGCCCAGGACAAAACCAAGGAAAGGCATTCTCACTAGCTGTTGAGAATGTAGAGGCAGAGGCAGAGGTCATAGCAGGTATGATTTTAGTTGCATCTTTTCCTGCTATTATATTATTTGATACTGGAGCCACACATTCATTTATAACCACTAGTTTTGCCACTAGACACAGCATTCCCATCACACCCTTAGCTAAGAATATTAAAATCCTCACTGGAGGAGGAGTTGTACCTGTTAGTGGTGTTTGTAGACTTTGTTCTGTAGTGATAAATGGCAGAGAGATGATGACACGACTTCTTGTATTCCCTATGCCAACATTCGATGTGGTTCTTGGAATGGACTTGTTGAGCCAGCATTTCGCCCTCATAGACAGCCATAGGAGCAGTATTATCTTTAGACCACCGAATGCGGCAGAGTTTGAGTTCACCAAAGAAGACGGAGAGAGTTGTGATGCACCCGCATCGGAAACTCATATGATGATGCATGACACTCCTCAGCAGCCTATTATTGTAGGTCCTAAAAAATCAAGTTGCACCCATCAACAAAGCCATGAAAATCAAAAAGTGCATCATTCAAATGAACTGTGCAAGAGACAGATTACGCACCATCTCGATTGTGCAGGCTGAACTGCGCACTCATCCAAGTACGCAAGCTGACGTGGCCTTGTCTCATTATCTGACAGAGAATCAGATCTTCTGACAACTGACAGCACGGAAAACGAGGAAATTGTTCGTTTATCGTGCAGCACAGCGCTCGAGGACAGCTGTACATGCAGCACAATCAGCCAGACTCCCTGCAGCACGGTCCATCCCAGCGCAATCTAAAGTCAGCGCAATTCATGTGGTACACTTCATCAAGACAACTGACAAATGTACACGTGGCCTTCATACCATCAATTACTTATTACGTGGCAACCGTCTGTACACGATCATGCGCATTTCAATCAAATGATGCCATATGTCCAACACAGTTGGTCCACGATCAAATAACTGCCAGCGCAGTCTGATGCTGCGCAATCCAGTTCATGCGCAATCCATCCTGCGCAATTCAGAATAACTAAAAGTTAGTTATTTCCAGAACACTATAAATAGAGTTTCAAGTCTTCATTAACAGGGATCAGACACATACAGATCAGAAAAAATCAGAGAGTTCAAGAGTTCTTGCCCAAGTGCTGTTGCATTCTTCAGAGGCTATCGCCTTCAACTTCAGAGGCTATCGTCTTCAAAGTTCACATCGTCCAAGGGATAAAGCGATCGTCATTCAGATTGGATTCCTACAGTTGTACTTTTCCAGAATTCTTGTAATCTTCTTACAAAGTTTGTGAAATAAAGATCAACTTTTGTTTTTTAAATAAAATGGTGACTCTGCTGGGGACGACTTTCTCCTCCGACGAGGAAGTGACAACTCAATGTGACATTGCGTCTATCGGAAAGATGCAGAAGACGTTGGTTGTGAAGGTCAACCAGACGGCCTACGAAGCCATGATCAACTCCAGGACCACTCCTCGCACTGCAATAACTTTTGCCACGAGCAAAGTACGCCCAGTGTGGGTCCCCAAGACTGCTGCGCAGTCTGCTGATTCTGCCACCAAGACTGCTATGCAGTCTAAAGTCTCTGCTGCCAAGACTGTTGCACAGTCTGTTGTCTCTGCTGTTGCACAATCTGTCTCTATTACTCATGCGCAGTCTGCTGTTGCCAGTGCACAAACTACTTCCTATGCTGCCCTGTCAAAGTACAAGACTCCTCTGCCCCTGGCGCAGTTAGCAGCAGCTCTTCCTGCGCAGTCCACCACTCCAGCAACCAGAGTGCAACCCAAACACTCTGTGGCCAGAACTCCTGCTGCACAAATCAAAGGGTCTATAGCCAAAAGGCCTTCTGCTAAAGATTATTCTGCGCAATCAGCCAGTACGCCTACTGTCAAAGCTCCCCATGTGCAAGCTGTGCCTGCGCAATCTAAGAGAGACAACCCTTTGGCTAATCTTCTTCCTTCTCACAGCAAGGGGAAAGACTTAGTTTCTCTTTCCAAGCACCCTATTGCTTCAGCACAATCTACTGGGGGTAGTCTACTGGCTATTCCTCCTCCTCCTCAGAACAAAGGAAAAGGCCCGTTGGTCTTTTCTCAAACTTTCTCGTCCTATGACTTGGAAGACAATAGAGGGAAACGCTCTTTGGCTAAACCTTCTTCATAAAATAAAAGAAAAGGCACATTGGTCTTTTTCCAGTCTTCCTCGGTTTTTACCGTAGAAGATCAATCTGAACGTGCCTCGGCACCAGTCAGTACAAGAACTCTTTCAAACAAGGGTTCTTCTTCCCTCCATGACAAAAGAACTTTTACTGATCAAAGAGGTATTCTGCCTACTCCAGTAGCAGAATTCTAAGATCTCCCAACTCTCAAGATATCCCGCTCCAAACAGGAAAAATTGTTGGTGTCTCAGTCAGAAACCCATGGAGGTGAATTTTCTGATCTAAGAACTTATCTCAATAGACCAACTTCGGCAAAACGCAAACAGCCGATGCCAAAGACGAACCTGCATCAAAGGCAAACTTCCAGGATCAAAAATCCTGACATATATGCCAATGAAGTGAGTACTTTCCTGTACACTCAGGGGACAAAACATCTGAAGAACTGGAACCATGATCCAAATGTTGTCAAGGAACAGATCCCTCAAACTTTTTCTCGTCCCATCGTTGTTCCTGACCTCCGAGAGCATCTCAGGCAAAAGCGGGACAACATTTTGACACTTTCAGTTCAATCATCTGATCATCATTGTAATCACAAAGTCATCATCCAATGCTGTTGCCAGACAACAAAACGATCTGTCTTCGATCGTCTGACTTTTGCAAACTCTGAACCAATATCGGAAGATGAAGACGAAGTATTGTACGCTTCTGTCAACATGGCCTCTCAAGACACTGGAGGTAGAAAGTGCTCCAAGCACGGCAAGCCTCATCGACCCAGCCAGCGGTATTTAGATTTACTCCAAGAATCTTCTGAAGGAGTATTTCGACATACCCGATCCCGAAGCCGAGACACAATCGATCAAAGGAATCTTCTTCAAGATCCTTTTGGTCATCTTCCTACTTCTCATTCAAGAGATAATTCTTTCTCTGATTATGATGCATACAGCGAAAGTTCTGAGCAGACAGTGTCTTCTACTGTACCAAGAGAAGTGACCACTTATGTTGTCACTAAAGATCCGGACGCTTCTAGTTCGGCAAATCAAGAATAGCGAATAGCTGCACTAGAGGACAAGCTGAAGACCATGGCTGAAATGGTCGCCAGTATGCATTCTATTATTGTGGCCCAACATACAGTACCACCGACCGTACCTACTGCAAGTCCTGAGATCATAGCATCGTCGGTACCCGTCAATGCAGGGCTGGGGTAAGTATCTCCTCAAATGCCCTCTGTACAAGTTCAACCTACACCCAGTCAGTCAGGTGCTGGGGGTGGTGCTTACCATGTTGTTCCTCCTCCTAATATTCTGACTCTGCCTGCTCCTTCATCATCATCGGAAGATGCGAATGAATTTGTCAAGCTCTTGCGTACTCAGTTCGAGGCCTTCAAAGAGAAAGACAACTTACAGAGATTAGGGATAAAGCAACCCTACCCAGTTGAATGGAAGGAAGTCCCATTTCCTCCTAAGTACAAGATTCCAACAATCTCTCTGTTTGATGGCAGTACTTCTCCTAGTCAGTTCATTAACCACTTTGAGGTAATGACTGTTCAACTCCAGCCAAACGACGCTCTTCTTACCAGAGTATTCGTCGGCTGTTTAGCCGGTGTGGCATACGATTGGTACAGAAGTCTACCCGATGGCTATATTACTTCCTTCTTGGGTCTTAAACAGATCATCTTGGAACGATTCTATGAAGGGATCAATGACATGACTATGTCAGCCCTCAATAAAATCAAACAAAGATATAATAAAACTGCTGAGAGTTTCATTAAAAGGATCCGCCGAGAAGCTTTAAAGATGCCCCCAGGGACTCCGGCCGCTGTCACCATAGACACTTGTAAGGCAAATCTTTTACCTATCATCAGCATGTGGACGGGGTCAACTCAGTTCTAAGACTGGCCATCTTTCATTGTCAATGCTAAAGCAGCTGAAGTTAGTGTTGACAAGTTTAAGCAACTAGGGGTACACATGTCTAACCCCGACCGGGATGAACATCAGACATCGAGTAGCGGTAATCACCAGAACAACCGCAAGAATAAAGAAACTTTGAATATCAACTTGAAGAGCAAAGAATCTCTGGCTGTTAATGTGGCTCCACCTACATCTACTTCTACTACTTTTGCTCCTTCATCAAGGGAACCTCGTCCTAAAGTGGAGTACTCCTTTGACGAGAACGACACCGCAAGCATCTTTGATTGCTTAATCAAAAGCAATAAGATCCAGCTTCCAGACCCAAAGAAGCCTGAGAAAGTCGGTAAGACTGATCATCCCAAATATTGTATCTATCACAGATTTATTGGACATCCTACTCGAGCATGCTACGTGCTCAAAGGCAAGATACAAGAGCTAGTCAATGCTGGTGTCGTCACTCTGCAGCAAGATAAGAAGACAGTTACTGCAAACATGGTCTCAGTCCAGTTCAGTGACTTCCCTCCGCAAATGGTGCAGCATGGCGTCATCCCTATCCCCAAAGCTACTCTAGAGATCGAGAATCTCCCTTCTCCACGAAGTGAAGGTCTTATCCCCTTATCTCTTGACAATGACGAGATTATGTGGATTCACCCTGATCTTGCTTCGGAGTTCGAAGTTTTCTCTTCATCCAAGAAGAAAGACCGCTCCAAGGGAAAGACAAAGACTTGCAACATGGTGTCTTTCGACCCCATAATTGAAGAAGAAATCCTGCTGGGCACCAGGTCAGGGAAAGCTTACTTACGGGAAGTTCCCGAGACTCAAGAAAATCCTGTTTCCTCTTCTGAGTCCGCTCGAATGCAACCCGCTTCCATTGAAGATATCCCTTCTGCATCCTCACCGGTTGTAATACCCATTCCTTCCAAGCCGGTGGTTACTGACAAAGGCAAACAACAAGTCCGTTTCGACAAACCTTTGAAGAAGTCATCTCCCTCAGGACTTGAAAAGCCTTATAACTTTGATATCTTGGCTCAACTAGCCAATACACCGGCTAGGCTGTCCATCTTCGAACTCTTGTGCCTCTCCAAAGAGACTCGAGAAACTCTAAGTGAAGCTCTAACGCAGGCAGAAACTTGTCTAGCCCTTCTAAAGAAGCCTACGGCAGAGCCAGTCTCTTGTCTCCATTGTCATAGTGTGTTGGAATTAATTCCAAACATTACCTTCACACAGGATGACATGCTGATGGAAGAAAATAGGCATGACCGTCCTTTATACTATACAGGATATGTCGATTCGACGAAAGTCGATCGTATTCTGATAGATCCAGGGTCTGCTCTCAACATCATGCCAAAGACAATGCTAGATGCATTGAAAATCCTCGTGCATAGTCTTTCCAGCACAATCACCACCATTTTGGGATTCAACCAAGGGAGAAGTGAACCTCTGGGAAAGATTCGCCTAAAACTCCAAATAGGCAATCTCCGCACAAAGGTGACCTTCTATATCATAGACAACCTTGGTTGTTCTTACAATGCTCTATTGGGGAGGCCATTCCTACATGAACACAACATTGTTCCATTAACTCTCCATCAATGTTTCAAATATATTGATGATAATGGAGAGGTCCAAAAGGAGGTTGCGGATCTATATCCATTCAAAGGTGTTGAAGCATACTGCAACGACGCTCGTATGTAAAAAGATGAATTTATAAAGGTTGTGCTTGCTTTAGACACTGAATAAGAACAAGAAGCAGTGTCCAAAGACACCCTCATCATACCTGTCAAAGGATGAGTTTCTCATCCTCAGTCTTACAAACCACTGGCTATTCACTTGCCAATTCAGAAGCAACCAACTGATGATGGTCAAGATAAAAGGGAGCTCACCTCTTCTGAGCCACTTGTTATCGACTTACATCGTAACAAGGATAAAAAGCAGCTCACTTCTTCTGAGCCATTTGTTATTGATTTATCTCATAACAAGGATAAAAGGGAGCTCACCTCCTCTGAGCCACTTGTGATTGACCTTCGTCGTAACAAGCCTCCTCCACGTTCTTCTTCTCCCCCTCTTATAATCAATCTTACCAAGCCTGCTAAGGCTAAGTGTCCTGTTGTAAATATAGATGTACAAATCAATGAAAAAGCATCTATTTTCTAGTATACTGATGTCATTTATCATACTAAATGCTATTTGGATATGTTAGATAGCTTCCAATCATGTACAATGGGAGTTGTACAGTCTCTTCAAACAGAAGTCTCATTTGAACACCCAGATGACTCATATCGCGTTGTTCCTACTCGAAAGAAAGGCGAGAGTCCAATACTTTTTAGTAAAGGACCGAAACAAAAATTCAGCTATACGGATGATAGCAAGAGTAACGATACAGGATATCTCCAACTCCGTCGTTACAGTCAACAATCAAAAGACATCATCCGAAAGATGGGTTATGACTTCAAAAATGGACTCAACTACGGCAAGGGTAGACGAACTCCTATCCGTACGACTGTTCCGAAAGGAATGTCAGAGATGCATTACAGCAGGACCAAAAGAGGTGTCGGATATACTTCACCTCCAGTATTATTCCCAGCAGTCTCTGAATCTGATAGTGAAGAACGTTATAACTCTTCTGATTCTAGATCATGGGATTCTGATACCAGCGTTGGTCAAGTTCATCGGCTAATCGTATCATCTAACATGGTCTCCGTCAAACTTTCGGAAGGATATGACGAAGATATTGAAGAAAATCCCGAAGCAGATCCTTGGGCTCAACGAATGGATACCCAATGGGAACTCCGATTCGAACAACGAGAACCTCCTACTGAAGAACAATTGGTTCAAATTGATGTAGGAGAAAGCGGGTCACCTCGTCTAATATTCATCAGCAAAAACCTCCCAGAGACAGATAAGCAAGAAGTCAAGAATACATTGATGTCTTTGCTTAGAGTTACGAAGACATGCCAGGTTTAGATCCCAAAGTTGCTACGCATAAACTGAATATTTTGCCTAATGCAAAACCAGTCAAACTGCAACAACGACACTTCAAGCCGGAAATGATGGACGCAATCGACGATGAAGTCAAGAAGCTCATCGCTTGTGGCTTTATTCGAGAAGAACAACATCCAGATTGGGTGGCCAACGTTGTTCCAGTTCTGAAGAAAACCGGCAAAGTTCGAGTCTGCATCGACTTTCGGGATATTAACAAAACCTGTCCAAAAGATGAATTTCCTCTTCCTATCACGGACGTCATGATTGATAATACCTGTGGGTTCGAGCGAATACCCTTTATGGATGGATTCTCTAGATACAATCAGATTCGGATGAATCCCGAAGATGAAAAACACACATCTTTCTGCACTCCTCGTGGAGTCTATTGCTACACAGTGATGCCATTTGGTCTCAAGAACGCTGGTGCAACTTATCAACGAGCTATAAGTACCATCTTTCAAGATCATTTACGCAAGACTGTAGAATGCTATGTTAACAATATTGCAGTCAAGAGTCGTATAAAGAAAGATCACATCCAGGATTTGAGAACAATCTTCAATCTGATGCGCCAACATCAACTCAAAATAAATCCCACCAAGTTATTCTTGGGTGTCTCTAGTGGTAAATTTCTCGACTTCGTTATTACCTCTAAGGGTATACACGTGGATCCCGAAAAGATCAAAGCCATTCAAGAGATGCGTCCTCCACGTAACCTAAAAGAACTACGAGGATTCCAAGGTTGACTTGCGTACATCAGGAGGTTCATTTCGAATCTGTCTGGACGCTGCAGACCATTTATTCAGCTAATGAAGAAAGGTGTATCTTTCATTTGGATCGAAGAATGTCAGCAAGCATTCAAAGATATAAAGCAATATCTCATGAACCCACCAGTCTTGGTGCCACCAATCTCAAGCATACCATTCTTAATGTATGTCTATGCTATGGACCATTCATTGGGTGCTTTACTCGCCCAAAAGAATAAAGAAGGTCATGAACAGGCCATCTATTATCTCAGTCATACTATGATTGGTGCTGAACACCGTTATAGTCTGGTCGAAAAAGAATGCCTAGCTCTCATGTTTGCTGTTCAAAAGACTCGGCATTACATCATTGGCCAAACTATTCATGTCATATCCTGAGTTAATCCTCTTCGGATACTCATAAAGAAGCCAAGTACACTCAATTCTCGGCTGGCTACATGGGCCATTTTGCTAGCCCAGTATGACATGGTATATGTACCGCAAAAATTTGTTAAATGTCAAGCACTGGCGGATTTCTTAGCAGCTCATCCTGTTCCAGAGATATCCAAACTATATGATGAAATTTTAAACGGGACATTGGAATCAAATATGATTTCCAAAGAATTTCCTACTTGGCGTCTATTCTTTGACGGTGCATCCAGGATCAAACCCAATGGTACCATTGTCGCAGGAGTTGGGGTTGTTCTTATTTCTCCAGACGGGTCAACCATTCAAAGAGCTTACTCCTTAGATGAACCCTGCTCCAACAACGTAGCTGAATACAATGCTCTACTAATCGGCCTTCAATTGGCTAAACAATTGGATGTCGAGTATCTTGAAGTCTATGGCGACTCCAAGCTGGTTGTTAATCTGGTTAGAGGAACCTATGAAGTTCGCCATCAAGATCTGGTGCCTTACCATAAAGCAGCAATCAGCATGGCTATATCATTCAAAGCCTTCTTTATCGAATATGTTCGTCGAGCATACAATACTGAGGAAGATGCTTTGGCTAATCTTGCAGCGGTCTTAGCCATCCCTATCAAAAGACAGCAGGTGGTGGTTATTTCTAACCGAGAATTGTTTTGCATCGAAAACAATCGTAATATTGAGTTCAGTAACTTCACTGAAGCCAATGTTATCAATGAAGATTGGAGAACTCCTTTCATCGATTTCGTAGTTCACAACATACTCCCTGAAGATCCTAAGGAGGCTACGAGTATTCGTCGACGATCTCTCCGGTTCTATTATAATCAAACCACCAAGACTCTCTACCGGCGGACTTATGACGGTCTTCTCTTACGCTGTTTTGCCGGTGATGAAGCAAAGCAAGTGTTACGTGAAGCTCACGATGGTGTCTGTGGAGCACATCAACCTGGTCCTAAGCTACAGGATCGCATCCGACGAATGGGTTACTATTGGCCCTCTATGGTATCAGATGCCATCGAATATGCAAGGAAATGTCGCGCCTGTCAAATCCATGCAGATTTCATCCATCAACCTTCAGAATTTCTATATCCGACTGCTGCTTCCTGGCCTTTCGAAGCTTGGGGCATGGACATTATAGGTCCCATCAATCCTCCTTCTTCTAGAGGACATCGGTTCATATTAGCAATAACCGACTACTTTTCTAAATGGGCTGAAGCTATACCCCTAGCTGAAGTCAAGACTAGCAGTGTCATCAACTTCGTCAAATACCATGTCATTTATAGATTTGGTGTACCTCGAAAGATTATACATGAAAATGGACCACAGTTCATCAGTCAGAAGTTCACAAGGTTCTGTGACGATCACCGGATTGACAATGTTGCTTCGATAGCTTACAATCCTGCTGCTAATGGCTTAGCTGAAGCCTTCAACAAAAACATTATCAAGCTCCTCAAGAAGTTTGTATCTACTAACAAATGGAACTGGAGTGAAAAGCTTGGCGAATGTCTTTGGGCTTATCGTACTATGGTCCGTAACCCCACAGGCTGTACACCCTTCTCTCTGATGTACGGTTGTGAAGCAGTTCTACCCCTGGAACTTCAAATCCCGTCCTTAAGGATTGCCATTGCTAATGAGCTCACTACAGAGAACAATGATCTTCTTCGACTTCAAGAGTTAGAAGCACTCGACGAAAAGTGGCTATTGGCTCAACAGCATATTGAGTTATATCAAGCTCGCATCTCGAAGACTTTCAACCGCAAAGTTAAGGTCAGAGCATTTCAGCAAAGAGAGCTCGTTTTAACAGTTAGACGTCCTATGACTATGACTCATTCGAGTAAAGGAAAATTTGACGCGAAGTGGGAAGGTCCTTACATTGTCAGCAAAGTCTTTTCAAATGGAGCCTATCAACTTTCAGAGTTGGATGGTCGAGTTGCAATGATGCCTATTAATGGAAAATTCCTTAAAAAGTACTATGTATGAATGTAACAGGGATTTTATGTAAATTTCATCAGACAAATTCATAAATAAAGTTTGATTTTATTTTCATCATAAACGATGTTACATAATATCAAGGAAGGTCACTATCATCCTTCTCAAAATCGGGACGCGGGCCACTGCCGTCCTTATCGAAGACATAGTCGGCAAAAGAACCGAGAACATCCTTGCCGGAACCCACCAGGAACTTGCAAGCAGCCATCCTCATGGCCTCTTCTTCTTTCGTCGTCCCTGGTTCAAGGAGGAAGTCCAAGATGTCCTTCGACGGCTTGGGTGCAGATGAACCTTCACCCGCCTCTATCTGTTTTGGCTGGGTCGGTTCGGCAGGACATTCTTCAGTACCTGCTTCAACCTTCGGGACAATCTCAACTTTCTAGGATGCATCTCCAGACGACATCTTTTTGTTGAAAAAAAGTGAAAGTGATTATTCTATCTAATTTCTGTCCTATTTATAGGCAGAGATTCGTAAAACAACGAAGCGACACAATCATGTGATGGTTCGCCCGTTCATTCAATCCATTCGACGGTTCACCCGTTCATTACATTCATTTCGACGGTTCACCCATTCATTAAATTCATCCGACGGTTCGCCCGTTCATTTCAATCCATCTGACGGTTCACCCGTTCATTCAATCCATCCGACGGTTCGCCCGTTCATCACATTCATCTGACGGTTCTCTTGTTCGTTCAATTAATCCGACGGTTCACCTGTTTATTCAATTCATCTGACGGTTCACCCGTTCATTCAATTCACCCGACGGTTCATCCGTTCAATTAACACCTTTTGACGATTCACTTTCGTTCATTCATCTAATCATCCACATCAGCAACTTGTCGTCCTTGATTAAGTTGTCTATTAAAATAATGATATTCAACAAATTATATTCTGTCACGTCCACATTACCTCTGAGCAGATATAATGAATATAATTATTTTCTAAAAATCAAGAAATATATCATGTCCTGTACCTCTGAATATATTTTCTATCGCTATTATTTATATCTGAATAAGATATGCAATAAATAATAGAGCCACAAAAAAAAAGTCTTTTTATTGATCAAAGATGAAAGACATTACAAAGATACATATCATGAAAAACAAGAAGATACAAAAGATCTTTCTATTCGGTCGGTGGTGTCATCAAGTTAACCATCTGCTGCTTTAAAGATTTCAGTCGCTCCTCACGGGAGTCCATCACTCGTCTCCTAGCTTCCTCCATTCCCGACTTTTCATTAAAAGTTGGTAAGGTCACTAAGCGGAGGGAGATTTCAGCCTGATGAGTTTTGACATATTCATTTCGTTCCTGAGTCAGAATGTCCAGTTGCTGAGTGGCAGCTTGATGCTGTATGACTTCCTCTTCTAGAGTATGCTGAACCAGTTTCAATTTTTCTTGAGGACGGGCAATCTCCTCTTGAAGATGAACAGATATCGCTTTTAACTTAGCAACTTTCTCCTCCTTCTCTCCAGCAGCAGAGGTGGCTATCTCCATTTGAGAATCGTATTCTGAAGCCTTGGCAGTATAAGTGTCTATGAAAGCTTGGAAATTAGCCTTCTTAATGGCAACTTCTTGAGATATCCTTTCAAATTCAGCTTGTACTAAGGACTCTACTTCTCCTCGACTAAGATTTTTGTAGATCTTAACCGATGCTTCTAGCTCATCCAGTATATGCTCAAGAAAAATAGCTTGATCATCATCTCCTTGGCCTCGGATAGCATTGATCAAATGGGAGGTTGGGCTTCTAACAGTAGTGAAATCAGCAACTTCTTTCTCTAGTACCCTATCTATTAGGGGTCCCAATGCATTAAAGAAAAGGTTGCTGAAAGAACTAACGATGAATTGATTAGTATCCAAAGCACCAGGGGTAGCAGCTACTCCCGTTGATGATGAAGCAGCAGGTGCCTGTGCAGATGGACGATCTTGCACTTGAATAGAGGGCTCTTTAAACAAGGGAGCTAGAGTAGAACTGGTTGCTCCTCCCGGTTGTTCCTTTGCAAAATTAAATATTGTCATCTTATCTGTCATGTGCAATTATTGAAAAGGATCAAAAGTAAAAGCAATCTTACCATGGTTTGGTCCAATAACTGGTCTGTCGTCTACTGGTGTAGATTCCAACCTAGCAGAAGTAGCCTAAGACATCACTGCCTGGCTACTGCCTGCCTCGGAGCCACCCGACAGATGTCGGCTACCACTGACTATGGTTGTTATCGGCACTATATCAGTACAAGGAGGAACCGGAGGTGATTCGATTTCTACATGGATCAAAAATAGAGATGTCTGCCGTTAATCTATGAAAAGAAGATTAATAATTTCATTTAATACCTTTGGGATCAGCAGTAGTAGCTTCCTCCGGCGCGACTTCCTCACCCACATTCTTTTCAGGAGACACATCCACCTCTACATCCTTTTCAGGAGCTGGTGTGTCGTCAACAGCTTCAGAAGATACATGGACATCAATGTCCTCTTCTTGATTCAAAGTATGATCAATAACCTCTATTGATGTATGTCACGCCCCAGAACCAGAATACTGGAGAGCGGGGACAGACATAGCCAGCTACGTATATTGAAATAGAATACATCTCAACTATACGGTCACGGCTGTCTAGATATGAGGGTTTACTACAAGCCAACAGTCTCTTAAGGTCAAGCCTATTGTCTCAATCTCAAGCAAGCAATATAATTACAAGATGTTTGACCACCAAATATACAATAAAAGGCGTCCCAAATATTACATATCAGCTGATCATGAAGCTAGTCGTACAAAACGCGAGGACTAGCAAGAGTTTAAGTCATAAATGATCAACCCTAGGATTTGTTAATCATGTTTACAGCCCGTAGGCAGACAGTAAGTAAAAGTGCATCGAGCTAACAGGTGCTCGTCGGCTAAACGCCTCAAAAGAATAGTTTTACAATAGAGTGAGCGAAACAAATAGAAAACCCACTCGTAGCCCGGGTTCCTTGTAGTCGCCACCATTGGGCTGGAAGCTTGGTAGATCCTCGGGAGCTGCTCCGAAATATGGCCACACAAAACCAGTTGGGTCAACCCCAGAAAGAGCAAGTGCCACAAGCGGGCCACGAAATAAGAATAAAAGCCAGCAATCAGCATAAGAAAATCTAATATTAAAACTAGAATTTACAACAAAACATGTCAGGATGATATACGACGAGATAACCATAGAATTATTCCGATAGCCAGGTTACAACCCGTAAACCAAACAAGGACCGAGTTGTAACCCTTTTATCTGAACAGAACTTGGTTTCCCACCATTTATCGACAAGATAATAATGCAAGAAATCAAGACAGGGAGCAATCTCGTACTGGGTCAAGACATGGCTAGACTGGTTATACCTCATTCAATCAATCACGGCCAATCAGATACTACGACTTACTACTTTAACTAACTAGGGTTATCACAGGCCTAATTACTAATAAGATGTAGTGAGATTGTTCTACAGCCGCAAGCCCTGCAGACCATCCAGGTTACCCAGGTCGAAAATTAGGGGTTGAATTTAGGTGGGTACATTGTCCAGAAGACAAATGTACCCTTAGGTGACTTAGAGGGTGCAACACACGACGTTGTACTGGAAATGTGCCCTACTCGACGGCAGGCTACAGATCCCAAGAGCGCCCAGGTAACGGGATTTCCTGTAGCTGTGTCAATCTCTTCATGACTACTGTGTTATTCTAGTTATTAACCTTAATCCATTTTAGTAGGAACTCCTGACCGTGGTACTCAGGAGTCCCATCCTAGACATGATGCAAGACAAGACAAGTGGATTTAACAAACAAGCAAGAAAGAACTACCCACGGTGTCAAGGCAGGTCAAGTTAAGTTAGCCGTCGCAACGGCATCAAGATAAATCATGTCAGGGTACTTGTCAGGAGTGCGCCACGACGGGCTACTATCATGTCAGGTTGGTCATGTCAGGAGTGCACCACTACGGGTCACTGTCGTGTTATGCTAGTTCCTTGTCATACCATGCCATGTACAATAGTCGTTCCAAACATATTAAGTAAAATCAAGTTCATGACAAAAGGCGTAAGGATATAAAATGGACATAAAATATCTAATAAAATATCAAAGTACAGGGTTATAGAAGAGCCAAGCTTAAAGATATAAAACCAAAACTCTAAGAGCCAACGGGTTAAGCAAGGGGTCAGGGGAGTAGCGTAGGTGAAAAGTCACGCACGCCAGAGAGAGAAGCGTAGGTAAAAAGTTACGCACGCTACAGGGAGCAGTGTAGGTGAAAAGTCACGCACGCTGAGAGAGCAGCGTAGGTGAAAAGTCACGCACGCTACAGGGAGCAATGTAGGTGAAAAGTCATGCACGCTACAGGGAGCAGTGTACGTGAAAGTCACGCACACTCAAGGGGAGCAGTGTACGTGAAAGTCACGCACACTCAAGGGAGCAGTGTACGTGAAAGTCACGCACACTCAAGGGGAGCAGTGTATGTCAAAGTCACGCACACTCAAGGGAGCAGTGTACGTGAAAGTCACGCACACTCAAGGGAGCAGTGTACGTAAGAAGTCACGCACACTCAAGGGGAGCAGTGTACGTGAATGTCACGCACGCAGGGAGCGGCATACGTGAAAAGTCACGCACGCAGGGAGCGACATACATGAAAAGTCACGCACGCAGGGAGCAGCATACGTGAAAAGTCACGCACGCCAGAGAGCTGCGTACGTGCAAAAGCACGCAAGCAGAGAGCTGCGTACGCGTAAAAACACGCACGCAGGGTCTGGGTCTTCTTCTCCATGGCTGAGAAGAAGCTCCAATGGCTCCAAAACTTTAAAACCTCATAACTTGGCCATCCGAACTCCAAATCCAGATTTCCAAAGTTCTAACCAGGGTGGAATTGAATGCTCTTCCACTTGGAAACACCAAAACTCATGAAAATCCAACTTAAAGAGATCAAACCATGCAAAATCCGAAAATAGAAATAACTTAGATCTAGAGCAAAGAAGACTTCAAATCTCAAAACACCAAGTTCTAACGTTGATCACCATGTCCTAATCTAGCAAATGAACCAAGAAAATAGGGCTCTCATGAAGTGGCAAGGTGCACTTGCCTAGGGTTAGGAGAGTTGGGTAGAGGAAGGAGAAGAAGAAGAAGAAGGAAATTAATAGTAGAAGTTATGAGGAGAGAGAGTGGTAGGTGGGGGTTATAAAGAGGGGGAGTTGTGGTGGGGATGAGGGGTAACATAGGTTAAGGTGATCCAACACATAATAAACCAAATCAAACCAACCCAATCCAACCAATTAAAACCGAACCATGCCAAAAACCCAAAATACGAGAAATACCGAAATTTCACAAGTTGAGAAAAATAAAATACATGCCAAAATCCAGATACGAGTAAAAATACGAAATACGAGAAAAATACGAGAAATGAGGGTGACAATGTATCTTCAGCTCATGCTATCCTCAGGTGCTTCCTCGCTGGCTGTTGCAGCGGTATGATCAACATCATCTTGCAGACCGAAGTCGCAATCATTTAATGTATCAATCATTAAACGATCCTCCTCTTCGCGGATTGTTCCTGGTGTAGCAGGAAGCTGAGTAGTTTCTACTGCCGGTGAAGGAGATCGCAAAGCTTCAAGCTCTTTCTCTACAATATCTTCTATAGGCTCTGCAGCCTCCTCCCTCTGATCAGTCTCGTTCCTCTGTTCTGGGCTAGGAGTTTAATGTCTAGGCTCAGAGACAGGAGTAGGAGATGACATGGTTATTCCACCTTTAATGCCTAGGCTCAGAGACAGGAGTAGGAGATGACATGGTTATTCCACCTACAGCACTGGCCACCACCGAGGACAGGATCACCTTCTTTCTTTTTCTAAAGGCCAGTTTCTTTCTATGAAGAGGTCTCTCTGGACTCCCCATATCTACTACATCGACCGGCTTTGGAAGAGACGTCGGCGTAGTTGCTTCTTCTCGTTGGGTCGACTCGACTAGTTGTCGAGATTGTGATCTAGTGGTAACTTTCTCTGATTGATCCAAGATAAGTTTTTTCTTTGCAACCGGAGAAGAAGGTTCGTCAATCCTTCTCTTCCTCTCCCTGGCCGGAGACTTAACCACTTTCAAAGAAATTCTCAGTGGTTCATTGACCTCCTCAGGGAAGTTAGCTTTCCTTGAGGCTTCTAATGGGTCATCCACCGGTTCATGGTCTTCATCATTTACTGGAGCTGATATAACAGTGGCTCCCTTCTTCAGACGCGTTGCTGTTGCGAAGCTATTAATACGGTTGAAGTTCTCAGCGAATGTATTTGTTGCTGTGTAAAAAAGAGAATATGTATATAACATCTTGGGGCCATGATTATTTTTGGTTGGCATCGAGAACATTGCTCTTGTATCTCGAGCGTTATAATAAGCCCACGCCCTGGCGCCATCAATCAGATAGCCTTTTCCATGCAGGCAAGTTATAGCATTGCCTACGTGGAGTTGGTCGTATCCGAATTGTCGCACAAAACGGCTCGGAAGATATGGTTCCAGATAGCATTCCTCTTTAAATCTGTAAACCAAATGAGTCGGCCGAATTATTTTCAGCCATTAAAAATACTGCGCGACCTAGAGGCTGCCTTCCTAGATCAACCAGATTTGTTGCCATGAATTCATAACCATTCGGAGGAGCGACGCAGTAGAAATTCCACCCTTTTCCTAGATTCAAGGCCCGTCTGCAATCTTTTAGACTGTTGTATGTCCATTTACCCTGGAAGAATCTTCGCAGATAGCTACCGTCGACTGCTCCCATATTCGGGTTCATCAATGACGGATAATGTAGAAGTAACCATCTAAATAAATAAGTATAGGGCAGCTCCAATCGAGGGAAGTTCCCCTTCTCACCCTTCCACTTGAGCATCGAGTCAACAAAAAGACGAAGACCGGCGTTTATTCTGCAAGTCATCGCCGATAGCAAATCCATCCGGTAGCCAAAGACTAACCGGACAGCAGCAAATAGTACGCCGTGATGGAAGCGATCGACAGCACTTGCTCCGGGGACGACGAATCGCCAAAGCCAGTATGTGAGGAAACCCGCCAACTGGGCTTCCTTGGACATGGACCTATAGCCCAGTCTTATGAAACTTTCAATGACGTCTCCTATTTTTAAAGGGGGTATTTTAGTTCATCATCAACTTTGATGTCCATCTCTTTATTTTCTTCCATCAAACCGAGCACTTTACTGTGGCTGAGTGGTTTGAAGAAGTTAGGATTACACTTGTCATGATCCTTTGTCTTCTTTTCTATGACATGGTTGAGGAAGAGATAAGATAACCACTTCGATGAGTAGCAAGTACCCGAAGAACCACTCTTGTAATATAAAAAGCAGATCTTGTAATGGCACAGCAGTTCTTCAAAGACGTCCATCATTTCAGCATTTTCTTGGCGAAGTCGGTCCATTTCATCATTTGTTGGAACATATTCCTCATAAGGAAATTCTCCCATTGGCAAGCCTAAGATATTTTCATCTCATTTAGAGCAAGTCCGATTTCACCGCAGGGTGTCATGAAGGTCCCTGTCCTGAAATTATACCTCTCTGCCAGAGCAAAGAACCGATGAGGGTTGGGTTGAAAGCCGTATACAGTAGAGAATAACGGCTGGAACAGCTCGATCTCCTTGAGTTTTTCTTCAAACTGAACTAATATCCAGTTAGCTATGCAACTCCATCTTTTGTGATCTGGGTTCACCAGACCTGTTAACCGGATGTCCTGATCCGGGTATCTTCCTTCAGCCTTTGCAAATTTATTAGCAAAAATCGGCGTCCTCACCGGCAGTAGTAAAGAGGAGTTCTCTGGCGGAATGCAGCCAGGCTTCAATCCTCTGAGTAATGAGCTATGATGCTCAGAAGAGCTGTTGAACATATCCATGTTATGCGGTCCTTTCTTTACACAAATATTTCCTGTTCTTGCATATTGGAGGGGTGTGATATCCCAGTCCATTCTCCTGGGATAGCTTGCAATGGCATAACGGGATAGAGGGAGGCATCTGGCAATGTCTGGTAACAGTATTACTTTATCCTTTCTCCGGAAGAGTCTCTGCTCAACACGGGGTCTTGGCTGAGAACACTTTTCAATAGATTCTCCAAATAAGAACAAAGGTTTCTTATGAGTAATGGCATCGACAGTCTGCAGAGGCTGCCCATTCATCAGACTCAATATAGTTTCATTGTCCGGTGCTACTAAGATAGCCTGACGGGAAGACGGCAGAGCATATTGAGGAAATATTACGTGGGACAAATCTTCCTTAAAATACGGTTCAGCAAGGGTTCCTGTGAAGATTTCATACTCTGGGTCCTCTCTGATATCAACTGCATCAAACAGAAAGACATAATTCAGTACATGCAAAATCAAAAATTCTGTCCAAACAATCAGCCAATTGTGCAAACATCAGATTGTGCTGACTATAAAACATCAGAGTGCGCAAACATCAATTTCCATGTGCATACTATCCAGTTGCGCCAACATATTCACTTGCGCAAGCCAACAGATTGCGCTAACAAGCTTGCGCAAGACAACAGTTTGCGCTGGATAGTCTTGCACAAATTAGCAGATTGTGCTGACTTTTGCCAGCGCGTTCCAACCGATTGCGCAAGAAAATAGTCTTCATAAAAATAAAGACTATTGGGTTTATGCAACCGAAACCCTAAACAGGGTGGCACAATGTAACCAGATCTCAAAAAAGAGACAGGTTCGAAGGATCAACAGTGTTAAAGAACCCTAAAAAGGGTCTTTTGATCGGGTTTTACTACCTTACAGTGCAGGATGAGCAACTTCATATCGAGAAGGGCGCTTCGCAGCCCGAGCCGAAGACTCGACGAGGGCCTTGCCTTTCTCAGCGGCAGAGCACTTTGGAGCCATTAGGATCGACGGGGAAGAAGAAGAGTTGGAATAGGCTCGAAAATTTTTCTCTCAGATGATTAGAAGCAAGTAAAGAATAACAGAGAAGAGAAAGAGAACAATTTATAGTTTTCGAAAGTAAACAGACTCCTCAGATTGTGCCGAAGAAACAAGAACTACTTCCTCCAATTACGCAGACAGGTCATCACATGCGTAACCTGATTTAAAAATCAAAATTCAAAGTATTTCGAAACTTTGAATAAATTCAACTTTCGAAAACTTTGAAGGGGGTCTTGTAGGTCCTAAAAAATCAAGTTGCACCCATCAACAAAGCCATAAAAATCAAAAAGTGCATCCTTCAAATGAACTGTGCTAGAGACAGATTGCACACCATCTCGATTGCACAGGCTGAACTGCGCACTCATCCAAGTGTGCAAGCTGACGTGGCCTTGTCATCATTATCTGACATAGAATCAGATCTTCTGACAACTGATAGCACGGAGAACGAGGAAACTGTTTGTTTATCGTGCAGCACAGCGCTCGAGGACAGCTATACATACAGCACAATCTGCCAGACTCCCTACAGCGCGGTCCATCCCAGCGCAATCTGAAGTCAGCACAATTCATGTGGCGCACTTCATCAAGACAACTGACAAATGTACACGTGGCCTTCATACCATCAATTACTCATTACGTGGCAACCATCTGTACACGATCATGTGTATTTCAATCAAATGATGCCATGTGTCCAACATAGTTGTTCCACGATCAAATAACTGCCAGCACAGTCTGATGCTGCACAATCCAGTTCATGCACAATCCATCCTGCGCAATTTAGAATAACTAAAAGTTAGTTATTTCTAGAACTCTATAAATAGAGTTTCAAGTCTTCATTACCAGGGATCAGACACATAGAGATCAGAAAAAATCAAAGAGTTCAGGAGTTCTTGCCCAAGTGCTGCTGCATTCTTCAGAGGCTATTGCCTTCAACTTCAGAGGCTACCATCTTCAAAGTTCACATCGTCAAAGGGATAAAGCGATCGTTATTCAGATTGGATTCCTACAGTTGTACTTTTCCAGAATTCTTGTAATCTTCTTACAAAGTTTGTGAAATAAAGATCAACTTTTATTTTTGCAAGCAATTATCACCGAGTTCGAGGATGTGTTCCTCGAGGAATTGCCAGGACTACCACCTGACCAGATATTGAGTTTTCTATTGAGCTTACTTCTCGGAGCTGAGCCTATTTCATCTCGAGTATATCGTCTGGCACCCAAGGAGTTGGTAGAGATGAAGATGCAGATTGATGACTTATTAGAGAAAGGATTTATTCGTGCCAGTACGTCACCATGGGGAGCACCCGTTCTTTTTGTGCCCAAGAAAGACGGAATAGTGTGCATGTGCATCGACTACAGAGCATTGAATGTAGTGACGGTGAAGAACAAGTATCCCTTGCCGCGTATAGACGATCTATTTGATCAACTGAGTGGAGCAAAAGTATTCTCCAAGATTGACTTACGATCGGGCTATCACCAATTGAAGGTTCAGAAGGAAGACATTGCAAAGACGGCCTTTCGATCGAGGTATGGACACTACGAGTTTTTGGTCACGCCTTTCGGTTTGACCAACGCTTCCGCATTTTTCATGAATTTAATGAACAAGATCTTTCACCAGTACTTGGACAAATTTGTAGTAGTCTTTATAGACGATATCTTGATTTACTCCAAGAGTCAAGAGGAGCACGAGCAGCATCTACGGATAGTTTTGGGAACATTGAGGGACGAGAGACTCTTTGCGAAGCTTAGCAAGTGTGATTTCTTTCTCAAGGAGGTATCATTCCTTGGTCATATTGTTACGGGTGATGGTATATCAGTAGACCCAGAGAATATCACAGCAGTCAAACCATGGCCCGCTCCCACATCAGCTTCTGAAGTGAGAAGTTTTCTCGGACTTGCGGGTTACTACCGATGGTTCGTAGAAGATTTATCTCAAATAGCGGGGCCTATGACAAGATTAACTTGCAAGGATCAGGAGTTTGTATGGACAGACGAGTGTCAAGCCGCTTTTGACGAGTTGAAGAAGCGATTAACCACAGCACCGATCTTGACACTACGATCAGGCCCAGGAGGATTTGTGATCTACAGCGACGCATCCGGGAAGGGATTAGGATGTGTATTGATGCAGCACGGTCGTGTAGTAGCTTATGCATCGCGACAGTTGAGAGTGCATGAGAAGAATTATCCGACCCACGATCTAGAGCTCGCAGCGATTATCTTTGCTTTGAAGCTATGGAGACACTACTTGTATGGCGAGAAGGTTGATATGTACACTGATCATAAGAGCCTCAAGTACGTGTTCACACAAAAGGAGTTGAATATGCGACATCGATGTTGGTTGGAGTTAATAAAGGATTATGAGATTGAGCTATATTATCATCCTGGTAAGGCTAATGTCGTGGCAGACGCATTAAGCCGTAAGCCCATGGCACACTTTTTGACTACACAGAAGGAATTGATTAGAGACTTGGAGCAGCTTGGTGTTGAGGTAGTATTGCCTGGAGCCGATGGCGTATTAGCCAACCTCCAAGTGCAATCATCATTGGTCGAGCGCATCAAGGCAGCATTGTCCAATGACGCTAGATTTCGATGGCTGAAAGAGAGGACTGAAGCAGGAGAGCAGACGGGACTGAGGATCCACCCCGATAGGATATTGCGATGTGGTGATCGCATTTATGTACCCAATGGAGAGCTACGACAGGAGCTGATAGCAGAGGCTCACAGTTCGGCATACTCTATTCATCCCGACGGAACCAAGATGTACCGCGACTTACGACAGTATTATTGGTGGCATGGAATAAAGCGGGAGATAGCTCATTTCGTTGCCAAGTACTTGGTATGTCAATAAGTGAAGGCAGAGCACCAGAGGACGACCGAATTACTACAGCCGCTACCCATTCCCGAGTGGAAGTGGGAGCACATTACTATGGATTTCGTCACGGGTTTTCCTCGGAGTCCTATGGGACGTGATGCAGTGTGGGTGATTGTTGATAGACTTATGAAGTCAGCCCACTTCTTACCTTTTAGAGTGGGCCAATCGACAGAGGTATTGGCAGAGATGTATATGGAGCAGATTGTGAGATTGTACGGTGTGCCTGTTAGTATTGTGTCGGACCGCGACTCGAGATTTACCTCACAATTTTGGAGGAGCATGCAAGAGAGTTTGGGTACCCAATTGAAGTTTAGCACGGCGTATCATTCGTTGATAGACGGCCAGTCAGAGCGTACTATACAGATGCTAGAGCATATGTTGAGAGCGTGTATGCTTGATTTTGGCGGTTCGTGGGAGGACCATCTTCATCTTTTTGAGTTTTCCTACAACAATAGCTATCAAGCGAGCATTCAGATGGCTCCGTTTAAAGCGTTGTATGGTAGGAAGTGTCGGTCTCCTGTTTGTTGGAGCGACATAGGAGAGCGACAGCTATTGGGTCCCGAGTTGGTCTTGAGCACAGTGGAGACAGTGAAGAAGATTCAGGACCACCTGCGAGCAGCGCAGGATCGTCAGAAGCAGTGGGCAGATAATCGTTGTCGACCCTTGGAGTTTAAAGAGGGCGACCATGTGTTCTTGAAGATATCCTCCACTAGGGGCACAATTCGATTCGGAGGATGTGGCAAGTTGAGTCCAAGGTTCATCGGCCTTTTCGATGTCTTGGAACGTGTTGGAGAGGTTGCCTACAGATTGGCATTGCCACCATCGCTAGAGGAAGTGCATGACGTATTCCATGTATCTCAGTTGAGGAGGTACGTGGCGGAAAGTAATCATGTGCTTGATCACTCCGAGATCACAGTTGGGCCGAGTTTGTCGTACGAAGAACAACCAATAGGTATCCTAGATCGCCGAGTGAAGGTGTTGCAGAATCAATCTATTCCATTGGTTCGCGTGGCATGGAAGCATCACTCGCCAGGGGAGTCTACTTGGGAGCGCGAGGACGACATCCGAAATCGCTACCCGTATTTGTTCGAATACGAAGGTATGTCTTGCATTTAAGTTTTTAAATTACTATCAAATTTTTCTTGCATTGCATTCAGACCCCGACCTTAATTTAATTTCGAGGACGAAATTTTCTTTAAGTTGGGTAGGATGTAAACCCCCATAAGTTTTTTTATTAGTTCTTATAAATTAATTAATATTGTTATACATTTTAGTAATTATGAATTTATTGCTACTAGCATATTAGTATAATTAATACATGTGTGTATATATTTTATATGTGTGTATTATTTATTAAATAAGGAATAATAGAATCTAGGATTTTAGGAATGTATTTGTAAATTTTTAGAATTATTTTACTAGCCTAAAATATATATATACTTATAGTTTGATATATATATATATATATATATATATATATATATATATATATATATATATATAATTGTTAAAAAATAAAAGATTGCTGGATGGTCGGCCCATGAGGGGACCGACCAGTGGAAGAAAAGAAAAGGAAAGGAAAAGGAAAAAAAAAGGAAGAAGGAAAAGAAAATTATATATATATATTAGCACCCACCCACTTAAGTGGGCGGCCCCCCCCCCCCCCCCATCCCATGCACAACAGCAAGGCGCGTAGCCATAGCAACCTGTGGAAAGGCCCAAAGGGGGTATTAGAAATAATATTTGTATTAGGTTTTTCAACTAACTTGATATGTATATAACTTTTTCTCTAGACCTCAAAACCCTAATCTTCCAAAAGGAAAGTTGAGGCTGATCATACCCCCTTCGCCTACGAGTTCGTTTTAGCAGCGACGGAGCCTTGTGCGCGATGAACGGAGCATTGGAAGTCAGCCCTGCGTCACCCACGGAGCAGTTTTCCCACTCAAGGTACCCTACTTCCCTACGACGTAACTTTTTACTCGTAGCACCAATTTTCGATCCGTAAGATTTTCTGGAAAGAAGACTTGACCCTCTTTGAGATCCTTTAAGTGGATTTTGAAACAACCCATCGACTTGCTCGAAAAATCGAGACGAAGTTGAAGAAAAACCTGTTTTCTGTAATACTAAAAATTGTTTTAAAACGACAACTTGTCGGCCAAAATTTTTGCTGTGCAGTGAAGTAATGTAGGAACTAATTGAAAACAGTAGAAGACAACCTAACCACGACTAAAACGCAACTGGTAGATTGGTGTTTCAATTACTGTGCAAGAATTAAACCCATGTTAAAGTTGTGCGAAAAACTGTTTTCAAAATAGTAAATTTTTGAATTTTTCTCCGATACGACGTGCGCCCCGACAAACCGAGAGACGTGGTCGTGCGCTATAGGCATCGAAAGGCGCGTATGGACGTTGCGGACGTGTGGGAACTGACAGAACTCAGTTTTGTTGCGTGTGCGCGATGAAACCAACGCGTATCCGTCGAGATACCCCCGTATCGGTGTTTTGCAAAATTGCCCATAACTTTGTGTACAGTCGTCGATTTGAGACGAAACTTGCGCCAACAGGTTCGGATCGAAATTCTGGTCCTGTATACCAAGTTTGGTTCGATTCTGAGAAGGTCAAATCGGAACCCATTTTTGGCGGGCCCGTGACCCACTCAAACGAGCGATTTTGTACACGGCTCATCGGAATCAAAAACTGGACATACCATTGAGTTCCTCTCCTCAAACTGAATCTGTCGACATATAGTTTAATAACTTTAGAGACCATAGACTTCGGCACGTATTTCGGTGCAAAGCGGGTCCAATGGCGGGCATCATTTTGACCCGAAATTACGATTTTGCCCCTGTTCCAGAATTAGACTTTTGGACAGGCATTTCCTAAGTATATCTTTTACACCGAGTGCATTTTTGATGTTTGTTTCAGCGTCCAAAGTTGTTTGGAGACTGTGACATTTCTTAGCTGACATTATAATTTTTTGGGCTTGCCACTTTGCACCATCAGGCAAGATACCTTGCCACCTTACTCTGTGATTATTATATTCTTATTTTCAGTTGTTATTTCAGCAATTTGTTTTGTGATATTTAAACTGTGCGTCCAAGTCACACTTGGGTACAAGCGACTCTATCGGTCATTTTTCTTGCTTTATTTATTCTCTTGCATTGATTTAGTTTATTGACCACCCATTGATGTTGAGGTATTGGTATATCTCATACGGCCTTGACACTTGTTGTATCACGTGATGTGAGTCACATGTAGGACACGTATCTACGTAGTCGGCTGGCCATCGATACGTATGGAGCGTGCGACGGATAGGAGTAACTGCCAATAGAGTTGCATGCTAGAAGACTTGGCGGTTATTAGAGGTACATGTCAGTCATGGAGATGATGATACTAGGCATTGGGTGGGGAGAACTTACCTGACGTATGGGCTTCGATTGCACTTCCCTTGTAACCCGGAAGCTCCACTGAAGATACGGGTATGAGCCTCTCAGGTTGGCCACTGTCGTTTTTGAACGTCATGCTCTTGGTCACTGGTGCCCAAGAGGGGACTATACCGGATCCTATATTCAGCCAGGGCTCATGCGTCGAAGGAATGTATCACAACTGCATATTCACAGTAGAATGGTCAGAAACCCGATTGCATGTATATTTTTTCTCTTATTATAGTATCACAGTTTATATGGCATGGTATTTTCTTGTATCTTGCTATGTCCCCTGAGGACCTGGTTATCTCTCCAGGTTTAGACGATTTTCCACAGAAGTACGGAGCGGCATTAGAGCTATCTTACATTGATGACGAGGCAGTGCCTTATGACTTCTAGTCTATTTCTTATCTGAGACAGTTGTAGACATTATTTTACATCTCTTTTCTTTCTATTTTGCGGAGGTCAGACTCCGATCTTGTAAGACTATTTTTCATAGCTGTTTGGAGTGAGTATGTTCACCCAGCTATCTTTTGATACTCTATTTTATTTATTTGGACTTTATTATCTTCTGTGTTGAGCTGTGATAAGATTAGATATGTTATTCTGGCCTGGGATTATTTATTTACAGCTTATGTGCATATGTGAGGATTCCATATATTGGAGTATTCTTCGTATATGTACAGCTGGCATGTTCACGTACTTGGTCCTTCGTATTATGGGATTGGGGCGTTACAGGTCCTCAATATAAATTTCTTATAGGAGATCTTCCAGACTGATCTCGAACTTCTTCCTATTCATATTCGTATATAATTTGCTCCAACTAGCGAGGAGCTTGGAGACGATCCCTCCTACAGTGAACTTATCGTTAAGGGGCATCCCCTCATCTTCCAATTTTGATGAAGCTTTAGGAATTCCTTCACTGGAGGCTGCATCGTCTTCGTATCTTGAAAGAGCCATTTATGATATTTCTCAACTACGAATATCATGCTCAGGTTCTTGTCATCTTCATACAGTTTCTTTAAAGACTCCCAAATCTCTTTGGCAATAGTTTTCTTAGAGTATGATTCTGCTAAGGAGTCCTCCATAGCATTAAGTATCAGAAGCCTACATAGGCTATTCTCCCTCTTCCGTTTAGACTTTTTGGTAGTAGCGGCAACAATTGCGTTCACAGTCCAAGTTTCTGGAACCCTTGGTTCTTCCTCAGTTAGCAAGTGGTCGACGTCGACGAGTTGGAGATTGAGGCTAACCTTCCTCTTTCAAACTTTGTAGTGCTCTCCATCGATTTTCTCTAACTTATTGATGTTATGATCGATAAGTGCAGTACTACTTCGAGGAAGGTGCACAAAAAAGATCACGGAGGATTCTGAGAAACGAAATCAAATGTAACACTTCGAAGAAGGTACATATAATTTTGTAGCAGCAACAATGAATGCCTACAAACAGTTTCTGATTAGATTAGAAAATGCTCTCATTAAAAATGAGATACAAGTGGACAAGATGAATGGAATAATAAATAAACAGAAAATAAGAAAAGTTCTGCTAGGGTGACGGATCACCAGAGCACAAAGCTAGATTTGCCACACACGAACAACTTCTACGAACCAACAAGTTCGGAGAAGGAACTTCGAAACACTCTGTCGAATGCTCTTTTGACTCCTCGGATGAACAGAAATGGCGCACTATTTCTCTCTTATACACTCTGGCAAATTTGTAAGGAACTTGTAAGAACAAATCGTACTAAATAAAAGTGAGGAGAGAAATATTTATACTGTCTATCCAGTAACCGTCCAGTATACGAAACCTTCAGGACGTGTTAAAAACCATTTTCAAACGTTGCATAACTATTTAGATCGTGAACAGACACGAATGCACTAAGTGGTGACAATGTGCGTCATCTGCGCTAACTACGCCAATTACGCCCATGCGCACTCGGGCACCTGTACATAATGTACATAGCAAGCGCCAACCATGTACAACGCGTACAGCGCACGATGCCCACACTGCACACCAACGGGCCACACAAACTGGCGTACGAATGGAAGCGTGAACGGTTGCACGATCGGTTCGCACGAACGGCAGTACAAACGGTCGCACGATCGGGTGAGGGATCGGCAATATAGAGACACGCGCAACGAGCGCAACTAAATCGCACAAAGCGCCTAGCGACGATGCTTATGTGCTAAGTGGAAAGTGTGCCAACAAAATGCTACATTACAACTCATGATCCTATAAGGCCGAGTCCTCGTCTGAGTCCGAGTTCGAGTCTGAGTCCTAGTCGCTAAGCCCCTACGGGGCGTAGCTCCAGAGGAATAAATTCCATGAGCATGAAAAAAAGTATTAATGCTTCATTTATTGTGTTAGCCTTCTTTCCACTAGAAAAACACTCCTACATGACACACATGTGCTCTTCCATAACATGTGTGCATCTCTAAGCATAAGCAACGCTTATATATAGAGATACACTCCATTTGTCCTAGCCAATATAGGGCTATCTTTCTAATTTTTAAAGGCCAAACACCAATAATCCTCCACATATCTCTATATATGTGTTTGAGTTTTCCCCACTGCGACTGTCCATCTTGCATTAGGATATATGTCACTGGCGACTTGAATCTTCCCGTATGGGTTAAATAACAATATGATACAAGAATGGACTAAGCCTTGAATTCTGCACCATAGCTACAATTTTTCCAACTCACATAATGTAGTCACATGTGCTTCTGGCTACATATTAAAGGCCCTGTGCCAGTCTGGTTTCGGTGTATATATATTAGGGGTTTACAAGTTTACCCTCAAAAGACGGCCTGCTATCTTTTTTCATACACTCTAAGTGAGTTCTTTATTAAAGAAATATGGCATGAAGCCTTGCGCTTCGTAGTGGTGCTACTTCGCTATGATATGACTTAAAGCCAAGGTATTACCCCTACCCCGAGAACCTTATCGTAGTGTTATACTACTCTAGCTTGAGGTCACAAGCCTATCTTTAGTGCCAAACTATCCAGCATGAGCCTTGTGCTTCCTAGCGGTGTTACGCCGCAACCATATGGCTTGCGAAGCCCAAACATTATCCCTACCTGTGTACCGCTTCGTGGTATCATACCACTATAACATGAAGACAACGTCCCTTTTGTAGTGCTATCTACAAGTCCTTAATTTTATCATACAACATTAGGCTACCTGCTTATTTGTGGTGGTATGCCACTGTGACATGGCTCGTAAAGACGAGGCATTACCCCTACCTAGGTACCTCATGGTGGAGTCACCGTATGTAGCATTGAGTTGTAACACTCCTTGTAGTGCTGTGCTACCGTGCTTCCGGTTAAGCACAATAGGCATTCACTTTGCCTGAAAACTCATTAAGGCATTTAAGCCATCATCACCACAGGATCTATTCTCCGCAGAAAAAAATAAAGTAGACAAGTGTGGTTGTAGGTCCATATTCTTTCCATGTCACTGAGGACATGTACCTACTGTTCCTGATATTTTTCCAGTTAACGGTCCTCCCTTAAACTAAAACCTAGATGCCTAGAATATTTCTCTTTGACCTAATAGCATGAAACTTTATGGTATGATTACAATAACACAATATCAGAATGCCTTCAAGCCTATTTTACAAGCCGACCAGCTAGCGCTTGAGGACCTTTGTGAATGGATCCGCCAGGTTCTCCTGACTCCGAACATCAATCACTGCAATGACACCTCACTTGATGAGATCGTGTATTACCGTGTGCTTTAACCGCACAGTTCACTTCTTCCCGTTGAAGAGGTCATTTGATGCCGCCGTAGCCGTCGTCTGGTTATAGCAGTATATAGGTATCGCCGGTATCTACACCCCAGTCACTGGAAGATCATACATGAGCACCTGAAGCCATTCTACTTTTTTTGCTGCGAATCTAGTATAAAGAATTTAGATTCCATGGAGGAACAATTGAGCATAGTCTGCTTCTTCGACTTCCCCGATATAGCGGCTCCATCTATTGTGAAAATGAATCCACCCATTTTGAAAATGTATCCATTATGAAAATTATTCTGTACAAGGATTTCAAGAGCCATGATGACAAATCCTTCTGGCTATTGCATATAAATCTCTTTGGTCAACTCTCCTTTCAAGAAAGTTATTTTTACATCCATCTGATGTATCACCAACTTATGTATTACTACGAGAGCAATTATAATTCTAATGGAGGTTATCAAGGCTACTGGAGCATACGTGTCAAAATAGTCAATCTCTTGTTTCTGAGAGAACCCCATGGCTACTACCCTAGACTTGAACTTGTCAATAGTTCCATCTGCTTTCAACTTCTACTTAAAGATCCATTTGCATCCGATGGGTTTGCTCCTTCAGGAAAATGAACCAACACCCAAGTGTTATTAGAGGTGATTGAATCAATTTCATTGTCTATTATCTCTTTCGAGAAAATAATGTCTCTGGTCTTCATCGCCTCATCATAGGTAAGCGGATCTACTTCCACATGATAGATGACAAAGTCATCTCCGAAATCATTTGGTCTCCTCACTCTCTTAGTTTATGGCTCAGTGAGCTCTGATTCATCAGTTGTTTATGCAACAACAACTTCTTCTTATACTACCTTCTCATAGAAACTTTAATTTCTTGTGCACCCTCTGGAATGTCCACAAGAACAATGTTCTTGTGCCTTACAAGTTTATCTTCAAAGTATTCTGCATCACGAGATTCAATGATATGATTTGAGTAAATATGAAGAAATCTCTGAGCATCACTCTTCTCGGCATATCCCATGAAGATCATTTTCGTAGTCCTTGTCCCGAGCTTCTGAATCTTTAGATCTGGGAACTTCACATATGACAGACACACCCACACTCGAATGATATTCAAGTTAGGTTTGACTTTGAACCAGAGGTTATGAGGAATGATGTCCAAAATTTTATACGACACTCTATTCAGAATAAAAGCGACTATCAATGCAGTTTTTCCAAGTAGCATTTTGGAAGTCCCGCAGTAAACAGCATTGAGTTTATCATTTCTGTCAACGTTCTATTCTTTTTTTCTACTACTCTGTTAGATTGAAGAAAATACGGAACAATAGTCTCATTGATAATTCCATATTCTTTACAGAACAATGCGAATTCATGTGACCGATACTCTCCGTCTCTATCACTTCTTATTCTTTTGAGTTGTTGTCTAGTTTGTTATTCAGTCTCGGCCATGAACTCTTTGAACTTCTCAAAAACTTTGTCTTTAGACTTCAGTAAGTAGACGAACACATATTTTGAGAAGTCATCACTGAAGGTTATGAAATACTTAATCTCGACTTTCGTAGAGAATTGTTTGACGTCACAGATATCGGAGTGTACCAACTCCAGAAAATCTGTGCTTCGATTAACCCGATGAAAGGGCTTCCTTGTGATCTTCGTCTGACCACATACTTCAAACTTCTCTACCTTACCCCATATTTTGAGATTGATCATGTTGTCCCAGAAGTGCAGCCAGCCTTTCCTGAAGTACAGACGGCATAGTCCCACCCAATCGGTTTGCTTAAACCGCCTCTCTCAAAGATTGGATTGGGATTGATCATGTTGATAAATACAAATATCTTATCAGATTGATTTAAATCTTGGACGAAGATTACACATAATCTAAATTTGAGATGAAATCCCAAGATTTGCTCGACTATATTCGAATAAGCAAATTGGCACACCACGTGTAACCTCCTTCGGTTATTTTGATAACAACCAGAGATCTCATTTGAGGGGAATCTCAATACTCGCCATGTGTTAGTTCCACAGAAGCTCGTACCGTACAAGGATGGCAGATTCTTTCATATCTCGAAACCCTAATGCACATCACATATGTGCCCCTCTTCCCTATAAATAGGAGAGGTTTTTCTTCCAACAACATGATCGACAATGAGAAGAAGATCCACAGAATTATCAAAATCTTCAACTTTAGCATCCGCTTGATCGGCAACCATAGAGTTCCATCGAAGGCACCAGAAAGTTAGGGCAAGTCTCATATCATCATCAGATCGTTAATGGAGTAAAGGGGCCGCTGCAGTGCTCAATCTTCATTTGGACACACGCAAAAAAGAAATAGAAATGTTGTCTTTTCTTATTGGCTCAAGGCACCACAAATCGAGTACGCCTTAGAGATCCTGTACTGATGATCCCTGAGTATAAAAAGAATTTTGGGGAATGGAACGATGGTGATCGAGCAGCAGTTGCTCATTTACTCTGTTGGCATTCCGATTTACAAAAGTGGGAAAAAACGTAAGAAAATTGCTAACTCTCGGCTCACTGGCAAGAAGGGCTGCAATTTGGCTCTTGAAATGCTCTTCGTTCTGTGTGTTTTTGAAGAGATATGAGACCCATATTTATAGTCGTTTTGCACTGAAACGGCTATTATGCACCCACTGGTGAAAAATACACTGATTTCATTGTGGGCACATAACACCCCTTTGGGTGCATAGGATGTAGGCGCATGGTCATTGGATGATCGTGGGTAGATCGTAGGGTTGATGTGGCCGTATGCTTCAGTGCACGATTGCTCGTGGAGACTGACGTGGACGCATGCTTCGGTGCACGACTGATCGTGGATGTTGACTGAGTCGTAGGGATCTGCTACCTTGGGTGTATTGTTTGGGAGCAACTTTATGCGCCCACACTTGAGTGCATGTTTGATCTTCATGAAAACAATATGGGAGCATAGCCCCTCTTCTGTCATGTGGGCGCATAGCCTCCCTTTGGTCATGTAGGTGCATAGTTTCTTTTGTCATGCGGGCGCATAGCTTCTTTTGTCAGCATAGTATTCTTCTTCGTGTACGATACATAGTCTTATATTTTTCATGCTTCTACAAGACCCCTTTCAAAGTTTTTGAGACTCGAACGAGTGTCGGAGTAATTTGAAAGAAGCATGAGAAAAACTGTCTTTACTAGCTTCATGGGCGCATGATGGGTATGACTCCTTTGGGCGCATAGATGTTTGCCAGGCTGTGGAAATGTGGCCGTTGAGGTCTTCCTTGGAAATCTGAAGCGATGGACTCGTTTTGGAACGAAATTTAAAATGGTCCGCTCTTTATGCGTTGTCTATACGTAATTCGTATCAGCAAATTGCAGGCGCATAATCTGCAAAAGACCGAGTCTCTTCGTAGGCACATAGACCATATGGGCGCATAGGCCGTGTGGGCGCATAGGCCATGTGGGTGCATAACTCCCCTTTTATGCCTATAAATAGGCCTTGAGGAAAGCGAAAGTTCATTCTCTCTTCTTTTTCTTCAGAAATTTCAAAGAGTTTTTTCTTTTACTCTCTTTCCAGCAATCATGTCTCCCAAGGTTGCTTCGACTCCCAAGAAGTTTGCAAAGGGCAAGAAGGCTACAGCAGCCAGTCCCCCTCCTTCGGCAGCATCTCATCTGGTTCAAGCCCCATCCTGGGTGAGACAATGTCTCAAAAATGAAGTCTTAAGCGTTAATTAGTGACGTTCGAACTTTTCTCTGCTTGGGCGCGTAACTATCGATATGCGCCCAAAGCAAACACGCTTCTTTTGTGAGCATTCTTATGCCCCCACACACTTTGTTGTGTCATGTGCCCATACTTGCTTTGAAGATGCTTACGTGCCCACTGGCCCTTTTGGCGCATAACATTAGAGAGCATAGAATTTCTCCAGCACTTAGCTCTTTTTTTTGTAGATTCTATGTCTGACTTTTTTTGGCTTTGTAGTTGACATGGTTGTCCCGGCTCTTGGTGGGATTCCTCTTGCCTCTACCCACCATGCTCTGGATTCAAGCCTCATCACCGTAATGATAAGAAATGCCAAGGTGAAGCTCAGCCATGACCAGCCTTCGGTGCGGGTGATCGCTATGCTTGAACAGGACAAAATGTTCTTGAAGTAGGTGATGAACGATGAGAAGTTCATACTCGAAGGGGTGCGAAGCTTCAAGAGACCATACTTCCTGTTTGGTGACAACCTGGGATTTGAAGATGAAGAGAAAATATCTCTAGAAGACCCTCTGGTGGTCAGGCTAAATAACAAAAGGATATGGTTACCATCGATGAAGCACCAATACCCACTATCGGCGTTTACTTATCTAGCTGTGCGGAGGCAAATGAAATGGGACCTGACCCCTGAACTGCATGGGTTGTCTTTGGAAAGTTATAATTTTACTCCGATGAACGAAAGAATGACACTTTTAAGTGTGTCAAGGGCTCCACATCCTACTCCACGAGGGGGCTGCATCCTGGGGCCATAATAAATGATGTCCTGACTGATCTCCACCCTTATGCTACTGAGACTTTCTCCAACTGATGCTGTCCAAGAAGGAGTCGTATCCGGGAGGGAAGCTGCGGATGGAAGGTTGGAGATACTCTGTCCCGTTCTGGAGCGACCTTACTAAATGGGTGCTCTCGACTTACGAGGCCACCCTAAAAGCTATCGGCCTTTTTTATGCCATTAGAGCCACAAAAATTGGAATAAAGGTTAATTAGCCTATGTTTAACTCGTTAGTAGAGTTGTACAACTATCACACATATACCTTCTTCACTACGGGTGGGGAGATGGATTTGGCTCTTCAAGAGTTGCACGCGATATCAAAACTTTCCTGAGGGACCGAGCCATACGAAGAATATGTCTCCTGTGATGAGGAGCTCTTGGATTTGAAGAGAGAGAACTCCGAGATGATGGAGGTGTACAAAGGGTTACTCTGTCACCTCTTTATTTGTTACCAAGTCACAAAAAAGGGGAAGACTGAGGGGTCCCTTCCCCATACAAGAGCTTGGACCAACTACATCTTCATTATAGAAGAAGGAGATGGCCCAGTCTTTTTCTCGACTCGCAGTCCTCGACAAAATCTGAGATAGAGCAGCTGATGACAGATCACAGGGCAGTAGACACTAAAGATCGTGATGATCCCGAAGGAATCTTCCCGGTTTATCATTTCTTCTAGCAGGCTGACTTTAAGTTGTCGGAAAAGGCTGTGCTAGCCGCCTTTCTGATGACATGGCTCCGCGATTGTGTAGTCCCTAGTGGCTCAGGGTCTATTGAAAGGATAAGCCGGGGTATGATAATTCCGACTGTAAAGCTGGCATTTGGATACCAGCTTGCCCAGCTTTCTGCGATCGTCTGTAATGACATCCAACGAGGCTTGCGACACTTTATTGTTAATGCGGTGACGCCTGATGGTAGAAAGGACTTTGTCTGGACTGAAAGATGCAGACTGGACTGTTTGAAGGGTTGGTGTTGTACTGTCATTACCTGATTGGATGGTTGGTGCTGCATTGTCCCGGATTAATGAATGTCTGGCCGATGGTAGTCTCTTTGGCGGAAGATGCCTTTTTTCGGTGATTTAAAGATGCAGACTGGACCATCACAGGGGTGCCTGTTTGCAAGAAGGCTTTGAGTTTCCTACATAATTATGAGTTCTTCAAGAGTCTCGCCTCCGTCTGGTTGTGGCCATACAGGAGATACTTTAGTAGATGAGGGAGCACTCACTAATAGCCTTTCTATTGGGGCGTTCCGTTGGCTCCCGTCCATCAGGCCTTTCTATCTAGTGCTTAGGAATAGACCCACACTTTCCTGTAACCTTATCTGCCGAGTCGCTTTGTACGACAGTTCGGCTACAGCTAGCTTCTTTTGGGAAACCCTAGCCCTCATCTACAGTCGATAGGAAGCCTGATCGATGGGGCACGTACATGGGTTACTACAACGCCGGATGTACAGGGGAAATTTTTACCTTACCAGAAAATAAGCCTGAAACCCATATCCTTTTTGCTGCTGCCAAGTTCTATATTCAGGTCAATACCCTTCATCCTCGGTATGACCGTGAGTAGAGTTTAATATTGGGGACTAGGCTTGCCTCCACTCTTGTCGATATTGGACGACTGCGCGCAATGGGGGGTCACAGGAGGGAAGGTGTCGTACCCTCAACTGAGGCTGCAACACTACCACGGCAGAGAGTCGCTCTTGAAGAGCCGGTTGTTACAGTACCTCAGAGAGAGGATACTGAAGATCCTCTTTCTGATACTGCTTACACGAGGAAAACTTCTACTGAGTTGGTTCAACGGTTCAAAAGGAAGAAGATTGTTGTCTCCAGAGGGAGAAAGAAGGTCACGGATGTGAGCGCCGGCTCACCACCTTCCAGAAGATCTTGTCGTCAGATTCAGAGGAGTGAAACGGCATCACAGGCCATTCTTATCTCGGAGGTAGACCTCTTTCTGGATTCCATAGGCATTTTGGTAGTACCAATATCCGTGCTATCTACAAATAACGCTCTTTCACCCTTCCATTTGTTCTTTGCACAGGACGTTGACGTCACGGCCGCGGCAGATGCTTCTTCGTCTGAAGAGGTGGACATGACAACGGTGTCCCCAGCTCATCCTCAACCGATTAATAAAGATGGGTCTTCTTCAGTTGTAAGGTTTGAGCAAAGGGATGATCAGGGCAAAGGCTCAGACCATGATGGCGATCAAAAAGCAAGTCCCTCCTATGACATCTCTTTGGAGGATACGTCTGAGATAGGAGCTATGATGAAAGATTTGGATGAAAATAAAGTCCAATCAGCTTACCCTCCTCTGGGTATGTCATTCTTGCACTTTTCTTCGGATGAGATTTTTTGACTTCAATTTTGCGTGCAACTTGTGAAGCTGACTTCCGTCGTATATTACCTTGTAGACAAGAAGAGGGAACAAAGCACGGAGGTTGCCCCAGATATCGGGGCTGGACAGGAAGCTATCCTTGGTTCTCCCAGTGGAAGCATAAAAATTTCAGCAGACTGGACATATGCGCCCAAGTCACCAATGAAGCGTTGTGCGCCCAAGCCACCAATGAAGACATATGCGCCCAAGCTTCCAGAGAAGACATATGCGCCCAAGCTTCTAGTAGGGTCATATGCGCCTAAGCTTCCAGTAAGGTCATATGCCCATGCGCCCATTCTAAGCTACTCTAGAAGGGGGCGCATAGCCCTGTTTCAGGCTATGCACCCAAGCCAGAACAGCCCCTGACTCGGTCAAACCCACGATCAAAATGTGCACAGAAGCATACGGCCACGTCATTCTCCACGAGTAGTCGTGCACCGAAGCATGCGGCCACATCATCAATACGATCAACCCACGATCACGCAGCCTGCATGAGCCTACACCCTATGTACCCAAAGTAGGACCATACGTCCATATGATAACCAGTGTTTTTCCTCATGTGGGCGCATAACATCATTCTAGCTCAAGAACGACTATAAAAAGTGGTCTCATCCCTCTTCAAAACACAGAACGGAGAGCATTTTGAAGAACCAAATTGTTGCACTTCTTGTCAGTGAGCCGAGAGTTAGCAATTTTTTTAGGTTTTCTTTCACTTTTGTAATTGGAGTGCCAATGGAGTAAAGGAGCAACTGTCGCTCGATCTCCATCGTCCTATTTCCTAGAATTCTTTTTGTACTAGGGGATCCTCAGCGCAGGATCTCTCAAGCGTACTCGATTTGTGGTGTCATGTGCCAGTAAAGAAAAGACAGCATTTCTTCTTCTTTTTTGTGTGTGTCCACAAAAATGGCGACTCTGCTGGGGACTACATTTTCCTCTGACGAGAAGGTGGTGACTGTCACGCCCCGATCCCGCTAGCATCGTCCGTCTTGCCTGGATCCCTGCAGGATCGATCGTCCTCGCTAAGGCATAATGCCGCAATCCTAAGTTGCGCTTGCACAAGTCCATGTACCTGCACAAAAATAACTAGTCAAGCAAAACAGACGCACGTACCCATTAATCAAGCAAAACACACGCACGCACCCATTTATTGCAAAAAACCAAATATTGGATACAAAGATTTGAAATGGAAATACTTTTTTATTGATAAACTTGATAGCCATACAAGTACAAAGCTTTGCAAACTCAGAGTGCCTTATATTGGCCACATAAATCTCTTTGAAACTCTCTTTTGAAAATAGCCGCAATGCCCATACATTATATCCCTTATTACAAGCTGGAATTGAAAGACACCTTAAAAGGAAATGAAAACTTGAAACTTGACTGGAAAGAAAATGAAGCTTCGAGGCAGTCCGCAGCTCTACTGAGCTAGACGAGCTTTAGTTCCTCACCTGAAATCCCTCTGTCTCCTTTCCTTTCTGAAAAGGATGCCTACAACGTGGGTCAGCACACATCATGTACTGGCGGGCGGCTCTTCGCCGAAACTCACAAATATCTGTACTAATTCAATATGTGAAGCTACATTTTTACTAGTGATCTTTCTACTTGACTAGGTTCTTTTTAACAATTCATAAGAAACATGATAGCAGAAATATTCATAACCAACTTACCATCACCGACAGTCATCCCTGTACAAAATAGTTTAGCACAATTTTCATATATGTAAAGCATACTCATTTTCCATCCCTGCATGTTAGGCTAGCAATAAATCTCTGTCTATATTCATAAACCTAACTATTGTGGTCCATAGGTATTTCCATTACTAGCAATTGGAACTTCTTGCCCAACTACTAATAGATTCACACCCCCTCTTACTAAGGGGACTTCTAGCCCCAGGTGTCCTGTTCTCTCCTAGGCCGATCGACTCCAGGTGCCCCCAAAATCGATCGAAAGATTACCACCTTGTGCACATGTTGTTTAGACCAATGCGAATGCAGCTATCAGATAATTCTACTATGCACGAGCCTAGCAACTTGTAAACATTTCCATTCTCTTCTTCTTGTACGGTGAAGCCGTGATTTCCATACCGAGCTATCTCCTTTAGGCCATTCATAAGAGCGTACAGTTCATATTGAAGCAAGCAAGCGACAATTTCATTTTACATGTGATTCATTCATTTATCTTCTCTTATCTTTTGTTACTTAGGTATCGTTGATCACAGGGACAAGGCAACATAATGGACTAGAGATCATTTTTATTAGGGCATACAAATAAATGCAAGCCCGGTTAAGGAAACTCACCAAGATGAATCTTAGTTGGTAGAAGGAGGGACTTTGCGTGCCGTTCACGTCCTTTGTATATCTATGCGTCCTCCTGCATAGGCACGAACATCTGATTAGCATACTTCGGTCTCTTTCTCTCAAGATTCAGAATGAATGCGATATGCGATAAAAGCGAACAATGAAAACCAATTATCGAAAACTAACACAAAAACGCATTCATCAAAACCAAGCAGCGAAAGAAAACATCCAACAAAACTCTTGGATTCATTTCAATAGAAGCTAATCCATCAATTGGAAAGGTTAATTGCATTTCATCCGTAATCAATCGATACCGGCAAAGGTTTTCCCCAGTTACTCAGTTCAAGACTGAGTCAGCAAGCCGTGGGTATTACATAGTGGACCGCGAAGAGCGGGGCACTACATAATAACCCACTGAGAAAAAGTTTTGTCCTTAAAACTTAAGAAACAAAACCTACCTCCACTAGTGTTGTATTCTGGATCAAGCAACGTGGAGAGACTGTAGACGCGCGCTGTCGCGGTGTTGGCATTCTGCAACTGCTGATTGTGCGAATTATCTCGAAGTGGCGGTGGGCCTGGTAGCGGCCCACGCTCCTCTGTATCATCTCTGTTGTTCAGCGGCCGAACTCTCTTATTCTGGCAATTTTTTAATGCGGTGGCCCTTTTGACCACAGTTGAAACACGCTCCGTTGGCAGAACGGCAAACTTCCTTTGTGTATCCATGCCTACCGCAGAAAGTGCACACGGGCTTATTATTATGTTCCCCGCCAGTCTTCCTTTCTCCGTCAGTCTTTTTCTCCACGTCGTGATATCTCTTAGCAGGTTGATTCCGACTGTACTGCATTTTATTAGACGCCTTCTTCAGGCAGAACTGTTCCACCTGTAGCGCCGCCTCAAAGGACTATGAATACGACCCACATTCTCGATTGAGCACACTTAACTGGATGTCGTCATTCAGACCTCCAACGAATCGATTTATGCGAGTCTGCTCTGTGGGTAGCATCACAGCAACAAAATTGCCAGCTTAGCAAATTCAGACTCATAGTCCTCCACGGACATATCTCCCTGTTTCAGTGTGATGAAGTCATCCTCCATCTTCTTACTCGTGGCTGGAGGCAGATATTGATCCAGAAATGCCTTCTTGAACGAGGCCCATGAGATCTTCCTATTTCTAGCCATTGCGAGCAACGTCGGCTTCTTCCTCTTCCACCAAACCTTTGCCCGCAACCATAGAAGCAGAACGGCACAAACTACCTTCTTGCTACTCGAAACTCCTACAAACGCGAATAGACTCTCCATTTTATCAATCCAGTCCATCACCTTATCGGGTGATGTCCTGCCTTCAAATTCCAGAGGTTTCGCGTCTAAGAAGTCCTTTGGACTAAAGAAAGTGTGCCTTTGCGTCGGCTGGGGCTCGTCACCCTCCACGGGCTCAATCTCGGGCGTTTTCGTTGGTTTGGTCGCTGCGGTGGTATCTCGATTTGTCGCTAGCGCCGTTACAAGTTGGGTCAAAGATTCCAACTGTTTCTGTTGTGCCTTAATTTGGGCCTGTTGTATTTGATTGCGTTCCTCATTGTCCTGCCTCTATAATTGTAAAACCCTTAAATTTCTACTATTTTTATTTTATTAAATTTGGTACTGGTTTAAAATTTTGTATTATACGTCACATAGTCGTATTGTACGTCGTACGCGAAAGTTCGTTTTTCGAATTTGCTCGACGTGTACGAATATGTGCAAGCGTACATATTTTAGAAAAATATTTTCTATCGTTTTATATAGTTTCAAAATAATATACATAATAATTATTTTGTTATCGTACCCAAGTTTCCAAATTATTATTTTATTTATTATTTATAAAAAGTCTTCGTGAAAACAGTTATTAATAATTTTTAATATTATTCCCGTATACATATATATTTCATAAAGATTTATTAAGTTTATATTGTAAATAATAATGTATTTTCGAAATTAATTATTATAGTATTTTTAGAAATCATATTTTTAAATTATTGTGGCAATTTAAATTCTGATTTGATTTTATGGATCTATTTAAATAATTAAATTAATATCTATGTTTGAAAG
Organism: Iris pallida; assembly: GCA_029216955.1. Classification (NCBI taxonomy): domain Eukaryota; kingdom Viridiplantae; phylum Streptophyta; class Magnoliopsida; order Asparagales; family Iridaceae; genus Iris; species Iris pallida. Next base: position 7,714,709 of record JANAVB010016196.1, on the reverse strand, counting down.
ATGAGTTATCTTATTTGATTTTAAAATAATAGATGAATTTAAATTTGATTTAAATTGGATTTGGATTTGGATTGATTGATTTTAAATTAATAGCAAATTATCTACTTTAGATTTTAAATAAATCCTAATCCTATCCAATTGGGAATTCTCACATCCTACAAATAGGCAGGTACTCATCCATTATTTCTCCATAATTCATTCTCCACAAATTCCATAACCCAAATAGTGCATCGTGTCCGTGTCTCCATCTTTTCCACTATTTTCCCTTCATTATAATTACATTGTTATCTTCTTCGTGTCCACACACGGACACATGTTCTCATCCTTCCCCGACACCAAACCCTAAACCTAAAACTCAGTTTCTAGCAAACCCAAACCCTAATCCTATTCTAATCCTGGCCGACTGTCCCTGCCCGTCCTCTCCTCACCTCTACCTCGACACCTGCTGCCCCGACCAAACCCATAGTCCCCACCACCGCACGCCCAGCCGTCACCACCACCGTCGTCAGCAAACCATCCCCATCGCCCCAGCCTACTGTCCAGCCCCGGCCAACCACTAACCCATCACCACCGCCACCGCGACCGTACACCAATACCTACGGCCAGTCCGCCACTACCGGTGACTCCCACCATGACCGGTAACCCCCAAAAATTATCACGAATGCCACAAGAAAATAAAAGAAAATAATTAAAACACACACGCCACTATAAGCCCCGACCCACCGGAGCTCCCCCGACAACCATCTTACAGACCACCATCACCACCGCCGTCGGCATCCCCGCAACCGAAAAATTTCAAAAAGAACCACGACGACCACAAACCAAGAAAAACTCGAATTTAAAACCACAACCCACCTCCGCCTCCTCCATGGCAGCCAGATCCGCCACGCCAAGCCGTCGACTGACCCCGCATCCTCACCCACGAGTCTGATCCCCTCCGCTCGAACCCCCGTCCTCTTCCCCAGCTCGCCCTTTTCCTCGGCCGGAGCTCCGCCCGACTGGCGACTCCCCAAACGCTCCTCTCGCCGGAAACCCTCATCTCGCCAGAAACCCTCATCTCGCCGAAAACCCATCGATCCGCCGCGTGGGCCGTCCCGAGCTCGTGCCGCCTCGCCGGCGAACGGTCAGTCCAGCCTCCAAAGACCCCTCCTCCAGCGCGCCGTCGTACCCCAGGTTCGCTCGGCGCCGGCGACTTCCCCGACGCCCTCCGTTTTCCTCTGCACACGAGCTCCGTGTCCATCTCCGCCGTGTCGCCATCCGCACAGCCGACGAACACCACGGCGCCACCCCAGCACTCTTCTCTCTCTTCCGCCCCTCTCTCTCTGACCCGCCGCCGACGAGCGCCGATCTCTCGCTCACTCTCCTTCTCTCCTCTCTCTTCCTTTCTTTCTTAAACTGTTTCTTTTTTTTTAAAGTTTGCATACTTCAATTTTTGTTATATTGGATAGGTAGGTTCACCACTCAGGATTATTACTAATATTATTATTAGTATTAATATTATCATTATTATTATCATAATCATCATTAATATTATTATCATTAATATTTTTATTATTGCTATTATTATTATTATTATTATTATTATTAAAGTTAATTTCATTATTTTGTTGTCTTGCTAAATATTATTACTTGCATTATTATTATCTTTTTAGAAAATTTTACAAATATTTTCTAACTAATTTCAAGGTAAATTTTGACTCTAAAATATTTTCTCGAATTATATGTATATAAATGTATTTGACAAGTTATAGTTTTGCCTAAATACCCCTTATTATTTTTAAGTACCCAAATATCTTCATATATAAAATATAGTTTTTATACTTAGAAATAGTATTTGTCAAAACTTAGATTTTTCTCCCTAGAAAGATTTTTGGATTTTGAAGTAATTAAATTAATTGTTTTACTAAATAAAACTATATTTTTTTTGTATTAAGAAAAGTTTTATAAAAGCATATATATTATTTAACCCATCTTTTAGATATCTTTCTGTCCATAACCAAGTCATTCCTTCGCCAATTCTAGCTTACCTTATGTCCACCATAACGAATTTGACCCTTCTGGACCCGATGGAACTGTCCGTACCATCACCCGAGGTCACCATGCATAGTTGTTGCACCGAAGTTGCAGTTCGTGCCACCTTTATCATCGTAGCACACCAGGCGTACTACCAGGCAAAACACCTTGCCATTTGCTGTTTACTTATTTAGCTCATATTTTATGAATTATTTATTATTTTCTTTATGCAAAATAAACTGTGATACATGGCATAACCTGTTAGAACTTACTGTTCATTATAGTTCCTGCTATGTATTATTTTTCTTACACATTAAACCTATATTTAAGGAACCACCTTGTGTGTTGCATTCATGGCCTTGACACGTTGTATCACGAAGTTGTGTGTCGCATGTAGAACACGAACATGCGTGACTGGCTGGCCACCGGTGCGTATAAGCCGTGCGATAGGAATAACTGCTAATAGAAATTGCATGCTAGTTTGACTTAGCGGTTATAGAGTTTTACTGTTGTGGATACAACATGGTAGGCATTGGGTGGAAAGAACAGCTCCTTAATGTATGGGTCATATATGCACTGTCCTGATTGCTGGTTATCTCCAGTGGGAGGTACGGTCCTGATAGCCGGTTATCTCTAGTGGGAGGTACGGTCCTGATTCCTGATATTCCTGATCCGGCCCATGCGTCAAAGGTTTGTTCTATATTGCATATTCACTATAGTATGGTTAGGTACGTATTGCTGGCATTCCTTATTTATTTGACCAATATTTATTCAGTTTATATGGCATGATATTATGTGTCTTGTTACGTCCCGCTGAGGACCTGGTTATCTCTCCAGGTGTGTGCTATTGTCTTTCGCAGGTGTTCTAGCTCTAGCCGTGATCATCGATATTTTTTCTAGGATGATTGCACTTGGATCGTCTTCGCTTCGCTCACCAAAATCATTTCTTTTCTCATGTATTTTTCCTTGTTTTTTGGGTAGTGGATTTGTCTCCGCCCAACATATTGTATCAAGACAATTCATTCTTATTATATGATATCTTTTATTTATTTATTTTGTGTGGATGAGATTAGTTATGGTTCTACTGTATTTTATAGCTTATATAATCATACGAGGCTTCCATATATTGGAGTATACTTCGTATGAGTACAGCTGGCATGACTACGTTCCTAAGTCCTACGTATTTTGGGACTGGGGCGTTACAATAATTCTAACAATGTCATGATCCGTTCTATCGGATCTGTCGAGAAAGCTGGTCGAGGAGGGGCCATTTCTCTACAAAAGAGTATAACTTCTGTCAGTCTCATAAAATATTATGGACTTATTGTATGGGGCATTGGTTTTCCTAACTCAAAATTGGGACTCTTTTGAAAGCCATGAAAATACTTTATATACTTTTTCAAAAATGATATTTGCAAGAGGCCAAGGACGTAAAGCCGTGCTCTGATACCACTTTGTCACGCCCCGATCCCGCTAGGGTCGTCCGTCTTGCATGGATCCCTGCGGGATCGATCGTCCTCGCTAAGGCGTGATGTCGTGCAATCCTAAGTTGTGCTTGCACAAGGCTATGTACCTGCACAAAAATAACTAGTCAAGCAAAATAGATGCACGCACACTTTAGTCAAGCAAAACACACGTACGCACCCATTCATTGTAGAAAACCAAATATTGGACACAGAGATTTGAAAAGGAAATACTTCTTTTATTAATAAACTTGATAGTAATACAAGTACAAAGCTTTGCAAACTCCGAGTGCCTTATATTGGCTACATGAATCTCTTTGAAACTCTCTTTTGAAAATAGCCGCAATGCCCATACATCATATCCCTTATTACAAGCTGGAATTGAAAGACACCTTAAAAGGAAATGAAAACTTGAAACTTGACTGGAAAGAAAATGAAGCTTCGAGGCAATCCGCAGCTCTACTGGGCTAGACGAGCTTTAGTGCCTCTCCTGAAATCCCTCTGTCTCCTTTGCTTTCTGAAAAGGATACCCATGACGTGGGTCAGCACACATCATGTACTGGCGAGCGGCTCTTCGCCGAAACTCATAAATATCTGTACTAATTCAATATGTGAAGCTACATATTTACTAATGATCTTTCTACTTGTCTAGGTTCTTTTTAACAATTCATAAGAAACATGACAGCAGAAATATTCATAACCAACTTACCATCGCCGACAGTCATCCCTGCACAAAACAGGTTAGCACAATTTACATATATGTAAAGCATACTCATTTCCCATCCCTGCATGTTAGGCTCGTAATAAATCTTTGTCTATATGCATAAACCTAACTATTGTCGTCCATGGGTATTCCCATTACTAGCAATCGAAACTTCTTGCCCAACTACTAATAGACTGACACCCCCTCTTACTAAGGAGACTTCTAGCTCCAGGTGTCCTGTTCTCTCCTAGACCGATCGACTCCAGGTACCCCCAGAATCGATCGAGAGATTACCACCTTGTGCACAGGTTGTCTAGACCAATGCGAATGCAGCTATCATCTAATTCTACTATGCACGAGCCTAGAAACTTGTAAACATTTCCATTTTCTTCTTCTTGCACAGTCAAGCCATGATTTTCATATCGAGCTATCTCTTTTAGGCCATTCATAAGAGCATACAGTTCATATTAAAGCAAGCAAGCGACATTTCCATTTTACATGTGATTCATTCATTTATCTTCTCTTATCTTTTGTTACTAAGGTATCGTTGATCACAGGGACAAGGCAACAGAGTGGACTAGAGATCATTTTTATTAGGGCGTACAAATAAATGCAAGCCAGGTTAAAGCAACTCACTAAGTTGAATCTTAGTTGAGAGAATGAGGTCCTTCACGTGCCATTCCTGTCCTATGTATATCTATGCGTCCCCCTGCATAGCACCAACATCTGATTTGTATACTTCGGTCTCTTTGTCTCAAGATTCAGAATGAATGCGATATGCGATGAAAGCGAACAATGAAAACCAATCATCGAAAACCAACACGAAAACGCATTCATCAAAACCAAGCTGCGAAAGAAAACATCCAACAAAACTCTTGGATTCCTTTTAATAGAAGCCAATCCATCAATTGGAAAGGTTCATTGCATTTCATCCGTGATCAATCGATACCGGCAAAGGTTTTCCCCAGATACTCAGTTCAAGACTGAGTCAGCAAGCCGTGGGTATTACATAGTGGACCGCGAGGAGCGGGGCACTACAGTGACGCAATCCGATACCGACAAAGTGGGGAGCACTCAGAAGATGCTGATCATGAAGTTCGATCAGTAGGCATTCGAAGAGATGCTCTCGAGGGACGGCTCTACTCACAGAAAATCATTGAAGCCAAACAATTCTTGTAAGACTTGGATTCCGAAGGCTCGCCGTGCATATCCTGCCAGTGTCATAGCAGATAAGCAACTGAAGGACTCTATCATATGGGCTCATGGCTCTGCCACAGAAGCTCCACAAATAAAGAAGGCTCACACTTTTCGGGCTCTATTAGCCTAGCGACTTCTCTCTTGTGCAACCAACAAAAGAGTGTTCAACGCTCGAGACTTGGCAAAGGAAAACACTATGATGCCAAGAATCGGAGTGTGCGACAATCTGGGCAATCTCAGCGAGGCTCACAAATGAAGGAGGATAACTAGGAGAAAATAATGCTGCTCCACAAAGCGTGCTCCTAAAGCTATGCGCCCAAAGGGGTGACTGGGCGCATAACTCTGATCAGAAGGCTTCTATCTTCGACAGATTGTGCGTCCATGGTCATGCACCCAAGGCTATGTGCCTAGGCTCAACTGACCCATACTATGCGCCCATATCGAGGAAGCTTAGACATACTGCCAAGAAGCATGTGCCCAAAGGCACACTCCAGGGCCTACGCGCCCACAGTAAAAAGAAAGTCCCTAATGCATATAGCATGGGGCTGTCTTCAAGGTCATAACAGAACTTAGGTATGGAGGTTGCCCCTACACATGAACTAAGTTTGGATGTGCCAACTCTTCTTACAAACCTATATACAAAGCTCGACGATGCATGTGACATGGGTTTTAAGGCAAAACTCCCTTCCACTGACTTACGTGACATGATAAATCCTAAGCATAAAGTGAGGGAGGACACATCAAACCATGGTGTACATTCGTGCACCAGTACCGTCATCAACTATTGCTACTCCAAAGCAACGAAAGTGCCTCAGAGATAGTCCGTGTTTTGACGGCTGCATTTCTTTGTCGATGAAAAGCCGCTGTGTGTTTCATCCAACATGGCTTCATGGGGTCCCCCTTATGGAAGCCCCAATCAAAGATGGTGGACCACGAACCCAACTTTTTCTCTCAATTCTGTGAATAGAAGAAGAAAAAGTTTGCCAACAGATAGCCGGTAGGCTGTCACATCTGAAGGAGTCTATATGGGTACTCAGTCGAAGACGAGATTCCGTATAGATGACGAGGACTCCCAAGCTGGGGGTAATATTCCCTCAAAGTCTAAAGCAAATGACCTTCATACAGGGGGTAGCCTTCCAGATTACGATGACCTCCCCGAGTCTGACGATGACTATCGACCTCCCCTATATGTTGATGAGGGACTTGTCAACTCAGAGACAGACAGTATCAGCACTAGTTGTACTGTTTCCTCTATTCGTCCTTGTATGTTATTTACATACATGGTGGACGGAGAAAGATCTGAAGAAGCCAGTAATCAGACCAAAAAACAGCTAGAGGGTCTTGAAACAACATTTGCCAAGATCACTAATACGCTTACCAGTATCATGGCGGTCCAAGCTACTAGGGCTGTTCCTCCACCTCAACAAAATATCTCGTCTCACGTTAGTCTGGCTCATAGCAACAACCCTCTTTCACTACATAAGGAGTATCATTCCGTTTCACCTCCTCCAAATCTTACAAATGCTGGAGGTGTTCTTTCACCAACGATGCATGACAACCGTACAGTAGCCAATTTCTAACACCTGCTCAATCAACAGGATGCAATTAATTCTATAGTTTTCTGTCTTAACACCATCTCACAAAAAGACGAGCTTTAGAAGATGGGGATATCTCAACCTTATCCTCCTGAATGGGAAAATGCTACTTGCTCTCCTGAATGGGATATCTCTTCAGTTTGGTGATTTTTCTCCCACAGAAGTCCCAGACGGCGTTATCCCGATCCCCTAGGCAATAATGGAAGTCGTGAACCTGCAGCCAGCATGCAACTCAACCTTTGTGCCACTCACGACTGAACGTAGTGAGATCATGTCGGTCCATCCAGATCTTCTACAAGAAATGATGCAGGGGTGGCATCTCCTACAGCAAAAAATGATAAGAAATACAAGTCATGCCATATGGTGTCTTCTTCCATCTACGAAGTTCTATCTGACAAGACGCAATCGAAGAAGGCTTACCTACGGACTTACGACCCTACGTCGTGCTCGTGTTACCCGACCATCTAGTTATACATCGTACATATTCTCTCGTGGAACCCTGAACCAACAACGTGGCAGAATATAATGCCCTATTGGTCGTCCTACAACTGGAAAAAACAACTGGGAGTTGACTATCTAGAAGCTTACAACGATTCCAAGCTAATAGTTAGTCAGGTCCGAGGGAATTATGGAGTTCGTCACGAAGATCTCATCCCCTATCACAACCGACAATCTAGTTAGCCTCTACTTTCGCTGGATTCTTCATCGAGCACGTGCCTCGACTACAGAACAGAGAAGCAGATGCTTTAGCCGGTCATGCTGCTTCCTTGACCATCCCTACCAATACTCAGCAGTCGATCACAGTGTCTGGTCGAGAACTATTCTGTGTGAAAGATGCCTTGCATATTTGTCACAGTTACACAACGAAAACAAACGTTGATGTTAAGGACTGCAGATTTCCTTTCATAGACTATACCGTCTATGGAATCCTTTCCGAGGACCCAAAGGAAGCAGTATCTATCGAAACGCGATCCTTCATATTTTACTACGACACAGCTACCAAGATGGTGTACCGACACTCTTACGACGGGCTACTGATATGATGTTTATCAGACACAGAAGCCAAACATGCACTTCGGGAGGCTCACGACGGAGTTTGTGGTGCACACCAACCAGGTCCCAAATTACAAGATCGCCTCAAACGAATGGGTTATTATTGGCCCGCGATGATAGCAGATGCTTTTGAATATGCAAAAAAGTGTAGAGTTTATCAGTTCCATGCTGATTTCATTCATCAACCTTCGGAGATTCTACACCCGATGGCAGCATCTTGGCCGTTTGAAGCCTGGGGTATGGACGTAATAGGCCCAATCAGCCCACCATCTTCCAAAGGACATCGGTTCATCGGTTCATCGGTCCATCAAACATCACATTATCTATCACTTCGGCTAACCTCGCAGGATCATCCATGATAATGGTCCATAATTTGAAAGCCATGTATTCTATCGGTTCTGCGATAGGAATCAAATCCAGAATGTAGCCTCTACTGCCTACAATCCAGCGGCTAACGGGCTAGCAGAAGCCTTTAATAAAACCATCATTAAACTTTTCAAGAAGTTCGTGTCTTCAAACAAGCGCGATTGGCATGAGAAGCTTGGCAAATGTCTATGGGCCTATCGTACAACGGTCCAGACTCCAACAGTCAGTACACCATTCTCTCTGGTTTATGGGAGCAAAGCAGTTTTTCCTTTAGAAATCCAGATTCTTTCTCTTCGGGTAGCCTTAGCCAGTGAGTTGACTACCGAAGAAAGCTACCGTTTGTGACTACAGGAGCTCGAAATGCTAGACGAAAAATGCTTGTTATCTCAACAGTGCACTGAGAAATACCAAGCACGCCTTTTCAGAGCCTTCAATAAAATGGTGAAGGAAAGAATCTTTCAAGTTGGTGATCTAGTCTTAGCAGTGAGAAGACCAATGGTCATGACGCATAAAACAAAAGGAAAATTTTAGCCTAAATGGGAAGGTCCTTTCATTATAGAATCAGTGTATTCTAACGGTGCGTACCGACTAACCAAGCTTGATGGTGACTTGCTCATGATGTCTATCAACGACAAGTTCTTGAAGAAATACTATGTGTAACCTTTTGTAAATAATGTTCACATATGTTCAGTCATGTAAATGTACAGTGTGATGTTTATGTGATTCAAAAAATTATCTAACTATTATCCGTATTTCAAGAGTCTTGAATATGCCTTGGATACAAGGTCCTTTAAAATATTTCCCTAGTAGAATCATTACCATTTTTGACTCTGTCCAAACTCGGTTTGACGAAAACAAGTCACATCCCGATTACCTCTAAATTGTTTTTCGATAATTATTTCCCCAGTGGAATGATTAAAAAATATTTTGCCTTGTCCATATAACCTCTAAGCAAAGCGTTTATCAAGGATAATCATGTCTATATTACCTCTGAATTATCCACTCCTACCTAAGGTTATATATCTTTCCACGTCCATATTACCTCTGGTCAGATATAGAACATCCGCTGCTGTTACGTCCATATTACCTCTATTAGCAGCTTCGTTCAACTTTTTATCTATATTAAAAAAACATGAATATAAAATGGATAATAGGTCCACATCAAATTTTCCAGCGGAATATCCACTGGAAATATCCCTACTACGTCCACATTACCTCTAGTTCCAATATTTCACAAAGCCACATTCATGAAGTTTGGAAACCAAAAGTTTCTTTAATCCTTATTTAGATGGAAAAAAAGGATAAAAGAGCCTTGATGGCTAGAAGAAACAGTCACAAACAAAAAATCTAAGGGATACATAGTCGATTGATATTATCCCTTAGAGCCGTGATTTTGGCTTCAAACTTCGCGGTAGCTCGGCGACGCACCTCTTCTTGACGAGCGGCTTCATCTTCGAAGAGCATCAAACTCATGTGCTCCACCTCCAACTTCACCAGCTGTTCTTTTAAATGGACGAAACTGGTGGCGGTCATGGCAGCCTGAGCCAAGTAGACCTCATGCTCAGATATTGCTGTCCTCAAGTTGGCTTCCAGTTGAGCAATCTCATTTTGGATCTGTGCGATATGATTATACTTCTCGGTAATCTGCACAACTAGTTCATTCTTTGAAGCAACACGTACCTCACTTGCAGCGTTGAACTGACCATACTAATCAGCCAATTCGCGAATCTCTTGAACGATGACATCCTTCCGTGCCTGGAAAGTGGCTTTCTCCTCTGCGAGAGATGTGATCAAAGCCTCATCTTCTGTAGGAACAGCAATATTGGGCTCCGTTGTTTGGCATCCCAGAATCTGGCCACCTGACCCGCCAGATCATTTAAAACATTCCTCAGAGTATTCGCCCGCTCCTCATAGCCGACAATGCTCTCAAAGGCCTCCACTTGGCATTCCATAACAGCCTTTACAGGGCCAAAGGCAGCATATCAATTTAGGACTACAGGAAGCTTTACTTTCAGTACAGAGTAGAAAGCTTTGACGACTTCCTGGGCCATCTCATCGTCTTCAGTGGAGGTCATCGGGGGGGATGCTTGGAGAGTTTCTTCCGCTCCAGGAAGGGATACCTGACAAGAAGCCGAACCTAACAAAAAAACAATATATACATCAGTAACCAAAAAAAATATGAAAGAGTTGCAATTTCGTACCTTCGGCATGCTCAGCGCCAGTCTGGGCTACGTCATCAGTCTTGTCTTCACGGCAACCGAGAGCAGGCCCATGCTGTTCAGAAAGAACAATATCAATGCCCCGAGCGGCATCAGTGTAACATCTAGTTTTCTAAAATGAGGGTAATTTTGAAATTTTGAGATTTTAATTATTTTTTATGATATTTAAATCGTGATATAATTTTTTGGTGATTTTTAATCATTTTAAAACTATTTAAAAATCATGACTTGTGATTTTGATGTGCTGCTGGTGAAACCCTAGAGACTGTCTGACCTAGAGCCTAACCATGTGATTGGAATATTTATTTACAATTTTTAGCCTAGGAATATTTTGGTCATTTTGACTTATTGGAATTATTTGATTATTTATTGGATTGATGGTTGTTAATTTTGACTTTTACTAGTTGTGACTTAAGAGACTAACCTAGAATTGACTTTGACCTTGGTGACCAAGATAACATGGTGTGGGACCCTAATCTAACTAAAGTTGGTCTTAATTGACTTGAGGATGGCTAAGTTCCATGGAGAGATTAGGAGAGTTTTGCATTTGGACTAAGGGCTAAGTAGTTCAGCTAGTGGGCTAGCAATCTTGGCCCAAAGCACAATATGGGAAACCCTTACCCTACCTCTTTATTTGGGCAGCCACATTGAGCCACGAGAGACCTAATTTCAGCATATAAAGTATCTCTACATGACCCCTTGCCTCTTTTAGAATATCCCTTGTAGAAAACCCTAATTTCTTTCCTAAATTATCAAACTTCACCATTCCTCCACCAAATTGATCCTAATCTGTTGCATTTGGATCTAAATCTAGAGTAGAGATTGAAGGAGGCTTGCTTGCAAGGAGTGGAGCTCTTTCGGACACTATTTAAGGAAGAGGGCTTCTCTAAATTGGGGCTTTTCTTGAGACTTCAACCTCAATAGGTAAAACCTATCAAACTCATTCAAATTTCCAATTTCTTTGCATGGGTGTGTAGATCTAGGTGTCTCCTAGCTGTCCCTCAAGTTTGGTAAGAAACCGTATCCATTTTGTGTCCGTATCGGACACGTATCAATGTGTCTATGAATGTGTTTGATGAAATGCCTAAACCAATCTTTTGTTCTTCTTTTTTAAAATTTTTTTAACAAATTTGTAGACCTTATTATGCTCTTTGATTTTTGTGCTGACTGGGGTGATTTTTGTGTCATATCCATGTCCAACACGGACACGAACACGTTGCACGAGTAGCCGCGCACGTGCCCTGCTACTCGGGGGTGTTTTCTTGCAGCACAGGCCACGTGGCCGCATGCCACTTAGCATGGATGTGGGGGCCACGACTGACAAATCAGCCCCCAAGTCCCAGACATGTTCATGTCGTGTCGGATATGCTATGACACGTGCACGCATTTTTGTCTACACTGGTTTAGGCGAAAAATGTGCTCTGGTACGGTGTCCTTATCGAGTGTATGTGTGTCGTGGACATATTACAGACACACGAGCATGTAGCCCTAGACCCCCTCCACATATGGACACGAGCACGTGGTCAATTGGGCTTTGTGTCGTATCCTATGTGAACCGATACCTCCGTACGAGCACTGGTTATTGGTATTTACTGATACTTTAAGTTTTGAGTTTTGACACAGTTTTAATTGAGTTTTTTGACACGTGGACACGTTCCTAACTAGGACACATGCATGCTAGACGCTCTGCACAAAGGAATTTAGGTTTTCATTGATTTTGTGTTAAAAATTTGGGGTTTTTCCTATGTTCTTAAACTATGCTTGTGTATTAATTATTCTGAGGTTCAAACTTGTGTTTACTGATTTTTTATGATTAGATTATCCTATTAGATCACATTTACATTTGAGAGTTTAATTTACATATTAGGTTTCATGTCAGCTAGGTGATTTGGTTTTCGAATGCCGTTGGACTGTTGTAAACTAAAACTGAAAGTCGATTCATGTTACACTGAAAACTGTTGCATTAATTCCTGATATTATACACACACCCCTATGTACAAGACTGAGAACCTTTGTTGTGTCCTACACACACACCCTCACTCTACTAAAAACTGGAACTGGAATGAGTGATTACACTGTTTTAGTAAAATCTATACACACTCACACACACTTACACAAAACTGATACCTACACACACACACACTAATGCTCAAACTAAGTTGTAGGCACACGCACACACTTGTATACAGGAGCCTAAGACCCTATATGTTCAGCTGCTACACACACACATTGAGACACTCCCTCACACATTGACACCCATATACACTCTATAACCAGTGATGAAAATCTGAACTTATATACACACACATCCTCCTTGTACTGATACTCTTTTTGTAATCAACCCACCATATATTTTGTTTCAGACCTTTTGTATGTTTAGGCCCTCTTGAGATGTTCCAGTTAAAACATTTCATGCATATATTTATACATCTGAATGTAGGCACTTATGATTTTATTGTATCTATATATTATAAGGTGATATGGTTTATGAATGATATGGGTTAAGGATTAGTGACTCATGACGTCTTTGTTTTAGACCACAATAGATTATATATGTCCATATCTTCCTTGTATAAGCTAACAAAGTTCTTGTACAAGTGATGTTTTGTCTCCTTGAACCTTTGGTAAACCTATGAGTTCAGTCCTTTAATTCTAAGTTTAGATATTCCTTTAGATGTCAGCTTATACCTTAACATCTGGGAGCAATCCCAACTTCATCCTTAGTTTCTATATCCCCACCAAATGTTCTGTCCTGCACCTTCAAATTGGTTCCTGCACTCCCCTTTAGCTTACTGCCACTTAGACACTTGTACATTACCTATTGTTCACTGCACATTCATTCACACTTCCTCAGTGCAAACACGTCTCAGTGCACATTAGCAAATCACTACATTATTTTACCACTGCCCTTCTAATGATGCATTGCATCCTCAACCAATAGTTCATTGCATATCCTTCTTAGCCCTTGTGTGGTTCTGTTCAGCACATGTTAAACCCCTCACTGTCCAGTAATTTTTGTCCCCTCTTTCCTTTCATTTTTCCCTCTACCTATGCATATATAACATGTGAATGTAATGAATGATATATATAATGTCATGCATGTTGTTAAGCATATATGAATGCAATATGCATATACGAATACAAGTAGGAATACATGTATGTATGCAAGCATGAATGCAAGTATCTAATGTATGCATGTAGGTAATTTAATGTAGTATAGCATAGGCATGCATGATATGTAATGTAATGCAATAATGTATGTAATGTATGTATTCATATAGTATCTATTTTATATTATGCCTTATTGTGGTTCAGATTGCCTTGTGATTGTGTGTGAGTGCTAGCCTAGGCTTGGTTTGGCCTAGGGAGACTTATTTAGGCTAGGACATGACCTAGTTGGACCTAGACAACATGTAGATGCATTGTACATTTTAGTTATCATCCCCTGTATACATTTTGACTTGTGTTGCTCTGAATATGAGTCAGATACCTCATCCCGGACAGTATATTCAGTTCAAATATTCAGATACCAGGCGAGTACATTCTCTGATAATTTCATAACTTGCTTAGGATTATATACTTGCTTTAGATTACCTTATATGATGCTGTCATGGATTGGTACAATATGGATCCCTATATTTAGATGTTATCCCCCTCGGGAGCATCGGATACTTCATGTAATGTGTTTCATGTACATCATGTATTCCTCGCTCTCATGTTATTCATGTATACTCATGTGCTTCATGTACGTTCATGTACGTTCATGTACGCTCGTGTACTCTCATGTGCTCTCATGTACGGCCATATTTCTCATGTGCTTCATGTGTAACCTATACTTCATGTGTACCCTTTATGGGCCTTCATGTAGAATTCATGAGCACTCAGTTCTAAGCCTCATGTATACTTTATGTACACCCATATATGGGCTTTCATGTGTAAATTATGTGCGTAACATAACTTGTCTGGATCCTTGTGTATTGATTGGGGTATGGGGGAGTATAAATAGTCATGTGAACAATTCTAAGTAGTATAACCGTATGAGCCTCTTTAATATATTCATGTGAAAATCTATCAATTCATATGTCGACTTTGTACTCTACATCACTAGTCACTGTTAGTTCTCTACTTATAGTAGATATTTCCATTATAGTTCTCTCTTTTACATTATATACATTCCTTCAGTTGTCATGTATCATACTCTCTTGCATGTTTATATTTTCTAACCTGTTATGATCTGCGTGAGATGTATTGTGCTCGCTCCTATCCTGACTGGACCTGTTAAAAGTATTACAAAGGATGATGAGGAACCCTGTACCCTTTACTATGGAGCTTGCCTAGATGACACTCGCGACCTGGACCCTTGGGAGGTTCAGGCAGCTACTGAGGATGATTCCCATGCATAGTATAGATAGTTTAGATTGTTCATTCTTTTCATGTTAGTTGTTGTCTTTGATTTCAGAGTTGTATTATTATGGAGATGTTGAGACTTGTGTTTGTTAACTTTGATTATTTCACTTCTATTTGTACCTCAATTTTGAGGATTTCCTTATCTATTACATCGTGCTATAATCTACCTCTAGATTCGTGATTGAGTTGTACCTTCTGTGATTGGCCTCCTTTTGGAGAGTATTTTATATTGTGTTAGTTATGCTCATGACCTAGAACAACGTTCTACCGTCGACACTGCGGCGTAGGCTGGACGTACCCACTTCTCGTACCCCTATACTGGTTGCGGGTCGTGACACATTTTTAGTGGCGGCCCATGCAGGTCGAGTTTGTGCAGTGGTATTCGAACTAGAGTATTACTACAGCCTGTAATAGGATTAGGATTATTCTTGAGGTACTCAATCACATTAGAAAAAACACTTAACTGAATTCCTGCCATCTAAATTCTTGTTGAAGATTGCTTCCTTGAAATAACTGTCCTCCCTTGAATTATCATTTCTATCTCAGTATTGATTCCTTGTTTGATCTGTCTCCAAGATGGTGATTGAGACACGATCGCATCGCTCTGGCCCAGCAGACGCTGGTGAGAGGTTTGCCACCCCTCGCCCGATTGTGGACGCTGGGACCACAGCACTTCCTGTTTTTGCTCATATAGGAGCGACTGCAGCTTTTGGAAGAGCACCTCCACCTGTCCGGAGGTCTTCTTCCATCATTTCGGATATATTCTAGCAGCAGCTACCTTTAGGGACAGTGGATGCGGCTCAGATGTTTACCCTTATCCAGCAATTTCGGGAGACTCAGCAGCAGATGCAGCAGAGCCAGTCTGCTGATTTCTGACACAGCATACACGATACCCACCAATTGGTCAGGATGACAGTAGAGCTGGTGACTGCTCAGCCACTGGGAGGACAGATACAGCAATATCAGCCGAAGACTCCAGACATCCAATCCTTTAAGAAGATGGGACCCCGAGACTTCAAAGGTACAGAGGGCATCATCTACACTGACGATTGGATAGGGCATATTGAGGAGATATTTCGATTGGTGCAGATACCAGTTGGATTACATATCGAGGCAGCAGCAAGTCCGATGCTGGACTTGGCATATACTTAGTACCAGACGGACCCAAGGGTTGGTACAGTCGGTCAGACTTGGGTAACATTCAAGAAACTGTTCAAGAAGAAATTCTTTTCCGATACAGCACTCGGTGCCTTGGAGGCGCAGTTCCAGAGTTTGGTTCAGGGGAACCGGACCATTGAGGAGTACGCCGGGGAGTTCTACCATTTGAGTAGATTCGTTGAGGATCTTACTGAGGCAGGGAAGGCAAGGAGGTTCTGCAGGGGCTTGATCAGGGAGATAAGGTCGCATACCAAGAGCAGCCACGATGCCACTTTCGAACAGATTCTGGTAGGAGCCATAGTAGCGAAGGACGATCTTGGACTGAAGGAGAAGAGGACGCGAGACACTCAGGGAGCTAGTGGCAGTATGGGCCCAGCCAAGAGGCCTCACTTACAGATTCAGCAGCAATATCCACAGCAGAGGCCCCACTTATAGATTCAGCAGCAGTATCAGCAGCCGAGGGTCTACTTTCAGCAACAACAGTTTCATGACCGTTTACCCTTTTAGCAGGTACAGCAGCAGTAGAGGCAGCAGCAGGCCCCGGGACAGCAGCTTGTTATCTTTTGCCCTTTCTGTAAGAAACCGTGGCACTATTGGGGCGAATGCTGGAAGAGGCTGGACAGATGTTTGCTTTGTGGAGGATCCGATCATCGGCTGAGAGAGTGTCCTGAGTCTTTTGGATGGACAGTTCAGGGAGCAGGAGCTAGGGCTCCGGTGGGCCAGCAGAAGGGATTACCATTACCAACTCAGCAGCAGACATACATAAAGCATCAGCAGCAGGCCAGGAAGGTCAGCAGGGGCGAGCTTTCACCAAGGCAGTCAGGGATGCACAGGACATTGGAGATCTTATTGCAGGTTCCTTTTTTCTCGATTCCTTTTCCGCAATTGCATCTTATAACTGTCTTGAAATTATGTTCCATCTGTTCCTTGTTGATTGATCAATTTTGTTTTATTGTTCTTGTGATATGATTGGTTTTCTTCTAAGATAAGTCATATAGGCTAGGTCACCTCAGTTATGGAATCTAGAATCTTTGATAGTTGTGTTAGCTGGCATAGTGAGGATATATAGATAGATTTTGGACGTATTTCTCGGGTGTGGGAATTCAAGGTTTTTGTGGCCAAGCATGCGGTAATGCGAAAATTTTAAATAACTTTATTCTAGAGGTATATACCTTGGCCGAGGGCTCTCTAATTATCGTAGCCTTGCTCACTAGCATGACAAAGATTCTGAGTATCATGATTTTGGACAGACGCATATGATTATCGAACTGTGTGATTTCAGACTATAATTGTGGGGTGTTGACCTAAAAGGAGTACTACCATCTTAATTTCGATGACGAAATTTTTCTGAGGGTAGACTTGTAACACCCAATTTTCTAAAATGATGGTAATTTTGAAATTTTGTGATTTTAATTTACGATATTAAAATCGTGATATGATTTTTGGTGATTTTTAATCATTTTAAAACTATTTAAAAACCATGACTTGTGATTTTGATGTGCTGCTAGTGAAACCCTAGAGACTGTCTGACCTAGAGCCTAACCATGTGATTAGGATATTTATTTATCATTTTTAGCCTAGGGTTATTTTGGTCATTTTGACTTATTGAAATTATTTGATTAATTATTGGATTGATGGTTGTTAATTTTGACTTTTACTAGTTGTGACTTAAGAGACTAACCTAGAATTGAATTTGACCTTGGTGACCTAGATAACATAGTGTGGGACCCTAATCTAATAAAGTTGGTCTTAATTGACTTGAGGATGGCTAAGTTCCATGGAGAGATTAGGAGAGTTTTGCATTTGGACTAAGGGCTAAGTAGTTCAGCTAATCGGCTAGCAATCTTGGCCCAAAGCCCAATATGAGAAACCCTAACCCTAGCTCTTCATTTGGACAGCCACATTGAGCCAAGAGAGACATAATTTCAGCCTATAAGGTATCTCTACATGACCCCTTGCCTCTTTTAGAACACCCCTTGTAGGAAACCCTAATTTCTTCCCCAAATTATCAAACTTCAACATTCCTCCACCAAATTGATCCCAATCTGTTGCATTTGAATCTAAATCTGGAGTAGAGGTTGAAGGATGCTTGCTTTCAAGGAGTGGAGCTCTTTTGGACACTATTTGAGAAAGAGGGTTTCTCTAAATTAGGGCTTTTCTTGAGACTTCACCCTCAATA
The DNA here is from genome assembly GCA_029216955.1 of Iris pallida. Taxonomy (NCBI): domain Eukaryota; kingdom Viridiplantae; phylum Streptophyta; class Magnoliopsida; order Asparagales; family Iridaceae; genus Iris; species Iris pallida. Next base: position 7,696,356 of record JANAVB010016196.1, on the reverse strand, counting down.
GGTAAAACCTATCAAACTCATTCAAATTCCCAATTTCTTTGCATGGGTGTGTAGATCTAGGTGTCCCCTAGCTGTCCCTAAAGTTTGGTAAGAAACCATGTCCATTTCGTGTCCGTATCGGATACGTATCAATGTGTCTATGAATGTGTTTGATGAAATGCCTAAACTAATCTTTTGTTCTTCTTTTTCAAACCTTTTTAACAAATTTGTAGACCTTATTATGCTCTTTGATTTTCATACTGACTGGAGTGATTTTTGTGTCGTGTCCGTGTCCGACATGGACACGAACACGTTATACGAGCAGCCGTGCGCGTGCCCTGCTGCTCGGGGGTGTTTTCTTGTAGCACAGGCCACGTGGCTGCATGCCACTTTGGATGGACGTGGGAGGCACGACTGACTAGTCAGCCCCAAAGTCCCAGACCTGTTCGTATCATATTGGACACGCTATGACATATGCATGCATTTTTGCGTACACTGGTTCAAGCAAAAAATGTGCACTGATACGGTGTCTGTATCGAGTGTACGCGTGTCGTGGACATGTTGCAGACACACGATCATGTAGCTCTAGAGCCCCTCCACACATGGACACGAGCACGTGGTCAATTGTGCTTTGTGTCATGTCCTATGTGAACCGACACCTCCGCACGAGCACTGGTTATTGGTGTTTACTGATACTTTCAGTTTTGAGTTTTGACAGAGTTTTAATTGAGTTTTTGGACACGTGGACACATTCCCAACTAGGACACATGCATGCTAGACCCTCTGTACAAAGGAATTTGGGTTTTCAATGATTTTGTGTTGCAAATTTGGGGCTTTTCCCATGTTCTGATACCATGCTTGTGTATTAATTATTTTGAGATTTAAACTTGTGTTTACTAATTTTTAATGATTAGATTATCCTATTAGATCACATTTACATCTGAGAGTTTAATCTACATGTTATGTTTCATGTCAGCTAGGTGATTTGGTTTTCGAGTGCTGTTGGACTGTTGTAAACTCAAACTGAAAGTCGATTCATGTTACACTGAAAACTGTTCCACTAATTCCTAATATTATACACACACACACCTATGTAGAAGACTGAGAACCTATGTTGTGACCTACACACACACCCACACTCTACTGAAAATTGGAACTGGAATCAGTGATTACACTGTTTTCCTGAAATCTATACACACTCACACACCCTTACACAAAACTGATACCTACACACACACACTAATACTAAACCTAAGTTGTAGGCACACACACACATGTATACAGGACCCTAAGACACTATATGTTCAGCTGCTACACACACACATTGAGACACTCCCTCACACATTGACACCCACATACACTCTATAACCTGTATGAAAAATCTGAACTTATATACACACACATCCTCCTTGTATTGATACACTTTTTGTAATCAACCCACCATAAATTTTATTTCAGACCATTAGTATGTTTAGGCCCTCTTGAGTTGTTCCAGTTAGAACATTTCATGCATATATTTATACATCTGAATGTAGGCACTTATGATTTCATTGTATCTATATATTATAGGGTGATATGGTTTAAGAATGATATGGGTTAAGGATTAGTGACTCAGGATGTCTTTGTTTCAGACCACAACAGATTATATATGTCCATATCTTCCTTGTATAAGCTAACAAAGTTCTTGAACAAGTGATGTTCTGTCTCCTTGAACCTTGCTAAACCCATGAGTTCAGTCCTTTAATTCTAAGTTTAGATATTCCTTTAGATGTCAGCTTATACCTTAACATCTGGGAGCAATCCCAACTTCATCCTTATTTTTCATATCCCCACAAAATGTTCTGTCCTGCATCTTCAAGTTGGTTCCGGCACTCCCCTTTAGCTCTCTGCCACTTAGACACTTGTACATTACCTATAGTTCACTACACATTCATTCACAATTGCTTACTGCGAACACATCTCAGTGCACATTAGCAAATCACTACATTATTTTACCACTGCGCTTCTAATGATGCATGCATCCTCAACCAATAGTTCATTGCATGTCCTTCTTAGCCCTTGTGTGGTTCTGTTCAGCACATGTTAAACCCCTCACTATCCTGTAATTTCAGTCCCCTATTTCCTTTCATTTTTCTCTCTTCCTATGCACATATAACATGTGAATGTAATGAATGATATATATATATAATGTCATGCATGTTGGTAAGCATATATGAATGCAATATGCATATATGAATACAAGTAGGAATACATGTATGTATGCAAGCATGAATGCAAGTATCTAATGTATGCATGTTGGTAATTTTATGTAGTGTAGCATAGGCATGCATGATATGTAATGTAATGCAATGATGTATGTAATGTATGTATTCATATAGTATCTATTTTACATTATGCCTTGTTGTGGTTCAAATTGCCTTGTAATTGTGTGTGAGTGCTAGCCTAGGCTTGGTTAGGCCTAGTGAGACTTATTAGACTTGTTTGGGCTAGGACTTGACCTAGTTTGACTAGCGTGGTTGGCGAGAGTTGACCAAGTGTTGACTTTAGTCTAGTTTAACCTAGACAGCCTGCAGATGCATTATAAGTTTCATTTATCATCCCCTGTATGTATATTGACTTGTGTTGCTCTGAATAGGTGTCAGATACCTCATCCCGGACAGTATATTCACTCCAGACATTCAGATACCAGGCGAGGACATTCTCTGATCATTTCATAACATGCTTAGGATTATATACTTGCTCTAGATTACCTTATTTGATGCTGTCACGATGTTATCACGGATTGGTACTATATGGATCCCAATATTGAGATGTTATCCCCCTCGGGAGCATCGGATACTTCATGTCATGTGTTTCATGTACATCATATATTCCTCACTCTCATGTTATTCATATATACTCATGTGTTTCATGTACGTTCATCTACGCTCGTGTACTCTCATGCGGTCTCATGTACATCCATGTTTCTTATGTGCTTCATGTGTTTCCTATACTTCATGTGTACCCTTTATGGGCCTTTATATGGAATTCATGTGCGCTCAGTTTTGAGCCTCATGTATACTTCATGTACAGCCATCTATGGGCTTTCATGTGTAAATCATGTGCGTAACATAACTTGTCTGGATCCTTGTGTATTGATTGGGGTATGGGGGAGTACAAATAGTCATGTGAACAATTCCAAGAAGTATAACCATGTGAGCCTCTTTAGTATATTCATGTGAAAATCCAGCTGTTCATATGTCAACTTTGTACTCTACATCACTAGTCACTATTAGTTCTCTACTTATAGTAGATATTTTCATTACGGTTTTCTCTTTTACATCATGTATATTCCTTCAGTTTTTATGTATCGTACTCTCTTGCATGATTATATTTTCTAACCTGTTATGATCTGCGTGAGATGTACTATGCTCGCTCCTGTCTTGACTGGACCTGTTAAAAATATTATAGAGGATGATGAGGAACCCTGCACCCCTTAATATGGAGCTTGCCTAGATGACACTCACGACCTGGACCCTTGGGAGGTTCAGGAAGCTACTGAGGATGATACCCATACATAGTTTAGATAGTTTAGACTGTTCTTTCTTTTCTTGTTAGTTGTTGTCTTTGATTTCAGAGTTGTATTATTATGGAGATGTTGAGACTTGTGTTTGTTAACTTTGATTATTTCACTTCTGTTTGTACCTCAGTTTTGAGGATTTCCTTATCTATTATATCGTGTTATATTCTACCTCTAGATTTGTGATTGAGTCGTACACTCTGTAATTGGCCTCCTTTTGGAGAGTATTTCATATTTTGTTAGTTATGTTCATGACCTAGAATAGCGTTCTACCGCCAACACTACGACGTAGGCTGGACGTACCCACTTTTCGTGCCCCTCATTGGGTGCGGCTCGTGACAATCAGGCCTGGTATCTTCCGCAATTCCAGCTGGAACGGGAGCAGATTCTACAACAGCCCACTCAGTAGGCTATTCAACCTCTCCTCCTACAGCCGATGTTGGCTCACTAACAGCACCATCCACACCAGCAAATTCGGAGGAGCCGGGGACAACCTCTATTTCTCTTCCAATGACTGGGACTATCTTCACGAGTAGTCCCTTCTCCTTGTCTACATGGAATATACAATCGTGGTCAGCCCCACGATGATCACGCAAAATCGAAGTCGAAAAACCTCATCCGAAGAGAGGCGCAATGATAACGTACCCGCAGGAGGATGAGCCGATTGGACTTGCTTCTCGTCCAACTCTTTCAGTATGGCCCCGATTTCAGACATCGCCCCCAGGAAGATATCGAAAGAAGGACTGGCTCTCTAGTCACCACCGTAATCCGGGCATTCGCCATGATCGTCCTTTGATTCAGCCTCCTTGGCTGAGGAAGGCTGAGCATCGTCTGCCGGTCGAGGATAAGGACGAGACGCTGTTGTCATGTCCACCTCCTCAGACGAAGAGGCACCTGTCTCAGCTTCAACTTCAGGGTCCTGTGCAAAGGACAAACGCAAAGGTGAGAAAGCTTCTAAAGGCTTGACTAGAACGGCTATAGAGTCTAGGAAGGGGTCTACCTTCCGAACAGTAACGGCCCACGACACCGTTCCACCTCTTCCAGTCTGCCGGGAAGACCTCCTCAACGGAGGCGAGCCGGCACCTACTTCCTTTGCTCTCCTCAGGGCGACAGTTTTCTTCTTCCGCTTTAAAGTTGGCTCCTGGGCCAATTTAGTTGAAGCCTTCCTCTTCTGAGGAGGATTGAGAGGAGCAGAATCATTATCTTTCGTGTCCTCCTTTGGAGACACTGTTGGCTCCCTAAGGATAACTTTCGACCGCGATACTATGGCTGGCTTCTCGGTGGGAACAACACTCTCCTTCTTACGGCCCTTCGGCGCCTTATTCGCAGGAAGGGGGCCAAAATAAGTCCCCAATATCAAGCTCTGTTCATGATCATACCGAGGATGAAAAGTTTTGATCTGAACAAAAATTTAGCGGCAGCGTAGCACAGATGGGTCTCAGGCTTATCTAAGGGCAGAGTGAAGATTTCCCCCGTGCACTCGGCATTGTAATACATCCAAGCACGCACCCCGATAATTAAGCTGCCTATCGACTCCAAATACGGGCTAGTATTTCCCAACAGGAGCTGGCTGTAGCCAAACAGCTGCATAAAATGACTCGGCAGGTATGGCTCTCGATAGGCATGGTTCCTGTTTCGGAGTGCCAAATGCGATGGTCTAATAGACTGAAGGCAGCAAAACGCCCCAGCAGTCAAACTAGTGGCATGAACTCCCTCATCTACTAAGATATCTTTCACATTACCTCTGCCGGACGGAGGGGCTACTCTGAAGAACTCATAGTTCTGCAAAAAGCTTAAAACCTTTCTACAAGCGGGCACACTAGTGACGGTCCAATCCGCGTCACGAAATCTATGAAGAAAGGCGTCTCCCGCCAAAGAGTCTGCCACCGGCCTAACATTTATCAGGGTAGGACAATGCAGTAGCAGCAACCCCATCAGGAAATGATATAGAAGTTCGGTCCGGGTGAAGTTGGCCCTGCCGTCAGGAGTCACCGTATTCCTAACAAAGTCTCGTAGACCCCGTCTAGTGGCACAGACCATCGCGAAAAGCAAGGCAAGACGATATCCGAATGCCAGCTTCACAGTCAGAAGTATTATGCTCTGGCTCATCCTCTCAATAGTCCCTGAACCCCCAGGGACTATGCAGTTACGAAGCCAGATCATCAAGAAAGCTACCAGTACAGCTTTCTCCGATAATGGATATTCAGCTTGACGGAAGTAGTGATCGATCGGGGACTCAGGATCATCACTGTCCTCAGTATCCGCCATTTCAAAATCTGTCATCCAGACTTCTATATCGGACTTGGTCATAGGTTTTAAAATCGAAAATGAGACCGGATCCTTCCCTTCTCCTTGAAACGAGATGCCCCTCCAAGCAAAAACCTCTCATCTTTAATCATCTACTTCAAGAAGGCCTTATCCTGTTCAATTATGGCGAGTGTCCGTTCTGTAGGCTGGTTTTGATTGATCGTGGCTTGAACCTTGCTGATCAAGTTGGTTATGAGACTGGTGCCGAGGACTTGACAAGCAGAGCCGAAAGGGATTCCATCAAGTTCCGGGACAAATATGTTAACTGCAAGGACAAAAGAGAAAGTCAGTCTCAGAATCCACAGGAAAAACTAAGTGCTGGAGGAATCTTATGCGCCCAAAGGGCTATACTCCCAAATGGTTATGCGCCTAAAGCAGCATATGGGCGCATAAAACAGCATGTGGGCACATAACATGAAGCAGCATATGGGTGCATAATGTATAGCAACATGTGGGCGCATAGCACACCACAGTGTTGGCGCATGCTTTTATGGACGCATAAGAATGCTCCCAGAAGCATGTTGCCTTAGGCACATGCGCCCAAGCAGAGGAAAAGTTTGAGCGTCACAAATTAATGCTCAAGACTTTATTTTTTGAGGCGTAGCCTCACCCAGAATCGGGTCTTGGACTGGTGAGGACGCTGCTGCAGGAGGAGAGCCACTCGGTGCATCCCCCTTGCCCTTCGCAGATCTCTTGGCGGCCTTGGGAGACATGGTTCGTAAAGAGAGGAGATGAAGAGTCTTTTGAAAGTTCTAAGAGAAATGAGAATAATGGATTTTCTCTCTCTTTCAAAGCCTATTTATAGGCATGGGCCATACCCTATGTGCCCACTATTCCTATGTGCCTATGTGCCCACGTGAAGACCCAGTCTCTTGCACACTATACAACTGCCACGTGCTGACATAGACAACGCATGAAGGATGGACCTCTTCAAATTCTACCACGATGAATCTGTCAGTTCAAATTTTCAAGAAAGATCTCAACAGCCATCTCTCTGACAGACTGGCCAAAATCTATGTGCCCAAAGAGAGAGCCATGTTATACGCCCACTGCATCACGAGAAGACGGTCCATGCTTCTTTCAAAGTATTTAGAACTCGTTCAAGTATAGAAAACATTGAAGGGGGTCTTATAGAAGCATGAAAATTTCAGCAGACTGGACATATGCGTCCAAGTCACCAATGAAGCCTTATGCGCCCAAGCCACCAATGAAGACATAAGCGCCCAAGATTTCGGTGAAGACATATGCGCCCAAGCTTTCAGTAAGGTCATATGCGCCTAAGCTTCCAGCAAGGTCATATGCCCATGCGCCCATTATAAGCTACTCCAGAAGGGGGTGCATAGCCCTGTTTCAGGCTATGTGCCCAAGCCAGAACAGTCCCTGATTTGGTCAAACGTATGATCAAAATATGCAACGAAGCATACAACCATGTCAGTCTCCATGAGCAGTCATGCACTGAAGCATGCGACCATATCAGCACCACGATCAACCCACGATCACGCAGCCTGCATGTGCCTATACCCTATACGCCCAAAGCAGGACCATGCGCCAATATGAAAACAAGTGTATTTCCTCATGTGGGCGTATAACATCATTCCAGGTCAAGAACGACTATAAAAAGGGGTCTCATCCCTCTTCAAAACATAGAACGGAGAGCATTTTTAAGAGCCAAATTGCTGTACTTCTTGCCAGTGAGTCGAGAGTTAGCAATTTTCTTAGGTTTTCTCCCACTTTTGTAATCAGAGTGTTAACGGAGTAAAGGAGCAACTGCCGCTCGATCTTTATCGTCGCATTCTCCAGAATTCTTTTTGTACTTGGGGATCCTCAGTGCAAGATCTCTCAGGCGTACTCGATTTTGTGTGCCTTGCACCAATAAAGAAAAGACAAAAAAATTTCTTCTTTTTTGTGTGTGTCCACACTCCCAGTAAACCGACATCGGTTACTGAAGAAGTCTTTGATCGGCCCGTAACGGTCATTATTGAATATGCTTCGGGTCCAGCTGGGACCATGCAAGGCAAGCAGCCTGATGCTGCTTTGGCTGATGTTGATAGTGAGTGACTTGGGTCTGCTCTCATTTCCCTAGCTCTAGTTGATACTGAGCCGGCAGGAGGTATAAAATTACAACTCCTTCATACTCTTTAAGTAAGGTTTTTTTTGTTACTGATATGTATATTGATTTATTTGTCAAGTTTGGCTTTGTCACGACCCGCTCCCGAATAATCGGACACGAATCGGACACGCCCAGCCTTCATCGTTAGACACGATAAAATAAGCTGTACCAATCTAGGAAAATCTAACAAGATAAACAGGAATAAGTATAAAACACAATATCTATAAACGAATACCAGAATCAAGTACAAGTCTAAGAGTTATTACATTTTCAGCAAATGAAAAGTAATGTTTGATAGTCTCAAATACAAAGAAATATAGACTACTAATGTGTAAAGTGCTAGGCTTCCTCAGCCTCTATGTCCAGAGCAACTCCAGCTGGCTCTACTACGTCTATAGGTTCTCGGCCATAATATGTGTCATACAAAGCCTCCATCTCACCTGCAACATATCCTAGTCAGGAGCAGAGCAAAGTACAGTTCTAGGTAATGACCAAGATAATCATGATATGTAAATGAGTATAGGAGAACACAAAATATGAAATATAGGAAATGAACATAAAAGTACAGGAATGTAAGTACATGAAATAAAGTACAGGAACTAAAGTACAGGAATGTAATCATGAACCTGGAGTACAAGACATGACATGTGCACAATATTTGAAATACAACTAGCCTATGTGACCGGCTGGGGTGAGTACAGGAGTATGGACAGGAGTACATGAATATCGGTACGGCTTAGGACCCGCGTGCACGACGCGAGGCCTAAGCTATCTACCTGAATATAGTAACCGAATTTGGTCACATAGCTAGTGTATTTCCCCACCCGACACAAGTAAGTACAAGAACAAGAAATACAGGGGTACAAGATATCGTGTGTTAACGTGTCACAAGGAGAGTACAAGGTATGTAAATGCACAAGACCATAGAATTGTACTTGCCTTGCTCCGGGAAAGTACGGGTAATGAATAGAGCTGGATGTCCTCCTGTTATATGATTATAAGTTTCGTTAAGACTATGCATAAAGGTATGGTTATCCTATTATTTCTAAATAATTTGGCTAATATGAATTAACACAAGAAGTTCACTAATCTACATTAATCCTTAAGTATTTCTATAATTCCCTTATTTATAGAAATATATATTAATAAAATTCCTAGATACATACACCAAGATTACAGGTGGCTAATATATTCATATAAGAATTTATACTAAATATCATTATGAAATATGTATTATAATATCTCAAGGAGTACGGATACTCTAATACTACATATGGCCACCAATGTATACAAGAAAACTCAACTCAACTTCCTATAAACCCTTCTAGGTCAAGTTTGCAACGCAACCCTTAAATCACAAGTTTTAAGGAATAACATAACTCTAATAGCTATGGAACACAAACCCATATTTTACTGATTCTTGGGACTTGTCTTACAAATCATTCCATACTTAGAAAAATAATAGAGAATAATACCAATAAGATTAAACCCACTGTTGTACATGTAAACATGACCACTCATAATTATACTGAATCCACATAAAGGTTTACAACAACTAACAAATCAAAACTCAATTGAATTATTCCTCCCTACCCTGGTTATACTATACCAACGGTCACTGCTTGCAATTCAAATTTGTAAGCAACGAACTCAAGCAGGACAACACAATTCTTCCTAGTAACTCGATCGACCATGGTTCATCCTCGTGACCACTCCGACACCATGCCAGCATAGTCCACTCGACAGTCACGAACGGTCATTAGATACAGGAAGAAACCTGGATACAGCCAGCAGCTAGACGCGCACGAACTGGACATAATAGCCCACGATCGACACTAAACATAACTAAAACAATTTTCAATGGTCAGAAAATTATGAATGACCTGCAATAGAGTCCAAGATCAACCAGAGGTTCCCACCTTCGCGTCGGATACATAAGCTTCGCGCTCTAATACAATCCCAGGCTCCTCTGAGCATTGTGACGAACAGTTTGAAGACGTATTAGAAGAAAGATTCAAAGATGATTTTTTCGAAATTCTTTTGAGGAATTCATGGGAAAATTCGACCAAAATTATCAATCGAACGAAATCTTACCAATCAATTGAAGATTTAAAGATACTTCCAGCTGATCCACAAAATTTTGATCGATTCCAATTTACTGATGAAAATTAAAATAAAAAAGAATTCCAATAATCGATCCAATAATTCAACGTTGTAAGAATGAGAACTCACCGTTTAATTGTAATTCTCCGATCACTTATCAATCCGAGTCGAAACAGCAATCCTCTTCTGCTCACAATTCTTCGATCGATCGGTCAAAACCAGCTCGACCTGAGAATTCAGATCAGAATGATCAAATTGATCCAGTCAAATTTGAAGGAATAGTGAGCCGATCCAATGGAACTCATCTCTACTACCAATTTGATTCTCGTGGCGCTCGATAGACCTTCAGATTGCCAGGAAGAGCTGATCGAACAGTCCTTGTCGTGCCGATCGATCGAGATCTTGCTCGAAGTCATTCGATCCGAACGGATTGGTGCGAGGAGTTGGTCTAAGCGTTCTGGAGTAGATCGTCGGAGGAAGAAGGTCGACCGCTGAACTGGAGCCTCAATCGCCGTCGCGGCCCGCCTGTTCGTCGCTCGTGGAGTTGATCGCCAGCGTCGCCATTAGGAATTCTTCCAGAATTTAGGGTTAGAATTTAAGAAATCAATGGAGAAGGAAGAATGACAGGAGTTCTAGAATTTGTTGAATGAAAGAATAAAGAAGAGTGATTGGTTAAATAGGCAGTTGAAGTTTCTACTGGCAGAAAAACTGAGTGTGGTGCTACTGTAGCAATTTGTTAGTCCAGAGTAGTACAGGAATTTGAAAATTGGTTATGATAATTTGAAATTAAAAATTTTCAAATAAAAGAAAACTTAAATACTTTGCTTAAATGGCTAAGTCCAAACTAATTAATAGAAGCCCAAGCTACAAGTTGGCCCAAGGCTTCTAAATATGGGCTTTATTTAATATTTATACAAGGAAAGTTTTTATTCAACTAAAAAAATCTATTCTTTGATTTACCATTAATTATATAAAAATTATTTAGAAATTTAAAATATATAAGAAAAGTGAGGTGACAGGCTTCCTCCCAAGTAACTCTCCCTGGGACAGAAGCTCCCCATAAAGCTTCATCTCCAACGACCTCTTCTGAAGATGATGAGATGGCTCAGGAAGTCATAAGAGCTTTCTACTCCATTTTGAAAGAAAATCTTCCTGGAGTTTTGATCCGAAATGCTGCCTTCGAGCCTGTGAAGGCTGTTAATGAATGCCAGGTGACAGTCCTTGAAAGCATTGCTGGCCAGGTGATAGTCCTTTAAGGAAGGTCATAGCTGACCTGGAAAATCAAGTGGCCAAACTCTGAGAAGTCAGTCAGCGAAGCCCAATATCATTATTTCTTGAGGAGGACGTGGCTCTAACTATGGCTCTTGAGGAGGAGGAAGCTACTTTCCAGGCGAGAAAAGATGCGCTGGCTAAAGAGATCAGTGAGCTGGCTGATCAGTATAAACAGTTTGATGCTGTAGGTAGGGCTCGTATTGCCTCAAAGAATGAGTAGGCCATCCAGATCACTAGAAAAAATAATCAGATTACTTAACTTCACAAAGAGATTGCCCAACTTTAGGCCGACTTACGAACATTTGCGTCTAAGCAGAAAGATTACGTGGTTCAGGCTGCTGCGACTGCGACAACTTCAGACCAATTGAAGGCTCAGCTGGTGATGTTGGAAGAGGAGCATATGAAACTGATTTATTTCAAGGATGAAGCTGCTCGGCAGGAAGAAGCACGTCATCGTGCCAATGTCAAATCATAGGCTAGAATCAAGGCTCTAAGGGATAGCATCAATTGATTGTGTATCCCTTACGTATTTTGTTTGTAATTGGCTCTTTTTAGCTTAGAAACTCTTGTATTAAGCCTTTTTGAGAACGATTCAATAAATAATCTTTTGTTTTTTTGAAATTCATGAATGAAGTTTATGAAATATCATAACTAGAGGTAATGTGGACGTAGTAAGGATACTTCTGGCGGGTATTTTGCTAGAAAATTTGATGAGGACTTATTATCCGTTTTATATTTAAGGTTCTTGAATATAGATAATAAGTTGAAAGAAGCTACTAATAGAGGTAATGTGTACATAATAGAAGAGAATGTTCTATATCTGACCAAAGGCAATATGGACGTGGACGGATATATAACATTAGGTAGGAGTGGATAATTCAGAGGTCATATGGACGTGATTATCTTTGACGAATGGATATTTCCGGTAGGTATTCTGCCGGGAAATTAGATGTGGACTTATTATCCGTTTTATATTCAAGGTTCTTGAATATAGATAGTAAGTTGAAAGAAGCTGCTAATAGAGGTAATATGGACGTAATAGCAGAGAATGTTCTATATCAGACCAGAGGTAATATAGATGTGGAAGGGTATATAACATTAAATATGAGTGGATGATTTAGAGGTAATATAGACATGATTATCTTAATTGAATGTTTTGCTCAGATGTTATATGGACGTGGCAAAACATTTCTTAATTATCCCACTGGGGAAATAATTATCGGAAAATAGTTCAGAGGTAATATGGGCGTGACTGTTTTCGTATGACCAAGTTTCGGCCGATTCCAAAAGAAAAATAACTCTACTTGGGAATCTTTTTTAGAGGACCTATTATCCATGTCGTATTCAAGACTCTTGAAATACGGATAATAGTTAGATGATTTTTTCGAATCACATAAATATTGCACTGTACATTTACATGATTAAAACAGGGTATATATGAATGTTGTACATAAAGGTTACACATAGTATTTCTTTAGGAACTTGTCGTTGATCGGCATCATGACCAAGTCACCATTAGGCTTGGTTAGTCGATACGCACCGTTAGAATACATTGATTCTATAACGAAAGGTCCTTCCCATTCAGGCAGGAATTTTTCTTTTGTCTTGTGCGTCATGACCATTAGTCTTCTCACTGCTAAGACTAGATCACCAACTTGAAAGATCTTTTCCTTCACCTTTTTATTGAAGGCTCTGGAAAGGCGTGCTTGGTATAGCTCAATACGTTGTTGAGCTAATAAGCGTTTTTTGTCTAGCGCTTCCAGCTCTTGTAGTCGCAGACGGTAACTTTCTTCGACAGTCAACTCACTGGCTAAGGCTACTTGAAAAGAGAAAATATGGATTTCTAGAGGAAGAACTTCTTTACTTCCATAACCCAGAGAGAATGGCGTATTACCTGTTGGAGTCCGGACCATTGTACGATAGGCCCAGAGACATTCGCGAAGCTTCTCATTCCAATCGCGCTTGTTTGAAGACACGAACTTCTTGAGAAGTTTAATGATAGTCTTATTGAAGGCTTCTGCTAACCTATTAGCCACTGGATTATAAGAAGTAGAGGCTACATTCTAAATTTGATTCTTATCGCAGAACCGATAGAATGCATGGCTCGCAAATTGTGGACCATTGTCATGGATGATCCTGCGAGGTAGGCCGAAGCGGTAGATAACGTGATGTTTGATGAAACTGATTATGTTTGACGTCTTTACTTCGATGAGCGGTATAGCTTCTGTCTATTTGGAGAAGTAATCGGTTATAGCTAGGATAAATCGATGTCCTTTGGAGGATGGCCGACTGATTGGGCCGATGACGTCCATATCCCAGGCTTCAAAAGGCCAAGATGTCGCCGTCGGGTATAGAAACTCCGAAGATTGATGAATAAAATTGACATAGAACTGACAAGCCCTATACATCTTTGCATATTCAACAGCATCTGTTGTCATCGTTGGCCAATAATAACCCATTCGTTTGAGGCGATCTTGTAATTTGGGGCCTGGTTGATGTGCACCACAAATTCTGTCATAAGCCTCACGGAGTGCATGTTTGGCTTCTGTGTCTGATAAATATCGTAACAGTAGCCCGTCGTAAGAGCATCGATACAGCATTTTGGTAGCTGTATTATAGTAAAATCTGAGGGATCTTCTTTGGACAGACACTGCTTCCTTTGGGTCCTCAGGGAGGAATCCGTATATAGTATAGTCTTTGAAAGGAAATCTCTAGTCTTTAACGTCGACGTTTGTTTCTGTTATATAATTGTGAAGAATATGCAAGGAATCTTTCATATAGAATAACTTTCGACCAGACACTGTGATCGAATGCTGAGTATTGGTAGGGACGGTCAAGGAAGCAGCAAGACCGGCTAAAGCATCTGCTTCTATATTCTGTAATCGAGGCACGTGCTCGATAAAAAATCCAGCGAAGGTAGATGTCGATTCAATTGTCACTTTGTGATATAGGATGAGATCTTCATGACGAACTTCATAATCCCCTCGGACCTGGCTAGCTATTAGTTTAGAATCACCGTAAGCTTCTAGATAGTCAACTTCCAGTTGTTTTGCCAAATGAAGGCCGATCAGTAGGGCATTATATTCGGCCACGTTGTTGGTGAAAGGTTCCATGAGAGAATATGTACGGTGTATATCCAGGTGGTCGGGTGACACAAATATGATGCCTACTCCGGCCACGATATTTCCTTTAGGTCCTATTCTTGACGAACCGTCAAAGAACATTCGCCAAATGGGGATTTCCTCAGTTGCGGTGTTAGGCTCCACTATTTCATCCAGGATTTCATCGTAGAGTTTGGATGATTCTAGCACCGGATGAGCTACAAAGAAATCAGCTAATGCTTGGCCTTTTACTGCCTTCTGAGGGACGAACAACATATTGGAGTCAACAGCATTGCTCATGTAGCTAAACAGGAATTAAGAGAACCCATTTAGTCATAAGTATTCAGAGAGGATTAACTTTAGATATGATGTGAATAGTCTGTCTAGACACATAGTTACGTGTCTTCTGGATAACAAATACCAGTGCGAGACATTCCTTTTCCACAGGTGTGTATCTGTGCTCCACACCCACCATCGTGCGGCTGAGGTAGTAGATTGCATGTTCATGACCGCCTTTATTCTTCTGAGCTAATTGGTACCAAGGGAATGATCCATAACACGGACATATAACAAGAAAGGCTTTCCAATTATCGGAGCCACCAATACTGGGGCTTGTGAGGTACTTCTTGATGTCGTCAAATATGCATTGACATTATTCAGTCCAGACGAAAGATACTCCTTTCTTTATGAGCTGAGTAAACGGTTGACACCTTCCAGAAAGATTTGAAATGAATCGTCTGATGTAGGCTAGCCTTCCTTGAAGTCCGCGTAGCTCTTTAAGATTTCTTGGAGGACACATATCGAGGATAGCTTTCACTTGCTCCGGGTCAAGATGTATACCTTTGAAGTGATAACAAAACCAAGGAACTTTGTAACACTCCAGTCCCAAATTACTTAGGACTAAGTACGTAGACATGCCAGATGTATACATACGAAGTATACTCCAATGCATGGAACCCCGTATGTATACATAAGCTGTAAAATACAGTAAAACCATGATAACTAAATCTCATCCACAATAATAGAATAATGTTATAATCAACTCAAGAATTTTTTATTTATATATGTAGTTGGGCGGAGACAAATCTGCTACAACCCATTTAAATGAAAGAAGTTATATAAGGAAATGATCGATAAAATGGCAAGACGAACCAAGAGCAGTTATCCTCGAAGAAATGGAGAAGATCAAGCCTTGGCTAGAACACCTACGAAAAGTCCCAAAGCACACACCAAGAGAGACAACCAGGTCCTCAGAGGGACGTAACAAGATGCTTAAAGAATATGCCATATAATCTGTGATATATAATAAAGAGTAAAAGGGATGCATGTAATAGGCTGCCTACCAGTTCTACAGTAAGAATACAGTTAAGAACAAACCTTCAACGCATGGGCACTCTGGCTACAGTTATAGGAAACTCAGTTATGGTCCCACCAGGATACCAGGGACCTCAATGCATATCATTCAGCGAATGACAGAGGCCAACAGGAAATCAAGTATCAGGATCCAGGACTGTATCTCCAGCGGAGATAACCGGCAATAACAGGGAAGTACATATGTAGCCCATACGTTAAGGAACTGTTCTCCCCACCCAATGCCTAGTAGGGTCACATCCATGACTCATATTAACCTCTAGTAACTACCAAGTCTACTAGCATGCAATTCTATTGGTAGTTACTCCTAACCGTTGCACGCCTTATACGTATCGGTGGTCGGCCGACTACGCGAGTACGTGTCCTATATGTGACTCACATCACGCGATTGTAGAAGCATAGAAAAGAATAAAAAAAGGTCCATGCGACCAAGGATCCCTATGTGGCTTAGAGAGCCCATGCGGCTCAGGGATCCCTGCGGCTCAAGAGTCTATGCAGCTCGAATAATCCTATGTGGCCCAGAGAAGAGCTACGTGGCCTTCAACAACTCTTTCCTTTGCCTTTTGCCGCATTTAATTACCTGACGGCTAACAGCTCTGACAGATAACAGCTCTGACATAAAGGCACAATAATGACTGACATAAAGGCACGTTCCTAGAGAAGAGGAGAAAATCTTCTCACAGCTGGCAGAATCCACCAAATCCCGAGGCATGCGGCTGATGTATTTATGCGACGGACCACTCCATGCGGCCGCCCATTTCATACGGCCGTACATCTTCATGCGGCTGTATCCTTTATGCGGCCGCATATCTTCATGCGGCTGCATCCTTTATGTGGCCGCCCATCAGCATGCTGCTGCCTATCCCCATGCGGCTGCCCATCTTCATGCGGCCGTTCATCCTCATACGGCCCACTCATATGCGGCTCTGCCAACAGACACATAGCACTTTTCACAACGATTGAGATATGTGGCAGTCTTATCCTCCTAGAATTGTAGGTGTTAACAAATTCTAACAAAATCAGATTTTCTGAAATCACCATAATTGCCCAGATCAAGCAAATTAGACACATGGCAAGCCATCACAAGTCGCGAATATTCATGGTAATCAATATTTATTGCCCACAGAGATTTGATGCAATGACTTTAATTGCTCAAATCTATTATATTCAAGATGACTGGCCCAGATTCATTGATCCTTAACCGCCGACTTTTGAGAATGGGCAATCATTACAAACCCTAATGATGCCCCCCACTCTTATAAATAGCAAGGTGTCATTCCCTTGCAAACCCCCCCGATCGGATCCAAAGAATCCGAGAGAGAATATACAGAGATCGAAAGGACAGAGGAACATATACAGAGAGAACAAGGTGAGCATTTCTTCATCAACGCCAAGTTGTTCTTCTCCAGAGCCAAGGCTGCACCCGATTGTCCAAGGAGTAAGGCAAAGCTGTCGTCGCTTTCCCGAGCCTCTATCGTCACCCCCCAGAATCTAAAATAAACAATTGTACTTAGATTGTTGTACCTAGGTTTTCGTCCCTAGGCTTTCTTTGTACAAGCGAATTTGTATTGTGAGTCTGAGTTCAGTCCTCCTATATAAATTGTTCTGTACTTTTACAATCAATAGCAAACACGATGGCGACTCTGCTGGGACAAACTTTTCCACGACTGAGAAGTTGGTGATGCAATCGGATGCAGCCAAACTTGGCTCCACGCAACAGAAGATGGTCGTCCGCTTCGACCAACAGGCGTTTGATGAAATGCTCTCCGACGGGAGTGCTGGCCCGGTCCAGAAGCAAACCCGCATAAAGAAGGCTCGCAGGGAGTGGAGGCCAAAATTATTTGCTCCTTCCCAGGCACTGGATGGAGTACTCTCTGCTACCCAACACGGCGAATGCGACTCATGCGGCCCCACGTCAAGCTATAGAGAACTCTACTGTCCCCAAATCCGGCAGATGAAAGCACTACGATGCTGGACTTGCAGGGACAAAGAGTGATTCTATGTGCTCCAGGAAGAAGTCGAACACTCATGCGGCCAAGATCGCCAGCCGCGTGCATGATGCTCATGCGGCTGAAACTGCCTGCCGTATGAAGAATATCCATGCGGCCAGAACTTCCAGCTGCATAAAGATTGTTGACTCCAGCCGCATACTGCATGCTCCACGCAGCTCAGGCTCAGTCTTCGATCGCCTCTCCTATGGTCATGATCTCTCATGTGCACAAGAGAATATGTCTGACTCTCTGCAGCATCACTTTGACACTTTCTACTATACACCTTCAGGCGCTCGAGTGAAGAAGTCAAGGGCAGCGCGAGCTCGGCGAGCTCAGTCGGCTGTCTCAACCTCTGACCATCCGAGCGCTCCACATACTGTTATGCGGGCCTCTGATGGGAAGTTGTACAGAACCACTCGAGTCCAGCCCCCGGCGGCAAACGGACATAGTGGTTCCCAAAAGTCTTCCAAAACCCAGAGAGCAAACATGGTCGTTCCAGACCCGTCTGACTTGCGTGAGGTTATCCTCCACAAATGCAAGGAAAGAAAAGAGGTCCCGGTATGCAAAGAGTCCTCCCACGGACATCACTGCATCCAAATCATTGCCAACTGCTGTTGCAACAACGCGATAGCAAGAGAAGACCGGCAATCTATTTTCCAAAGGCTGCAACAACCATGCTCAGAGGACGAAGCGCCTCCCGTCGTCTCTTGCAACTCCGCTCAAAAAATCTCCGCCGATGGGAGAGGGGAGAAGATAAACGTTTCCAGCCCGAAGATTTCAACCACTGTGACTAAGAAACTGTCGTCTAAACGGTTGTCACCACCGGAGTTTTCCAAGGTACCCGTTCGAAGACGAAATCTACTACAGTAGGAGATTCATCATCCACACCACTGGGGGTTACTGAAACATGGGGTAGCACTCCTCAAAATATCCACGATAATCTGATGTTCCACGGAGACGAGCCCGAGGAAACCACTCTCCCGTCAGATACAGCAGATGCCGACGTCCCCGAGGACGTCCACGACTCTCAAGATGAAGCAAGCTCTGAAGTTGGGGGTACTATTCCTTCTGAGTCCGAACCAGAGGAGAACATTTCTACATACCCCGATGACTTCTCGGTACAGGGGTGTGACTCAGAGGTCACGTCCTCCACCGTTCCTTCCATCTTCCCTCATGTAAGGACGGTGTTTATGACGGAAAACAACCAAGGTGGTTCCAGTAATCGCCAACGCATCTACACTCTGGAGGACATACTGTATGCCTTGGTCAAGTCGGTAGACGAGATGAATGCGGCTCTTCCAACTCTGCAAGGAGGGATGCTTGCCCAAACAAGCGCGGGTCCCGCGATCAATGCGGACTCAAATTCAGCGGCACCAAACTCGGGCAATAATCCTCCTGAAATGTCGGCTCCCACCGCTGCGGATGAGGCCAGAGAAACGAGATGAGAGGTCCAGGAGCTCCGAGCCATGTTTTACGCTCAAGAAACCTCTCAAGACCTCAGAATACGGCAACCATACCCTGCTGCATGGAGGGATGTCCCCTTCCCACCAAGATATAAGCCGGTCAACATCAATCCCTATGATGGCAAGACCTCCGCGAGTCGGCACATCACTTACTTCGAGGTCACCACCGACCATCTGCCCAATGACGATGCCATCCTTACGCGATTATTCATCGGGGCATTGGAAGGGGTCGCCTTCGACTGGTACCGCAACCTGCCAGACAACTGCATCCACTCCTTCGCCAGCTTCAAGCGCATGTTCTTGGAGAGATTCTACAAAGTAGGATAGGACGTCACAATGCCCACCCTCATGGACGTCGTCCAAGGAGAGAAAGAGCTGACAAGGAACTATATTGAACAGTTTTGCCAAACCACAATAAAATTGCCGTCTGGTAATCCGGATTCCTCCTTAATTAAAATTTACCAAAAGAGACTGCTCCCAACAATCAGTCTCTGGATGTGCGAAAGTCAATTTAAGGACTGGAAGACGTTTATCATCAGTGCCACTAGCGCCGAAGAACGGTTGAAGAAGGCTCACCAATTGGGATTGCACATCTCAGAGGGAGAGGACAAGGGCAAGCGCCCGAATACCAACAGCAACAATGGTGGTAACTCCTCCAACAATCGGGACAGCAAGGGCAAGCAGGCTATGGTGGCCGACACAGCCCAGCAGCCTGAGTCAAAACCAGCAGATAAACAATGGCCGCAAATGACCTACTCCTTCGAAGATGGCCACGTCAAGCCCATCTTGGACATGCTCATACAAGAAGACAGAATTCAGCTCCCTCCACCAAGACGGGAACCTCGGCTGGCAGAAATGGAGAGCCCAAAGTACTGCCATTACCACTGCTACATCCACCATGCTACACACGACTGCTACCAACTGAAACGATACATCCAATATCTCATCGATTCGAATGCTCTGCCATTGATTTCGAAAAGGTAATCGTGGCAGCCAATATGGTGTCAGTATAATTTGGCAGCTTCCCTCCAATGGAGGCTCAGGACGACGTGATACCCATCCCCCTAGCGACGATGGAGATTGCTCATCTTCTACCTCCTCGGGATCAGACTGCTGGTCTAGTGCCCCTCACCACATCATGGGAGGAGATCATGTGGGTCCATCCGGACCTGGTACTTGAGGTGACTCAGTCCACACCACCTTCCATTCGCAAGAAGAAGAGTAGAAAAGTCAGATCCTGTCGCACAATCTCGACAGATGTCGAAGAAGTCACAGCTGTCGTTATCCGATCTGGGGCACAATCCTAACCGGTGGCTGATAACTCGGCTGAAGATCATCAGCCAGCTACCGATGACACTCCAGGAAAGTCTCAGCCTCCGACGACCGACAAGCCTAGACCGAAGGTGACTCGCTTTGACAAATCCCTCCGAAAAGAGGCACCTCAGGGCTGGAGAGGCCCTACAACTTTAACATCTTGGCGCAATTGGCCAACACACCAGCCAAATTGTCATTATACGAGCTCCTGAGGCTCTCAAAGGATGTTCGTGCGGCTTTAAGCGATGTACTCCAAAATACCGACGCATATCTGGCTCAGGTCAACCTCACGGGAGAGAGCCCGCCTGCAAATCTCCAAGACAGCGCTTGCACAGGAGCGATGCCCAATATTGTTTTTACTTCGCAGGATATGTTCATCAAAACCAATCTGCACGATCGTCCGTTATACTACACTGGATACATCGGGGACGTAAAGGAGGACCGGATGCACATTGATCCTGGCTCTTCCATAAGCATCATCCCGAAGGGTCTGTTACATCATCTCCGTATTCCTATGTATCGCCTGACGCCAACAAGCACCGCCATCAGCGGTTTCAATTCTGGCAGGAGCTACACAATTGGAAAGATTCGCTTGAAGTGCCAAATTGGCGATCTTCAGTCAGAAGTGACCTGTTACGTCATAGATACGGATACTTCATACAATATCCTCCTGGGACGCACTTGGATACATGATTATATGATCGTACCTTCCACGCTGCACCAGTGCTTCAAGTATGTCGACAAGCATGGCTTCGTAAGGACAGAATTTGCCGACATCGATCCCTTCAAAGGGGTCAAGTCCTACTACTCGGATTTTTGCCTACACGAGAAGTCGAAGAGGCACATGTATAAAGATGTACAAGCTCGAACTGAGACGGCCTCAGGATCAGAAGAACCTCTGACGATCCACCTTCAAGCTCGCAAACCTGGCAAATCTGTACCCCTCACGGCCGCTCTGCGTAAGTACGTAATCAGCCTCTCGGCACAAGAAGGACAAATGACAATCCGACTGCCAAGGTCCGGCCAAGCGCCAAGACCCACAACGGAGCTACTAACAATCAGACTACCGAGAGTCGGCCAGCCACAAGCAGAGAAGCTCAAACCCTCTGACAAGCCAATGGCGATACGTCTTTCCAAGAAGAATCGTTACCCCAATGCAAAGTCTGGGGCTTCTAGCGAACCAACAACTCCCGGCCCAGCACCAAGTACCAAACTGGGGGTCGCTAGTTTGCCAACAACTCCACATTCGGCTCCACCAACAGAACCCCTGATGATCAAGCTGCCCAAGTCATCCTCTCAGTCTTCATTTATACAGAGGGTGGACGAAGAAGAACCGGAACTGGCCAAGTATGTGACTGCCCATACTGATGTTTCCTCCGCAGATGATGTAATCTCGCTAGAAAAGATACCTTACTTCATCAATAAAGGGCTATCTTTGAACTACCTCGAGCTTAATAAGCTTTGTACAATGTATGCTATGGAACACGGTATAGACACTCACCTACACACACAGGTGACAAATGTTTACACCGCAAACTAGCTTACTCCAGTGGAAGACGCTTACCGCATAATCGAGGGAGGGGACCATCCAATCGTCTTCGGCCGGAATGACGATCCACAGCCCTTTACCATAGAGAAGGTCGATCTCGAATCAGATGCCGGAAGACTGCCTCTGTATCTCTATAGCCCCCAATCCAAATACCTCATGCAAAAATGGGGGTATGATCTGGAGACTAAGCCAGGCTTGAACTACGGTACCGGTCGACGATTACCTTTAAAGCTGCCAGTCCCAGCTGGCAAACCACGGGACTACTACAGCAAGACCCGATGTGGATTAGGGTATGTTACGCCCATAACGACCCCTGAAAGTTCAGATGAGGAATGCGACTGGCATTCACATTCAACCGGGTCACCAACTTCTGATTCGTATACCAGCATCGGAGACGTATTCAGACAAGTCCTGTCAGTCAATAGGTCATTCGCCGACGCTTACGAAGAAGATGAAGACATTCCTGGAATCCTCAAGTTAGAGTCGTGGGCCCAACAGCTGGATGCACAATGGGAAAAATGGTTCGAACAAAGAGAACCTCCTACTGAAGATGAGGTTATACAGGTCGACCTCGGCAGCGAATCTTCTCCAAAACCAATCTTCGTCAGTAAAAGCCTAACATACGAAGAGCGAGAATCGCTACTGGAACTTGTCAAAGAATATATTGATGTGTTCGCCTGGAGCTATGAAGACATGCCAAGACTAAACCTCGAGGTTGCCCTTCACAAGCTCAACATTCGGCCAGATGCAAAGCCGGTCAAACAACAACAGCGACGCTTCCGCCTGGGCATCATGGATGAGATCGAAGCTGAAGTCAACAAACATATACCCAGCGGCTTCATTCGTGAAGAACAACATCCAGACTGGCTCGCCAACATAGTACCGGTCCTCAAGAAGAATGGAAAGATTCGAATTTGCATCGACTTCCGCAATCTGAACGAGGCATGTCCTAAAGATAAATTTCCCCTCCCTATCACAGACATCATGATTGACAACACATGCGGCTTCGAACGCATGTCATTCATGGATGGTTTCTCGGGGTACAACCAAATCAAGATGACTCCTGACGACGAAAAGCATACATCATTCCGAACATCGATTGGCACATATTGCTACACAGTCATGCCTTTCGGTTTAAAGAATACTGGCGCCACATATCAATGAGCCATGAGTATCATCTTCAGAGACTACTTGCGCAAGACTTGTCACGCCCCAGAACCAGAATACTGGAGAGCGGGGGCAGACATAGCCAGCTACGTATATTGAAATGAAAACCACCTCGATATACGGTCATGGCTGTCTAGATATATGAGGGTTTACTACAAGCCAACAGTCTCTTATGGTCATGAACAAGCCTAATGTCTCAATCACAAGCAAGTAAGTCAGGTCGCAAGATGTATGATCATTAAATATACAATAATAAGGTGTCCCAAATATTACATATTCAGCTGATCATGAAGCTAGTCATTACAAAATGTTAGGACTAGCAAGAGTTTAGTCGTACATGATCAACCCTAGGATTTGTTAATCATGTTTACAGCCAGTAGGCAGACAGTAAGTAAAAGTGCATCGAGCTAACAGGTGCTCGTCGGCTAAACGCCTCAAAAGAATAACTTTACAATAGAGTGAGCGAAACAAAATAGAAAACCCACTCGTAGCCCGGGTTCCTTCTAGTCGCAACCATTGGACTGGAAGTTTAGTAGATCCTCGGGAGCTGCTCCGAAATCTGGCCACACAAAACCAGCCGGGTCAACCCCAGAAAGAGCAAGTGCCACAAGGGGGCCACAAAATAAGAACAAAAGCCAGCAATCAACACAAAAAAATTTAATATAAAATTTAGAATTTACGAAAACATGGCAGGGTGATATACGACGAGATAACCATGAAACTATTCAGACAGCCAGGTTACAACCCGTAAACCAAACAAGGACCGGGGTTGTAACCCTTTGTCTGAACAGAACTTGGTTTCCCACCATTTATCGGTAAGATATTAATACAAGAATCAAGACAGGAAGCAATCTTGTACTGGATCAAGACATGGCTAAACTGGTTATACCTCATTCAATCAATCACGGCCAAGCAGATACTAAGGCTTACTACTTTAACTAATTAGGGTTATCACAGGCCTAATTACTAACAAGATGCAGTGAGATTGTTCCATAGCCACAAGCCCTGCAGACCATCCAGGTTACCCAGGTCGAAAATTAGGGGTTGAATTCAGGTGGGTACATCGCCCGGGAGACAAATGTACCCTTATGTGACTTAGAGGGTGCAACACTCGACGGTGTGTTGGAAATGTGCCCTACTCGACGGCAGGCTACAGATCCCAAGAGCGCCCAGGTAACGAGATTGCCGGTAGCTGTGTCATCTCTTCATGACTACTGAGTTATTCTAGTTATTAACCTTAATCTATTTTAGTAGGTGCTCCTGACCGTGGTACTCAAGAGTCCCATCCTAGACATGATGTAAGACAGGACAAGTGGATTTAATAAGCAAGCAAGAAAGAACTACCTACGGTGTCAAGGCAGGTCAAGTTAAGTTAGCCGTCGCAACATCATTAAGTTATCAAGTCATGCTACAAGTCAGGAGTGCGCCGCCACGGGCCACTATCAAGTTATCAAGTCACAAGGATTAATTACAAGTTACAAGTTAGGTGTGCACCCCACTGGGTCACTAGCAAGGAGATCAGAGGATACCAAAATCATAATCCACAGAAAACCATACTAGTCATAAACAATTACTTGAAAACCGTATTAGGCCGTGTCGGGTCAAGATAGTCGTGCTGTGTTGAACAGATCTCAGGAAAAACTCAATCCACAAACAAAGAAACCAAGTCGAGAAATAAAACCAATACTCCTAGAGCCAATGGGTTAAGCAAGGGGTTCAGGGTGCAGCGTACGCACAAGGGCACGCACAGCATACACACAAAAGCACGCACGCAGAAGAGCTAAAGTACGCACGCAGGAGAGCTGCGTACGCGAAAAGACACGCACGCAGGAGAGCTGCGTACGCAAAAAGACACGTACGCAGGAGAGCTGCGTACGCAAAAAGTCACGCACGCAGGAGAGCGGGGTACGCGAAAAGTTACGCACGCAGGAGAGCTGCGTACGCGTAAAAACACGCACACAGAAGAGCTGCGTACGCACAAAAGCACGCACGCAGGGGAGCTGCGTACGCGAAAAGTCACGTATGCAGGAGAGCTGCGTACGCGAAAAGTCACGCACGCAGGAGAGCTGCGTACGCGAATAGTCACGCACGCAGGAGAGCTGCGTACGCGTAAAAACATGCACGCAGGGGAAAGGGTCTTCTTCTCCATGGCTGAGAAGAAACTCCCATGGCTCCAAAACTTCAAAGCTTCACAACTTGGCCATCCGAACTCCAAATTCGAATTTCCAAAGTTCCAACCAGGATGGAATTGAACTCTCTTCCACATGGAAACATGAAAACCCATAAAAATCCAACCTAAATAGATCAAAATCATGCAAAACCAAAAATAGGAAAAACTTAGATCTAGAACAATAGAGACTCCAAATCACAAAATGCTAAGTTTTAATGTTGATCACCATGTCCTAATCTAGCAAATGGACAAATAAAAGAAGGTTCTCATGTGGGGGCAAGGTGCACTTGCCTATGGGTGGGTGTTGTGTAGAGGAAGGAGAAGAGTGTTGTATAGAGGAAGGAGAAGAAGAAATTAATGGAGGTTTATGAGGAGAGAGAAAAAGTTGGTGGAGTTTTAAAGAGGGTGGGATGTGGTGTGTTTAGGGTGGAGCATAGGCTAAGGTGTTCCAATACATAATAAACCAAACTAAACCAATCCAATTAAAATCGAGCCATGCCAAAATTCGATATGAGTATAAATACGAAATACGGGAAATACGGAAAATGAGGGTGACAACTCTACCAACCTTAAAAGAATTTCGTCCTCGGAATTTAATCAAGGAGCTAGAGATTGTCACGACAAGCTACATTAAGCACAGGCAAGTTACACTAAGCAGTTCAATCATACAATCATACAATGCAAGCAAGGAAGGAAAAACGTAAGGCATAAGAAAGATATTATACCTCACGAGTCAAACAGGTAGGGATATCGCGATCGGATGTCGTCCTCACGCTCCCACGTTGACTCACCTAGAGAGTGATGACCCCAAGCAACACGGACTAATTTAATAGTCTTGTTCTTGAGTATCTTCTCCCTCCGGTCCAATATAGACACGGGCCTCTCCTCATACGAAAGGTTGGTACCAACAACCAATTCCGAATGGTCTAGGATGTGGCTCGGGTCCGGAATATACCGTCGTAATTGGGACACATGGAATACATCATGCACCCCACTTAGCGACGGCGGAAGAGCGAGATGATAGGATACATCTCCTACTCGCTCTAGAATATCGAACGACCCTATATACCTAGGACTAAGCTTTCCCCGCACGCCAAAGCGAATGACGCCGCGGTTAGGTGAGATCCTAAGGAATACATGGTCGCCGACAGCAAATTCTAAGGGACGCCGATGAGCATCGGCCCAATGGCGCTGGCGGTCCTGGGCAACTCGGAGGTGATCTCTGACCTTCCTGACCACTTCAACCGTCTGGGAAATCAATTCGGGTCCGAGTATCTGCCTTTCCCTGACATCGTCCCATGCTAGCGGGGATCTGTATTTCCTACCATAAAGAGCCTCGAAGGGTGCCATCTGGATACTGGCCTGATAACTGTTGTTGTACGAGAATTCCACCAGGTATAGATGATTCTTCCATGAACCACCGAAGTCAGGGGTACAAGATCTCAACATATCTTCAAGGGTCTGGATTGTGCGCTCTGATTGACCATCCGTCTGCGGGTGATAAGCTGAGCTGAATTGAAGGCGAGTCCATAAACTCTTCTGTAAGCTGCGCCAAAAGTGTGATATGAATCTTGAATCCCTGTCCGAGGTGATGCTGACTGGCACACCGTGAAGCCTGACGATCTGCCTGAGATACATCTCTGCTAACTGCACCG
Source organism: Iris pallida (assembly GCA_029216955.1). Classification (NCBI taxonomy): domain Eukaryota; kingdom Viridiplantae; phylum Streptophyta; class Magnoliopsida; order Asparagales; family Iridaceae; genus Iris; species Iris pallida. Next base: position 7,669,245 of record JANAVB010016196.1, on the reverse strand, counting down.
TCGACTGTCCAACTCTGAATGGGAGAAAGTGTGCCACCTTGGTAAGCCTGTCCACAATTACCCAAATTGCATCTCTGTCGGCTGAAGATCTGGGCAATCCGGTTACGAAATCCATGGTTATATGTTCCCATTTCTATTCTGGGATCGGTAAGGGTTGAAGAAGTCCAGCGGGCCTCTGATGTTCAGCTTTAACCTGTTGGCAAACCAAACACCGAGAGACAAACCGGGCTATCTCCCTCTTCATGCCATTCCACCAGAAATGCTGACGAATATTACGGTACATCTTCGTACCCCCCGGATGAATAGAAAATTGTGAACTGTGGGCTTCTGCCATGACTTCCTGTCTGATATCTCCACTGGGTACACAAAGACGAGTGCCGTGCCGAAGTATACCGTCTTCATGGATACATAACTCTGGCCTTCTTCCTGCTTCACACTCTGATCTGAGTCGCTGGATCTTGGAATCTGTTGACTGCGCCACCCAAATTCTCTCAACTATGCTGGACTGAACCTGAAGACTGGCCATCAATGCCATGCTGGTTGGAAGAACCACTTCAATTCCCATCTTCTGAAGATCTGCCAATAAGTTTGGTTGCGCCGTCAGGAGATAAACTCCGGCTCTCCTGCTCAATGCATCTGCTACAACGTTGGCCTTCCCGGGATGATACTGCAAATCCACATCATAGTCCACCAGTAGATCGAGCCATCTTCTCTGCCGCATATTAAGGTCCTTCTGGATGAAAACATACTTCAGGCTCTTATGATCAGTAAAGATCTCCACTCTATCTCCGTACAAGTAGTGTCTCCACAACTTCAAAGCAAATAATACCGCCGCCAATTCCAAGTCGTGGGTCGGGTAATTCTTTTCATGATCACGTAGTTGACGTGACGTATAAGATATTACCTTCCCATGTTGTATCAAGACACACCCCAATCCTCTGCCTGAAGCGTCGCAATAAACTATGAATCCTCCGGTCCCATCTGGAAGGGTGAGAATGGGAGCCGTTATCAAACGTCGCTTCAACTTCTCAAATGATTCCTGACACTCTGCTGTCCAAACAAACGACACATCCTTGCGGGTCAACTGGGTCATCGGTGCTGAAATCCTTGCAAAATCTGAAACGAACCGCCGGTAGTAGCCGGCCAATCCAAGGAAACTGCGAACCTCTGCCACTGAGATGGGTACCGGCCATGACTCGATAGCCACAATTTTCTGGGATCCACTTCCACTCCTTCTCGGGTAATGATGTGACCCAAGTATGATATACGATCGAGCGAGAACTCGCATTTACTGAACTTGGCGTACAACTGATGCTCCCTAAGCGTCTGGAGGACGACTCTGAGATGCTGCTCATGCCCTGCTTCACTCTTGCTGTAGACCAGGATGTCATCTAGGAACACGATCACAAATTGATCCAAGTAAGGCATAAAAATGCGATTCATGAGGTCCATGAATACAGCCGGCACATTGGTCGCTCCAAAGGGCATAACAAGGAACTCCCAATGTCCATACCTTGATCTGAATGCTGTCTTCGGGATGTCCTGCTCTCTGACTCTGATCTGGTGGTATCCCGACCGCAAGTCGATCTTCGAGAACACTGAAGCCCCTCTGAGTTGATCAAACAAGTCATCTATCCTCGGAAGAGGGTATCTGTTCTTGATTGTCACCGAATTCAAGGGACGATAATCAACACATAGCCTGGACTTACCATCCTTCTTTTTCACAAGAAGCATCGGGGCTCCCCAAGGCGATCCACTTGCACGGATGAATCCCTTGGTCCTCAGTTCTTCAATCATCTTATATAAAATTTCCAACTCTGAAGGTGCCATCCTGTAGACTCGCTCTGATACTGGTGCTGTCCCGGGAATCAAGTCTATAGCGAACTCAATCTCCCGTTCTGGCGGCATCCCTGGAAGCTCCTCTGGAAAGACATCTGGAAACTCTTCAACTATCCGGGGTAACTGTACTGCTGCTACTGCCATCCGCAATGCTGGGGAAGATGGCTCCACTGCGCCTCTGGAAAACGAAAACTCTGGCTCACCGGGGATACTAAAGACAACTCTGCCAATATGGCAGTCTATCCTAGCATACTGGTTCCTCAACCAATCCATGCCTAGGACTACATCATAGTCTGCCATAGGAAACTCTATGAACCTAGCGGGGAACTCCCTACCGCTAACTACGATCCGACACGAGAAAAACACTCGATCTACTCCCACAAGACCATTACCAGTAAGTATATTGAGTCTCACTGATAATGACTCGAGCTCCAATCCTATCCGTGTCGCGAATCGTGCAGACATAAATGAATGCGATGCACCAGAATCAAATAATACAGACGCTGGAGAGAAGTTGACGAGAATAGTACCTGCCACAACCTCACCTGGTGCAACTTCTTCTTCCATAGCCATCATCATGGCCTGACCTTGTCCTCTGGCTGCTGGTCCCCTCTGCTGGAAACCTCTCTGCCTATTCTGGATCTGAGCCCGGGCTTGTGCATACTGCTGAGGGTGTTGTTGCTGGAATGCCTGAAACTGAGGCGGCAAGGGCCTCGAAGACTGATACTGCTGCTGCTGAACAGGTACTGGGGCCGGTCCTCTCACCGAAAAGCTAGAAGGGTTGGATGCTGATGAACCACCCCTACTCGGGCAGGCCCCTATCCTATGATCTGCTGCTCCACAAGCCAGGCATAATCTCTGCGCCCTGCGACAGTCTGCCACCACATGCCCTGGCTTCCCGCAATGAGAACATCCCATCGTAGAAGTCTGCTTCTGCTTCTGCTGCTGTGGGTACGTCGGGGTCGAATGCTGAACCGACGTTACTGAGGCCGCCCGCCTCAGAGTTCCAATGGTCAATCCCCTAGCTGCCGGGGCTGGAGCTGATGATTGGTGCATCTGACTGTGGGACCGCTTCCTACCTCCGGTCCTATCCACGATCCTCTGGAAGGTGTACTCATGCCTCCTAGCTGCTCTCAAGACTGCATCGAACGTCTTATGCTTGAACTGCACAACCGCCAACAAGATCTCCAAATGCAGTCCCTGCTGGAACCGCTGGGCCCTATCAAACTCGGTCGCCACCAAGGTGGGGTTAAACCTACTGAGTCTAGAAAACTCTGATGCATAACTGTCGACTGTTCTGCCTCCTTGCTTCAAGTTGGTAAATCTGGTCTGCAGGTCGTACCGAGCCACAGCATCCAAATACTTTGCCTGGAATCTCTCTCTAAACACTACCCAAGCAATGGGTGCCACTAATCCCATGGCTTGTGCCGCCCACCAACTGCGAGCCAAGTTCAACAACTGCAGGCATACCACCGCCACCTTCTCATTTTCAGGTATCCTAGCTGCTTCCAGAATCACCTCGGTATCCTAAAGCCATGCATTCGCGGTAATCGCATCCTCGGTGCCGTCGAAGAAGGGAGGGTTCAATCGCTTGAAGCTGTTAGCCGCCTGGTTCCCTAGATGTCCGCCTCGGGTCAAAGTATCTTGAACTGTTTGGTGCAGGGCGTCGCTTGGACGATCCTGGGAAGCTATCAAGGTTCTGATGAGGCCTACTAAGGTACCATCATCTGGCTCTGCGGGCTGGACGGGCCGAACTGGTAACTCTCCTCCAGTAGCACAACTCTGGAGGCGACTCCGGAATGCTGGGCTTGATTTCCAGGTTGCTGCTGGTCCACGGGAGGTGCTCCTCCTTGCTGATCGGCAGGGTCAGGTACAATACCGCTGAGGAAGATAACACAGTGAAACAATAAGGAAGGACCAGAACAGATCAACGATACAAGTATGTAATCAGGGCAAAAATTTCAGGGATTTGAAAATACGGGCGGAGATCAAGGGCGAATACTGATTGAAACATCTATTCGGTAAACCCTCACATTTCTTGATTGACAAGACCTGCATGGGCCACCACTTAAACCATGTCACGCCCCAGAACCAGAATACTGGAGAGCGGGGGCAGACATAGCCAGCTATGTATATTGAAATGGAAACCACCTCGATATACGGTCACGGCTGTCTAGATATATGAGGGTTTACTACAAGCCAACAGTCTCTTATGGTCATGAACAAGCCTAATGTCTCAATCACAAGCAAGTAAGTCAGGTCGCAAGATGTATGATCATTAAATATACAATAATAAGGCGTCCCAAATATCACATATTCAGCTGATCATGAAGCTAGTCATTATAAAATGTTAGGACTAGCAAGAGTTTAGTCGTACATGATCAACCCTAGGATTTGTTAATCATGTTTACAGCCCGTAGGCAGACAGTAAGTAAAAGTGCATCGAGCTAACAGGTGCTCGTCGGCTAAACGCCTCAAAAGAATAACTTTACAATAGAGTGAGCGAAACAAAATAGAAAACCCACTCGTAGCCCGGGTTCCTTCTAGTCGCCACCATTGGGCTGGAAGCTTGGTAGATCCTCGGAAGCTGCTCCAAAATCTGGCCACACAAAACCAGCTGGGTCAACCCCAGAAAGAGCAAGTGCCACAAGGGGGCCACGAAATAAGAACAAAAGCCAGCAATCAGCACACGAAAATTTAATATAAAATTTAGAACCTGGCAGGGTGATATACGACGAGATAACCATGGAACTATTCAGATAGCCAGGTTACAACCCGTAAACCAAACAAGGACCGGGGTTGTAACCCTTTGTCTGAACAGAACTTGGTTTCCCACCATTTATCGGCAAGATATTAATACAAGAATCAAGACAAGAAGCAATCTTGTACTGGATCAAGACATGGCTAAACTGGTTATACCTCATTCAATCAATCACGGCCAAGCAGATACTACGGCTTACTACTTTAACTAACTAGGGTTATCACAGGCCTAATTACTAACAAGATGCAGTGAGATTGTTCCACAGCCACAAGCCCTGCAGACCATCCAGGTTATCCAGGTCGAAAATTAGGGGTTAAATTCAGGTGGGTACATCGCCTGGGAGACAAATGTACCCTTAGGTGACTTAGAGGGTGCAACACTCGACGGTGTGCTGGAAATGTGCCCTACTCGAAGGCAGGCTACAAATCCCAAGAGCGCCTAGGTAACGGGATTGCCTGTAGCTGTGTCATCTCTTCATGACTACTGAGTTATTCTAGTTATTAACCTTAATCCATTTTAGTAGGTACTCCTGACCGTGGTACTCAGGAGTCCCATCCTAGACATGATGCAAGACAGGACAAGTGGATTTAACAAGCAAGCAAGAAAGAACTACCCACGGTGTCAAGGCAGGTCAAGTTAAGTTAGCCGTCACAACAACATTAAGTTATCAAGTCATGCTACAAGTCAGGAGTGCGCCGCCACGGGCCACTATCAAGTTATCAAGTCACAAGGATTAATTACAAGTTACAAGTTAGGTGTGTACCCCACTGGGTCACTAGCAAGGAGATCAGAGGATACCAAAATCATAATCCACAGAAAACTGTACTAATCATAAACAATTACTTGAAAACCGTGTTAGGCCGTGTCGGGTCAAGATAGTCGTGCTGTGTTGAACAGATCTCAGGAAAAACTCAATGGGTTAAGCAAGGGGTTCAGGGTACAGCGTACGCACAAGGGCACGCACAGCGTACGCACAAAAGCACGCACGTAGGAGAGCTAAAGTACGCAAACAGGAGAGCTGCGTACGCAAAAAGACACGCACGCAGGAGAGCTGCGTACGCAAAAAGACACGCACGCAGGAGAGCTGCGTACGTGAAAAGTCACGCAAGCAGGAGAGCGGCGTACGCGAAAAGTCACGCACGCAGGAGAGCTGCGTACGCGTAAAAACACGCACACAGAAGAGCTGCGTACGCACAAAAGCACGCACGCAGGGGAGCTGCGTACGCGAAAAGTCACGCACGCAAGAGAGTTGCATACGCGAAAAGTCACGCACGCAGGAGAGCTGCGTACGCGAAAAGTCACGCACGCAGGAGAGCTGCGTACGCGTAAAAACACGCACGCAGGGGAAAGGGTCTTCTTCTCCATGGCTGAGAAGAAACTCCCATGGCTCCAAAACTTCAAAGTTCCAACCAGGGTGGAATTGAACTCTCTTCCACATGGAAACATCAAAACCCATAAAAATCCAACCTAAATAGATCAAAATCATGCAAAACCAAAAATAGGGAAAACTTTGATCTAGAACAATGGAGACTCCAAATCACAAAATGCTAAGTTCTAATGTTGATCACCATGTCCTAATCTAGCAAATGGACAAATAAAAGAAGGTTCTCATGTGGTGGCAAGGTGCACTTGCCTATGGGTGGGTGTTGTGTAGAGGAAGGAGAAGAGTGTTGTGTAGAGGAAGGAGAAGAAGAAATTAATAGAGGTTTATAAGAAGAGAAAAAGTTGGTAGAGTTTTAAAGAGGGTAGGATGTGGTGTGTTGAGGGTGGAGCACAGGCTAAGGTGTTCCAATACATAATAAACCAAACCAAACCAAACCAAACCAATCCAATTAAAACCGAGCCATGCCAAAATCTGATACGAGTATAAATACGAAATACGGGAAATACGAAAAATGAGGGTGACAAGACTGTTGAGTGCTATGTTGATGACAACGTCATTAAGAGTCGCTATAAGGGAGACCATCTGCAGGATCTGAGGACGGTATTCGACCTGATGCGAGCACACAACCTGAAGATGAATCCCACAAAATCCTTCTTGGGCGTATCCAGCGAAAAATTCCTGGGTTTTATTATGACTGCCTAGGGAATTCATATAGATCCAGAGAAGACGAAGGCAATTATGGAGATGGGTCCCCCGAGAAATCTTCGCGAACTCAGAGGCCTTCAAGGGAGGCTAGCTTACATCAGGTGGTTCATTTCTAACCTTTTCGGGCGATGTCAGCCATTCACCCATCTCATGAAGAAAGGCGTCTCGTTCGTATGGGATGAAGAATGCCAACGTGCCTTCGACAGCATCAAAGAATATTTATGGAACCCTCCAGTCCAGGTGGCCCCAATTTTTGGAAAACTATCTTGCTATATATACGAGCAATGGAGCACTCCCTCGGCACTCTGCTAGCACAAAACAACGATGCAGGACATGAACAAGCTATATATTACCTCAGCCGAATGATGATCGGGCCAGAGCACAGATATACTGCCGTGGAGAAGGAATGCCTCGCCCTGGTGTTCGCCATTCAAAAGACGCGGCACTATGTCAGGGGGCAAACCATAGATGTTATCTCGCAAGTCAACCCTCTCAGGGTCCTTATGACTAAACCAGGGGCACTCAGCTCCCGTCTCGCCACATGGGCAATATTGTTGTCTCCATATCATATGGTCTTCGTTCCGCAAAAAGCTGTTAAAGGTCAAGCTCTAGCAGACTTTTTTGCAGCCCACCCAGGCTCAGAGTCCCCCAGAGTATATGAAGGAATCCCAGATAAGGTCGCCGACTCATATGTGGCCTTCCATGATGATATATGGCGAATGTTCTTCGACGGCGCTTCGAGAACTGGACCCAAGGGCAACATCGTCGTTGGAGTCGGGGTGGTATTGATTTCTCCTTCCGGACTAGTGATCAATCGCGCTTACTCTCTCACGGAACCCTGCTCTAACAATGTGGCCGAGTATAACGCTTTGATCATTGGCCTCCAACTTGCAAGGGAGCTGGGGGTAGAATATCTTGATGTATACGGAGATTTACAGTTAATCGTCAATCAGATCCGGGGTTCATATGAAATCCGCCATGAAGACATGATCCCCTATCACCAAATAGCGATCAACATTATTTTGTCATTTGAGGGATTCTTCATTGAACACGTTCCCAGACTCCAAAATATCGAAGCCGATGTCCTAGCAGGCCTTGCCGCTTCCCTAGCAGTGCCAAACCATATTCATCATTCGGTTGACGTGATAGGCCACAAACTGGTCTGTCCCAAGAACAACGTTCAATTCGTGGCGAGTTATTCCGCTCAGACGATCGATGAAGCGCCAGACTGGAGACAACCATTCATAGACTTCGAAGTCTACGACATCCTGCCCGAGAACCCAAAGGAAGCCACTTCCATAAGAAGGCATTCTCTCAGATTCTTCTACGATACAGAGACGAAAATGCTGTATCGGCGATCTTACGATAGGTTATTGCTTCGGTGTCTGTCAAACGCATAAGCCAAAGAAGCCGTACGTGAAGCTCCTGACGGTGTCTGTGGGGCCCATCAGCCTGGCCCTAAATTGCGAGACCGTCTTCGCCGAATGGGCTACTACTGGCCCATGATGGTAGCAGATGCGATAGACTATACAAGAAAGTGCAAAGCCTGCCAAGTCCACGTGGACTTCATCCCCCAGCCATCCGAGTTTCTACATCTGACAGTGGCATCCTGGCTATTTGAAGCATGGGGAATGGACATCATCGGTCCGATTACTCCACATTCCTTCCGAGGACATCGCTTTATACTCGCAATCACGGATTACTTCTCCAAATGGGCGGAAGCTGTTCCGCTCGCAGAAGTAAAGACTTCAAACGTAATCAGTTTCCTCAAGCATCACGTCATCTATTGCTTTGGACTGCCCCGAAGGATCATCCACGATAATGGTCCGCAGTTCGCAAGCCATGCCTTCTATTGCTTCTGCGACAAGCATCACATCCAGAATATTGCTTCAACACCATACAATCCGACAGCGAATGGTTTGGCAGAAGCATTCAACAAAACCATCATCAAGTTACTCAAAAAGTTTATGTCTTCCAAGAAATGCGACTAGAACGAGAGGCTTGGTGAATGCTTATGGGCGTACCGTACTACAGTCCGAACAGCCACCGGAAACACACTATTCTTCCTGGTATACGGGAGTGAGACAGTTCTCCCATTGGAGGCTCAAATCCCCTCGCACCGCGGTGCTCTCACTTACCAATTGACGACGGACGATAACTACCGTCGTCGGCTACAAGAGTTGGAGGCCTTAGATAAAAAATGCCTACTGGCTCAGCAACGGATCAAGCTATACAAAGAACGCATCTCCTGAGCCTTCAACAAGAAGGTTAAAATCAGAACATTCCAAGTAGGAGATCTCGTTCTGGCAGTTCGGAGGCCGATGGTTATGACTTACAAAACCGCCGGCAAGTTCCAGCCAAAGTGGGAAGGCCCGTTTATCATTGAGACCGTATTCTCCAACGGTGCTTACCGCCTCGCAAAACAAAACGGAGACTTGCTCATGTTGCCCGTCAATGGCAAGTTCCTGAAGAAATATTATGTCTAAACGACATTTTCCAGATCATCGAGTCATGTACCCGTTGGTACTGCTGAACTCATATTCACAAAATTACAGATTATCGAGTCATGTACCCGCTGGTACCGCTGAACTCACATTCACAAAATTCCAGATTGCTGAGTTATGTACCCTCCAGTACCGCTGAACTCACATTCTCCAAATCCTAAATGTCTAGTTATGTACCCTCCGGTACCGCTGAACTCACATTCTCCAAATCCTAAATATCGAGTTATGTACCCTCCGGTACCGCTGAACTCACATTCTCCAAATCCCAAATACCGAGTTATGTACCCTTCGGTACCACTGAACTCACATCCTTCTTCCACTAATATCCCAGATTATCAAGTTATGTAACCTCCGGTACCGCTGAACTCCCACTTTGATTCCAAATATCCGGGATTGTCGAGTTATGTACCCGCAGGTACCCTTGAACTTACATTCCGGTCGCTCTTTTAGGTAGTAAGTCATGTATGACCATACCTTTGAACTTTTCTTCCTGAAAGAGCTCATTCCTCATGATCCACTACCCGCACTCTCAGTGCACAAAAATGGGTAACAGATCCACAAATTCCTAAAATGACCATGTCGATGTTACCTCTGAGTCGTCTCACTTCCGCCAAAAACAAATCACCCCTCTACATAGAACTTCCATGTCCTCATACCTCTGAGTCGTTCTATGTACCCCCCTTCATGGAGCCCACTCCAACCATGTCCTCATTACCTCTGAGTAGGAAGGCTCCATCGAAGAAACCCTCATGCTTGCCATGTCTTCATTACCTCTGAGTAAGTATGTTGGTTCCCTTTCGACTTATTATTCGTACCTACAACCGGAGTACGCCAAGGTTAGTAAGTCCACAAATATCCTCCGTTGAATCCACTCCTGCCATGTCCTCATTACCTCTGAGTAGGAAGATTCTGCGGTGAAAAAACCCTCATGCTTGCCATGTCCTCACTACCTCTGAGTAAGTATGTTGGTTCCTCTACATCCTATTATCCGTATCCTAAGCCAGAGTACGCCAAGGATAATAGGCCCACAAATGTCCTTTGCTAAGTCTCTTAGTACAGGCCCATCGTCTCTCATCATGCTCCGGGAGCCCAGCGGCTCCATGGCATTCTTTCTCCCGCTACCAGGAACGTCCATGACCACCTTACCGTGGAAATGTTCTAGGTATCCCCAATCAAACTTATTATCTGTACCTAAAACTAAGGTATGCTAGGGATAACAGGTCCACAAAGAAGTCCCTCATGCGGGGCAAACATCACCATAACACCACAAGCACAACAAGCAGCACAGGTAAAGGGTAGAATAAAGCATACTCTTTTATTTGGAAGCCAAAAAGCATTACATGTTCTAGGACTATGTTCCCTTCAAAAAGAACATAACAAAAGAAGAAAAGGACGACTATGGTTCGGCATTACATAATTCCAGAAGGCGGTTCTTCACCAAGGCGGTCCCCCGTTCAAGCCGGTGCTTAGCTCGGCGCTCCGCTTCCTGGGATAACCGGTCCGCATCATCAAAATACATGTGTGCCCGCCAGCCATCCTCTATCTTCTTCAGGGCGAGTTTCAGATTGGCAGAAGCTCGACTAAGTTTTTCAGCCTCCTGGACAACAAGTCCCTTTTCGGCACGGGCGGCTTCGAGCTCAGACTCCAGAAAGGCCAGCTTTCTCTGGAGTTCGAGGATCTGCTCCCTGGTGTCGATTACCCCGCAGGAGGCGGTCGCTTCCCGAGCCGTGCAATCTTCATTTCTACGACTCAATTGATCGTATAACTAGGACAGATCACGGCGGTCCTTCAGTATGGTCGGCTTGATCGAACCCGAGCAAGCCTTCCCTTCTCCACCACGGTTATGAGGAAAGTGCGCTCTTGATCTACTGCCGCAGACAGATCAGCTTGCCGCAGCACGTGAAACTGGGTCACGATTCGATCAGCCTCTAGCAGTTTGGGCTCCAGAAGCGCAGCTAGCCCCGCCCCATCGGAGAGTGTTCTAAGGATGTCGATTTGGCCACCGGCGCACTGACGGGGCATAGCAAAGGGAGTCCCCCTCTCCACAGCTGTCAACCACATCCTGTGACACTTCATACAAAACTTCTGTAGAGGACGGCATCAAAGGAAGTGTGGCTGGCAGTGTCGAAGGAGTGGCATCGGAACTTGCCATCCCTGCCACCAGGAAAACAAATTCTGAGCGAAAAGACGCATGAATAGCTGCTAGCTCCTCTTTCGCCGCCCGAAGAGCTTGGATACTCGGCAAGGCCGAGAGATCAACCCCTAAAACCATATTTACAGAGGAGGACACAGAAAGCATTGTCTCCTGCCCCGGCTGTACCGCCACTTGAGCCCCCGAACTCGATCCAGCTGGAGGCTCCTCAATATAGGTCGGAATAGAAGGAGGCACACGTGCTTCCATCAGATCCCCTCCGGTATAGTCCGCCCGACAATGTCCGTCACCGACAATACTGGGGCGGGACCTGTACGTCCAAAGCAACCATCAATCGACGTAACCCGAAGGATGTGATGATAGAGCAGATAGGCATCCTCACAAGTTAAGATTCGGCTTATCTTACCAGGGGAGGAGCAAGAAGGCCGCAGCTCGCTCGCAGCTGACGTAGTCTCCTCACCCGCGGCCTCCAAGTTAAATTCAACTGGTTCCTCTACCCCAGCCACCCCAGAAAGGGAGCCAGCCAGTTCAGCGTCATCCCGTTGAAATTCAACTATCTCAGGGAAAGGTACAGTAGAGCTCCCGTCCCCATGGGTTGAGTCCTCATCAAGGTGGGACTCCTCGGCCGCCTCTGGAACAACCCCAGTAGGAATGATAGCGGTGCACATATTATCGACCAAATTGGTCAGGGCTGGATCAACCTCTGCGGTCGTTTCCTGAGAAACCGACTCCTCTAACGCCTACAAAGAGCAAAAGAAAATGATTAGGCCATAGTTTAGAAAAAGAAGGAGAAGGTAGTTGAAATTCAAATCACCTCAGAAACAGCGTTAACATCCTCAATAAACAAGGTGTCATTCTCTTGCAAACCCTTCCGGCCGGATCCAGAGAATCAGAGAGAGAATATACAGAGATCGAAAGGACAGAGGAGCATATACAGAGAGAACAAGGAGAGCATTTCTTCATCAACGCCAAGCTGTTCTTCTCCAGAGACAAGGATGCACCCGATCGTCCAAGGAGTAAGACAAAGCTGTCATCGCTTTCCCGAGCCTCTATTGTCACCCCCCAGAATCTAAAATAAACAATTGTACTTAGATTGCTGTACCTAGGTTTTTGTCCCTAGGCTTTCTTTGTACAAGCGAGTTTGTATTGTGAGTCTGAGTTTAGTCCTCCTATATAAATTGTTCTGTACTTTTACAATCAATGGCAAACACGATGGCGACTCTGCTGGGGACAAACTTCTCCACGGCTGAGAAGTTGGTGATGCAATCGGATGCAGCCAAACTTGGCTCCACGTAACAGAAGATGGTCGTCCGCTTCGACCAACAGGCGTTTGAAGAAATGCTCTCCGACGGAAGCGCTGGCCCAGTCCAGAAGCAAACCCGCACAAAGAAAGCTCGCAGGGAGTGGAGGCCAAAATCATTTGCTCCTCCCCAGGCCCTGGACGGAGTACTCTCTGCTACCCAACACGGCGAATACGACTCTCATGCGGCCCCACGTCAAGCCATAGAGAACTCTACTGTCCCCAAGTCTGGCAGAGGAAAGCACTGCGATGTTGGACTTACAGGGACAAAGAGTGATTCTATGTGCTCCAGGAAGAAGTCGAACACTCATGCGGCCAAGATCGCCAGCCGCGTGCATGATGCTCCTGCGGCTGAAACTGCCTGCCGTATGAAGAATATCCATACGGCCAGAACATCCAGCCGCATGAAGATTGTTGACTCCAGCCGCATATTGCCTGCTCCACGCAGCTCAGGCTCAGTCTTCGATCGCCTCTCCTATGGTCATGATCTCTCATGTACCCAAGAGAATATGTCTGACTCTCTGCAGCATCACTTTGACTCTTCCTACTATACACCTTCAGGCGATCGAGTGAAGAAGTCAAGGGCAGCACGAGCTCGGCGAGCTCAGTCGGCTGTCCCAATATCTGACCATCCGAGCGTTCCACATACTGTTATGCGGGCCTCTGATGGAAAGTTGTACAGAACCACTCGAGTCCAGCCCCCGGTGGCAAACAGACAGAGTGGTTCCCAAAAGTCTTCCAAAACCCAGGGAGCAAACATGGTCGTTCCAGACCCGTCTGACTTGCGTGAGGTTATCCTCCACAAACGTAAGGAAAGAGAAGAGGTCCCGGTATGCAAAGAGTCCTTCCACGGACATCACTGCACCTAAATTATTGCCAACTGCTGTTGCAACAACGCGACAGCAAGAGAAGATCGGCAATCTATTTTCTAAAGGCTGCAACGACCATGCTCAGAGGACGAAGCGCCTCCCGTCGTCTCTTACAACTCCGTTCAGAAAATCCCTGCCGATGGGAGAGGGAAGAAGATAAACGTTTCCAGCCCGAAGATTTCAACCACTGTGACTAAGAAACTGTCGTCTAAACGGTTGTCCACCACCGGAGTTTTCCAAGGTACCCGTTCGAAGACGAAATCTACTACAGTAGGAGATTCATCATCCACACCACTGGGGTTACTGAAACAGGGGGTAGCACTCCTCAGAACATCCACGATAATTCGATGTTCCAAGGAGACGAGCCCGAGGAAATAACTCTCCCGTCAGATATAGCAGATGCCGACGTCCCCGAGGACGTCCACGACTCTCAAGATGAAGCAAGCTCTGAAGTTGGGGGTACTATTCCTTCTGAGTCCGAACCAGAGGAGAACATTCCCACATACCCCGATGACTTCTCGGTACAGGGGTGTGACTCGGAGGGCAAGTCCTCCACCGTTCCTTCCATCTCCCCTCACGTAAGGATGGTGTTCATGACGGACAACAACTAAGGTGGTTCCAGTGATCGCCAACGCATTGACACTCTGGAGGACATACTGCATGCCTTGGTCAAGTCGGTAGACGAGATGAATGCGGCTCTTCCAACTCTGTAAGGAGGGACGCTTGCCCAAACAAGCACGGGTCCCGCGCTCAATGCGGACTCAAATTCAGTGGCACCAAACCCGGGCAATAATCCTCCTAAAATGTCGGCTCCCACCGCTGCGGATGAGGCCAGATAAGCGAGATGAGAGGTCCAGGAGCTCCGAGCCATGTTTCACGCTCGAGAAACCTCTCAAGACCTCAGAATACGGCAACCATACCCTGCTGCATGGAGGGATGTCCCCTTCCCACCAAGATATAAGCCGTTCAACATCAATCCCTATGATGGCAAGACCTCCGCAAGTTGGTACATCACTTACTTCGAGGTCACCACCGACCATCTGCCCCATGATGATGCCATCCTTACGTGATTATTCATCGGGGCATTGGAAGGGGTCGCCTTCGACTGGTACTGCAACCTGCCAGACAACTGCATCCACTCCTTTGCCAGCTTCAAGCGCATGTTCTTGGAGAGATTCTACAAAGTAGGACAGGACATCATAATGTCCACCCTCATGGATATTGTCCAAGGGGAGAAAGAGCTGACAAGGAACTATATTGAACAGTTTTGCCAAACCACAATAAAATTGCCGTCTGGTAATCCGGATCCCTCCTTAATTAAAATTTGCCAAAAGAGACTGCTCCTAACAATCAGTCTCTGGATGTGCAAAAGTCAATTTAAGGATTGGAAGACGTTTATCATCAGTGCCACTAGCGCCGAAGAACGGTTGAAAAAGGCTCGCCAATTGGGATTGCACATCTCAGAGGAAGAGGACAAGGGCAAGCGCCCTAATACCAACAGCAACAATGGTGGTAACTCCTCCAACAATCGGGACAACAAGGGCAAGCAGGCTATAGTGGCCGATACAGTCCAGCAACCTGAATCCAAACCAGCAGACAAACAATGGCCGCAAATGACCTACTCCTTCGAAGATGGCCACGTCAAGCCCATCATGGACATGCTCATACAAGGAGACAGAATTCAATTACCTCCACCAAGACGGGAACCTCGGCCGGCAGAAATGGGGAGCCCGAAGTACTGCCATTACCACCGCTACGTCCACCATGCTACACACGACTGCTACCAACTGAAACGATACATCCAACATCTCATCGATTCGAACGATCTGGCCATTAATTTCGAAGAGGTAACCGTGACATCCAATATGGTGTCAGTACAATTTGGCAACTTTCCTCCAATGGAGGCTCAGGACGGCGTGATACCCATCCCTCTGGCGACGATGGAGATTGCTCATCTTCCACCTCCTCGGGATCAGACTGCTGGTCTAGTGCCCCTCCCCACATCACGGGAGGAGATCATATGGGTCCATCCGGACCTGGTACTTGAGGTGACTCAGTCCACACCACCTTCCATTCGCAAGAAGAAGAGTGGAAAAGTCAGACCCTGCCGCACAATCTCAGCAGATGTCGAAGAAGTTACAGCTGTCGTTATCCGATCTGGGGTACAATCCCAACCGGTGGCTGATAACTCGGCTGAAGATCATCAGCCGGCTACCGCTGACACTCCAGGACCGTCTCAGCCTCCGACGATCGACAAGCCTAGACCGAAGGTGACTCGCTTTGACAAATCCCTCCGAAAAGAGGCACCTCAGGGCTGGAGAGGCCCTACAACTTCGACATCTTGGCACAATTAGCCAACACACCGGCCAAATTGTCATTATACGAGCTCTTGAGGCTGTCAAAGGATGTTCGCGTGGCTTTGAGCGATGCATTCCAAAATGCCGACGCATATCTGGCTCAGGTCAACCTCACGGGTGAGAGCCCGCCTGCAAATCTCCAAGACAGCGCTTGCATATGAGCGATGCCCAATATTGTCTTCACTCCGCAGGATATGCTTATCAAAACCAATCTGCACGATCGTCCGTTATACTACAGTGGATACATCGGGTACGTAAAGGAGGACCGGATGCACATTGATCCTGGCTCTTCCATAAGCATTATCCCGAAGGGTCTGTTACATCATCTCCGCATTCCTATGCATCGCCTGACGCCAATAAGCACCGCCATCAGCTGTTTCAATTCGGGCAGGAGCTACCCAATTGGAATGATTCGCTTGAAGTGCCAAATTGGCGATCTTCAGTCAGAAGTGACCTGTTACGTCATAGATGCAGATACTTCATACAATATCCTCCTGGGACGCCCTTGGATACACGATTATATGATCATACCTTCCACGCTGCACCAGTGCTTCAAGTATATCGACAAACACGGCTTCGTAAGGACAGAATTTGCCGACATCGATTCCTTCAAAGGGGTCGAATCCTACTACTCGGATTTCCGCCTATACGAGAAGTCGAAGAGGCACATGTATGAAGATGTACAAGCTCGAACTGAGACAGCCTCAGGATCAGAAGAACCTCTGACGATCCACCTTCAAGCTCGCAAACCTGGCAAATCTGCACCCGTCACGGCCGCTCTGCGTAAGGACATAATCATCCTCTCGGCACAAGAAGGACAAATGACAATCTGGCTACCAAGGTCCAGCCAAGCGCCAAGACCCACAACGGAGCTACTGACAATCAGACTACCGAGAATCGGCCAGCCACATACAGAGAAGCTCAATCCCTCTGACAAGCCAATGACGATACGTCTTTCCAAGAAGAATCGTCACCCCAATACAAAGTCTGGGGCTTCTAGAGAACCAACAACTCCCCGTCCAGCATCGAGTACCAAACTGGGGGTTGCTAGTTTGCCAACAACTCCACGTTCGGCTCCACCAACAGAACCTCTGATGATGAAGCTGCCCAAGTCATCCTCTCAGTCTTCATTTATACAGGGGGTAGACGAAGAAGAACCGGAACTGGCCAAGTATGTGGCTGCCCACACTGATGTTCCCTCCGCAGATGATGTAATCTCGCTAGAAAAGATACCTTACTTCATCAATAAAGGGCTATCTTTGAACTACCTCGAGCTTAATAAGCTTTGTACAATGTATGCTATGGAACATGGTATAGGCACTCACCTACACACACAGGTGACAAATGTTTACACCGCAAACTAGCTTACTCCAGTGGAAGACGCATACCGCATAATCGAGGGAGGGGACCATTCAATCGTCTTCGGCCGAAAGGACGACCCACAGCCCTTTACCATAGAGAAGGTCGATCTCGAATCAGATGCCGGGAGACTGCCTCTGTATCTCTATAGCCCCCAATCCAAATACCTCATACAAAAACGGGGGTATGATCTGGAAACCATGCCACGCTTGAACTACGGCACCGGTCGACGATTACCTTTAAAGCCACTAGTCCCAGCTGGCAAACCACGGGACTACTACAACAAGACCCGATGTGGATTAGGGTATGTTACGCACACAACGACCCCTGAAAGTTCAGAGAAGAAATGCGACTGGCAGTCACATTCAACCGGGTCACCAACTTCTGATTCGTATACCAGCATCAGAGACGTATTCAGACAAGTCCTGTCAGTCAATATGGCGTTCGCCGACGCTTACGAAAAAGATGAAGACATTCCTGAAATCCTCGAGTTAGAGTCGTGGGCCCAACAGCTGGATGCACAATAGAAAAAATGGTTCCAACAGAAAGAACCTCCTACTGAAGATGAGGTTATACAGGTCGACCTCGGCAGCGAATCTTCTCCAAAACCAATCTTCGTCAGTAAAAGCCTAACAGACGAAGAACGAGAATCGCTACTGGAACTTGTCAAAGAATATATTGATGTATTCGCCTGGAGCTATGAAGACATGCCAGGACAAAACCCCGAGGTTGCCCTTCACAAGCTCAACATTCGGCCAGATGCAAAGTCGGTCAAACAACAACAGCGACGCTTCCGCCCGGGCATCATGGATGCGATCGAAGCTGAAGTCAACAAACTTAGAGCCAGCGGCTTCATTCGTGAAGAACAACATCCAGACTGGGTCGCCAATATAGTACCGGTCCTCAAGAAGAATAGGAAGATTCGAATCTGTATCGACCTCCGTAATCTGAACGAGGCATATCCTAAAGATGAATTCCCCCTCCCTATCACAGACATCATGATTGACAACACATGCGGCTTCGAACGCATGTCATTCATGGATGGTTTCTCGGGGTACAACCAAATCAAGATGTCTCCTGACGACAAAAAACATACATCATTCCGAACACCGATTGGCACATATTGCTACACAGTCATGCCTTTTGGTTTAAAGAATACTGGCACCACATATCAAAGAGCAATGAGTATCATCTTCAGAGACCACTTGCGCAAGACTGTTGAGTGCTATATTGATGACATCGCCGTCAAGAGTCGCTATAAGGGAGACCATCTGCTGGATCTGAGGACGGTATTCGACCTGATGCGAGCACACAACCTGAAGATGAATCCCACAAAATCTTTCTTGGGCATATCCAGCGGAAAATTCCTGGGTTTTATTATTACTGTCCAGGGAATTCATGTAGACCCAGAGAAGACGAAGGCAATTATAGAGATGGGTCCTCCGAGAAATCTTCGCGAACTCAGAGGCCTTCAAGGGAGGCTAGCTTACATCAGAAAGTTCATTTCTAACCTTTCCGGGCGATGTCGGCCATTCACCCATCTCATAAAGAAAGGCGTCTCGTTCGTATGGGATAAAGAATGCCAACGTGCCTTCGACAGCATCAAAGAATATTTGTCGAACCCTCCAGTCCTGGTGGCCCCAGTTTCTGGAAAACCATTCTTGCTATATGTACGAGCAATGGAGCATTCCCTCGGTGCTCTACTGGCGTAAAACAACGATACAGGCCATGAACAAGCTATATATTACCTTAGCTGAATGATGATCGGGCCAGAGCACAGATATACTGCCGTGGAGAAGGAATGCCTCGCCCTGGTGTTCGCCATTCAAAAGATGCGGCACTATGTCACGGGGCAAACCATAGATGTGATCTCGAGAGTCAACCCTCTCAGGGTCCTCATGACTAAACCAGGGGCACTCAGCTCCCGCCTCGCCACATGGGCAATATTGTTGTCTCCTTATCATATGGACTTCGTCCCGTAAAAAGCTGTTAAAGGTCAAGCTCTAGCAGACTTTTTAGCAGCCCATCCAGGCTCGGAGTCGGCCAGAGTATATGAAGGAATCCCAGATGAGGTCGCCGACTCACATGTGGCCTCCCATGATGATATATGGCGAATGTTCTTCGACGGCGCTTCGAGAACTGGACCCAAGGGCAACATCGTCGTTGGAGTCGGGGTGGTGTTGATTTCTTCTTTCGGACTAGTGATCAATCACGCTTACTCCCTCACGAAACCCCGCTCTAACAATGTGGCCGAGTACAACGCTTTGGTCATTGGCCTCCAACTTGCAAGGGAGCTGGGGGTAGAATATCTTGAAGTATACGGCGATTCACAGTTAATCGTCAATCAGATCCGGGGTTCATATGAAGTCCGCCATGAAGACATGATCCCCTATCACCAAATAGCAATCAACATTATTTCGTCATTTGAGGGATTCTTCATTGAACACGTTCCCAGACTCTAAAACATCGAAGCCGATGTCCTAGCAGACCTTGCCGCTTCCCTAGCAGTGCCAAACCATATTCATCATTCGGTTGACGTGATAGGCCACGAACTGGTTTGTCCCAAGAACAACGTTCAATTCATGGCAAGTTATTCCGCTCAGACGATCGATGAAGCGCCATACTGGAGACAACCACTCATAGACTTCGTAGTCTACGACATCCTGCCCGAGAACCCAAAGGAAGCCACTTCCATCAGAAGGCATTCTCTCAGATTCTTCTACGATATAGAGACGAAAATGCTGTATCGGCGATCCTACGATGGGTTATTGCTTCGGTGTCTGTCAAATACAGAAGCCAAAGAAGCCGTACGTGAAGCTCATGACGGTGTCTGCGGGGTCCATCAGCCTGGCCCTAAATTGCAAGACCGTCTTCGCCGAATGGGCTACTACTGGCCTACGATGGTAGCAGATACGATAGACTATGCAAGAAAGTGCAAAGCCTGCCAAGTCCACGTGGACTTCATCCACCAGCCATCCGAGTTTCTACATCTGACTGTGACATCCTGGCTATTTGAAGCATGGAAATGGACATCATCGGTCCGATTACTCCACCTTCCTCCCGAGGATATCGCTTCATACTCGCAATCACGGATTACTTCTCCAAATGGGCGGAAGCTGTTCCGCTCGCAGAAGTAAAGACTTCAAACGTGATCAGCTTCCTCAAGCATCATGTCATCTATTACTTTGGACTGTCCCAAAGGATCATCCACGACAATGGTCTGCAGTTCGTAAGCTATGCCTTCTATCGCTTCTGCGACAAGCATCGCATCCAGAATATTGCTTCAACACCATACAATCCGCAGGCGAATGGGTTGGCAGAAGCATTCAACAAAACCATCATCAAGTTACTCAAGAAGTTTGTGTCTTCCAACAAACGTGACTGGAACGAGAGGCTTGGTGAATGCTTATGGGTGTACCGTACTACAGTCCGAACAGCCACCGGGAACACACCATTCTCCCTGGTGTACGGGAGTGAGGCAGTTCTCCCATTGGAGACTCAAATCCTCTCGCTCCGCGTCGCTCTTACTTACCAATTGAGGACGGACGATAACTACCGTCGCCGGTTATAAGAGTTGGAGGCCTTAGATGAAAAATGCCTACTGGCTCAGCAACGGATCGAGCTATACCAAACACGCATTTCCTGAGCCTTCAACAAGAAGGTTAAAATCAGAACATTCCAGGTGGGCGATCTCGTTCTGGCAGTTCGGAGGCCGATGGTTATGACTCACAAAACTGCCGACAAGTTCCAGCCAAAGTGGGAAGGCCCGTTTATCATTGAGGCCGTATTCTCCAACGGTGCTTACAGCCTCGCAAAACAAAACGGAGACTTGCTCATGTTGCCCGTCAACGGCAAGTTCCTGAAGAAATATTATGTCTAAACGGCATTTTCCAGATCATCGAGTCATGTACCCGCTGGTACCGCTGAACTCATATTTACAAAATTCCAGATTATCGAGTCATGTACCCGCTGGTACCGCTGAACTCACATTCACAATATTCCAGATTGCTGAGTTATGTACCCTCCAGTACTGCTGAACTCACATTCTCTAAATCCTAAATGTCTAGTTATGTACCCTCCAGTACCGCTGAACTCACATTCTCCAAATCCCAAATATCGAGTTATGTACCATCCGGTACCGCTGAACTCACATTCTCTAAATCCCAAATACCGAGTTATGTACCCTTCGGTACAGCTGAACTAACATCCTTCTTCCACTAATATCCCAGATTATCAAGTTATGTACCCTCCGGTACCGCTGAACTCCCACTTTGATTCCAAATATCCGGGATTGTCGAGTTATGTACACGCAGGTACCCCTGAACTTATATCCCGGTCGCTCTTTTAGGTAGTAAGTCATGTATGACCATACCTCTGAACTTTTCTTCCTGAAAGAGCTCATTCCTCATGATCCACTACCCGCACTCTCAGTGCACAAAAAAGGGTAACAGATCCACAAATTCCTAAAATGACCATGTCGATGTTACCTCTGAGTCGTCTCACTTCCGCCAAAAACAAATCACCCCTCTACATAGAACTTCCATGTCCTCATTACCTCTGAGTCGTTCTATGTACCCCCCTTCATGGAGCCCACTCCTACCATGTCCTCATTACCTCTGAGTAGGAAGGCTCCATCGAAGAAACCCTCATGCTTGCCATGTCCTCATTACCTCTGAGTAGGTATGTTGGTTCCCTTTCGACTTATTGTCCGTACCCACAACCGGAGTACACCAAGGATAGTAAGTCCACAAATATCCTCCATTGAATCCACTCCTGCCATGTCCTTATTACCTCTGAGTAGGAAGATTCTGCGATGAAAAATCCCTTATGCTTGCCATATCCTCAATACCTCTTGTAGAAGCATGGAAAATACTAAAGAAATTGACTCATGCGGCCAAGAAAGACCCATGCGGCTCAGAAAATGCATGCGGCTCAGGGAGTCATGCGGCATAAGGAGCTATGCGGCCGGAGGCATTCCATGCGGCTCAGAAGACATATGGCGTGACAGTGCTCCCCTCCGATCCATGCTGCATTAATTGCTTTGACGGCTGACCCCTCTGAAAAGTTGACAGACCTGACACCAAAACAGGTAATTATGACTCTGTCATGATGATGAATCTCTAGGGAAGAGAAAGAAATCTCTGACACGATCCCCCGAGAGCAACAAAATGCCACGTGGCCCTGCCACGTGGGTGTGCTTATGCGACTCAAAGTGAAGACTTTCCATGCGGTTCAGAGTGAAGCTATCCCATGCGGCTCGAGTGGAATCATCCCTATGCGGCTCAAGAAGATCATGCCCATGCGGCTCAAGCAGACACACCATTATGCGGTTCATGCGGCTCATCATATGGTTCAGAAGT
The DNA here is from genome assembly GCA_029216955.1 of Iris pallida. NCBI lineage: Eukaryota > Viridiplantae > Streptophyta > Magnoliopsida > Asparagales > Iridaceae > Iris > Iris pallida. The sequence goes on along the minus strand of JANAVB010016196.1, from coordinate 7,646,655 downwards.
CTGAAGGAGGGGGCCACTGCCCAGACAGCCCTGACACGTGTCCCAAGTCTTATACGGCCCAAAATTCATGCGGCCCAAATCTCATGTGGCCCAATCTGCATGCGGTTCCAGTCTCACCATTGGTTCTCAGGACACGTGTCCTCAGTCGATCAATCTCCCAGATTTATGGCAATCCAAGATCGGGTCGAATCCCAATGATCTGGGGTACGTGGCAGGAGAATAAATTTGATTTATTCGCAGATATTAGAGAATAATTATAAGGAAGATTTATGCCAATCAGCATTAATTACTAATGGGGATTTGGTGTAATCTACCCTTAATGGTTCTGATTCGTCACAATCAGAAATGAACGGCCTGGATTGATCAAACCCCAGGCCGCCGCCATCTCCAAGAGCTAATCATTGGCAACCCTAGTGATCATATCCCGCTATTATAAATAGCAAGGTGCCATTCCCTTGTAGTATATAGAGAGATATACAAAAAAAAAACCAGAGAAGAATACGTATACACAGAGAGACTTCCCCCTTAGTCAGAGAGAGAATATACACAGAGAGAGAGAGAAGCCAGGAGAGCAATCAGAGAGAGAGCAAGAAGGCATTTCTTCGTCAACGACCAAGCAGATCTTCCCCGAGTCAAGGCTGCGTACCGATCGTCCAAGGAGTAAGGCAGAGCGGCCGTCGCTTTCCCGAGCCTCTATCGTCACCCCCCAGAATCTAAAATAAACAATCATACTTAGACTGTTGTACCTAGGTTTTCATCCCTAGGCTTTCTTTGTACGAGCGAGTTTGTATTGTGAGTCTAAGTTCAGTCCTCCGATAATTGTTCTGTACTTTTACAATCAATGGCAAACACGATAGCGACTCTGCTGGGGACTAACTTCTCCACGGCTGAGGAGTTGGTGACGCAATCGAACGCAGCCAAACTTGGCTCTATACAACAGAAGATGGTCGTACGCTTCGACCAACAGGCGTTCGAAGAGATGCTCTCTGAAGGTAGCACTGGCCCGATCCAGAAGCGCACCCGTACCATAAAGGCTCGCAAAGAGTAGAGGCCAAAATCATTTGCTCCTCCGCAAGCCCTTGATGGGGTGCTCTCTATTGCTCAAGATGGCGAGAAAGACTCCCCTGCGGCCCCACTTCAGACCGTAGACAACTCTGCTGTCCCCAAGTCCGGCAGAAGAAAACACTATGATGCTGGACTTGCAAGGGCAAAGAGGAACTCTACGCGATCCGAGCCGCAGAAGAGTATTAGCCGCAGGGAGAAAGCCCATGCGGCTACAACCGCCGACCGCATAAAGAAAACTCATGCGGCCACATCTGTCAGCCGCATAACTTATGCGGCTACAGTTGCCAACCGCACGGATGAGACTCATGCGGCTATTAAAGTCAATCGCTTGCAGAAAACCCATGCGGCCACAGATGCCAACCGCATACGGTCAGCCTGCACGGTCGTGACTCCTAGCCGCATAAAGACTCATCCTACAACAAAAGACAGCCGCATGATGACAGCCTGCACGGTACCTAATGCTAGCCGTATAGCATCCGTCCTACGCTTCTCTCGATCAGTCTTCGACCGGCTTTCATGCGGTCCTGACTCTGATCATTCTCTGGATGATAATCCAGACTCTGTGGTATTCGACTTAGACTCCTTCTATTACGCATCCACAAGTGCTAAAAGAAGGAATTATAGGGCAGCGCGGGCACATCAAGTCCAGACGACTGCCCCAACCTCAGACTATCGGGGCGTCCCGCTGATTATCACGCAGGCCTCTGATGGAAAGTTGTATAAAACCACTCAAGTCCAGCCCCCGGCGGCAAACAGACAAAGTGGTTCCTCTGACCTGCGTAAGGTTATCCTCCACAAACGCAAGGAAAGAGAAGGAGCTTCGGGGTGTAAAGAGCCCTCACACGGACGTCAATACACCCAGATCATCGTCAACTGCTGTTGCAGCAACGCGACGGTGACGGAAGACCGGCCATCCGTCTTCCAAAGACTACATCACCCGAGCTCAGAAGACGAGGCACCTCCTGTTGTCTCCTGCAAGTCCGCGTAGAAAGTTCTCTCCAAGGAAAGAGGGAAGAAAACGAGCATCTCCAGCCCAAAGGTGTCAACTACTGCAGCTAAGAAACCGTCGTCTAAAGGGTTATCCCCCACTGGAGTATTTCAATACACCCGTTCGAAGACGAAAACTGCTGCAGTAGGAAGTTCATCGTCTGCAACATTGGGGGTCGTCGGAACTGGGGGTAGCCCTCCTCCAAACATCCACGACAATCCGACATTCCAGGAATACGGACTGGAGGAAGCAAATCCTTCGACGGATACAACAGATACCGACGTCCCCAAGGACATCCTAGACGAAGCAAGCTCCGAAACTGGGGGTAGTATTCCTTCCGAGTCCGAACCCGAAGAGAACATCCCCACATATCCTGATAATTTCTCGATGCACGGGTACGACTCGGAGGGTACATCCTCCACCACTCCTTCCGTCACTCCTCATGTGAAGACGGTGTTCATGACAGACAGCAATCAAGGCGGTTCCGGTGATCGCCAGCGCATCGACACTTTGGAGGCCATATTACACGCCTTGGTCAAGTCTGTAGACGAGATCAAAGCGGCGCTTCCTAATCTGCAGGGGGTGACACCTGGCCAGACAAGTACGGGTCCCGCAATCAACGTAGATTCAAATTCAGTGGCACCGAACCCGGGCAACAATTCTTCCGAGATAACGGCCCCTACCGCGACAGATGAGGCCCGAGAAGTAAGAAGAGAGGTTCAGGAGCTCCGAGCAATGTTCCATGCTCGAGAAAACTCTCAAGACCTCAGGATACGGCAACCATATCTTGCTGAATGGAGGGATGTTCCCTTTCCACCAAGATATAAGCCGTTCAATATCAACCCATATGATGGCAAGACTTCAGCAAGTCGGTACATCACTTACTTTGAGGTCACTACCGACCATCTGCCCCATGATGACGCTATCCTCACACGGTTATTCATTGGGGCATTGGAAGGAGTCGTCTTCGATTGGTACCGCAACCTGCCGGACAATTGTATCCATTCCTTCGCTGGCTTCCAACGCCTGTTCTTGGAGAGGTTCTATGAGGTAGGGCAGGACGTCACGATGTCTACCCTCATGGACGTCATTCAAGGAGAGAAAGAGCTGACGAAGAATTACATTGAGCGGTTTCGTCAAACCGCAATGAAGTTACCATCTGGCAACCCGGACTCTTCCTTGATCGAAATTTGCCAAAAGAGACTACTCCCAACAATCAGTCTCTGGATGGGCGAGAGTCAATTCAAGGACTGGAAGACTTTTATCATTAGTGATACAAGTGCCGAAGAACGATTAAAGAAGGCTCGCCAACTGGGATTACATATCTCAGAGGGAGAGAACAAGGGCAAGCGTCCCAGCACCACCAACGACAATGGGGGTAGCCCCTCCAACAACCGGAACAACAGAGGCAAGCAGGCTATGGTGGCCGATACAGCCCAGAAGCCTGAGTCGTAACCTGCGGACAAACAATGGCCTCAAATCACTTACTCTTTTGAAGACGGTCACGTCAAGCCTATCTTGGACATGCTCATACAAGGAGATAGGATTCAGCTTCCTCCACCAAGACGGGAGCCTCGGCCGGCTGATCTGGAGAACCCAAACTTCTGCCATTACCACCGCTACGTCCACCATGCTACGCACGACTGCTACCAACTGAAACGATATATCCAAAACCTTATCGATTCGAACGCTCTGGCCATCGATTTCGAGGAGGTAACCGTGGCAGCCAACATGGTGTCCGTACAATTCGGCAGCTTCCCTCCAACAGAGACCCAGGACGGGGTTATACCCATCCCTCTGGCAACGATGGAGATTGCTAATCTCCCGCCTGCTCAAGCTGCTGGTCTAGTACCCCTCACCACATCACAAGGGGAAATCATATGGGTCCATCCAGACCTAGTCCATGAGGTAACTCAGTCCACTCCATCTTCTAAAAAGAAAAGTGGAAAAGTCATATCCTGTCGTACCACCTCAGCAGATAAAGAGGAAGTCACGGACGTTGTTACTCGATCTGGAGCACAATCTCAACCTGTGGCTGAAAATTCGACTGATGATCATTCGCCCACTACCACGGATGCTCCGGGACCGGCTCAGCCTTCGACGACCGACAAGCCTAGGCCGAAGGAGACTTGCTTCGACAAATCCCTCCGAAAGGAAACATCTCAGGGGCTGGAGAGGCCCTACAACTTTGACATCTTGGCGCAATTGGCCAATACATCGGCCAAATTGTCCTTATATGAACTCCTGAGGCTCTCGAAGGATGTCCGCACAGCTTTGAGCGATGCACTTCAAAATACCGACGCGTACCTGGCTTAGGTCAACCTCACGGGAGAAAATCAGCCCGCAGACCTCCAAGACAGTGCCTGTACGGGAGCAATGCCCAACATCGTCTTCACTCCACAAGACATGCTCATCAAGACTAATCTACACGATCGCCCATTATACTACACAGGCTACATCGGCGACATAAAGGTGGACCGGATGCACATTGACCCTGGGTCTTCCATAAGCATTATTCCAAAAGGACTACTGCATCATCTTCGCATCCCGATGCATCGCCTGACCCCTACAAACATCGCCATCAGCGGGTTCAATTCGGGCAGGAGCTACCCAATCGGGAAGATCCGTCTGAAATATCAGATTGGCGATCTCTAATCAGAAGTCACTTGCTACGTCATAGATGCCGACACTTCATACAACATCCTTTTGGGGCGCCCTTGGATACACGATTACATGATCGTGCCTTCCACGCTATACCAATGCTTCAAATATGTCGACAAGCACGGCTTCGTGAGGATAGAATTTGCTGACATCGATCCCTTCAAAGGGGTCGAATCTTTTTACTCGGACTCCTGCCTATACGAAAAGTCGAAAAGGCACCTTGAAGGAGGAAATAAACAAACTGATGTTGAAGCAACCACGGGATCAGAAGAACATCTGACAATCCACCTCCAGGCTCGCAAACCAGCCAATTCTGTACCCCTTACGGCCACGCTGCGTAAGGACGCGATCAGCCTCTCGGCACAGGAAGAGCAGTTGAGAATCCGGCTGCCAAGGTCTGGCCAGGTACCGAGACCCACGACAGGGCCACTTACCATCAGATTGCCGAGAGTCGGTCAATCCCAAACAGAGAAGCTCAATCCCTCCGATAGACCTCTGACGATACGCCTGCCTAAGAAAGGTCGTCTCCCCGATGCGAGGTCTGACACTTCAAGCGAACCAGCCACCCCTCGCTCCACATCAAGTGCCAGACTGGGGGTTGCTAGTCTACCGACAACCCCACGCTCCGCTCCGTCAGTTGAACCTCTGAAGATCAAGCTGACTAGGACGCCCTCTCAATCTTCATTCACACAGGGGGTAGCCGAAGGGAAACCAGAACTAGCCAAGTATGTGGCTGCCCACACTGACGCTCCCTCCACAGATGATGTAATCCCTCTAGAAAAGATACCTTACTTCATCAATAAAGGGTTATCTTTGAACTACACCGAGCTCAATAAGCTATGTACAATGTATGCTATGGAACACGGTATAGGCACTCACCTACATACACCGGTGACAAATGTGTACACCGCTATCCAACTTACTCCAGTAGAAGACTCTTACCGAATAATCGAGGAAAGGGACCACCCAATCATCTTCGGCCGGACAAACAACCCGTATCCCCTCGCCATGGAAGAAGTCGACTTCGGGTCAGATGCTGGAAGACTGCCTCTGTATCTCTATAGCCCTCAATCCAAATATCTTATGCAGAAACAGGGGTATGATCTAGAGACAACGCCAGGACTGAACTACGGCACTGGACGACGATTACCTTTGAAGACGCCAGCCCCGGCTGGCAAACCACGGAACTACTATAACAAAACCCGATGTGGTTTAGGGTATGTAACGCCTACTACGACCCCCGAAAGCTCAGATGAAGAATGCGACTGGCAGTCACATTCAACCGGATCACCGACTTCCGACTCAGATACCAGCATCGGAGATGTGTTCAGACAAGTCATGTCAGTCAACATGGCATTCACCGATGCTTACGAGGAAGACGAAGACATCCCCGAAATCCTTGAGCTAGAGCCATGGGCCCAGCAATTAGACACACAATAGGAAAAGCGGTTCGAACTGAGAGAACCTCCTACTGAAGATGAGGTCATACAAGTGGATCTCGGCAGCGAATCTTCTCCAAAACCGATCTTTATCAGTAAAAGCCTAACTGACGAAGAACGAGAGTCGCTGTTAGAACTTGTCAGAGAATACATTGATGTGTTCGCCTGGAGCTATGAAGACATGCCGGGGTTAAATCCTGACTTCGCTCTCCACAAACTCAATATACGGCCAGATGCAAAGCCAGTCAAGCAGCAACAATGATGCTTCCGTCCAGGCGTCATGGACGCGATCGAAGCCAAAGTCAAAAAGCTAATAGCTAGCGGCTTCATTCGTGAAGAGCAACATCCTGATTGGGTCGCCAATATAGTACCCATCCTCAAGAAGAATAGGAAGATTCGAATCTGCATCGACTTCCGCAACCTGAAGGAGGCATGCCCCAAAGATGAATTTCCCTTTCCTATCACAGACATCATGATCGATAATACATGTGGCTTTGAACGTATGTCATTCATGGATGGATTCTCGGGGTACAATCAAATTAAGATGTCTCCCGACGATGAAAAGCACACCTCATTCCGAACCCCGATTGGCACATACTGCTACACAGTCATGCCATTCGGTCTAAAGAATGCTGGCGCTACATATCAGCGAGCCATGAGTATCATTTTCAGAGAACATTTGTGCAAGACAGTGGAATGCTATGTCGACGACATCGCCATCAAGAGTCGCCGTAAGGAAGATCATCTGCAAGACCTGAGAACGGTGTTCAACTTAATGCAAGCCCACAATCTGAAGATGAACCCTACAAAATCGTTCTTGGGCATATCCAGCGGGAAGTTCTTGGGCTTCATCATCACTGCACGGGGTATCCATGTAGACCCCAAGAAAACGAGGGCAATCATGGAGATGGGTCCCCCAAGAAATCTTCATGAACTTAGAGGCCTCCAAGGGTGGCTAGCTTATATCAGGAGGTTCATTTCCAACCTCTCCGGGCGATGCCGACCGTTCACCCACCTCATGAAGAAGGGAGTCTCATTCGTATGGGACGAGGAATGCCAGCGCGCTTTCGATGACATCAAAGAATATTTATCAAATCCTCCAGTCCTGGTGGCCCCGGTCCCTAGAAAACCATTCCTGCTCTATGTACGAGCAATGGAACACTCCCTCGGTGCCCTGCTGGCACAAAACAACGACACAGGCCACGAGCAGGCCATTTACTATCTCAGCCGAATGATGGTCGGGCCCGAACACCGATACACCGCTGTGGAGAAAGAATGCCTCGCCCTGGTATTCGCCATTCAAAAGACGCGGTACTATGTCACGGGGCAAACCATACATGTGATCTCACGAATCAACCCTCTCAGGGTTCTCATGACCAAACCAGGGGTACTCAGCTTCCGTCTCGCTATATGGGCGATATTGCTGTCCCCCTATCATATGATCTTCGTCCCGCAGAAGGCTGTCAAAGGTCAAGCCCTGGCAAACTTTTTGGCGGCCCATCCAGGATCGGAATCATCCAGAATATACGAAGAAATCCCAGATGAGGTCGCTGATTCAAATACAACCACCCACGAAAACATATGGCGGATGTTCTTCGATGGCGCTTCAAGAACCGGACCCAAGAGAAACATCGTCGTCGGAGTCGGAGTAGTATTGGTCTCTCCTACCAGGCTAGTGATCAATCGCGCCTACTCTCTCACAGAACCCTGCTCTAACAATGTGGCCGAGTACAACGCTTTGGTCATTGGCCTCCAACTCGCAAGAGAACTGGGGGTAGAATACCTTGAAGCATACGGCGATTCGCAATTAATCGTCAACCAGATTCGGAGGACGTACGAAGTCCGCCATGAAGACATAATCCCCTACCACCAAATAGCGATCAACATTATCTCATCATTCGAGGGATTCTTCATCGAACACATCCCCAGACTCCAAAATATCGAAGCTGATGCCCTAGCAGGCCTGGCTGCTTCTCTAGCAGTGCCAAACCACTCTCATCATTCGGTCGATGTAATCGGCCATGAGCTGGTCTGCCCCAAGAACAACGTTCAAGCCATGGCGACTTATTCTGCTCAGATGATCGACGAAGCTCCAGACTGGAGACAACCATTCATAGACTTCGTGGTCTACGACATCCTGCCCGAGAACCCGAAGGAGACTACTTCTATCAGACGGCGTTCTCTCAGATTCTTCTACGATACAGAGACGAAAATGCTGTATCGCCGCTCCTACGACGGATTACTACTTCGGTGCTTGTCGAACGCAGAAGCCAAAGAAGCTGTACGAGAGGTTCATGACGGTGTCTGTGGGGCCCATCAGCCCGGCCCAAAACTACAAGATTGTCTTCGCCGGATGGGCTACTACTGGCCCACGATGGTGGCTGATGCAATAGATTATGCCCGAAAATGCAAGGCCTGCCAAGTCCACGCAGACTTCATTCACCAACCATCCGAATTTCTACATCCGACAGTGGCGTCCTGGCCATTCGAAGCATGGAGAATGGATATCATTGGTCCAATTACCCCACCTTCCTCCCGAGGACATCGCTTCATACTTGCGATCACTGATTACTTCTCAAAGTAGGCAGAAGCTGTCCCATTCGCCGAAGTCAAGACTTCGAACGTAATCAGCTTCCTGAAGCACCACGTCATCTACCGCTTTGGACTGCCCCGAAGGATCATCCATGATAATGGTCCACAGTTTATAAGCCACGCATTCTACCGATTCTGCGACAATACCGCATTCAGAATGTCGCTTTGACACCATACAACCCGGCAGCAAACGGGTTAGCAGAGGCATTCAACAAAACAATTATCAAACTCCTCAAGAAATTTGTCTCCTCCAACAAACGCGACTGGAACGAGAAGCTCGGCGAGTGCTTATGGGCTTATCGTACCACGGTTCGAACAGCCACCGAAAATACACCATTCTCTCTGGTGTACGGAAGTGAGGCAGTTCTCCCATTAGAGACTCAGATTCCCTCACTCCGAGTCGCCCTCACTTATCAATTGACAACGGATGATAACTACCGACGTCGACTACAAGAGTTAGAGGCCTTAGATGAAAAACGCCTCCTAGCTCAGCAAAGGATCGAATTATACCAAGCACGCATCTCAGGAGCCTTCAACAAAAAGGTCAAAGTCAGAACATTCCAAGTGGGGCGATCTTGTTTTGGCAGTCAGGAGGCCAATGGTCATGACTCACAAGACCACCGGCAAGTTCCAGCCAAAATGGAAAGGCCCATTTATCATCGAGGCCGTGTTCTCCAATGGTGCTTACCGCCTCGCCAAGCAGAACGGAGACTTGCTCATGTTGCCCGTCAATGGCAAGTTCCTGAAGAAATACTATGTTTAAACAATATTTTCTAGAGTTTTGAGTCATATGCCCGCTGGTACCACTGAACTCAACCCCCTAATTTTTCAACTTATCGAGTCACGTACCCTCTTGTACCGCTAAACTCATATCCCAAATTCCCAAGTCATGTACCTGCTGGTACCTCTGAACTTACACTTTGATTCCAACATTCATAGATTGTCGAGTTATGTGCCCGTTGGTACCACTGAACTCAACCCCCTAATTTTCCAACTTATCGAGTCACGTACCCTCTGAGCTCATATCCCAAATTCCCAAGTCATGTACCTGCTGGTACCTCTGAACTTACACTTTGATTCCAATATTCATGGATTGTCGAGTTATGTGCCCATCGGTACCCCTGAACTTACATCCCGGTCACTCTTTTGAAAGAAAGTCATGTATAATCATACCGCTGAACTTTCTTCCTACAAGAGATCCTCCCTCATGATCTAATACCTACACTCCCAGTGCACAACAAAGGTAACAGATCCACAAATTTCCAAGACGACCATGTCCTCATCACCTCTGAGTCGTCCCATTTCCGCCAAAAACAAATCACCCCTACATAGAATTTCCATGTCCTCATTACCTCTGAGTTATTCTACGTACCCCCCTTCATTGAGCCCACTCCTGTCATATCCTCATTACCTCTGAATGGGAAGGCTCCGTCGAAGAAACCTTCATACTTGCCATGTCCTCATTACCTCTGAGTAAGTATGATGATCCCCTTTCGACCTATTACCTGTACCCACCACCGGAGTACGCCAAGGGTAATGGGTCCACAAATGTCCTCTGTTGACCACAAATGTCCTCTGTTGACCACAAATGTCCTCTGTTGACCACAAATGTCCTCTGTTGACCACCAATACCCTCCGTCGAGTTCGCTCCTGCTATGTACTCATTACCTCTGAGTAGGAAGACTCTACGTTCAAAAAAAAACTTTCCTACTTACCATGTCCTCGTTACCTCTGAGCAAGTATGTCAGTTCTCTTTCATCCTATTACCCGTATCCTAAACCAGGGTATGCCAAGGGTAATAGGCCCACAAATATCCTCAGCTAAATTTCTTAACACAAACCTATCACCTCATCATGCCCCGGGAGCCCAGCTGCTCTACGGCAATTCTTTTCTCAATACCAAGAGCACCCATGACCACTTTGCTATGACTGCTTCAGGTATCCTGACCGAAACTTGTTATCTCTACCTAAAACAAAGGTACGCCATGGGTAACAGGTCCACAAATATATCTCCTATGCGGGGGAGAATATCACCACAATATCACAGGCACAACAAGCAATACAAATGAAGGATAGAATGGAAAATACTCTTTATTTGAAGGAAGAAAAGAAGTACTACATATTTTGGGACCACGTCCCTTTCAAAAAAAAGAGAAGAGAAAGAAAAAGAAGGAAAAAGAAAAGGCCGACTACATTTCAGTGTTACTCAATTCTAGGAGGCGGTCTCTCGCTGAGGTGGTCTCCCGCTCAATCCGTTGCCGAGCGCGACGCTCGGCCTCCTGGAGTAACCGCTCCTCATTGTCCAAATCCAGGAGTGCCTGACAGTCATCTTCCAATTTCTTCAAGACAGCCTCCAGGTCAGTCGAAGCTTGAGTAACCCTGTCAGCTTCCTAAACAATTAGCCCCCTGTCATTGTGGGCAGTCTTGAGTTCAGACTCCAAGAAAGTCAACTTCTTCTGAAGCGCAAGGATCTGCTCCCGCGTCTCGGTAATCTCACGAGAGACAGACTCCTTCCGAGCCACAACGTTTTCGGTCGCATAACTCAATTGATCATACCGATCAGCTAAGTCGCTGAGATCCTTCAGTGCGGCCGGTCTGGTCTTATCTCGGGCCACTCTGGTCTTCTCTATAACAGCAATAAGGGAATTCCGCTCCTCGTTTATAATAGCAGGCAGATCAGCCTGCCGCAATACTCGAAGCTCGGACACCAGCTGATCAGCCTCCAGCAATTTCGCCTCCAGAAGCGAAGCTATTCCTGCATCATCAGGAAGATCCCTAAGGATGTTTATTTGACCATGGGCGCATCTTCGGGCCAAGGTAAAAGAGGTCCCTCTTTCTACAGCGGCCTCGATTCCCCTCTTTAAATGACGATGGAAACTGGCAACCACGTCCTGCAATGCGTCGTTCAAAATTTCAGCAGAGAAGGGCGTCAGGGGAAGCCGGAGCGGCAACGTCGGAGGAGTAACGCTAGAGCTCGCCACCAAGGGAGCGGAGTCCAAGCAGAACGATGCATGAATAGCGGCCAACTCGTCTTCCACCGCCCGGAGAGCTTGGATGCTCGGCAGGGAAGAAAGGTCGATTCTCGAAGCCATTGGAGCAGAGGATGACGCAAGGACCATTGTTCCCTGCCCCGACTGTCCCGAGAACTGGCCCGTTAAACTCGGGCCCCCAGAAGGCCCATCAAGACGAGTCGGGCAGTGAGAAAGTACACCCCTTTCCACCGATGCCCCTTCGGTTGGGGTTGTCTCGACGACGTCCATCCTCGACACTGAAGGGGCAGGACCTGAATGTCCAGAATAACAGTCAATCGACGTAACCCGAAGGACATGATGGTAGAGCAGATAGGCTTCCTCACGGGTTAAGATTCAACTAATCTTACCAAGGGAGGGGCATGAAGGTCGCGGCTCATCCACAACTGGCATGGTCCCCCCCACCCGCGATCCCCGAGTTAAACTCAGTCACGTCCCTTGACCCCGTCACCTTGAAGGGGGATACAGATTGATCTGCGTCCTCTTGAATAGGAACAGGCTCATGGGAGTCCCCGTCATCCTGGGTCACCGCCTCGATATCCTGAAACTCTTCTTCTTTTCCCGACACCTAAAAGAGGGAACGAAGACAATCAGGATTGAAACTCAAAGAAAAGAAGGAAGAAGGGATCGAGAGCAGTTTTGTTACCTCTGACACGGGGTTGACTTCTTCTCCACTCTCTTTTATGGCTGGCGGACGGTGCCTAGTCGCAACCAGCTTCCGGGATCGAGAAACACTGCCTATAGGAGGAACCTGCCTGCTACGTTTCGGGATAGGACCAGGCGCAACAAGGGACTGATCCCTCAGCATCTCATCTGACAAAACATGCAACTGACCCACCTCTGCGCCTACCACTGGAAGGATAGAGTCATCTTAATTATGCTCGTTGCCTTCATCACCTTCAGCAGTGGAATCCAAATCTGGCACTTTGGCTCTAGTCTTTCTTTTCTTGGCCCCTTGAGAGCCTTCCTCCAGACCGGTGCCAGCAATAAAACTGGTACCTGGATTAAAACCGACCGGGGGCTTGTTCGCCATGACATGATACAGAGCCGCCATATACAAGATCTCCACTGACTCCTTAATAGCAGGGACCGAGAAAATGGTGAGAGTATGGAACGAATCATAATATTGCCAAGCTCTGATACCATCAAGAAGACTTCCCTCATAACCCAGACAAGAGCTGGGGCTGTCTAAACAAAGTTGGCTGTACCCAAACTGCCGGGCAAACCTGCTAGGCAGATATGGCTCCAGAAAAATAGCATTGCGGTTACGGTACACCAGATGTGAGGGACGGATGTTACGCAACCATAAGAGCATCTGGCCATCCAGAAGTTGAGGAGGCGCAATACCGTCTATATGCACAGTCTCTATGTCCCTGGCAGAAAAGCGAGGGACGAATACGAAAATATGATACTTATCTGCCCTTGCCAAGACCATCCGGCAAACCCGTATGGCCTCACATTCCCAAGGCTCATCACGGTAACGGAAGATAAGGGCATCATCATCAGTCTCACCGCCTTCAGAGCCCGACCTCATCAAAGATGGATAATGTATCAGCAGCCACCCCATCAAATAATGATAAGGTAACTCAGTGCATTCAAAATCCTTGGTCACATCGCGGGCAATGACTTTGGACTTGAAGGTACGAAGGCCACGGTGTATGCTACACACCAAAGCCGGAAGGAGAGCTAGCCTGATTCGCAAGACTAATTTCACAACCGGAAGGATGAAGTTACAACTAATTCTCTCAATAGAACCGGTTCCTCCCGAGACTACACAATTTCGTAGCCAGATCATCAAAAATCCCGCCAGAAGCGCTTTCTTAGATAGCTCTTGAGTATCCTGGTAAAAGTAATCGAAAGTGTCGGTTTGGCTCCTGAATCTGCCACTAGTAGATGACACCAATTCTTTGACCGCCTTCCGAGACCTAGGGCGACGAGAGGTAACCAGACCTGAGGCATCTGCTGAGAAGAGATAATGCACCCAATCCTTGGTGTAGGGAGCATTCCCTTCCAGGTTATCCTTGCGGGTTATCTGATGGCATGTGTTATAATGACACAATATCTCCTGGTAAAGGGCCGCAAAGCTAGGATACCGTCGTTCCAAATCTTCGAGTTCCTCATTAGTGGGAGTATATGCTTCAAACGCTTCGTCCCCCCAAGGAAGCTTGTAGACCGCATGCATTTCATGGAGCGCAAGTCCCATCTCCCCTACAGGTGTGTAAAAGGTCCCTGTACGACAATTATACATTTCCAGCAGGGACATGAATAGCTTCTTGTTTATGAACAAGCCATGACTGGTACCTCGGATAGCATGGTACAGGCCAATCTCGCACAAAAAAGCCTCATACTTCTGCAGGATCCAGGTAGATAAATTGATCCACAAGGGAATAGGGTGTATCCAACCAGGAAACGTCAACCGACCAATGGGATAGGAGCCTTTCCGGGCAAGTCGATTTATAAAAGTATCGGCGGTAGAAAACGTGAAGTTAGGACCTGCCACATTCAGGAAAGAACCTGGGACCAACCCTGTCACAGAACAACTGGTATTCACCTTGCCAGCAACCATGGACTTCAGATAGTTATTATAACGGATGTTCCCCACGAACATCCCACTCCTGGTAGGGGTTAGAGTCCCCTCCATCTTCCTGTCCAAAGGGAGCATATTGAACCAAGATAATGGAAAGTGTCGCTCCATCTGAGGGATGCGGATCGCCATCCCATTAGAAACAAAATTCCAATCCTCCGACACCTCCAGAACATGATCATTCTCCACGGTCAAGGCGTCTCCAAAAAAGAACGCAGGCTTCAAAAACTCTCCTTCGAATTTTCCGGAGTTCATCATAGCATTAAGGAAATGGAAAGGTTGATTCTTGATGGCATTCAATCTGGCCATAGGCTCATCGCTCGGAAACTGATCCGCCACGTGCTGAACAATATGGTCGTACCTATAGCCGAGAGCAGCTTGAGCGCTACCCACAAAGAGTTCTCCGGCGGCGTTAACCGGCAAATTTACTGAAGAACAGACAAAAAAAAAATAAGTTAAACAGAGAATAAAAAAAGAGCTGATTAGGTGTTTTCAAACCACATGCGACTCAAGAAAATATCCATGCCCCCATCAAGTTCTCAGAAGTTTTATACGGCTCCAAAAAGCCCCATGCGGCTCCAGTTCAGAAGACCGCTTATGCGGCTCCGCACAATAAAAGTCTATGCGTCACCTATGCGGTCTCACTAATAAGGCGCACATACAGACACAATGGTTTTTCTTATGCGGTTCGCAGCTCAGCCGTAGGGCGAACATACGATTTACAAAGGCTCGTGCATAAAGTATCCTACATTGTCCTTACCAACAATGGGAGGATGGACGTCAGGATGAACAGCAGGCACGACGACGGACGGGGCTGCAACCGCACCCAAGGTGGAAGTTGAGGCCGCCTTCTTGCCCTTCACTGCCACGATCTTCTTGGGAGCCATCAATTATCGAAGAAAAGAAAGGCAAGCGAGATAAGAGAAGAAAGAAAATAAAGAAGCCTTCTCTCTCTTCAAACCCCTCCTATTTATAGGAGGAGGGGAGAAGACGGACACGTGGGCCAATGATCGACTCTTGAAGAGCGAAACTGACTCCTTGGGTTTCGTCTCCAAGATTCACCCAAGGCATCAAATCCAAAAAGATTTAATGAACTGACCCTTGAGATTCCTCCTACAAAGACGGCGCTGAAGCAACTGGGAGATAAATAAAGACCCGCACACGTGGACTGGACCATCTATGCGGCTAACACACCCCCTGCGGCTGAAACAGTCATACGAATAACACATCCAAGCAGCCAGGACATCTATGCGGTCAGAATTGCATATGTGGCTAATACGGCCATGCTTCTTGTTCAAAGTATTTTAATTTTACAAATTGAAAACTTTGAAGGAGGTCCTGTAGAAGCATGGAAAATACTAAGGAAATTGACTCATACGGCCAAGAAAGACCCATGCGGCTCAGAAAATGCATGCGGCAAAGGGAGTCATGCGGCATAAGGAGCTATGCGGCCGGAGGCATTCCATGCGGCTCAGAAGACATGTGGCGTGACAGTGCTCCCCTCCGATCCATGCTGCATTAATTTCTTTGACGGCTGACCCCTCTGAAAAGTTGACAGACCTGACACCAAAGCAGGTAATTATGACTCTGTCATGATGATGAATCTCTAGGGAAGAGAAAGAAATCTCTGACACGATCCCCCGAGAGCAACAAAATGCCACGTGGCCCTGCCACGTGGGTGTGCTTATGCGGCTCAAAGTGAAGACTTCCCATGCGGTTCAGAGTGAAGCTGTCCCATGCAGCTCGAGTGGAATCATCCCTATGCGGCTCAAGAAGATCATGCCCATACGGCTCAAGCAGACACACCATTATGCGGTTCATGCGGCTCATCATATGGTTCAGAAGTCTGAAGAAGGGGGCCACTGCCCAGACAGCCCTGACACGTGTCCCAAGTCTTATGCGGCCCAAAATTCATGCGGCCCAATCTGCATGCGGTTCCAGTCTCACCATTGGCTCTCAGGACACGTGTCCTCAGCCGATCAATCTCCCAGATTTATGGCAATCCAAGATCGGGTCGAATCCCAATGATCTGGGGTACATGGCAAGAGAATAAATTTGATTTATTTGCAGATATTAGAGAATCAGTATAAGGAAGATTTATGCCAATCAGCATTAATTACTAATGGGGATTTGGTGTAATCTACCCTTAATGGTTCTGATTCGTCACAATCAGAAATGAACGGCCTGGATTGATCAAACCCCAGGTCGCCGCCATCTCCAAGAGCTAATCATTGGCAACCCTAGTGATCATATCCCGCTATTATAAATAGCAAGGTGCCATTCCCTTGTAGCATATAGAGAGATATACAAAAAAAAAGAAAACCAGAGAAGAATACGTATACACAGAGAGACTTCCCCCATAGTCAGAGAGAGAATATACACAGAGAGATAGAAGCCAGGAGAGCAATTAGAGAGAGAGCAAGAAGGCATTTCTTCGTCAACGACCAAGCAGATCTTCCCCGAGTCAAGGCTGCGTACCGATCGTCCAAGGAGTAAGGCAGAGCGGCCGTCGCTTTACCGAGCCTCTATCGTCACCCCCCAGAATCTAAAATAAACAATCGTACTTAGACTGCTGTACCTAGGTTTTCGTCCCTAGGCTTTCTTTGTACGAGCGAGTTTGTATTGTGAGTCTAAGTTCAGTCCTCCGATAATTGTTCTGTACTTTTACAATCAATGGCAAACACCTCTGAGTAAGTATGTTGGTTTTCCTACATCCTATTATCCGTATCCTAAGCCAGAGTACGCCAAGGATAATAGGCCCACAAATGTCCTTTGCTAAGTTTCTTAGTACAGGCCCATTGTCTCTTATCATGCCCCGGGAGCCTAGCTGCTCCATGGCATTCTTTCTCCCGCTACCAGGAACGTCCATGACCACCTTACCGTAGAAATGTTCTAGGTATCCCCAATCAAACTTGTTATCCGTACCTAAAACCAAGATATGCCAAGGGTAACAGGTCCACAAACAAGTCCCCCATGCGGGGCAAATATCACCATAACACCACAAGCACGACAAGCAGTACAGGTAAAGGGTAGAATAAAGCATACTCTTTTATTTGGAAGCCAAAAAGCATTACATGTTCTGGGACTATGTCCCCATCAAAAAGAACATAACAAAAGAAGAAAAGGTCGACTATGGTTCGGCATTACATAATTCTATGAGGCGGTTCTTCACCAAGGCGGTCCCCCGTTCAAGCTGCTGCTTAGCTCGGCGCTCCGCTTCCTAGGATAACCGGTCCGCATCATCAAAATACATGTATGCCCGCCAGCCATCCTCCATCTTCTTCAGGGCGAGCTCCAGATTGGCAGAAGCTCGACTAAGTCTGTCAGCCTCCTGGACAACAAGTCCCTTTTCGGCACGGGCGGCTTCGAGCTCAGACTCCAGAAAGGCCAGCTTTTTCTGAAGTTCGAGGATCTGATCCCTGGTGTCGATTACCTTGCGGGAGGCGGTCGCTTCCCGAGCCGTGCAATCTTTTCTACGACTCAATTGATCGTATAACTGGGACAGATCACGGCGGTCCTTCAGTATGGTCGGCTTGATCGAACCCGAGCAAGCCTCACCTTCTCCACTACGGTTATGAGGAAAGTGCGCTCTTGGCCTATTGCCGCAGACAGATCAGCTTGCCGCAGCACATGAAACTGGGTCACGAGTCGATCAGCCTCTAGCAGTTTGGGCTCCAGAAGCACAGCTAGCCCCGTCCATCCGGGGAGTGTTCTAAGGATGTCGATTTGGCCACCGGCGTACTGACGGGCCATAGCAAAGGGAGTCCCCCTCTCCACAGCTGCTTCGACCCCTTTCTTCAGATGGCGGTAAAAGCTGTCAACCACATCCTGTGATACTTCATCCAAAACTTCTGTAGAGGACAGCGTCAAAGAAAGTGTGGCTGGCAGTGTCGAAGGAGTGGCTTCGGAACTTGCCATCCCTGCCACCAGGGAAACAAATTCTAAGCGAAAAGACGCATGAATAGCTGCTAGCTCCTCTTCCGCCGCCCGAAGAGCTTGGATACTCGGCAAGGCGGAGAGATCAACCCCAAAAACCATATTTGCAGAGGAGGACGCAGGAAGCATTGTCCCCTGCCCCGGCTGTGCCGCCACTTGAGCCCCTGAACTCGATCCAGCTGGAGGCTCCTCAATATAGGTCGAAAGAGAAGAAGGCACACATGTTTCCATCAGATCTCCTCCGGTAGAGTCCGCCCGATAATGTCCGTCACCGGCAATAATGGGGCGGGACCTGTACGTCCAAAGCAACCATCAATCGACGTAACCCGAAGGATGTGATGATAGAGCAAATAGGCATCCTCACAAGTTAAGATTCGGCTTATCTTACCAGGGGAGGAGCATGAAGGCCGCAGCTCGCTCGCAGCTGACGTAGTCTCCTCACCCGCGGCCTCCAAGTTAAATTCAACTGGTTCCTCTGCCCCAGTCACCCCAGAAAGGGAGCCAGCCAGTTCAGCGTCATCCCGTTGAAATTCAACTATCTCAGGGACAGGTAGAGTAGAGCCCCCGTCCCTATGGGTTGAGTCCTCAGCAAGGTGGGACTCCTCAGCCGCGTCCGGAAGAACCCCAACAAGAATGATAACAGTGCACATATTATCGACCAAATTGGTCAGGGCCGGATCAACCTCAGCGGTCGGTTCCCGTAAAACCGACTCCTCTGACGCCTACAAAGAGCAAAAAAAATGATTAGGCCATAGTTTAGAAAAAGAAGGAGAAGGTAGTTGAAATTCAAATCACGTCAGAAACAGCATTAACATCCTCAATAAACAGCCTACGGCGTCTTACCGCAGCTTGCTTCGTGGAGTAGGTTCTGCCATCATCAGTAAACATACGCCTGCTTCGTTTGCGCGAAGGATCAGGCACAGCAGGTGGTTGATCCTCCACCACTTCATCCGGCACAATAGGTGGCTGATCCCCCACCTCCTCGTCCGAGGGATGGAATGAATCATCGACATCCTGCTCATCATCCTCTTCGCCTGCCGTAGTGGACTCCAAGTCCGACACAGGAACCATATTCACCTTCTTCTTTCTCTTTTTGGACCCCTCGGGCTTCTCTGCCAATCCAGTATCGACAATAAAGCTGGTACTCATGTCAAAAATTAACGGAAGGCTTGCTCGCCGTAACATGATAGAGGGTCGCCATGTACAAAATCTCTCCTGACATATTAGCATCGGGGACCGAGAAGCTAGCTCGGGTATGAACCGTACTGTAATAATGCCAGGCCTTGATGCCATCAAGGACGCTGCCTTCAAAGCCCAGGCAAGCACTGGGACAATCAAGGAACAGCTGGCTATACCCGAACTGGCAGGAAAACCTGCTGGCAAGTAGGGCTCTAGGTATACGTTATTGCGGTAACGATATACTAGGTACGCTGGACGGATATTGTGCAGCCAAAGGAGCATTTTCTCAGATAAGAGTAGGGGAGGTTCAGCTCCATCAACATGTACGCCCCTCACTTCTCTAGCAGTAAAATGAGGGACAGACACAAAGAATTCGTGTCCGTCTACTCTCGCCAGCGCCCTCCGACAGGCTGGCATGGTGTCGTAGTCCCAGGGCTGACGGTGGTATCGGAAAAGGAAAGCATCATCAGCCGTAACGCCATCGTCGGCTCCGGACATCATCAACGACCGATAATGCATCAATAGCCACCCCATTAGATAATGGTAGGGTAGCTCTATTCGCTCAAAGTCCAGTGTCATCTCGCGGGCAATGACCTTGGACGAGAAGGCGCGGAGGCCGTGATGTATGCTACACACCATGGCCGGGAGAAGGGCCAGTCTGACTCTGAAGATCAACTTCACGGCAGGGAGGATGAAGTGGCGGCTGATCATTTCAATGGAACCTTCCCCTCCCGAGACTATGCAGTTCCGTAGCCACACCATTAAGAATCCGGCCAAGAGCGCTTTCTCAGACATCTGCCGGGTACCATGGTAGAAATAGCTAAAAGAATCATTTTTACTCCAAAATTTGTCACCGGTGGACCTCGACCTCTTGGCATTCGACATCAAATTTTTTATCTCCTCCTGGGTTTGAGGACCTCGGGAAGAAACCCGGCCAGAGGGACTTAATTTGAAAAGATATGAGACCCAGGACGTGGTATGGGGAGCGTTCACCTCTGAGCTACCGTCCTTCTTGATAGCCGTTTGGTGACAGATACTGTGGTGGCATAGCAGTTCCTGGTACACGACGACGAAACCCAAAAATCGTCGATCCAGATCTTCGAATTCCTCATTTGTTGGCGTGTACACTTCAAAGGCTTCGTCCCCCCATGGCAGCTTAGAAACAACATGTATTTCATAGAGAGCAAGTCCCAACTCCCCTCCGGGTACGAAGAAAGTTCCCGTCTGCTGGTTATACATTTCCAAAAGAGCCATGAACAACGGCTTGTTGATGGGTAACCCATAACATGTGCCCCGGATGGCATAATAGAGGTCAATCTCCCGCAGGAACGCCTCGTATTTCCTTAGGATCCATGTGGTCAGGTTGGCCCACGTAGGGATGGGGTTTACCAAGTTCAGCAACGACAACCTGCCAATAGGATAAGACCCCTTACGAGCAAGTTGATTTAGGAAGGTATCGGCTAGAGTAAACGTGAAGTTGGGACCAGATATGTTTATGAAGGTACCCGGAGTCAGTCCCATCATGCTCCGACTGACCAACTCCCTGCTGGCATATGCTGACCCAATGTTCTTATTGTAATGGATGTTGCCCATGAACATCCTCGATTGGGTTGGAGTTAGGGAGCCCACTATCTTTCGGCTCAACGATACCATATTGAACCACGAGAGGGGAAAATGACGTTCCATTTCGGGAATATGGATCCTTACCCCGTCGAGAGTGAAGTCCCAACTCTCAGAAATGTCCAGCACACGGGGGTTCTTTATGGATAAAGCATCCCCGAAGAGAAAGGATGGTTTCAGATACTCTTTTTCCATCTTTCCCGAGTTTATCATGGTACAAAGAAAGTAGAAAGGCTGGTTCTAGATGGCGCTCACCCTCTCCAAAGGCTCATCAGTGGGAAGCTGATCTGACACATGTCGAACTAAGTCGTCGAGCCGCACACCCATGGCATATTGGGCTGAACCCACCAAAAGCTCTCCTGCTGGATTGATTGGCAGATCCACTGAAGAAAGGCAAAAGAAACAGGATTAAAAGATGGTTAAAACGAAACTACTTGAAGTTTCTTAAAAAAGCTCCTATGAGCCTATGTGGCTCGGTTCAACGTAGCCTTATGCGGTCCAATTCAGTTGGATTTCATGCGGCACTGCTTCGACAGAGCCTATGCAGCCCGGTTCAACATAGCCTTATGCAGCACAATTCAGTTAAGTTTCATGCGGCACTGCTTCGATAGAGCCTATACGGTTCGGTTGAGCTTATGCTGTTCTATTTAGCAGATGAGCTTATGCGGCACGACTTAGCGAAGCTTTATGCGGTCCAGTTCATCAGGAGCACATGCGGTCCCGTTCAATGGGACTTCATGCGGTTCAAATCCAAAAGTGCTCCTGCGGCTCAAGTCCTTTTCATGCAGCTCAAACGTAGGGCATGCCCCATGCGGCTCGGATACGAGAGGGTCATGCGGCCCATACAACATATGCGGTTTCATCATGTCGAACTTGGGCAGTTCAATAAAGATGACGGATGAAGGCTTGTGCATAAATTATGCAACAGAGCCATGGTTTTTTAGGGTTCAAAGCATTCAATATTCCATCCAATCCTTACCCTTAAAAGTAGGGTGGACGTCAGGGTACACTTCAGGCGTAGTGGCCGACGAGGAAGTCGCTTTCTTGTCCTTCGCAGCAGCAGAGGCAGCCTTGGAAGACTTGGAGGCCATTATCGTCCGACGGTCGGAGAAGAAAGACAAAGGAAGAAAATTAGGGTAGCAAGAGTTGAAGACGAAAGAGAGAGTAAAGAAGTCTCTCCGACTGAACACGTTCATATTTATAGGCAAAAAGAGGAAGGAGAAGAAGGTTCTCATGTGGTGGCAAGGTGCACTTGCCTATGGGTGGGTGTTGTGTAGAGGAAGGAGAAGAGTGTTGTGTAGAGGAAGGAGAAGAAGAAATTAATAGAGGTTTATAAGGAGAGAGAAAAAGTTGGTAGAGTTTTAAAGAGGGTGTGATGTGGTGTGTTGAGGGTGGAGCACAGGCTAAGGTGTTCCAATACATAATAAACCAAACCAAACCAAACTAATCCAATTAAAACCGAGCCATGCCAAAATCCGATACGAGTATAAATACGAAATACGGGAAATACGAAAAATGAGGGTGACAAGACTGTTGAGTGCTATGTTGATGACAACGTCATTAAGAGTCGCTATAAGGGAGACCATCTGCAGGATCTGAGGACGGTATTCGACCTGATGCGAGCACACAACCTGAAGATGAATCCCACAAAATTCTTCTTGGGCGTATCCAGCGAAAAATTCCTGGGTTTTATTATGACTGCCTAGGGAATTCATATAGATCCAGAGAAGACGAAGGCAATTATGGAGATGGGTCCCCCGAGAAATCTTCGCGAACTCAGAGGCCTTCAAGGGAGGCTAGCTTACATCAGGTGGTTCATTTCTAACCTTTTCGGGCGATGTCAGCCATTCACCCATCTCATGAAGAAAGACGTCTCGTTCGTATAGGATGAAGAATGCCAACGTGCCTTCGACAGCATCAAAGAATATTTATGGAACCCTCCAGTCCAGGTGGCCCCAATTTTTGGAAAACTATCTTGCTATATATACGAGCAATGGAGCATTCCCTCGGCGCTCTGCTAGCACAAAACAATGATGCAGGACATGAACAAGCTATATATTACCTCAGCCGAATGATGATCGGGCCACAGCACAGATATACTGCCATGGAGAAGGAATGCCTCGCCCTGGTGTTCGCCATTCAAAAGACACGGCACTATGTCAGGGGGCAAACCATAGATGTTATCTCGCAAGTCAACCCTCTCAGGGTCCTCATGACTAAACCAGGGGCACTCAGCTCCCGTCTCGCCACATGGGCAATATTGTTGTCTCCATATCATATGGTCTTCGTTCCGCAAAAAGCTGTTAAAGGTCAAGCTCTAGCAGACTTTTTTGCAGCCCACCCAGGCTCAGAGTCCCCCAGAGTATATGAAGGAATCCCAGATAAGGTCGCCGACTCATATATGGCCTTCCATGATGATATATGGCGAATGTTCTTCGACGGCGCTTCGAGAACTGGACCCAAGGGCAACATCGTCGTTGGAGTCGGGGTGGTATTGATTTCTCCTTCCGGACTAGTGATCAATCGCGCTTACTCTCTTACGGAACCCTGCTCTAACAATGTGGCCGAGTATAACGCTTTGATCATTGGCCTCCAACTTGCAAGGGAGCTGGGGGTAGAATATCTTGATGTATACGGAGATTTACAGTTAATCGTCAATCAGATCCGGGGTTCATATGAAATCCGCCATGAAGACATGATCCCCTATCACCAAATAGCGATCAACATTATTTTGTCATTTGAGGGATTCTTCATTGAACACGTTCCCAGACTCCAAAACATCGAAGCCGATGTCCTAGCAGGCCTTGCCGCTTCCCTAGCAGTGCCAAACCATATTCATCATTCGGTTGACGTGATAGGCCACAAACTGGTCTGTCCCAAGAACAACGTTCAATTCGTGGCGAGTTATTCCGCTCAGACGATCGATGAAGCGCCAGACTGGAGACAACCATTCATAGACTTCGTAGTCTACGACATCCTGCCCGAGAACCCAAAGGAAGCCACTTCCATAAGAAGGCATTCTCTCAGATTCTTCTACGATACAGAGACGAAAATGCTGTATCGGCGATCTTACGACAGGTTATTGCTTCGGTGTCTGTCAAACGCATAAGCCAAAGAAGCCGTACGTGAAGCTCATGACGGTGTCTGTGGGGCCCATCAGCCTGGCCCTAAATTGCAAGACCGTCTTCGCCGAATGGGCTACTACTGGCCCACGATGGTAGCAGATGCGATAGACTATACAAGAAAGTGCAAAGCCTGCCAAGTCCACGTGGACTTCATCCACCAGCCATCCGAGTTTCTACATCTGACAGTGGCATCCTGGCTATTTGAAGCATGGGGAATGGACATCATCGGTCCGATTACTCCACATTCCTTCCGAGGACATCGCTTTATACTCGCAATCACGGATTACTTCTCCAAATGGGCGGAAGCTGTTCTGCTCGCAGAAGTAAAGACTTCAAACGTAATCAGTTTCCTCAAGCATCACGTCATCTATTGCTTTGGACTGCCCCGAAGGATCATCCACGATAATGGTCCGCAGTTCGCAAGCCATGCCTTCTATTGCTTCTGCGACAAGCATCACATCCAGAATATTGCTTCAACACCATACAATCCGACAGCGAATGGTTTGGCAGAAGCATTCAACAAAACCATCATCAAGTTACTCAAGAAGTTTATGTCTTCCAAGAAATGCGACTAGAACGAGAGGCTTGGTGAATGCTTATGGGCGTACCGTACTACAGTCCGAACAGCCATCGGAAACACACTATTCTTCCTGGTGTACGGGAGTGAGACAGTTCTCCCATTGGAGGCTCAAATCCCCTCGCACCGCAGTGCTCTCACTTACCAATTGATGACGGACGATAACTACCGTCGCCGGCTACAAGAGTTGGAGGCCTTAGATAAAAAATGCCTACTGGCTCATCAACGGATCAAGCTATACAAAGAACGCATCTCCTGAGCCTTCAACAAGAAGGTTAAAATCAGAACATTCCAAGTAGGAGATCTCGTTCTGGCAGTTCGGAGGCCGATGGTTATGACTTACAAAATCGCCAGCAAGTTCCAGCCAAAGTGGGAAGGCCCGTTTATCATTGAGACCGTATTCTCCAACGGTGCTTACCGCCTCGCAAAACAAAACGGAGACTTGCTCATGTTGCCCGTCAATGGCAAGTTCCTGAAGAAATATTATGTCTAAACGACATTTTCCAGATCATGGAGTCATGTACCCGTTGGTACTGCTGAACTCATATTCACAAAATTACAGATTATCGAGTCATGTACCCGCTGGTACCGCTGAACTCACATTCACAAAATTCCAGATTGCTGAGTTTTGTACCCTCCAGTACCGCTGAACTCACATTCTCCAAATCCTAAATGTCTAGTTATGTACCCTCCGGTACCGCTGAACTCACATTCTCCAAATCCTAAATATCGAGTTATGTACCCTCCGGTACCGCTGAACTCACATTCTCCAAATCCTAAATACCGAGTTATGTACCCTTCGGTACCACTGAACTCACATCCTTCTTCCACTAATATCCCAGATTATCAAGTTATGTAACCTCCGGTACCGCTGAACTCCCACTTTGATTCCAAATATCCGGGATTGTCGAGTTATGTACCCGCAGGTACCCTTGAACTTACATCCCGGTCGCTCTTTTAGGTAGTAAGTCATGTATGACCATACCTCTGAACTTTTCTTCCTGAAAGAGCTCATTCCTCATGATCCACTACCCGCACTCTCAGTGCACAAAAATGGGTAACAGATCCACAAATTCCTAAAATGACCATGTCGATGTTACCTCTGAGTCGTCTCACTTCCGCCAAAAACAAATCACCCCTCTACATAGAACTTTCATGTCCTCATACCTCTGAGTCGTTCTATGTACCCCCCTTCATGGAGCCCACTCCAACCATGTCCTCATTACCTCTGAGTAGGAAGGCTCCATCGAAGAAACCCTCATGCTTGCCATGTCTTCATTACCTCTGAGTAAGTATGTTGGTTCCCTTTCGACTTATTATTCGTACCTACAACCGGAGTACGCCAAGGTTAGTAAGTCCACAAATATCCTCCGTTGAATCCACTCCTGCCATGTCCTCATTACCTCTGAGTAGGAAGATTCTGCGGTGAAAAAACCCTCATGCTTGCCATGTCCTCACTACCTCTGAGTAAGTATGTTGGTTCCTCTACATCCTATTATCCGTATCCTAAGCCAGAGTACGCCAAGGATAATAGGCCCACAAATGTCCTTTGCTAAGTCTCTTAGTACAGGCCCATCGTCTCTCATCATGCTCCGGGAGCCCAGCGGCTCCATGGCATTCTTTCTCCCGCTACCAGGAACGTCCATGACCACCTTACCGTAGAAATGTTCTAGGTATCCCCAATCAAACTTGTTATCCGTACCTAAAACTAAGGTATGCTAGGGATAACAGGTCCACAAAGAAGTCCCTCATGCGGGGCAAACATCACCATAACACCACAAGCACAACAAGCAGCACAGGTAAAGGGTAGAATAAAGCATACTATTTTATTTGGAAGCCAAAAAGCATTACATGTTCTAGGACTATGTTCTCTTCAAAAAGAACATAACAAAAGAAGAAAAGGCCGACTATGGTTCGACATTACATAATTCCAGGAGGCGGTTCTTCACCAAGGCGGTCCCCCGTTCAAGCCGGTGCTTAGCTCGGCGCTCCGCTTCCTGGGATAACCGGTCCGCATCATCAAAATACATGTGTGCCTGCCAGCCATCCTCCATCTTCTTCAGGGCGAGTTTCAGATTGGCAGAAGCTCGACTAAGTCTGTCAGCCTCCTGGACAACAAGTCCCTTTTCGGCACGGGCGGCTTCGAGCTCAGACTCCAGAAAGGCCAGCTTTCTCTGGAGTTCGAGGATCTGCTCCCTGGTGTCGATTACCCCGCAGGAGGCGGTCGCTTCCCGAGCCGTGCAATCTTCATTTCTACGACTCAATTGATCGTATAACTAGGACAGATCACGGCGGTCCTTCAGTATGGTCGGCTTGATCGACCCCGAGCAAGCCTTCCCTTCTCTACCACGGTTATGAGGAAAGTGCGCTCTTGATCTACTGTCGCAGACAGATCAGCTTGCCGCAGCACGTGAAACTGGGTCACGATTCGATCAGCCTCTAGCAGTTTGGGCTCCAGAAGCGCAGCTAGCCCCGCCCCATCGGAGAGTGTTCTAAGGATGTCGATTTGGCCACCGGCGCACTGACGGGGCATAGCAAAGGGAGTCTCCCTCTCCACAGCTGTCAACCACATCCTGTGACACTTCATACAAAACTTCTGTAGAGGACGGCATCAAAGGAAGTGTGGCTGGCAGTGTCGAAGGAGTGGCATCGGAACTTGCCATCCCTGCCACCAGGAAAACAAATTCTGAGCGAAAAGACGCATGAATAGCTGCTAGCTCCTCTTCCGCCGCCCGAAGAGCTTGGATACTCGGCAAGGCCGAGAGATCAACCCCTAAAACCATATTTACAGAGGAGGACGCAGAAAGCATTGTCTCCTGCCCCGGCTGTACCGCCACTTGAGCCCCCGAACTCGATCCAGCTGGAGGCTCCTCAATATAGGTCGGAATAGAAGGAGGCACACGTGCTTCCATCAGATCCCCTCCGGTATAGTCCGCCCGACAATGTCCGTCACCGACAATAATGGGGCGGGACCTGTACGTCCAAAGCAACCATCAATCGACGTAACCCGAAGGATGTGATGATAGAGCAGATAGGCGTCCTCACAAGTTAAGATTCGGCTTATCTTACCAGGGGAGGAGCAAGAAGGCCGCAGCTCGCTCGCAGCTGACGTAGTCTCCTCACCCGCGGCCTCCAAGTTAAATTCAACTGGTTCCTCTATCCCAGCCACCCCAGAAAGGGAGCCAGCCAGTTCAGCGTCATCCCGTTGAAATTCAACTATCTCAGGGAAAGGTACAGTAGAGCTCCCGTCCCCATGGGTTGAGTCCTCATCAAGGTGGGACTCCTCGGCCGCCTCCGGAAGAACCCCAGTAGGAATGATAGCGGTGCACATATTATCGACCAAATTGGTCAGGGCTGGATCAACCTCTGCGGTCGTTTCCTGAGAAACCGACTCCTCTAACGCCTACAAAGAGCAAAAGAAAATGATTAGGCCATAGTTTAGAAAAAGAAGGAGAAGGTAGTTGAAATTCAAATCACCTCAGAAACAGCGTTAACATCCTCAATAAACAAGGTGTCATTCTCTTGCAAACCCTTCCGGCCGGATCCAGAGAATCAGAGAGAGAATATACAGAGATCGAAAGGACAGAGGAGCATATACAGAGAGAACAAGGAGAGCATTTCTTCATCAATGCCAAGCTGTTCTTCTCCAGAGACAAGGATGCACCCGATCGTCCAAGGAGTAAGGCAAAGCTGTCATCGCTTTCCCGAGCCTCTATTGTCACCCCCCAGAATCTAAAATAAACAATTGTACTTAGATTGCTGTACCTAGGTTTTTGTCCCTAGGCTTTCTTTGTACAAGCGAGTTTGTATTGTGAGTCTGAGTTTAGTCCTCCTATATAAATTGTTCTGTACTTTTACAATCAATGGCAAACACGATGGCGACTCTGCTGGGGACAAACTTCTCCACGGCTGAGAAGTTGGTGATGCAATCGGATGCAGCCAAACTTGGCTCCACGTAACAGAAGATGGTCGTCCGCTTCGACCAACAGGCGTTTGAAGAAATGCTCTCCGACGGAAGCGCTGGCCCAGTCCAGAAGCAAACCCGCACAAAGAAAGCTCGCAGGGAGTGGAGGCCAAAATCATTTGCTCCTCCCCAGGCCCTGGACGGAGTACTCTCTGCTACCCAACACGGCGAATACGACTCTCATGCGGCCCCACGTCAAGCCATAGAGAACTCTACTGTCCCCAAGTCTGGCAGAGGAAAGCACTACGATGTTGGACTTACAGGGACAAAGAGTGATTCTATGTGCTCCAGGAAGAAGTCGAACACTCATGCGGCCAAGATCGCCAGCCGCGTGCATGATGCTCCTGCGGCTGAAACTGCCTGCCGTATGAAGAATATCCATGCGGCCAGAACTTCCAGCCGCATGAAGATTGTTGACTCCAGCCGCATATTGCCTGCTCCACGCAGCTCAGGCTCAGTCTTCGATCGCCTCTCCTATGGTCATGATCTCTCATGTACCCAAGAGAATATGTCTGACTCTCTGCAGCATCACTTTGACTCTTCCTACTATACACCTTCAGGCGCTCGAGTGAAGAAGTCAAGGGCAGCACGAGCTCGGCGAGCTCAGTCGGCTGTCCCAATATCTGACCATCCGAGCGTTCCACATACTGTTATGCGGGCCTCTGATGGGAAGTTGTACAGAACCACTCGAGTCCAGCCCCCGGTGGCAAACAGACAGAGTGGTTCCCAAAAGTCTTCCAAAACCCAGGGAGCAAACATGGTCGTTCCAGACCCGTCTGACTTGCGTGAGGTTATCCTCCACAAACGCAAGGAAAGAGAAGAGGTCCCGGTATGCAAAGAGTCCTTCCACGGACATCACTGCACCTAAATTATTGCCAACTGCTGTAGCAACAACGCGACAGCAAGAGAAGATCGGCAATCTATTTTCTAAAGGCTGCAACGACCATGCTCAGAGGACGAAGCGCCTCCCGTCGTCTCTTGCAACTCCGTTCAGAAAATCCCTGCCGATGGGAGAGGGAAGAAGATAAACGTTTCCAGCCCGAAGATTTCAACCACTGTGACTAAGAAACTGTCGTCTAAACGGTTGTCCACCACCGGAGTTTTCCAAGGTACCCGTTCGAAGACGAAATCTACTACAGTAGGAGATTCATCATCCACACTACTGGGGTTACTGAAACAGGGGGTAGCACTCCTCAGAACATCCACGATAATTCGATGTTCCAAGGAGACGAGCCCGAGGAAATAACTCTCCCGTCAGATATAGCAGATGCCGACGTCCCCGAGGACGTCCACGACTCTCAAGATGAAGCAAGCTTTGAAGTTGGGGGTACTATTCCTTCTGAGTCCGAACCAGAGGAGAACATTCCCACATACCCCGATGACTTCTCGGTACAGGGGTGTGACTCGGAGGGCAAGTCCTCCACCGTTCCTTCCATCTCCCCTCACGTAAGGATGGTGTTCATGATGGACAACAACTAAGATGGTTCCAGTGATCGCCAACGCATTGACACTCTGGAGGACATACTGCATGCCTTGGTCAAGTCGGTAGACGAGATGAATGCGGCTCTTCCAACTCTGTAAGGAGGGACGCTTGCCCAAACAAGCACGGGTCCCGCGATCAATGCGGACTCAAATTCAGCGGCACCAAACCCGAGCAATAATCCTCCTAAAATGTCGGCTCCCACCGCTGCGGATGAGGCCAGATAAGCGAGATGAGAGGTCCAGGAGCTCCGAGCCATGTTTCACGCTCGAGAAACCTCTCAAGACCTCAGAATAAGGCAACCATACCCTGCTGCATGGAGGGATGTCCCCTTCCCACCAAGATATAAGCCGTTCAACATCAATCCCTATGATGGCAAGACCTCCGCAAGTCGGTACATCACTTACTTCGAGGTCACCACCGACCATCTGCCCCATGATGATGCCATCCTTACGTGATTATTCATCGGGGCATTGGAAGGGGTCACCTTCGACTGGTACTGCAACCTGTCAGACAACTGCATCCACTCCTTTGCCAGCTTCAAGCGCATGTTCTTGGAGAGATTCTATAAAGTAGGACAGGACATCATAATGTCCACCCTCATGGATATTGTCCAAGGGGAGAAAGAGCTGACAAGGAACTATATTCAACAGTTTTGCCAAACCACAATAAAATTGCCGTCTGGTAATCCGGATCCCTCCTTAATTAAAATTTGCCAAAAGAGACTGCTCCCAACAATCAGTCTCTGGATGTGCAAAAGTCAATTTAAGGATTGGAAGACGTTTATCATCAGTGCCACTAGCGCCGAAGAACGGTTGAAAAAGGCTCGCCAATTGGGATTGCACATCTCAGAGGGAGAGGACAAGGGCAAGCGCCCTAATACCAACAGCAACAATGGTGGTAACTCCTCCAACAATCGGGACAACAAGGGCAAGCAGGCTATAGTGGCCGACACAGTCCAGCAACCTGAATCCAAACCAGCAGACAAACAATGGCCGCAAATGACCTACTCCTTCGAAGATGGCCACGTCAAGCCCATCATGGACATGCTCATACAAGGAGACAGAATTCAATTACCTCCACCAAGACGGGAACCTCGGCCGGCAGAAATGGGGAGCCCAAAGTACTGCCATTACCACCGCTACGTCCACCATGCTACACACGACTGCTACCAACTGAAACGATACATCCAACATCTCATCGATTCGAACGATCTGGCCATTAATTTCGAAGAGGTAACCGTGACATCCAATATGGTGTCAGTACAATTTGGCAACTTCCCTCCAATGGAGGCTCAGGACGGCGTGATACCCATCCCTCTGGCGACGATGGAGATTGCTCATCTTCTACCTCCTCGGGATCAGACTGCTGGTCTAGTGCCCCTCCCCACATCACGGGAGGAGATCATGTGGGTCCATCCGGACCTGGTACTTGAGGTGACTCAGTCCACACCACCTTCCATTCGCAAGAAGAAGAGTGGAAAAGTCAGACCCTGCCGCACAATCTCAGCAGATGTCGAAGAAGTTACAGCTGTCGTTATCCGATCTGGGGTACAATCCCAACCGGTGGCTGATAACTCGGCTGAAGATCATCAGCCGGCTACCGCTGACACTCCAGGACCGTCCCAGCCTCCGACGATCGACAAGCCTAGACCGAAGGTGACTCGCTTTGACAAATCCCTCCGAAAAGAGGCACCTCAGGGCTGGAGAGGCCCTACAACTTCGACATCTTGGCACAATTAGCCAACACACCGGCCAAATTGTCATTATACGAGCTCTTGAGGCTGTCAAAGGATGTTCGCGTGGCTTTGAGCGATGCATTCCAAAATGCCGACGCATATCTGGCTCAGGTCAACCTCACGGGTGAGAGCCCGCCTGCAAATCTCCAAGACAACGCTTGCACAGGAGCGATGCCCAATATTGTCTTCACTCTGCAGGATATGCTTATCAAAACCAATCTGCACGATCGTCCGTTATACTACACTGGATACATCGGGTACGTAAAGGAGGACCGGATGCACATTGATCCTGGCTCTTCCATAAGCATTATCCCGAAGGGTCTGTTACATCATCTCCGCATTCCTATGCATCGCCTGACGCCAATAAGCACCGCCATCAGCTGTTTCAATTCGGGCAGGAGCTACCCAATTGGAATGATTCGCTTGAAGTGCCAAATTGGCGATCTTCAGTCAGAAGTGACCTGTTACGTCATAGATACAGATACTTCATACAATATCCTCCTGGGACGCCCTTGGATACACGATTATATGATCATACCTTCCACGCTGCACCAGTGCTTCAAGTATATCGACAAACACGGCTTCGTAAGGACAGAATTTGCCGACATCGATTCCTTCAAAGGGGTCGAATCCTACTACTCGGATTTCTGCCTATACGAGAAGTCGAAGAGGCACATGTATGAAGATGTACAAGCTCGAACTGAGACGGCCTCAGGATCAGAAGAACCTCTGACGATCCACCTTCAAGCTCGCAAACCTGGCAAATCTGCACCCGTCACGGCCGCTCTGCGTAAGGACATAATCATCCTCTCGGCACAAGAAGGACAAATGACAATCCGGCTACCAAGGTCCAGCCAAGCGCCAAGACCCACAACGGAGCTACTGACAATCAGACTACCGAGAATCGGCCAGCCACATGCAGAGAAGCTCAATCCCTCTGACAAGCCAATGACGATACGTCTTTCCAAGAAGAATCGTCACCCCAATACAAAGTCTGGGGCTTCTAGAGAACCAACAACTCCCCATCCAGCATCGAGTACCAAACTGGGGGTTGCTAGTTTGCCAACAACTCCACGTTCGGCTCCACCAACAGAACCCCTGATGATGAAGCTGCCCAAGTCATCCTCTCAGTCTTCATTTATACAGGGGGTAGACGAAGAAGAACCGGAACTGGCCAAGTATGTGGCTGCCCACACTGATGTTCCCTCCGCAGATGATGTAATCTCGCTAGAAAAGATACCTTACTTCATCAATAAAGGGCTATCTTTGAACTACCTCGAGCTTAATAAGCTTTGTACAATGTATGCTATGGAACATGGTATAGGCACTCACCTACACACACAGGTGACAAATGTTTACACCGCAAACTAGCTTACTCCAGTGGAAGACGCATACCGCATAATCGAGGGAGGGGACCATTCAATCGTCTTCGGCCGGAAGGACGACCCACAGCCCTTTACCATAGAGAAGGTCGATCTCGAATCAGATGCCGGGAGACTGCCTCTGTATCTCTATAGCCCCCAATCCAAATACCTCATACAAAAACGGGTGTATGATCTGGAAACCATGCCACGCTTGAACTACGGTACCGGTCGACGATTACCTTTAAAGCCACCAGTCCCAGCTGGCAAACCACGGGACTACTACAACAAGACCCGATGTGGATTAGGGTATGTTACGCACACAACGACCCCTGAAAGTTCAGAGAAGGAATGCGACTGGCAGTCACATTCAACCGGGTCACCAACTTCTGATTCGTATACCAGCATCAGAGACGTATTCAGACAAGTCCTGTCAGTCAATATGGCGTTCGCCGACGCTTACGAAAAAGATAAAGACATTCCTGAAATCCTCGAGTTAGAGTCGTGGGCCCAACAGCTGGATGCACAATAGAAAAAAACGGTTCCAACAGAAAGAACCTCCTACTGAAGATGAGGTTATACAGGTCGACCTCGGCAGCGAATCTTCTCCAAAACCAATCTTCGTCAGTAAAAGCCTAACAGACGAAGAACGAGAATCGCTACTGGAACTTGTCAAAGAATATATTGATGTATTCGCCTGGAGCTATGAAGACATGCCAGGACAAAACCCCGAGGTTGCCCTTCACAAGCTCAACATTCGGCCAGATGCAAAGTCGGTCAAACAACAACAGCGACGCTTCCGCCCGGGCATCATGGATGCGATCGAAGCTGAAGTCAACAAACTTATAGCCAGCGGCTTCATTCGTGAAGAACAACATCCAGACTGGGTCGCCAATATAGTACCGGTCCTCAAGAAGAATAGGAAGATTCGAATCTGTATCGACCTCCGTAATCTGAACGAGGCATATCCTAAAGATGAATTCCTCTTCCCTATCACAGACATCATGATTGACAACACATGCGGCTTCGAACGCATGTCATTCATGGATGGTTTCTCGGGGTACAACCAAATCAAGATGTCTCCTGACGACAAAAAACATACATCATTCCGAACACCGATTGGCACATATTGCTACACAGTCATGCCTTTTGGTTTAAAGAATACTGGCACCACATATCAAAGAGCAATGAGTATCATCTTCAGAGACCACTTGCGCAAGACTGTTGAGTGCTATATTGATGACATCGCCGTCAAGAGTCGCTATAAGGGAGACCATCTGCTGGATCTGAGGACGGTATTCGACCTGATGCGAGCACACAACCTGAAGATGAATCCCACAAAATCCTTCTTGGGCATATCCAGCGGAAAATTCCTGGGTTTTATTATTACTGTCCAGGGAATTCATGTAGACCCAGAGAAGACGAAGGCAATTATAGAGATGGGTCCTCCGAGAAATCTTCGCGAACTCAGAGGCCTTCAAGGGAGGCTAGCTTACATCAGAAAGTTCATTTCTAACCTTTCCGGGCGATGTCGGCCATTCACCCATCTCATAAAGAAAGGCGTCTCGTTCGTATGGGATAAAGAATGCCAACGTGCCTTCGACAGCATCAAAGAATATTTATCGAACCCTCCAGTCCTGGTGGCCCCAGTTTCTGGAAAACCATTCTTGCTATATGTACGAGCAATGGAGCATTCCCTCGGTGCTCTACTGGCGTAAAACAACGATACAGGCCATGAACAAGCTATATATTACCTTAGCTGAATGATGATCGGGCCAGAGCACAGATATACTGCCGTGGAGAAGGAATGCCTCGCCCTGGTGTTCGCCATTCAAAAGATGCGGCACTATGTCACGGGGCAAACCATAGATGTGATCTCGAGAGTCAACCCTCTCAGGGTCCTCATGACTAAACCAGGGGCACTCAGCTCCCGCCTCGCCACATGGGCAATATTGTTGTCTCCTTATCATATGGACTTCGTCCCGTAAAAAGCTGTTAAAGGTCAAGCTCTAGCAGACTTTTTAGCAGCCCATCCAGGCTCGGAGTCGGCCAGAGTATATGAAGGAATCCCAGATGAGGTCGCCGACTCACATGTGGCCTCCCATGATGATATATGGCAAATGTTCTTCGACGGCGCTTCGAGAACTGGACCCAAGGGCAACATCGTCGTTGGAGTCGGGATGGTGTTGATTTCTTCTTTCGGACTAGTGATCAATCACGCTTACTCCCTCACGAAACCCCGCTCTAACAATGTGGCCGAGTACAACGCTTTGGTCATTGGCCTCCAACTTGCAAGGGAGCTGGGGGTAGAATATCTTGAAGTATACGGCGATTCACAGTTAATCGTCAATCAGATCCGGGGTTCATATGAAGTCCGCCATGAAGACATGATCCCCTATCACCAAATAGCAATCAACATTATTTCGTCATTTGAGGGATTCTTCATTGAACACGTTCCCAGACTCTAAAACATCGAAGCCGATGTCCTAGCAGACCTTGCCGCTTCCCTAGCAGTGCCAAACCATATTCATCATTCGGTTGACGTGATAGGCCACGAACTGGTTTGTCCCAAGAACAACGTTCAATTCATGGCAAGTTATTCCGCTCAGACGATCGATGAAGCGCCATACTGGAGACAACCACTCATAGACTTCGTAGTCTACGACATCCTGCCCGAGAACCCAAAGGAAGCCACTTCCATCAGAAGGCATTCTCTCAGATTCTTCTACGATATAGAGACGAAAATGCTGTATCGGCGATCCTACGATGGGTTATTGCTTCGGTGTCTGTCAAATACAGAAGCCAAAGAAGCCGTACGTGAAGCTCATGACGGTGTCTGCGGGGTCTATCAGCCTGGCCCTAAATTGCAAGACCGTCTTCGCCGAATGGGCTACTACTGGCCTACGATGGTAGCAGATACGATAGACTATGCAAGAAAGTGCAAAGCCTGCCAAGTCCACGTGGACTTCATCCACCAGCCATCCGAGTTTCTACATCTGACTGTGACATCCTGGCTATTTGAAGCATGGGAATGGACATAATCGGTCCGATTACTCCACCTTCCTCCCGAGGATATCGCTTCATACTCGCAATCACGGATTACTTCTCCAAATGGGCGGAAGCTGTTCCGCTCGCAGAAGTAAAGACTTCAAACGTGATCAGCTTCCTCAAGCATCATGTCATCTATTACTTTGGACTGCCCCAAAGGATCATCCAGGATAATGGTCTGCAGTTCGTAAGCTATGCCTTCTATCGCTTCTGCGACAAGCATCGCATCCAGAATATTGCTTCAACACCATACAATCCGCAGGCGAATGGGTTGGCAGAAGCATTCAACAAAACCATCATCAAGTTACTCAAGAAGTTTGTGTCTTCCAACAAACGTGACTGGAACGAGAGGCTTGGTGAATGCTTATGGGTGTACCGTACTACAGTCCGAACAGCCACCGGGAACACACCATTCTCCCTGGTGTACGGGAGTGAGGCAGTTCTCCCATTGGAGACTCAAATCCTCTAGCTCCGCGTCGCTCTTACTTACCAATTGAGGACGGACGATAACTACCGTCGCCGGTTATAAGAGTTGGAGGCCTTAGATGAAAAATGCCTACTGGCTCAGCAACGGATCGAGCTATACCAAACACGCATTTCCTGAGCCTTCAACAAGAAGGTTAAAATCAGAACATTCCAGGTGGGCGATCTCGTTCTGGCAGTTCGGAGGCCGATGGTTATGACTCACAAAACTGCCGACAAGTTCCAGCCAAAGTGGGAAGGCCCGTTTATCATTGAGGCCGTATTCTCCAACGGTGCTTACAGCCTCGCAAAACAAAACGGAGACTTGCTCATGTTGCCCGTCAACGGCAAGTTCCTGAAGAAATATTATGTCTAAACGGCATTTTCCAGATCATCGAGTCATGTACCCGCTGGTACCGCTGAACTCATATTTACAAAATTCCAGATTATCGAGTCATGTACCCGCTGGTACCGCTGAACTCACATTCACAATATTCCAGATTGCTGAGTTATGTACCCTCCAGTACTGCTGAACTCACATTCTGTAAATCCTAAATGTCTAGTTTTGTACCCTCCAGTACCGCTGAACTCACATTCTCCAAATCCCAAATATCGAGTTATGTACCATCCGGTACCGCTGAACTCACATTCTCCAAATCCCAAATACCGAGTTATGTACCCTTCGGTACAGCTGAACTAACATCCTTCTTCCACTAATATCCCAGATTATCAAGTTATGTACCCTCCGGTACTGCTGAACTCCCACTTTGATTCCAAATATCCGGGATTGTCGAGTTATGTACACGCAGGTACCCCTGAACTTATATCCCGGTCGCTCTTTTAGGTAGTAAGTCATGTATGACCATACCTCTGAACTTTTCTTCCTGAAAGAGCTCATTCCTCATGATCCACTACCCGCACTCTCAGTGCACAAAAAAGGGTAACAGATCCACAAATTCCTAAAATGACCATGTCGATGTTACCTCTGAGTCGTCTCACTTCCGCCAAAAACAAATCACCCCTCTACATAGAACTTCCATGTCCTCATTACCTCTGAGTCGTTCTATGTACCCCCCTTCATGGAGCCCACTCCTACCATGTCCTCATTACCTCTGAGTAGGAAGGCTCCATCGAAGAAACCCTCATGCTTGCCATGTCCTCATTACCTCTGAGTAGGTATGTTGGTTCCCTTTCGACTTATTGTCCGTACCCACAACCGGAGTACACCAAGGATAGTAAGTCCACAAATATCCTCCGTTGAATCCACTCCTGCCATGTCCTCATTACCTCTGAGTAGGAAGATTCTGCGATGAAAAAACCCTTATGCTTGCCATGTCCTCAATACCTCTTGTAGAAGCATGGAAAATACTAAAGAAATTGACTCATGCGGCCAAGAAAGACCCATGCGGCTCAGAAAATGCATGCGGCTCAGGGAGTCATGCGGCATAAGGAGCTATGCGGCCGGAGGCATTCCATGCGGCTCAGAAGACATATGGCGTGACAGTGCTCCCCTCCGATCCATGCTGCATTAATTGCTTTGACGGCTGACCCCTCTGAAAAGTTGACAGACCTGACACCAAAACAGGTAATTATGACTCTGTCATGATGATGAATCTCTAGGGAAGAGAAGGAAATCTCTGACACGATCCCCCGAGAGCAACAAAATGCCACGTGGCCCTGCCACGTGGGTGTGCTTATGCGACTCAAAGTGAAGACTTTCCATGCGGTTCAGAGTGAAGCTATCCCATGCGGCTCGAGTGGAATCATCCCTATGCGGCTCAAGAAGATCATGCCCATGCGGCTCAAGCAGACACACCATTATGCGGTTCATGCGGCTCATCATATGGTTCAGAAGTCTGAAGGAGGGGGCCACTGCCCAGACAGCCCTGACACGTGTCCCAAGTCTTATACGGCCTAAAATTCATGCGGCCCAAATCTCATGTGGCCCAATCTGCATGCGGTTCCAGTCTCACCATTGGTTCTCAGGACACGTGTCCTCAGTCGATCAATCTCCCAGATTTATGGCAATCCAAGATCGGGTCGAATCCCAATGATCTGGGGTACGTGGCAGGAGAATAAATTTGATTTATTCGCAGATATTAGAGAATAATTATAAGGAAGATTTATGCCAATCAGCATTAATTACTAACGGGGATTTGGTGTAATCTACCCTTAATGGTTCTGATTCGTCACAATCAAAAATGAACAGCCTGGATTGATCAAACCCCAGGCCGCCGCCATCTCCAAGAGCTAATCATTGGCAACCCTAGTGATCATATCCCGCTATTATAAATAGCAAGGTGCCATTCCCTTGTAGTATATAGAGAGATATACAAAAAAAAAAACCAGAGAAGAATACGTATACACAGAGAGACTTCCCCCTTAGTCAGAGAGAGAATATACACAGAGAGAGAGAGAAGCCAGGAGAGCAATCAGAGAGAGAGAGCAAGAAGGCATTTCTTCGTCAACGACCAAGCAGATCTTCCCCGAGTCAAGGCTGCGTACCGATCGTCCAAGGAGTAAGGCAGAGCGGCCGTCGCTTTCCCGAGCCTCTATCGTCACCCCCCAGAATCTAAAATAAACAATCGTACTTAGACTGTTGTACCTAGGTTTTCATCCCTAGGCTTTCTTTGTACGAGCGAGTTTGTATTGTGAGTCTAAGTTCAGTCCTCCGATAATTGTTCTGTACTTTTACAATCAATGGCAAACACGATAGCGACTCTGCTGGGGACTAACTTCTCCACGGCTGAGGAGTTGGTGACGCAATCGAACGCAGCCAAACTTGGCTCTATACAACAGAAGATGGTCGTACGCTTCGACCAACAGGCGTTCGAAGAGATGCTCTCTGAAGGTAGCACTGGCCCGATCCAGAAGCACACCCGCACCATAAAGGCTCGCAAAGAGTAGAGGCCAAAATCATTTGCTCCTCCGCAAGCCCTTGATGGGGTGCTCTCTATTACTCAAGATGGCGAGAAAGACTCCCCTGCGGCCCCACTTCAGACCGTAGACAACTCTGCTGTCCCCAAGTCCGGCAGAAGAAAACACTATGATGCTGGACTTGCAGGGGCAAAGAGGAACTCTACGCGATCCGAGCCGCAGAAGAGTATTAGCCGCAGGGAGAAAGCCCATGCGGCTACAACCGCCGACCGCATAAAGAAAACTCATGCGGCCACATCTGTCAGCCGCATAACTTATGCGGCTACAGTTGCCAACCGCACGGATGAGACACATGCGGCTATTAAAGTCAATCGCTTGCAGAAAACCCATGCGGCCACAGATGCCAACCGCATACGGTCAGCCTGCACGGTCGTGACTCCTAGCCGCATAAAGACTCATCCTACAACAAAAGACAGCCGCATGATGACAGCCTGCACGGTACCCAATGCTAGCCGTATAGCATCCGTCCTACGCTTCTCTCGATCAGTCTTCGACCGGCTTTCATGCGGTCCTGACTCTGATCATTCTCTGGATGATAATCCAGACTCTGTGGTATTCGACTTAGACTCCTCCTATTACGCATCCACAAGTGCTAAAAGGAGGAATTATAGGGCAGCGCGGGCACATCAAGTCCAGACGACTGCCCCAACCTCAGACTATCGGGGCGTCCCGCTGATTATTACGCGGGCCTCTGATGGGAAGTTGTATAAAACCACTCAAGTCCAGCCCCCGGCGGCAAACAGACAAAGTGGTTCCT
The DNA here is from genome assembly GCA_029216955.1 of Iris pallida. Classification (NCBI taxonomy): domain Eukaryota; kingdom Viridiplantae; phylum Streptophyta; class Magnoliopsida; order Asparagales; family Iridaceae; genus Iris; species Iris pallida. The sequence goes on along the minus strand of JANAVB010016196.1, from coordinate 7,606,114 downwards.
CTGACCTGCGTAAGGTTATCCTCCACAAACGCAAGGAAAGAGAAGGAGCTTCGGGGTGTAAAGAGCCCTCACACGGACGTCAATGCACCCAGATCATCGTCAACTGCTGTTGCAGCAACGCGACGGTGACGGAAGACCGGCCATCCGTCTTCCAAAGACTACATCACCAGAGCTCAGAAGACGAGGCACCTCCTGTTGTCTCCTACAAGTCCGCGTAGAAAGTTCTCTCCAAGGAAAGAGGGAAGAAAACGAGCATCTCCAGCCCAAAGGTGTCAACTACTGCAGCTAAGAAACCGTCGTCTAAAGGGTTATCCTCCACTGGAGTATTTCAATACACCTGTTCGAAGACGAAAACTGCTGCAGTAGGAAGTTCATCGTCTGCAACATTGGGGGTCGTCGGAACTGGGGGTAGCCCTCCTCCAAACATCCACGACAATCCGACATTCCAGGAATACGGACTGGAGGAAGCAAATCCTTCGACGGATACAACAGATACCGACGTCCCCAAGGACATCCTAGACGAAGCAAGCTCCGAAACTGGGGGTAGTATTCCTTCCGAGTCCGAACCCGAAGAGAACATCCCCACATATCCTGATGATTTCTCGATGCACGGGTACGACTCGGAGGGTACATCCTCCACCACTCCTTCCGTCACTCCTCATGTGAAGACGGTGTTCATGACAAACAGCAATCAAGGCGGTTCCGGTGATCGCCAGCGCATCGACACTTTGGAGGCCATATTACACGCCTTGGTCAAGTCTGTAGACGAGATCAAAGCGGCGCTTCCTAATCTGCAGGGGGTGACACCTGGCCAGACAAGCACGGGTCCCGCAATCAACGTAGATTCAAATTCAGTGGCACCGAACCCGGGCAACAATTCTCCCGAGATAACGGCCCCTACCGTGACAGATGAGGCCCGAGAAGTAAGAAGAGAGGTTCAGGAGCTCCGAACAATGTTCCATGCCCGAGAAAACTCTCAAGACCTCAGGATACGGCAACCATATCTTGCTGAATGGAGGGATGTTCCCTTTCCACCAAGATATAAGCCGTTCAATATCAACCCATATGATGGCAAGACTTCAGCAAGTCGGTACATCACTTACTTTGAGGTCACTACCGACCATCTGCCCCATGATGACGCTATCCTCACACGGTTATTCATTGGGGCATTGGAAGGAGTCGTCTTCGATTGGTACCGCAACCTGCCAGACAATTGCATCCATTCCTTCGCTGGCTTCCAACGCCTGTTCTTGGAGAGGTTCTATGAGGTAGGGCAGGACGTCACGATGTCTACCCTCATGGACGTCATTCAAGGAGAGAAAGAGCTGACGAAGAATTACATTGAGCGGTTTCGTCAAACCGCAATGAAGTTACCATCTGGCAACCCGGACTTTTCCTTGATCGAAATTTGCCAAAAGAGACTACTCCCAACAATCAGTCTCTGGATGGGCGAGAGTCAATTCAAGGACTGGAAGACTTTATCATTAGTGCTACAAGTGCCGAAGAACGATTAAAGAAGGCTCGCCAACTGGGATTACATATCTCAGAGGGAGAGAACAAGGGCAAGCGTCCCAGCACCACCAACGACAAAGGGGGTAGCCCCTCCAACAACCGGAACAACAGAGGCAAGCAGGCTATGGTGGCCGATACAGCCCAGAAGCCTGAGTCGCAACCTGCGGACAAACAATGGCCTCAAATCACTTACTCTTTTGAAGACGGTCACGTCAAGCCTATCTTGGACATGCTCATACAAGGAGATAGGATTCAGCTTCCTCCACCAAGACGGGAGCCTCGGCCGGCTGATCTGGAGAACCCAAACTTCTGCCATTACCACCGCTACGTCCACCATGCTACGCACGACTGCTACCAACTGAAACGATATATCCAAAACCTTATCGATTCGAACGCTCTGGCCATCGATTTCGAGGAGGTAACCGTGGCAGCCAACATGGTGTCCGTACAATTCGGCAGCTTCCCTCCAACAGAGACCCAGGACGGGGTTATACCCATCCCTCTGGCAACGATGGAGATTGCTAATCTCCCGCCTGCTCAAGCTGCTGGTCTAGTACCCCTTACCACATCACAAGGGGAAATCATATGGGTCCATCCAGACCTAGTCCACGAGGTAACTCAGTCCACTCCATCTTCTAAAAAGAAAAGTGGAAAAGTCATATCCTGTCGTACCACCTCAGCAGATGAAGAGGAAGTCACGGACGTTGTTACTCGATCCGGAGCACAATCTCAACCTGTGGCTGAAAATTCGACTGATGATCATTCGCCCACTACCACGGATGCTCCGGGACCGGCTCAGCCTTCGACGACCGACAAGCCTAGGCCGAAGGAGACTTGCTTCGACAAATCCCTCCGAAAGGAAACATCTCAGGGGCTGGAGAGGCCCTACAACTTTGACATCTTGGCGCAATTGGCCAATACATCGGCCAAATTGTCCTTATATGAACTCCTGAGGCTCTCGAAGGATGTCCGCACAGCTTTGAGCGATGCACTTCAAAATACCGACGCGTACCTGGCTTAGGTCAACCTCACGGGAGAAAATCAGCCCGCAGACCTCCAAGACAGTGCCTGTACGGGAGCAATGCCCAACATCGTCTTCACTCCACAAGACATGCTCATCAAGACTAATCTACACGATCGCCCATTATACTACACAGGCTACATCGGCGACATAAAGGTGGACCGGATGCACATTGACCCTGGGTCTTCCATAAGCATTATTCCAAAAGGACTACTGCATCATCTTCGCATCCCGATGCATCGCCTGACCCCTACAAACATCGCCATCAGCGGGTTCAATTCGGGCAGGAGCTACCCAATCGGGAAGATCCGTCTGAAATATCAGATTGGCGATCTCTAATCAGAAGTCACTTGCTACGTCATAGATGCCGACACTTCATACAACATCCTTTTGGGGCGCCCTTGGATACACGATTACATGATCGTGCCTTCCACGCTATACCAATGCTTCAAATATGTCGACAAGCACGGCTTCGTGAGGACAGAATTTGCTGACATCGATCCCTTCAAAGGGGTCAAATCTTATTACTCGGACTCCTGCCTATACGAAAAGTCGAAGAGGCACCTTGAAGGAGGAAATAAACAAACTGATGTTGAAGCAACCACGGGATCAGAAGAACATCTGACAATCCACCTCCAGGCTCGCAAACCAGCCAATTCTGCACCCCTTACGGCCACGCTGCGTAAGGACGCGATCAGCCTCTCGGCACAGGAAGAGCAGTTGAGAATCCGGCTGCCAAGGTCCGGCCAGGTACCGAGACCCACGACAGGGCCACTTACCATCAGATTGTCGAGAGTCGGTCAATCCCAAACAGAGAAGCTCAATCCCTCCGATAGACCTCTGACGATACGCCTGCCTAAGAAAGGTCATCTCCCCGATGCGAGGTCTGACACTTCAAGCGAACCAGCCACCCCTCGCTCCACATCAAGTGCCAGACTGGGGGTTGCTAGTCTACCGACAACCCCACGCTCCGCTCTGTCAGTTGAACCTCTGAAGATCAAGCTGACTAGGACGCCCTCTCAATCTTCATTCACACAGGGGGTAGCCGAAGGGAAACCAGAACTAGCCAAGTACGTGCTGCCCACACTGACGCTCCCTCCCACAGATGATGTAATCCCTCTAGAAAAGATACCTTTTCATCAATAAAGGGTTATCTTTGAACTACACCGAGCTCAATAAGCTATGTACAATGTATGCTATGGAATACGGTATAGGCACTCACCTACATACACAGGTGACAAATGTGTACACCGCTATCCAACTTACTCCAGTAGAAGACTCTTACCGAATAATCGAGGAAAGGGACCACCCAATCATCTTCGGCCGGACAAACAACCCGTATCCCCTCGCCATGGAAGAAGTCGACTTCGGGTCAGATGCTGGAAGACTGCCTCTGTATCTCTATAGCCCTCAATCCAAATATCTTATGCAGAAACAGGGGTATGATCTAGAGACAACGCCAGGACTGAACTACGGCACTGGACGACGATTACCTTTGAAGACGCCAGCCCCGGCTGGCAAACCACGGAACTACTATAACAAAACCCGATGTGGTTTAGGGTATGTAATGCCTACTACGACCCCCGAAAGCTCAGATGAAGAATGCGACTGGCAGTCACATTCAACCGGATCACCGACTTCCGACTCAGATACCAGCATCGGAGATGTGTTCAGACAAGTCATGTCAGTCAACATGGCATTCACCGATGCTTACGAGGAAGACGAAGACATCCCCGAAATCCTTGAGCTAGAGCCATGGGCCCAGCAATTAGACACACAATAGGAAAAGCGGTTCGAACTGAGAGAACCTCCTACTGAAGATGAGGTCATACAAGTGATCTCGGCAGCGAATCTTCTCCAAAACCGATCTTTATCAGTAAAAGCCTAACTGACGAAGAACGAGAGTCGCTGTTAGAACTTGTCAGAGAATACATTTTGTTTCGCCTGGAGCTATGAAGACATGCCGGGGTTAAATCCTGACTTCGCTCTCCACAAACTCAATATACGGCCAGATGCAAAGCCAGTCAAGCAGCAACAACGACTTCCGTCCAGGCGTCATGGACGCGATCGAAGCCAAAGTCAAAGCTAATAGCTAGCGGCTTCATTCGTGAAGAGCAACATCCTGATTGGGTCGCCAATATAGTACCCATCCTCAAGAAGAATAGGAAGATTCGAATCTGCATCGACTTCCGCAACCTGAACGAGGCATGCCCCAAAGATGAATTTCCCTTTCCTATCACAGACATCATGATCGATAATACATGCGGCTTTGAACGTATGTCATTCATGGATGGATTCTCGGGGTACAATCAAATTAAGATGTCTCCCGACGATGAAAAGCACACCTCATTCCGAACCCCGATTGGCACATACTGCTACACAGTCATGCCATTCGGTCTAAAGAATGCTGGCGCTACATATCAGCGAGCCATGAGTATCATTTTCAGAGAACATTTGTGCAAGACAGTGGAATGCTATGTCGACGACATCGCCATCAAGAGTCGCCGTAAGGAAGATCATCTGCAAGACCTGAGAACGGTGTTCAACTTAATGCAAGCCCACAATCTGAAGATGAACCCTACAAAATCGTTCTTGGGCGTATCCAGCGGGAAGTTCTTGGGCTTCATCATCACTGCACGGGGTATCCATGTAGACCCCAAGAAAACGAGGGCAATCATGGAGATGGGTCCCCCAAGAAATCTCCGTGAACTTAGAGGCCTCCAAGGGGCTAGCTTATATCAGGAGGTTCATTTCCAACCTCTCGGGCGATGCCGACCGTTCACCCACCTCATGAAGAAGGGAGTCTCATTCGTATGGGACGAGGAATGCCAGCGCGCTTTCGATGACATCAAAGAATATTTATCAAATCCTCCAGTCCTGGTGGCCCCGGTCCCTAGAAAACCATTCCTGCTCTATGTACGAGCAATGGAACACTCCCTCGGTGCCCTGCTGGCACAAAACAACGACACAGGCCACGAGCAGGCCATTTACTATCTCAGCCGAATGATGGTCGGGCCCGAACACCGATACACCGCTGTGGAGAAAGAATGCCTCGCCCTGGTATTCGCCATTCAAAAGACGCTACTATGTCACGGGGCAAACCATACATGTGATCTCACGAATCAACCCTCTCAGGGTTCTCATGACCAAACCAGGGTACTCAGCTTCCGTCTCGCTATATGGGCGATATTGCTGTCCCCCTATCATATGATCTTCGTCCCGCAGAAGGCTGTCAAAGGTCAAGCCCTGGCAACTTTTTGGCGGCCCATCCAGGATCGGAATCATCCAGAATATACGAAGAAATCCCAGATGAGGTCGCTGATTCAAATACAACCACCCACGAAAACATATGGCGGATGTTCTTCGATGGCGCTTCAAGAACCGGACCCAAGAGAAACATCGTCGTCGGAGTCGGAGTAGTATTGGTCTCTCCTACCGGCTAGTGATCAATCGCGCCTACTCTCTCACAGAACCCTGCTCTAACAATGTGGCCGAGTACAACGCTTTGGTCATTGGCCTCCAACTCGCAAGAGAACTGGGGGTAGAATACCTTGAAGCATACGACGATTCGCAATTAATCGTCAACCAGATTCGGAGGACGTACGAAGTCCGCCATGAAGACATAATCCCCTACCACCAAATAGCGATCAACATTATCTCATCATTCGAGGGATTCTTCATCGAACACATCCCCAGACTCCAAAATATCGAAGCTGATGCCCTAGCAGGCCTGGCTGCTTCTCTAGCAGTGCCAAACCACTCTCATCATTCGGTCGATGTAATCGGCCATGAGCTGGTCTGCCCCAAGAACAACGTTCAAGCCATGGCGAGTTATTCTGCTCAGATGATCGACGAAGCTCCAGACTGGAGACAACCATTCATAGACTTCGTGGTCTACGACATCCTGCCCGAGAACCCGAAGGAGACTACTTCTATCAGACGGCGTTCTCTCAGATTCTTCTCTACGATACAGAGACGAAATGCTGTATCGCCGCTCCTACGACGGATTACTACTTCGGTGCTTGTCGAACGCAGAAGCCAAAGAAGCGTACGAGAGGTTCATGACGGTGTCTGTGGGGCCCATCAGCCCGGCCCAAAACTACAATTGTCTTCGCCGGATGGGCTACTACTGGCCCACGATGGTGGCTGATGCAATAGATTATGCCCGAAAATGCAAGGCCTGCCAAGTCCACGCAGACTTCATTCACCAACCATCCGAATTTCTACATCCGACAGTGGCGTCCTGGCCATTCGAAGCATGGAATGGATATCATTGGTCCAATTACCCCACCTTCCTCCGAGGACATCGCTTCATACTTGCGATCACTGATTACTTCTCAAAGTAGGCAGAAGCTGTCCCATTCGCCGAAGTCAAGACTTCGAACGTAATCAGCTTCCTGAAGCACCACGTCATCTACCGCTTTGGACTGCCCCGAAGGATCATCCATGATAATGGTCCAGTTTAAAGCCACGCATTCTACCGATTCTGCGACAATACCGCATTCAGAATGTCGCTTTGACACCATACAACCCGGCAGCAAACGGGTTAGCAGAGGCATTCAACAAAACAATTATCAAACTCCTCAAGAAATTTGTCTCCTCCAACAAACGCGACTGGAACGAGAAGCTCGGCGAGTGCTTATGGGCTTATCGTACCACGGTTCGAACAGCCACCGAAAATACACCATTCTCTCTGGTGTACGGAAGTGAGGCAGTTCTCCCATTAGAGACTCAGATTCCCTCACTCCGAGTCGCCCTCACTTATCAATTGACAACGGATGATAACTACCGACGTCGACTACAAGAGTTAGAGGCCTTAGATGAAAAACGCCTCCTAGCTCAGCAAAGGATCGAATTATACCAAGCACGCATCTCAGGAGCCTTCAACAAAAAGGTCAAAGTCAGAACATTCCAAGTGGGGCGATCTTGTTTTGGCAGTCAGGAGGCCAATGGTCATGACTCACAAGACCACCGGCAAGTTCCAGCCAAAATGGAAAGGCCCATTTATCATCGAGGCCGTGTTCTCCAATGGTGCTTACCGCCTCGCCAAGCAGAACGGAGACTTGCTCATGTTGCCCGTCAATGGCAAGTTCCTGAAGAAATACTATGTTTAAACAATATTTTCTAGAGTTTTGAGTCATATGCCCGCTGGTACCACTGAACTCAACCCCCTAATTTTTCAACTTATCGAGTCACGTACCCTCTTGTACCGCTGAACTCATATCCCAAATTCCCAAGTCATGTACCTGCTGGTACCTCTGAACTTACACTTTGATTCCAACATTCATAGATTGTCGAGTTATGTGCCCGTTGGTACCACTGAACTCAACCCCCTAATTTTCCAACTTATCGAGTCACGTACCCTCTGAGCTCATATCCCAAATTCCCAAGTCATGTACCTGCTGGTACCTCTGAACTTACACTTTGATTCCAACATTCATGGATTGTCGAGTTATGTGCCCATCGGTACCCCTGAACTTACATCCCGGTCACTCTTTTGAAAGAAAGTCATGTATAATCATACCGCTGAACTTTCTTCCTACAAGAGATCCTCCCTCATGATCTAATACCTACACTCCCAGTGCACAACAAAGGTAACAGATCCACAAATTTCCAAGACGACCATGTCCTCATCACCTCTGAGTCGTCCCATTTCCGCCAAAAACAAATCACCCCTACATAGAATTTCCATGTCCTCATTACCTCTGAGTTATTCTACGTACCCCCCTTCATTGAGCCCACTCCTGTCATATCCTCATTACCTCTGAATGGGAAGGCTCCGTCGAAGAAACCTTCATACTTGCCATGTCCTCATTACCTCTGAGTAAGTATGATGATCCCCTTTCGACCTATTACCTGTACCCACCCGGAGTACGCCAAGGGTAATGGGTCCACAAATGTCCTCTGTTGACCACAAATGTCCTCTGTTGACCACAAATGTCCTCTGTTGACCACAAATGTCCTCTGTTGACCACCAATACCCTCCGTCGAGTTCGCTCCTGCTATGTACTCATTACCTCTGAGTAGGAAGACTCTACGTTCAAAAAAAAACTTCCTACTTACCATGTCCTCGTTACCTCTGAGCAAGTATGTCAGTTCTCTTTCATCCTATTACCCGTATCCTAAACCAGGGTATGCCAAGGGTAATAGGCCCACAAATATCCTCAGCTAAATTTCTTAACACAAACCTATCACCTCATGCCCCGGGAGCCCAGCTGCTCTACGGCAATTCTTTTCTCAATACCAAGAGCACCCATGACCACTTTGCTATGACTGCTTCAGGTATCCTGACCGAAACTTGTTATCTCTACCTAAAACAAAGGTACGCCATGGGTAACAGGTCCACAAATATATCTCCTATGCGGGGGAGAATATCACCACAATATCACAGGCACAACAAGCAATACAAATGAAGGATAGAATGGAAAATACTCTTTATTTGAAGGAAGAAAAGAAGTACTACATATTTTGGGACCACGTCCCTTTCAAAAAAAGAGAAGAGAAAGAAAAAGAAGGAAAAAGAAAAGGCCGACTACATTTCAGTGTTACTCAATTCTAGGAGGCGGTCTCTCGCTGAGGTGGTCTCCCGCTCAATCCGTTGCCGAGCGCGACGCTCGGCCTCCTGGAGTAACCGCTCCTCATTGTCCAAATCCAGGAGTGCCTGACAGTCATCTTCCAATTTCTTCAAGACAGCCTCCAGGTCAGTCGAAGCTTGAGTAACCCTGTCAGCTTCCTAAACAATTAGCCCCCTGTCATTGTGGGCAGTCTCGAGTTCAGACTCCAGAAAGTCAACTTCTTCTGAAGCGCAAGGATCTGCTCCCGCGTCTCGGTAATCTCACGAGAGACAGACTCCTTCCGAGCCACAACGTTTTCGGTCGCATAACTCAATTGATCATACCGATCAGCTAAGTCGCTGAGATCCTTCAGTGCGGCCGGTCTGGTCTTATCTCGGGCCACTCTGGTCTTCTCTATAACAGCAATAAGGGAATTCCGCTCCTCGTTTATAATAGCAGGCAGATCAGCCTGCCGCAATACTCGAAGCTCGGACACCAGCTGATCAGCCTCCAGCAATTTCGCCTCCAGAAGCGAAGCTATTCCTGCATCATCAGGAAGATCCCTAAGGATGTTTATTTGACCATGGGCGCATCTTCGGGCCAAGGTAAAAAGGTCCCTCTTTCTACAGCGGCCTCGATTCCCCTCTTTAAATGACGATGGAAACTGGCAACCACGTCCTGCAATGCGTCGTTCAAAATTTCAGCAGAGAAGGGCGTCAGGGGAAGCCGGAGCGGCAACGTCGGAGGAGTAACGCTAGAGCTCGCCACCAAGGGAGCGGAGTCCAAGCAGAACGATGCATGAATAGCGGCCAACTCGTCTTCCACCGCCCGGAGAGCTTGGATGCTCGGCAGGGAAGAAAGGTCGATTCTCGAAGCCATTGGAGCAGAGGATGACGCAAGGACCATTGTTCCCTGCCCCGACTGTCCCAGAACTGGCCCGTTAAACTCGGGCCCCCAGAAGGCCCATCAAGACGAGTCGGCAGTGAGAAAGTACACCCCTTTCCACCGATGCCCCTTCGGTTGGGTTGTCTCGACGACGTCCATCCTCGACACTGAAGGGGCAGGACCTGAATGTCCAGAATAACAGTCAATCGACGTAACCCGAAGGACATGATGGTAGAGCAGATAGGCTTCCTCACGGGTTAAGATTCAACTAATCTTACCAAGGGAGGGGCATGAAGGTCGCGGCTCATCCACAACTGGCATGGTCCCCCCCACCCGCGATCCCCGAGTTAAACTCAGTCACGTCCCTTGACCCCGTCACCTTGAAGGGGGATACAGATTGATCTGCGTCCTCTTGAATAGGAACAGGCTCATGGGAGTCCCCGTCATCCTGGGTCACCGCCTCGATATCCTGAAACTCTTCTTCTTTCCCCGACACCTAAAAGAGGGAACGAAGACAATCAGGATTGAAACTCAAAGAAAAGAAGGAAGAAGGGATCGAGAGCAGTTTTGTTACCTCTGACACGGGGTTGACTTCTTCTCCACTCTCTTTTATGGCTGGCGGACGGTGCCTAGTCGCAACCAGCTTCCGGGATCGAGAAACACTGCCTATAGGAACCTGCCTGCTACGTTTCGGGATAGGACCAGGCGCAACAAGGGACTGATCCCTCAGCATCTCATCTGACAAAACATGCAACTGACCCACCTCTGCGCCTACCACTGGAAGGATAGAGTCATCTTATTATGCTCGTTGCCTTCATCACCTTCAGCAGTGGAATCCAAATCTGGCACTTTGGCTCTAGTCTTTCTTTTCTTGGCCCCTTGAGAGCCTTCCTCCAGACCGGTGCCAGCAATAAAACTGGTACCTGGATTAAAACCGACCGGGGGCTTGTTCGCCATGACATGATACAGAGCCGCCATATACAAGATCTCCACTGACTCCTTAATAGCAGGGACCGAGAAAATGGTGAGAGTATGGAACGAATCATAATATTGCCAAGCTCTGATACCATCAAGAAGACTTCCCTCATAACCCAGACAAGAGCTGGGGCTGTCTAAACAAAGTTGGCTGTACCCAAACTGCCGGGCAAACCTGCTAGGCAGATATGGCTCCAGAAAAAGCATTGCGGTTACGGTACACCAGATGTGAGGGACGGATGTTACGCAACCATAAGAGCATCTGGCCATCCAGAAGTTGAGGAGGCGCAATACCGTCTATATGCACAGTCTCTATGTCCCTGGCAGAAAAGCGAGGGACGATACGAAAATATGATACTTATCTGCCCTTGCCAAGACCATCCGGCAAACCCGTATGGCCTCACATTCCCAAGGCTCATCACGGTAACGGAAGATAAGGGCATCATCATCAGTCTCACCGCCTTCAGAGCCCGACCTCATCAAAGATGGATAATGTATCAGCAGCCACCCCATCAAATAATGATAAGGTAACTCAGTGCATTCAAAATCCTTGGTCACATCGCGGGCAATGACTTTGGACTGAAGGTACGAAGGCCACGGTGTATGCTACACACCAAAGCCGGAAGGAGAGCTAGCCTGATTCGCAAGACTAATTTCACAGCCGGAAGGATGAAGTTACAACTAATTCTCTCAATAGAACCGGTTCCTCCCGAGACTACACAATTTCGTAGCCAGATCATCAAAAATCCCGCCAGAAGCGCTTTCTTAGATAGCTCTTGAGTATCCTGGTAAAAGTAATCGAAAGTGTCGGTTTGGCTCCTGAATCTGCCACTAGTAGATGACACCAATTCTTTGACCGCCTTCCGAGACCTAGGGCGACGAGAGGTACCAGACCTGAGGCATCTGCTGAGAAGAGATAATGCACCCAATCCTTGGTGTAGGGAGCATTCCCTTCCAGGTTATCCTTGCGGGTTATCTGATGGCATGTGTTATAATGACACAATATCTCCTGGTAAAGGGCCGCAAAGCTAGGATACCGTCGTTCCAAATCTTCGAGTTCCTCATTAGTGGGAGTATATGCTTCAAACGCTTCGTCCCCCCAAGGAAGCTTGTAGACCGCATGCATTTCATGGAGCGCAAGTCCCATCTCCCCTACAGGTGTGTAAAAGGTCCCTGTACGACAATTATACATTTCCAGCAGGGACATGAATAGCTTCTTGTTTATGAACAAGCCATGACTGGTACCGGATATAGCATGGTACAGGCCAATCTCGCACAAAAAAGCCTCATACTTCTGCAGGATCCAGGTAGATAAATTGATCCACAAGGGAATAGGGTGTATCCAACCAGGAAACGTCAACCGACCAATGGGATAGGAGCCTTTCCGGGCAAGTCGATTTATAAAAGTATCGGCGGTAGAAAACGTGAAGTTAGGACCTGCCACATTCAGGAAAGAACCTGGACCAACCCTGTCACAGAACAACTGGTATTCACCTTGCCAGCAACCATGGACTTCAGATAGTTATTATAACGGATGTTCCCCACGAACATCCCACTCCTGGTAGGGGTTAGAGTCCCCTCCATCTTCCTGTCCAAAGGGAGCATATTGAACCAAGATAATGGAAAGTGTCGCTCCATCTGAGGGATGCGGATCGCCATCCCATTAGAAACAAAATTCCAATCCTCCGACACCTCCAGAACATGATCATTCTCCACGGTCAAGGCGTCTCCAAAAAGAACGCAGGCTTCAAAAACTCTCCTTCGAATTTCCGGAGTTCATCATAGCATTAAGGAAATGGAAAGGTTGATTCTTGATGGCATTCAATCTGGCCATAGGCTCATCGCTCGGAAACTGATCCGCCACGTGCTGAACAATATGGTCGTACCTATAGCCGAGAGCAGCTTGAGCGCTACCCACAAAGAGTTCTCCGGCGGCGTTAACCGGCAAATTTACTGAAGAACAGACAAAAAAAAGTTAAACAGAGAATAAAAAAAGAGCTGATTAGGTGTTTTCAAACCACATGCGACTCAAGAAAATATCCATGCCCCCATCAAGTTCTCAGAAGTTTTATACGGCTCCAAAAAGCCCCATGCGGCTCCAGTTCAGAAGACCGCTTATGCGGCTCCGCACAATAAAAGTCTATGCGTCACCTATGCGGTCTCACTAATAAGGCGCACATACAGACACAATGGTTTTTCTTATGCGGTTCGCAGCTCAGCCGTAGGGCGAACATACGATTTACAAAGGCTCGTGCATAAAGTATCCTACATTGTCCTTACCAACAATGGGAGGATGGACGTCAGGATGAACAGCAGGCACGACGACGGACGGGGCTGCAACCGCACCCAAGGTGGAAGTTGAGGCCGCCTTCTTGCCCTTCACTGCCACGATCTTCTTGGGAGCCATCAATTATCGAAGAAAAGAAAGGCAAGCGAGATAAGAAAGAAAGAAAATAAAGAAGCCTTCTCTCTCTTCAAACCCCTCCTATTTATAGGAGGAGGGGAGAAGACGGACACGTGGGCCAATGACGACTCTTGAAGAGCGAAACCGACTCCTTGGGTTTCGTCTCCAAGATTCACCCAAGGCATCAAATCCAAAAAGATTTAATGAACTGACCCTTGAGATTCCCCACAAAGACGGCGCTGAAGCAACTGGGAGATAAATAAAGACCCGCACACGTGGACTGGACCATCTATGCGGCTAACACACCCCCTGCGGCTGAAACAGTCATACGAATAACACATCCAAGCAGCCAGGACATCTATGCGGTCAATTGCATATGTGGCTAATACGGCCATGCTTCTTGTTCAAAGTATTTTAATTTTACAAATTGAAAACTTTGAAGGAGGTCCTGTAGAAGCATGGAAAATACTAAGGAAATTGACTCATACGGCCAAGAAAGACCCATGCGGCTCAGAAAATGCATGCGGCAAAGGGAGTCATGCGGCATAAGGAGCTATGCGGCCGGAGGCATTCCATGCGGCTCAGAAGACATGTGGCGTGACAGTGCTCCCCTCCGATCCATGCTGCATTAATTTCTTTGACGGCTGACCCCTCTGAAAAGTTGACAGACCTGACACCAAAGCAGGTAATTATGACTCTGTCATGATGATGAATCTCTAGGGAAGAGAAAGAAATCTCTGACACGATCCCCCGAGAGCAACAAAATGCCACGTGGCCCTGCCACGTGGTGTGCTTATGCGGCTCAAAGTGAAGACTTCCCATGCGGTTCAGAGTGAAGCTGTCCCATGCAGCTCGAGTGGAATCATCCCTATGCGGCTCAAGAAGATCATGCCCATACGGCTCAAGCAGACACACCATTATGCGGTTCATGCGGCTCATCATATGGTTCAGAAGTCTGAAGAGGGGGCCACTGCCCAGACAGCCCTGACACGTGTCCCAAGTCTTATGCGGCCCAAAATTCATGCGGCCCAATCTGCATGCGGTTCCAGTCTCACCATTGGCTCTCAGGACACGTGTCCTCAGCCGATCAATCTCCCAGATTTATGGCAATCCAAGATCGGGTCGAATCCCAATGATCTGGGGTACATGGCAAGAATAAATTTGATTTATTTGCAGATATTAGAGAATCAGTATAAGGAAGATTTATGCCAATCAGCATTAATTGCTAATGGGGATTTGGTGTAATCTACCCTTAATGGTTCTGATTCGTCACAATCAGAAATGAACGGCCTGGATTGATCAAACCCCAGGTCGCCGCCATCTCCAAGAGCTAATCATTGGCAACCCTAGTGATCATATCCCGCTATTATAAATAGCAAGGTGCCATTCCCTTGTAGCATATAGAGAGATATACAAAAAAAAAGAAAACCAGAGAAGAATACGTATACACAGAGAGACTTCCCCCATAGTCAGAGAGAGAATATACACAGAGAGATAGAAGCCAGGAGAGCAATCAGAGAGAGAGCAAGAAGGCATTTCTTCGTCAACGACCAAGCAGATCTTCCCCGAGTCAAGGCTGCGTACCGATCGTCCAAGGAGTAAGGCAGAGCGGCCGTCTGCTTTACCGAGCCTCTATCGTCACCCCCCAGAATCTAAAATAAACAATCGTACTTAGACTGCTGTACCTAGGTTTTCGTCCCTAGGCTTTCTTTGTACGAGCGAGTTTGTATTGTGAGTCTAAGTTCAGTCCTCCGATAATTGTTCTGTACTTTTACAATCAATGGCAAACACCTCTGAGTAAGTATGTTGGTTTTCCTACATCCTATTATCCGTATCCTAAGCCAGAGTACGCCAAGGATAATAGGCCCACAAATGTCCTTTGCTAAGTTTCTTAGTACAGGCCCATTGTCTCTTATCATGCCCCGGGAGCCTAGCTGCTCCATGGCATTCTTTCTCCCGCTACCAGGAACGTCCATGACCACCTTACCGTAGAAATGTTCTAGGTATCCCCAATCAAACTTGTTATCCGTACCTAAAACCAAGATATGCCAAGGGTAACAGGTCCACAAACAAGTCCCCCATGCGGGGCAAATATCACCATAACACCACAAGCACGACAAGCAGTACAGGTAAAGGGTAGAATAAAGCATACTCTTTTATTTGGAAGCCAAAAAGCATTACATGTTCTGGGACTATGTCCCCATCAAAAAGAACATAACAAAAGAAGAAAAGGTCGACTATGGTTCGGCATTACATAATTCTATGAGGCGGTTCTTCACCAAGGCGGTCCCCCGTTCAAGCTGCTGCTTAGCTCGGCGCTCCGCTTCCTAGGATAACCGGTCCGCATCATCAAAATACATGTATGCCCGCCAGCCATCCTCCATCTTCTTCAGGGCGAGCTCCAGATTGGCAGAAGCTCGACTAAGTCTGTCAGCCTCCTGGACAACAAGTCCCTTTTCGGCACGGGCGGCTTCGAGCTCAGACTCCAGAAAGGCCAGCTTTTTCTGAAGTTCGAGGATCTGATCCCTGGTGTCGATTACCTTGCGGGAGGCGGTCGCTTCCCGAGCCGTGCAATCTTTTCTACGACTCAATTGATCGTATAACTGGGACAGATCACGGCGGTCCTTCAGTATGGTCGGCTTGATCGAACCCGAGCAAGCCTCACCTTCTCCACTACGGTTATGAGGAAAGTGCGCTCTTGGCCTATTGCCGCAGACAGATCAGCTTGCCGCAGCACGTGAAACTGGGTCACGAGTCGATCAGCCTCTAGCAGTTTGGGCTCCAGAAGCACAGCTAGCCCCGCCCAACCGGGGAGTGTTCTAAGGATGTCGATTTGGCCACCGGCGTACTGACGGGCCATAGCAAAGGGAGTCCCCCTCTCCACAGCTGCTTCGACCCCTTTCTTCAGATGGCGGTAAAAGCTGTCAACCACATCCTGTGATACTTCATCCAAAACTTCTGTAGAGGACAGCGTCAAAGAAAGTGTGGCTGGCAGTGTCGAAGGAGTGGCTCGGAACTTGCCATCCCTGCCACCAGGGAAACAAATTCTAAGCGAAAAGACGCATGAATAGCTGCTAGCTCCTCTTCCGCCGCCCGAAGAGCTTGGATACTCGGCAAGGCGGAGAGATCAACCCCAAAAACCATATTTGCAGAGGAGGACGCAGGAAGCATTGTCCCCTGCCCCGGCTGTGCCGCCACTTGAGCCCCTGAACTCGATCCAGCTGGAGGCTCCTCAATATAGGTCGAAAGAGAAGAAGGCACACATGTTTCCATCAGATCTCCTCCGGTAGAGTCCGCCCGATAATGTCCGTCACCGGCAATAATGGGGCGGGACCTGTACGTCCAAAGCAACCATCAATCGACGTAACCCGAAGGATGTGATGATAGAGCAATAGGCATCCTCACAAGTTAAGATTCGGCTTATCTTACCAGGGGAGGAGCATGAAGGCCGCAGCTCGCTCGCAGCTGACGTAGTCTCCTCACCCGCGGCCTCCAAGTTAAATTCAACTGGTTCCTCTGCCCCAGTCACCCCAGAAAGGGAGCCAGCCAGTTCAGCGTCATCCCGTTGAAATTCAACTATCTCAGGGACAGGTAGAGTAGAGCCCCCGTCCCTATGGGTTGAGTCCTCAGCAAGGTGGGACTCCTCAGCCGCGTCCGGAAGAACCCCAACAAGAATGATAACTGCACATATTATCGACCAAATTGGTCAGGGCCGGATCAACCTCAGCGGTCGGTTCCCGTAAAACCGACTCCTCTGACGCCTACAAAGAGCAAAAAAATGATTAGGCCATAGTTTAGAAAAAGAAGGAGAAGGTAGTTGAAATTCAAATCACGTCAGAAACAGCATTAACATCCTCAATAAACAGCCTACGGTCTTACCGCAGCTCGCTTCGTGGAGTAGGTTCTGCCATCATCAGTAAACATACGCCTGCTTCGTTTGCGCGAAGGATCAGGCACAGCAGGTGGTTGATCCTCCACCACTTCATCCGGCACAATAGGTGGCTGATCCCCCACCTCCTCGTCCGAGGGATGAATGAATCATCGACATCCTGCTCATCATCCTCTTCGCCTGCCGTAGTGGACTCCAAGTCCGACACAGGAACCATATTCACCTTCTTCTTTCTCTTTTTGGACCCCTCGGGCTTCTCTGCCAATCCAGTATCGACAATAAAGCTGGTACTCATGTCAAAAATTAACGGAAGGCTTGCTCGCCGTAACATGATAGAGGGCGCCATGTACAAAATCTCTCCTGACATATTAGCATCGGGGACCGAGAAGCTAGCTCGGGTATGAACCGTACTGTAATAATGCCAGGCCTTGATGCCATCAAGGACGCTGCCTTCAAAGCCCAGGCAAGCACTGGGACAATCAAGGAACAGCTGGCTATACCCGAACTGGCAGGAAAACCTGCTGGCAAGTAGGCTCTAGGTATACGTTATTGCGGTAACGATATACTAGGTACGCTGGACGGATATTGTGCAGCCAAAGGAGCATTTTCTCAGATAAGAGTAGGGGAGGTTCAGCTCCATCAACATGTACGCCCCTCACTTCTCTAGCAGTAAAATGAGGGACAGACACAAAGAATTCGTGTCCGTCTACTCTCGCCAGCGCCCTCCGACAGGCTGGCATGGTGTCGTAGTCCCAGGGCTGACGGTGGTATCGAAAAGGAAAGCATCATCAGCCGTAACGCCATCGTCCTCCGGACATCATCAACGACCGATAATGCATCAATAGCCACCCCATTAGATAATGGTAGGGTAGCTCTATTCGCTCAAAGTCCAGTGTCATCTCGCGGGCAATGACCTTGGACGAGAAGGCGCGGAGGCCGTGATGTATGCTACACACCATGGCCGGGAGAAGGGCCAGTCTGACTCTGAAGATCAACTTCACGGCAGGGAGGATGAAGTGGCGGCTGATCATTTCAATGGAACCTTCCCCTCCCGAGACTATGCAGTTCCGTAGCCACACCATTAAGAATCCGGCCAAGAGCGCTTTCTCAGACATCTGCCGGGT
Organism: Iris pallida; assembly: GCA_029216955.1. Lineage (NCBI taxonomy): Eukaryota > Viridiplantae > Streptophyta > Magnoliopsida > Asparagales > Iridaceae > Iris > Iris pallida. The sequence goes on along the minus strand of JANAVB010016196.1, from coordinate 7,587,750 downwards.
ACCATGGTAGAAATAGCTAAAAGAATCATTTTTACTCCAAAATTTGTCACCGGTGGACCTCGACCTCTTGGCATTCGACATCAAATTTTTTATCTCCTCCTGGGTTTGAGGACCTCGGGAAGAAACCCGGCCAGAGGGACTTAATTTGAAAAGATATGAGACCCAGGACGTGGTATGGGGAGCGTTCACCTCTGAGCTACCGTCCTTCTTGATAGCCGTTTGGTGACAGATACTGTGGTGGCATAGCAGTTCCTGGTACACGACGACGAAACCCAAAAATCGTCGATCCAGATCTTCGAATTCCTCATTTGTTGGCGTGTACACTTCAAAGGCTTCGTCCCCCCATGGCAGCTTAGAAACAACATGTATTTCATAGAGAGCAAGTCCCAACTCCCCTCCGGGTACGAAGAAAGTTCCCGTCTGCTGGTTATACATTTCCAAAAGAGCCATGAACAACGGCTTGTTGATGGGTAACCCATAACATGTGCCCCGGATGGCATAATAGAGGTCAATCTCCCGCAGGAACGCCTCGTATTTCCTTAGGATCCATGTGGTCAGGTTGGCCCACGTAGGGATGGGGTTTACCAAGTTCAGCAACGACAACCTGCCAATAGGATAAGACCCCTTACGAGCAAGTTGATTTAGGAAGGTATCGGCTAGAGTAAACGTGAAGTTGGGACCAGATATGTTTATGAAGGTACCCGGAGTCAGTCCCATCATGCTCCGACTGACCAACTCCCTGCTGGCATATGCTGACCCAATGTTCTTATTGTAATGGATGTTGCCCATGAACATCCTCGATTGGGTTGGAGTTAGGGAGCCCACTATCTTTCGGCTCAACGATACCATATTGAACCACGAGAGGGGAAAATGACGTTCCATTTCGGGAATATGGATCCTTACCCGTCGAGAGTGAAGTCCCAACTCTCAGAAATGTCCAGCACACGGGGGTTCTTTATGGATAAAGCATCCCCGAAGAGAAAGGATGGTTTCAGATACTCTTTTCCATCTTTCCCGAGTTTATCATGGTACAAAGAAAGTAGAAAGGCTGGTTCTAGATGGCGCTCACCCTCTCCAAAGGCTCATCAGTGGGAAGCTGATCTGACACATGTCGAACTAAGTCGTCGAGCCGCACACCCATGGCATATTGGGCTGAACCCACCAAAAGCTCTCCTGCTGGATTGATTGGCAGATCCACTGAAGAAAGGCAAAAGAAACAGGATTAAAAGATGGTTAAAACGAAACTACTTGAAGTTTCTTAAAAAAGCTCCTATGAGCCTATGTGGCTCGGTTCAACGTAGCCTTATGCGGTCCAATTCAGTTGGATTTCATGCGGCACTGCTTCGACAGAGCCTATGCAGCCCGGTTCAACATAGCCTTATGCAGCACAATTCAGTTAAGTTTCATGCGGCACTGCTTCGATAGAGCCTATACGGTTCGGTTGAGCTTATGCTGTTCTATTTAGCAGATGAGCTTATGCGGCACGACTTAGCGAAGCTTTATGCGGTCCAGTTCATCAGGAGCACATGCGGTCCGTTCAATGGGACTTCATGCGGTTCAAATCCAAAAGTGCTCCTGCGGCTCAAGTCCTTTTCATGCAGCTCAAACGTAGGGCATGCCCCATGCGGCTCGGATACGAGAGGGTCATGCGGCCCATACAACATATGCGGTTTCATCATGTCGAACTTGGGCAGTTCAATAAAGATGACGGATGAAGGCTTGTGCATAAATTATGCAACAGAGCCATGGTTTTTTAGGGTTCAAAGCATTCAATATTCCATCCAATCCTTACCCTTAAAAGTAGGGTGGACGTCAGGGTACACTTCAGGCGTAGTGGCCGACGAGAAGTCGCTTTCTTGTCCTTCGCAGCAGCAGAGGCAGCCTTGGAAGACTTGGAGGCCATTATCGTCCGACGGTCGGAGAAGAAAGACAAAGGAAAAATTAGGGTAGCAAGAGTTGAAGACGAAAGAGAGAGTAAAGAAGTCTCTCCGACTGAACACGTTCATATTTATAGGCAAAAAGAGGGCACCTCGATCCACGTGCAACATAAAACTGACTCTTCGGTTATCGAGACGAACCGACTAAAATAAAGGCCAAACTCTTGGGATCCTACCCCGAAAAGCGGCTTCAAAATCTGACAGCAAATCAAAGAAAATTAATACAAAAAAAATTGCACACGTGGCAGGATGACGTGGCAAGGAGCTCATGCGGCCAGACAGCCTACGGGGCCAGAAAGTTCATGCGACTGGTTGGCCAATGCGGCTGAGGAGGCCATGCGGCTGGGACATCCATGCAGCCAGAACATTATATGCGGCCAGAGGAGTTTATACATAACCATGCTTCTTATTCAAAGTATTTCAATTTTACAAATTGAAAACTTTGAAGGGGGTCTTGTAGAAGCATGGAAAAGAATAAAGAAAGGTCCATGCGGCCAAGGATCCCTATACGGCTCAGGTATCCCTGCGGCTCAAGAGTCTATGCGGCTTGAATAATTCCATGCGGCCCAGAGTGGAGCCACGTGGCCTTCAACAGCTCTTCCCTTTGTCTTTTGCTGCATTTAATGACCTGACGGCTGACAGCTCTGACAGATAATAGCTCTGACATAAAGGTGCAATAATGACTGACATAAAGGCGTGTTCCTAGAAAAGAGGAGAAGATCTTCTCACAGCTGGCAGAATCCACCAAATCTCGAGGCATGCGGCTACTGCATTTATGCGACCGACCACTCCATGCGGCCGCCCATTTCATGCGGCCGCCCATCTTCATGCGGCTGTATCCTTTATGTGGCCGCCCATCTTCATGCGGCTGCATTTTTTATGCGGCCGCCCATCAGCATGCGGCTGCCTATCCCCATGCGGCTTCCTATCTTCATACGGCCGTTCATCCTCATGCGGTCCACACATATACGGCTCAACCAAGATGACCCAGAGGAGACACGCGGCACTTTTTACGACGATTGAGACATGTGGCTGTCTTATCCTCCTAGGATTATGGGTGCTAACAAATCCTAACAAAATTAGATTTGCTGCAATCACCATAATTGCCCAGATCAAGCAAATTAGACACGTGGCAAGCCATCAAAAGTCGCAAATATTCATGGTAATCAACATTTATTGCCCACGAAGATTTGATGCAATAACATTAATTGCTCAAATCTATTATATTCAAGATGAGTGGCCCAGATTCATTGATACTTAACCGCCGACTTTTGAGAATGGGCAATCATTGCAAACCCTAACGATCCCCCCCACTCTTATAAATAGCAAGGTGTTATTCCCTTACAAACCCCCCCCGGCCGAATCCAGAGAATTAGAGAGAGAATATACAGAGATCGAAAGGACGGAGGAGCATATACAGAGAGAACAAGGAGAGCATTTCTTTATCAACGCCAAGCAGTTCTTCTCCAAAGCCAAGGCTGCACCCGATCGTCTAAGAGTAAGGCAGAGCTGCCGTCGCTTTCCCGAGCCTCTATCGTTACCCCCCCAGAATCTAAAATAAATAATTGTACTTAGATTGTTGTACCTAGATTTCGTCCCTAGGCTTTCTTTGTACGAGCAAGTTTGTATTGTGAGTCTAAGTTCAGTCCTCCTATATAAATTATTCTGTACTTTTACAATCAATGGCAAACAGTGATCAAGTATGGGTCAAGGTCACATGAGATATACCAATATCTCATCAAGAATAAGTGGTCAATAGACTAATTCAATGCAAGAGAAATAAATAAAAGCAAGAAAACGACCGATAGAGTCGCTTGCACCCAAGTGTGACTTGGACGCACAGTTTTATAATAACAACAAATAAGAAATGCTGAAAATAACAACTTAAAATAAGAATATGTAAATCATAGAGTAAGTGGCAAGGTAACTTGCCACACACAATGTACAAAAGAGCGACATCCAATAGCTCGAACCGTCAGAATAGTGAAGCGATGAAAGCAAAATCCCGCATGCGTCCTCGGATGCTAAAATAGATACCACGAACGTGTTCAGAATAAAAGATATGTCTTAGAAAAGCCTGTCCAAAAGTCCAATTCTTGAACAGGGGCAAAATCTTAATTTTTGGTCAAAACAATGTCCGTCGTTGGATCTGTTTTGCACAGAAATGCATGCCAGAATCTACAGGTCTCTAAAGTTGTCAAACTACATGTCTACAGGTCTGGTTTAATGAGACGAACCCAGCCGTATGTCCAAAGTTGGATTCCGACGGGCCGTGCATAATTTTGCTCATTGGAACGGGTCGCGGGCCCGCCAAATAGGCGTTCCAGTCGACATTCTCCGAATCCGGCCAAACTTGGCATACAGGACTAGAAAAATGATTCAGTCCAGCTGGGGTAAGTTTCATCTCAATTTGACGAACGTGCCCAAAGTAATTGAAGAATTTCGAAAATAGTTGATACGGTCAATTTCGACGGATACGCATCAAATTCGTCGCGTACACGCAACCAATTAAATTCCGTCAAAGCCCACACGTCTGCGAAGTCGATACGCACCTTTTATGCCTTCGGTTCATGGCTATGTTGCCCGGTTTGGCGGGACGCACACTGTATCGAGGAGTTTTATTGAAATTTATTAGTTCAAAACCAATTTTTTTCTATAGATTTGAAACTGATTTAATCAAAATCTAACAGATGAAAAATAAAACTAGAAGTTGCATTTTCATCTCGTATATGTTGTCTCTAACTGTTTGAAATTGGTTTTATAAATATCTAAGAGTTTGGCTCATAATCTTCCTTCTAAAAACTCAGCCCAAGACGGGTTTTAAGCCATGTCTTTTATATGGTTTTTCCTGACTTTTTAGGAAAAAATTTGGGCTGTACGACTCCAATATGGTCGATGTAATTTATTGGATTGAAGGGGTTCAAGTAAACTACGCATGGAATTGAAGCTGTCTCCTTTGTTGCAGCGAATCCGACCGCATTGTCAGCCGCGCGCGATGTTGCTGGGCTGCCAGTGGTGGCCTGAGGTGGTGCCTGGTCGGGGCAGCCGTCAGGGTGCACGGCTAGTTTGTGGTTAGGGTTTGATTCGTTCCCCTTTTCCTTTTTTTCATTTTGTATATAAATTGAGGGAGAGAGACTCGGGTTGGGGACTGGTGAACAGTACCCCCCCCCCCTCTGGGCACTTTTCACTAGGAGAGGAATGATTTTTTTAGTAATACATATATTCATATATTTACTCATATAAAACCCAATAAATTCCTATAAATTCCAAATAAAACAAAACGCTTTCTAGGTATTTAAATAAGTATTTCTACAAGTTTTTAGTAATTACTAAAAATAACTCATAACTAGATACAAGCTCTTGACTTATCAACTATTTTTTTTAAATTAAAAAATAAGTAAAATCCAAATAATGACTGCTAAATTAAAAAATAATTATTTTAGAAAAGAAGATTGCCCACCTTGCATATACAAATTAGTTAACACCTATTACCTAAAATATTTACAAAGAATATTCAACAACAAAATCTATCTAGAGAAACAAAATACCCTCATTTATACTAAATAGAAGAAAATAAAATTAAAAAATCTGGGGGTTTACATCCTACCCAACTTATAAAAATTTTGTCATCAAAATTAAAAATAAACTTAATAGTACAATAAAGAGATTTAATATCAGGGAGGGCAGGTATGTCAATCGTAAACAGTTTTTTTCCAAAAGGTGGAGAGATAGTTATAAAGGAATCCGAATTGGCTCCATATCTGGGATACTCTTGGTTCAAGGCCCTACCCAACTTATAGAAGTTGGCTAACCATGAAAGTCAAAGTTGCAGGGCTTCAGAGTAGGACAGTTTCTAGGGAGAGACACGAGAATAATGGACGCTTCTCTCCATTGTCTCAGATTCTAAGGGAGCCTCGATATTGCCATGGCATTCTTGGTCAATAACTTCTATAGGAGGGTTATTACAAATTTTAATATCGTTCATATCGGCCATGCCTTTAACAAGGCGGTAGGATTCTCTTGTTTGATTATAACTAGAACATGTTCGTTCAAAGGATTTACTCTTTGTCTAACACAGATAACTAAGGGTTGAAACTGAAGAAAAAGTAAAATTCTTGGGTAGAGGGTCGAGAACCCATGGCAAGTGCATAACCCTTTCTCTAGTATAAGACTAGGTAAGTGTTTGAATTCCTTATGTCATGGTGACTAGGGTGTGATGGTTCGGTGTTTGGGTGTTGTGCTAGCGGCATGTGTTTGCTTAGGTGGAATACATATACCATAGACATAATTCATCTTTCATGGATCATGGGTACTCAGTGTTTTGAGGAAATGGGTCGATATTGCATAGATAAATAGAAAATGGAATGAGAAAGGACTGTTATGGTTTGTTCTAAGGGAATATGTCATACATGCGATGTAATTGAGATGGAGCAAAGAAGGTGTGCTTGTATGGGACATGTATGTCAAACGGGTAGCTTGACTAGTCTAGTTCACGAGAGTGAAATTTTTTGGAAAGAAAAGAAGTTTGTATTGTGCTTCAATTATCAAAGTCATGGCAGAGGGTATCAAATAGGTACAAATAGAAGTAGGCATTATGAACCATTGGTTACTAGTCCAAGTGGAATCAATCTATCAAAACTTTTGCTAATTCCTTGAGAGGCTTGCCTATACACTTCTAGAATTTTTGTTTCAGGATTGGAACTAGGATACGATTCTATAATAAAGCAAATCGAAAATCAACGGTACGACCATTCACCGCAGTTAAACACACGAGTAAGGTGACATAAATATAATATGAAGATCGTATCGCAACTCCCAAGCAGATGTAGGAAATATACTACTGTCATCCCATTATAAGAGATAGAGTATACTACGTTCATGGTTCTACCCACTTAAAGAAGTTTGGTTAATCGTGGAAAGCGCATTAATAGACTTCTAAGAAGGCCAAATTCCAAGTAGAGGTATAAGAATATGAGGTTCTTCTGTTCGCGGTCACGGAATCTATAGGAAGTCTAGGCATTACATCTTAACATCGCTCATATATCGACCATGGCTTATCAAGGCAGTAGAAGAGGTCTTGGTTAAGCATAACCGGAAATAAATTTGTACAGAAGGATTTCTTTCCTCCCATAACCTTGGCTATAAAGAGGTACGATTAAGGGACTGATAGAAAGGAGGTTAGTGAGCCAAGAGGTGGGGCCTACATAATAGGGGTGAGGGCCAATTTCATTCAGTTTGGTTTTATAGTCCAAATATGGCGATGGGCTGTGATGGGTTTAACTGAGTCTTAGTAGGTTCCCTAATTGGACTTCAATCCTTGATTGTAGAAACTTTAGATTTTAATCTATAGTGGCTAGACAAATCTCGTGGAATCTATTTAACCCATGCCTATTAGGTTAGGGTAATGTAGAATAGGTTCCAATTCAAGTGGTTTGGCAAATTTCTCGTCGGGTGGGTAGAATAGGTTCTGTAAGTCATGAGATGCGCCTTCCATGACTTTTGTGTTTAAGTAGCACAAGAGGCCGCTATTGACTGGCACACTAGTGGCATGTGCATGGAGGGCTTCGAGTAGATCACAACCATATATTGAGCCAAATAACTGAGTCAAGGTTGGATCTCTAACTACAGTCGATAAGTACATCGGTGTTATGGTAAGAGTTATCGCTAGTCCCTCTTGACCCGAAAGTCGTATCATAATTATAGAGTACAAGGAGACGTGTTTTTGTAGGACATGATATGTCTATATGAAGGTGGAGTCATCTATGTCTTGTATGTGATATATGAAGGTGGAGTCATCTATGTCTTGTATGTGAAGTTTGTTGGAAGTGAACAGCTGGTCTTGTGCTCCTAATATAAATGTCATGGTCGGGGACACCAACGATCTGAATAAAAAGTGGGAGTTCATGGGGTCATCCTAACGGAAATTAACTTACTCTAATCAATCGGTAATACTAGTATATCCTAAGATTTAGAAGGCTTACAATTACTCACTCTAGAAGCTAAGATACGGTTTTAGGATTAATAAGATTAAAAAATTTCAAAGTTGTGACATCGTACCTCGACTTCTGATAATAAAGAATAAGGCACGGTGTGGTTGATAACATGGGATGGTATATATGAATCATATTCGAGGACCGTTCCTCAATTTCTAATAAGTGGGAATTATTGCTTACCATGATTCACGAGTTGATAAAAAGAATGATCCACTCTTCTATAGTATATAAGGTCTTATCGATAGGGTAACGAACATTATGGCACGTCATATGAAAGTTCTCTAACGACTAAGTCTTGAATTTTCTATTTGTGTCAAGCCTGCCAAACTATGGTCATAAGGGTTCTAATGGTAGCGAATGTAGTGCTCATGTGTTGCTTGTTGATAACTAGTAAGTCAATATCATAGGTGTTAAGCTACAGATATTGGCTAAGCTGGAGAATGTGTTGTTCTAATGCTAAGTCACTTCTTTAATAATATAATTGTATGCCTAGAGTAACACCTGTTGGATCCTAATCTCGAAATGGGTATCTATCATAGTCATGGTAAATGCTTGTCTTTGTTTCTGTCTGTTCCCCTCATGTCTAAACTGTGGGCTTGGTCGAGTAAGGGTTGGGTTTAGGCATGAGGGTTGCTAGGTATGCAAAATCAAGAGAAAATAATTAGAGACTCATAAGATTTGCTTCCTTGAGAATATATGGTCTCCTAGGTTGGTGTTCTGACCAAGGGTAAGACCCTAATCATTCTCAAATTCAAATGACCAGAAGGTCGTGATATTAGTTTTAGAGTCAGAGGGAGAACGAGTAACTCAAGGCAAGTTGTAGTCTCATGGCTAGCCGATGGTAGCTATACTTGTGTATACAACTATCAGGGCCATAGGGAATACTCTGTATCTATCTACCAATTTTGAGTGCTCGTCTTTCCAAATTAGTGAAAGACAAACGCAATAAAGAGTTCAAGAAAGATGTCATCGAATACAATTTTGTGATTCAAAGGCAAATGTATAATTTAAGAGGAATTGTCAATACAGCCATGGATGAGATCCTAGATATCTCGCTATCTCCATACATGTGGGATAATCAAATAAAGAGCGAACCAAATGCACCAAGTTTGATCAGACCATAATACACTGATTCTGATTAGACAATTTGTTAGTGGGCGTCCCCAGTATACATATGCCTTGAACAAGCTCAATAAAGAATAAGCTTGCAAAACTAGGATACAAATAACAATATTATTTATGATATTGCAAAGTAATAATACAAAAGATAATATTGAAAGCAGTAATAAATAGCTCAAGTTTCAAAAGGATCTGAGCCTTGTCCAGTGTTCCTGCTTATACAGTCGTGCTACCGGCTCATGTATTAGACTGTGGTTGACCAATGGAGTATGGGCTACTAAAACTCTATATATATTCCAGGTAAACCTATCTCTCTACACCAGCATATATTCAGTGACTTCCGGTTATAGTTCATTAGTGGGTTATAAGAATACGAGGTGATAGACCGTGAGACATACTACCCAACTTATAAGTCAACTAATAGAGTAACTGAGAAATACAACACGTTTACTTGTGTGAATTATCTTCCTAACCCCCCTATCAAGCACGAAGAGAAAAAAGATAAGATTTACAGCAAAAGGAATCAAAGAGAAGGAAGTCAAGGTAATCAGATGAAGTCAAGGTAATCAGATGGGAGTTCGAATTGAATTCAAGGAAGGAGGTTAAATATGTGTATGTGATACCTAGATTCTAATCCTATATGTAGGTTCACACCGGTACAGTAACATAACCGAAGTGATAAACTCAACCTGCATGAGCCACCACAAAAACATGTAACGCCCAGTCCTAAAATACTTAGGACTAAGTACGTTGACATGCCAGCTGTATACATATGAAGTATACTCCAATGCATGGAACCCCGTATGTATATATAAGCTGTAAAATAAGTAAAACTATGATAACTAAATCTCATCCACAATAATAAGAATAATATTATAATCAACTCAAGAATTTGTCATTTATACATGTAGTTGGGCGGAGACAAATCTACTACCAACTATTTAAATAAAATAAGATAAACAAGGAAATGATCGATAAAATGGCAAGAAGAACCAAGAGCAGTCATCCTCGAAGAAATGGAGAATATCACGGCCTTGGCTAGAACACCTACAAAAAGTCACAGAACACATACCTAGAGAGATAACCAGGTCCTCAGAGGGACGTAACAAGATACATAAGAAACATGCCATATAATCTGTGATATATAATAGAGAGTAAAAGGGGATGCATGTAATAGGGTGCCTTCCAGTTCCACAGTAAAAATACAGTTAAGAACAAACCTTCAACGCATGGGCACTTTGGCTATAGGTACAGAAAACTCAGATATGGTCCCACCATGATACCAGGGACCTCAAAGTATAAGATTCACCGAATGACAGAGGCCAGCAGGAAATCAAGTATTAGGATCCAGGACCGTATCTCCAGCGGAGATAACCGGTAAAAATAGAAAAGTGCATACGTGGCCCATACGTTAAGGAACTGTTCTCTCCATCCAATGCCTAGTAGGGTCAGATCCATGAATCATAGAAACCTCTAGTAATTGCCAAGTCAATTAGCATGTAATTCTATTAGCAGTTACTCCTAACCGTCGTACGCCTCATACGTATCGGTGGCCGGCCGACTATGCGAGTACGTGTCCTACATGTAACTTATATCACGTGATAAAGTATGTGTCAAGGCCGTATGAGATGTACCAATATCTCATCAACAATGGGTGGTCAATAGACTAAGTCAATACGAGAGAAATAAATAAAAGCAAGAAAACGACCGATATAGTCGCTTGCACCCAGGTGTGACTTGGATGCACAGTTTTATAATAAAAACAAATAAGAAATCTTAAAAATAACAACTGAAAATGAGAATATGTAAATCACAGAGTAAGTAGCAAGGTATCTTGCTTAAGGTTGTGTGCAAAAGGGCAACATCCAATAGCTCGAACCGTCAGAATAGTGAAGCGATGAAATCCAAATCCCGCATACGTCCACGGACGCTGAAATAAACACCACAAACGTGTTTGAAATAAAAGATATGTCTAGGAAACGCCTGTCCAAAAGTCGAACTCTAGAACAAAGGCAAAATTATAATTTTGGGTCAAAACAATGTCTACCGTTGGACCCATTTTGCATCGAAATACGAGCCAGAATCTACGGTCTCTAAAGTCATGAAACTATATATCTACGGGTCCGGTTTGATGAGATGAACCAAGTCGTATGTCCATATTAGGATTTCGGTAGGCCGTGCACTATTTTGCCCGTTGGAGCGGGTCGCGGGCACGCACGTTCTAGTCGACCTTCTCAGAATCGGACCAAACATGGCATATAGGACCAGAAAAATAATTCGGTCCTGCTGGTATGAGTTTCGTCTCGATTTGATGAACATGCACAATATAATTGGAGAATTTCGAAAATGGCCGATACGGTGAATTTTGACAGAAACGCATCAAATTTGTCGTACACACGCACCCAATTTGAGTTCCGTCAAAGTCCACACATCCGCGAAGTCGATTTGCACCTTTTGATGCCTTCGGTTCATGGCCATGTCACCAAGTTTGGCGGGGCGCACGTTGTATCGACGAGTTTTATTAAAATTTAGTAGTTCAAAACCAATTTTTTTCCTCTAGATTTGAAACTGATTTAATTGAAATCTAACAGATGAAAAATAAAACTAGAAGTTAGATTTTTATCTCGTATATGTTGTCTCTAACTTTTTGAAATTGGTTTTATAAATTTCTAAGTGTTTGGCTCATAATCTTCCTTCCAAAACTCAGCCCAAGACGGGTTTTAAGCCCTATCGTTTATGTGGTTTTTCCTGACTTTTTAGGATTTTTTTTTCGGGCTGCACGACTCCAATATGGTCGATCTAATTTAAGGGGATTGAAGGGGTTCAAGTAAACTATGCATGGGATTTTGTAGATCGTAAAACGATCAAGTGAGGGGGAAGAAAAGCGACGATGAATACGGGTACCTAGGTCATTTTATCGCTGCAGTTGCTGTTGTCTCCTCTGTTGCAGCGAATCCGACCGATGATGTCGGCCACACGTGGCATTGCTGGGCCGCCAGCGGTGGCCTGAGGTGGTGCCTGGTTTGGGCAGCCGTGAGGGTGCATGGCTAGTTTGTGGTTATGGTTTGATTCGTTCCCTTTTTCCTTTTTTTTTCGTTTTGTATATAAACTGAGGGGGAGAGACTCGGGTTGGGGCCTAGTGAACAGTACCCCCCCATGGGTACTGTTCACTAGGGGAGGAATATTAGTTTTTTTTAATAATACGTATATTTATATATTTACTCATATAAAACCCAATAAATTCCTCTAAATTCTAAAAAAACAAAATGCTTTCTAGGTATTTAAATATGTACATCTACAAGTTTTTAGTAATTACTTGCTACTTACTATTTTGGAAAAAACCTCATAACTAGATACAAGCTCTTGACTTATCAACTATTTCTTTTTAAATTAAAAAAATTAATTAAAATCCAAAATCCGAATAATGACTTCTAGTGTACAAAATAATTATTTTGGAAAAGAAGATTGCCTACCTCGCATATATAAATTAGTTAACACCTATTACCTAAAATATTTACAAAAAAAATTCAACAACAAAATACCATTTAGAGAAACAAAATACCCATATTTATACTAAATAGAAGAAAATAAAATTAATAAAAATCAGGGGGTCTAAAAACTTGCCGCTGGAGACCCTTAGAAAAGACTTGGTTGGATTCATCTTGATTTGGTGTACACGTATTAGTTTGAACACCGTTCTCAAATCTTGGAGGTGGTTACCCTTGAGACAAATTTTAACTGCGATATCGTCTACGTAGCATTCCACTGTTTTACGCAAATGATCGCAAAAAATTGTATTCATAGCTCACTAGTATGTCGCCCCTGCATTTTTCAATCCGAAGGACTTCACCATATAGCAGTATACCCCCAACGGTGTTCGAAAAGATGTGTGTTTCTCATCATCAGGGAACATCTTGATATGGTTGTAGCTGAGAACCCATCCATGAAGGACATCCGCTCGAAGCCGCAAGTATTGTCGATATTACGTCGGTAATCGGTAGAGGGAACTAATCTTTCGGGCATGCAGAGTTCAAATCACGGTAATCGATACATACTCGAACTTTACCGTTCTTTTTCATGACTGGAACAATGTTAGCGACCTAGTCAGGGTGTTGTTCTTCACGCATGAAACCACTTGAAATAAGCTTCTTGACGTCACTCTCGATGGCCTCCATAATATATGGTCGAAACCGTTGTTGCTGCTGCTTCACTGGCTAGCTTTAGACGAGATATTTAGACGGTGCATAGAAACTTTACAGTCCAAGCCTGGCATGTCTTCATATCTCCATGCAAAGACGTAAATATATTCTCTGATAAGCTATATAAGAGATTGTCGTTCTTCACCAGACAGACTTTTGCTGATAAAGATTGGTTTAAGAGATGATTCATCTCCCAAGTTAACTTGGACGACTTTGTCTTCAGTAGGTGGTTCACGTTGTTCGAAACGTAACTCCCACCTGGTATCCATCTTTTGAGCCCATTGTTCGAGCTCGATTGATTGGACATCTTCTATAATTCAGTCAATTGACAACATATTGACGGACAAAATTGCTTTGAATATGTCTCCAATGGTGGAATCTGAATCCCAGAGACAGGAATCAGAAGAATGAGAACAACGATCCACTTTGACGTCTGATCCTTCAGGAGTTGTTGAAGGAGTAATGTAACCCAAACCAATACCGTTTTGTTGATAATAGTTCTCGGGTTTGCCGGGAGGAGCAAAGTGACGTATTAGCAATCGTCGCCCTTGATCGTAGTTTAGTCCCTGATCGCTTTTTATATCATATACCATGTTCTGGATAATTTTCTTGGTCTGCCAACTATATCGGTAAAGTTGCATTTTTCCATAATCATAGCCGGCTTCAGTGTTGCGATTGGGAGTAGTAAGTCCAGAACAAACTTTCTTTTGCCAATTATTCAACCGAAGATGATCAATTCTTCACCCTTCTTTCTAGCTGGAACGATGAAGTAGTGGATATCTTCTGGCTAGACTTTTTCCTTTAGACAAGGTATCATGACCGGCATGCAGAGATGTGGTCCTATACCATGCTCTAGGGCGTACAATGTATCTATGTACTAATTTACAGATTGGTAGACATCGGAGTAATTCAAAGATAAACATTTACTTAGAAAATATGCAATTTCTTCTTCAGGGATAACATCATACACTGAAGGTACATTATTTCGAGTATTGATATACTCATTAAGAGGATCATTGTCCGGAACAGGAGTCATAGACTTGATTAAGTTCACCACATAGGGTAACTCGTCAGGATTGGGACGACAGACTTCAGCATGTTCCACCCAAATTGTTTTGCAGAGAGTGAAGGTCAATGGTTTGACAATATCAGGATTCTTCTTTTTGACCTGGATTGTGAGAGGCTTTCGAGTACTTTTTGGAGTAGTACGTCCTTTGACTCGGATAACTAGGGGACCGTCACTGGCAGATGAACACATTTCAGCTTTATTGCCGTCATCCTTGGAGGGCTGAGATTGGTAAAGTACCGAATCTCAATAGTAGGCTTCAATACCCTTAAAAGGATCGACATCGACAAACTCCGTCTTCACGATGCCATCACCGTTGACGTACTTGAAGCACTAGTTAAGGTTAAAAGGAGCGATCTTGTTCTCATGTATCCACTGACGTCCTAACAAGACGTTGAGGACACATTGGCGTCGATTATATAGAAAGAAACCTCTATTCGGAGATCACCAATTTGGCACTTAACACAGATCTTGCCCAGCGGATGGCTTCTCCCAGCATTGAAAGCTATGATAGTTGTATTGGTTACAGACAGCTTGTACAAAGGGATCCCTAAATTTTGGAGTAAATTTCTAAGGATAATGCTGAAGGAGGAACCTGGATCGATATGCATGTGATCCACCATAATCACCCCGATATATTCTGTATAGTACAGAGGTCTATCATGATGATTGTTTTTTAGTAGCATGTCCTCATGTGAAAAGGTGATGTTGGGCACCACATCCGTAGTGCTATGACAGTGAGGACAGGAGATGGAATTTCAGCGGAGGCTTTGACTTCAGTGAGATAAGAGTTGGCATGTAGTAATGCCTCACTTAAATCTTTCCACGTCTCTTTGGAGAGTCGCAGTAGATCGACCAAAGACAACCTGGCCGGTGTATTGGCCAGCTGTGCCAGTATATCAAAGTTGTATGGCCGATCCATGCCTTCGAGAGTTGGTACCTTCAGAGACTTATCAAATTGCGTCTCCTTTTGCTTAGCTTTGTCGGTAGTTGAGGACTTAGATGGACCAGCTTCTGAACTTGTGGGGACAGCAGGAGCTTGAGAAGGCATTGTATCTTCTTGTATGGGGTCATAAGTCCGTAGATAAGTCTTCCCAGATCGAGTCTCGCCAGATAGAACTTCGTAAATAGAAGAAGACACAATATGGCATGATTTGTATTTCTTGCCCCTCTTTGCTTTGGAAGACACCATCCCCTGTATTATTTTTTACACAAGGTTTGGATGGACCCAGATGATCTTACCATGTTCTGTCGTGAGTGGCACCAACGTTGATGTTGAGTCACAAGCTGGCGGCAAGTTAACGACTTCCATTACTGCCTTGGGGATTGGGACGACGCCGTCTAGGACTTCTATGGAAGGAAGGTCACAAAATTGAAGAGAGATCGTGTTAGAAGATACGACCTTGTCTTCAGTTTCGAGGTTGATAACTTGGTTGTCGATAAGTTGTTATATCTTCTTCTTCAGGATGATGTAATCTTTGGTAGGATGGTGCACGTACTGATGATAAAGACAGTACTTGGGATCGTTGAGTTGGTTCGCCTCCGTAGGACGTCATGGTGGAGGCAATATCAGTTTATTATCCTTCATCAATGTGTAAAAAATGGTAATAACATCATCTTCGTCAAAGGAGAAAGTCTCCTTGTGTTTGTCAGGAGCGCCCTGAGAATTGGAAGCTCCCTTGGAAGTGTCGACCTTCAAGACTTCTTTGCATTTACCCCCACGGACAGGGATAGTTTGGGGGTGCTTACTTTTGTCTTCAGATTTGGGTGTCTTCAACCCCAGTAATATCAGATTAGGGACATCATTTTTAGCAGCATCAGCAGTCCCGATGAAAGTGGGCCATATATCATACTCATGTATACATAGACAGAACTTCACTGTAGGAAGGAAGTTATGTCGACAAGTATCTATAAGCTCTGAGTCTAGTATACCGAAGGACATCTTCAATGCTAGTCACCTGAAGCGTTCGATGAAAGCAATAACATACTCACTCCTCCTTTGCTTGGTCTCGATGAGGGTGGACATACTAACATACATACCACTCACATAAAACCTATTGAGGAATAACCGCTCCAAGTCTTTAATGGAATTAATGCAACCATCAGGCAGACTGCAGAACCATTCAAAAGCTACCCCCTGTATGGTGCTAATAAATAGCTTTGACAAGAACGGATCATCCCTTGGTATGTGTAGAGTCTGCGTGTTGAACTATGTTATGTGTTGGCGAGGGGAAGTCATCCCGTCAAATGAATTTAGCGTCATTGGATTGTAGTTATGAGGGTAAGTAGCATTCTCCCATTCAGGAGGATAATCATCTGAAGCTCGTCTTTGTGTGAGATGGTATTAAGACGGGCAACACGAGAATCCATTGTATCCTGCTGATTGAGCAAATGTTGAGAACGGCTGTTGTACGGTTGTCAAGCATCGTTGGTGAAGGACCACCACCAGCATTTACAGGATTTGAAGGAGGTGCAATAGAATAATACTCCTTTTGTAGTGAAGGAGGGTTGTTGCTATGAGCTGGACTAGCGTGTGCTGAGACATTCGGTTAAGGTGGAGGAACAGCCCCAGCAGTTTGGACTGCCATGATACTGGTAAGCATATCAGCAATCTTGGCAAATGCTATTTCAAGACTCTCTAGCCGCTTGTTGGTCTGATCATTAGCTTCTTCAGGTCTCTCTCCACCCGCCATATACGCAGATAACATACGAGGATGAATAGAGGAGACAGTACAACTGGTGTTGATACTGTCTACCTCTGAGTTGAAAGGACCCGCATCTTCAGGCAGGGGAGGTAGATAGTCACCTTCGGACTTGAAGAGATCATCATCGTCTGGAAGGCTACCCCCATCATCTGGAAGGCTACCCCCGGTGTGAAGGTAATCTGCTTCAGATTCTAAGGAAATACTACCCCCAGCCGAAGGATCATCACCCCCAGCTTGGGAGTCCTCATCATCTATACGGAATCTCGTCCTTGACCGAGTACCCATATAGACTCCTTAAGATGTAACAGCTCGCTGACTGTTTGTTGGCAAACCTCTTCTTCTTTTGTTCGTAGAACTGAGAGAAAATTTTTGTTAGTGGTCCACCTTCTGTGATTAGGGCTCCCGTAAGGGGATCCCATGAAGCCATGTTGGATGAAACACATAGCAGCTTTTCATCATCAGAGTGTTGTAGTTGTCGAAACACGGACTGCCTTGGAGGCACCTTCGTTGCTTTGGAGCAGCAACAGTTGATGACAATACTGGTGCACGGATGTACGCCATGAATTACAGTATCCTCCCTCACTTTATGCTTATGATTTATCATGTCGCGTAAATCGACAGAAGGGAGTTTTGCCTTAAAACCCATGTCGCATGCATTGTCGAGCTTTGCATATGGGTTTGTAAGGGGAGTTGGCGCATCCAGACTTAGTTCATGTACAGGGGTAACACCCACACCTAATTTTCGTGCTGACCTTGAAGACAGCCCCATATTATTGCGATGGGGTCTGTCTTTTTGCTTTTGGCGCATAGACCCTGGAGCTTGCCCTTGGGCGCATGCTTTTCTGAAGTCCTGGTAGCATGCTTGGCCCTCCTGGATGTGGGCGCATAGAACGGGTCATCAGAGCCTGGGCACATAGCTCTAGGCTCATGGCCCTGGGTGCATAACCTGTCGAAGACAGAAGTCCTCTGGCCAGAGTTATGCGCCCATATGCTGCCTTGGGCACATAGCTCTGGGTGCATGCTTTGGAAAACAGTATTGTTTTCTTCCAGTTTTGCCTTCTTCATTTGCGATCCTCGTTGAGTTTTTCCAGAGCGTCGAACACTTCGATTCTTGGCATCGTAGTGTTTTCCTTTGCCAAGTCTCGAGTGTTGAACACTTTATTGTTGATTGCACAAGAGAAAAGTCGCTGGGCTAGTAGATCCCGGAACGGTATGCGCCCTCTTTGCCTTGGAAGCTCCTGTGGAAGGATTATGCGCCACATGACGGAGTTTCCCTTTAGTTGCATATCTTCTATGACACTGGAAGGATATGCAGCGCTTGCGTTCGAAAGACAATCTTGCGAGACTTGTTTCGCTTCATTGATTTTGAGAATTAGAGCCGTCCCTCGAGAGCATCTCTTCAAACGCCTGCTGATCGAACTTCACGATCAACATCTTCTGAGTTCTCCCTACTTTATTAGTATCGGATTGCGTCACCACCTTCTCGTCAGAGGAAAAGGTAGTCCCCAGCAGAGTGGCCATTTTTGTGGACACACACAAAAAAGAAGAAGAAACGCTATCTTTTCTTATTGGTGCAAGGGGCCACAAATCGAGTACACCTGAGAGATCCTGCATTGAGGATCCCCGAGTACAAAAAGAATTCTGGGGAATGGGACGATGGAGATCTAGTGGCAGTTGCTCCTTTACTCTGTTGACACTCCGATTTACAAAAGTGGGAGAAAACCTAAGAAAATTGCTAACTCTCGGCTCACTGGCGAGAAGGGCAGCAATATGGCTCTTGAAATGCTCTCCGTTCTGTGTATTTTTGAAGAGGTATGAAACCCCTATTTATAGTCGATTTGTACTGAAACGGCTATTATGCGCCCACAGGTGGAAAATACACTAATTTTACTGTGGGCGCATAACATCCCTTTGGGCGCATAGGGTGTTGGCACATGGACACTGGATGATCGTGGATAGATCGTAGGGTTGACGTGGCTGCATGCTTTGGTGCATGATTACTTGTGGAGACTGCCGTGGCCGCATGCTTCGGTGCACGACTGATCGTAGATGTTCACTGAGTCGTAGGGATCTGCTGCCTTGGGCGTATAGTGTGGGAGCAAGTTTATGCGCCCATACTTGAGTGCATGTTTGATCTGCATGAAAAGAATGTGGGCACATAGCCCCTCTTTGATCATGTGGGCGCATAGCCTCCCTTCGGTCATATGGGTGCATAGCTTCTTTTGTCATGTGGGTGCATACCTTCTTTTGTCATGTGGGTGCACAATATTCTTCTTCATGTGGGGTACATAGTCTTGTATTTTATGCTTCTACACTCCACTGTCACACTTTTTCAGACACTTTTGTACTTAGATTTCTTCGCATAAGAATCAATTGTACCCTTTTTTACGTTCAACTAACAAAAAGTTCTTTCAACCTTTTGTTATGTCAAATAAGATGGCGGCTCTGCTGGGGACTACCTTCTCCTCCAACGAGAAGGTGGTGACATAATCCGATGATGACTTGCTAGGATCCTCTCAGAAGATGTTGGTCGTACTCTTCGACCAGCAAGTGATGAGAACATAAAATGTTATATTTTTATCTCTTAATGTTCATCATTTTATGCTCATTTTATGACTAAAGGTACACATTATATTTATATTTTGCTGTAGGATGAATTTGGAGACACTATGTGCAAAATGGAGTTAAATGCAATTCTGGACAGTTTTGACACATTTCACCAAAATGGGCATAACATTCTCATCTGAAGTGCAATTGAGGTCCTTCAAAATGATTCGGAAAGCTAAGACAGAGGGCTACAAATGTTTTATTTTGTGCTTTTGGATATTATGGCTACATCATGGACGAAATTAGGCTTGAAGTTCGGTCAAAGATGTTGTGAACAGAATTAGGAACCAAAATAACTATTCTCCTATTTTTTTATGACTTAGTTTTTTTGGTTTGAGAAGTTGTAACTTATAGAGGATATGTGGGGAGATATTGTGGGCTTGAAACAACTAAATTATGGTGTATAAAAGGGGTAGAAATCAAGAGAATACACCAACCACACAACACAACTCTTCCCTTCTTCTCCAACTTTTCTTTTGAAGTTTTGATGAACATGCTCGGCTAAAGTCTTGTTGGTCAAAGTGTACGGAAGCCTCAGAATCAATAAAAACTTGTGAGATCTAATTTGTGTTTATATGTTTGATTTGTAGTTTGAGTATCAAATGTTTTCTTATGCACATTTCATGATTATCTTGTTTAATTACTAGGATGCATACTAGTTTATTATTCTTGATAATCTACTGCTAAATTAGATATCGAATCCGGAATTGTTCGATCCCTCTAACTTGTGAAGCAACCAAAGTTTAATAAATTACTGCTTTGTATTATTAAATCATAGGAAGAAAATATTTGACTAAATTAAATACAACCGCTTGTGCTTGTATTGTTTTGCTTTATCGATCTCTTTGTTCTTTAAGAAATTCCTAGATTAAATCTTTAGCGCTTATCTGAGACTATTTAGTAATTAAAGTTAATTAGGTCGCTTGTATCTAAATAACTAAGCCTAAGAGAGATAGGAAGATACTTCCAACGGTAAATATTCAAAGTATGATTTAATTTATGCTTGCATCGATGATCAATTTTATGATTTCCAATGGTGAATGTTCACTGAGACCAATATTTGTTCCTTGATTGATTTTAATACTTTAATTGCTTTAGCTCTTCTTAAATTTTCTTTTCAAAACTTTCTCCCCCAATCCTTGTTCACATAGCATTAAATTTATACTATTACAATCCGTGGGATCGATCCTTACTCTCCCTACTACATATAATTTTAAGAGTAAAGGTTTTATTTTTGGGTGCCTACGACAGCACACCAAATTTTGGCGCCATTGTCGGGGAGTAATTTTAGTTAATTTTTGTGCTTTTGTGATCTTATTTCGTTCTTCTAATAAAATATTTTTTCTAATAGCCAAAAATTAAAATTTAACATGACATGATGACCAATTCTCAACAATTTGGCACTAAACTGGATCTTCCATCTAGGCACGCTAACGAGGTAAATGTTTCTTCTCTTCAACAACAAATTGCTAGTTTAACTTCTCTTGTTCATCAAATGGTTGTAGGTGGTAACATGCAAACGACAATGGCTTGTGAGATTTGTTCAATAGTAGGGCATCCAACTGATATGTGTCCAATATTTGAAGTCGAGCCCAATGTAACTCAATGTTTTCCAAGTTACCAGCAGTACAAGCAACCATATCTCCATGAACAACAATCGAACAAAATTTCTAATTCTACTATGTCTCTAGAAGATATTGTTAAGTCTATTGCCACTAATACCTTGCAATTTCAACAGGAGACAAGGGCCAGCATCCAAAGTCTGAACAATCAAATGAGCCAAATGGCTACAACAATTAAAAAGCTGGAGGCACAAAATTCGAAAAAATTATCATCTCAAATAATAAATCCAAAAGACAATACAAGTACAATCATTTTGAGAAATGATAAAGAGGTGGACATTCTAGCAGAAGAAGCACCAACATCGTCAAAATAGGAAGAAGAGAAAAATAGCGTTGCAGACACGAATATTCCTAATGACGACGTAGTACCAAATGCAGAAGAAGTTTTTGAACTTAATGGCAAAGATGGATTAGATATTGCCATTAGTGAGCATCTCACGAAAGAGAATGAAGAGTTAGTCTTGAGTAATAATATGCACAAAACTGTTGCAGGATTGAATGCTTTTATAAAAAGACAACAATCAGGTAACATTCCTTATATTTTATTATCAATTTTTAACAAGATGTTTTTACCCTATATTTTGCAGGCCTTTATTCAAGATGTAAAATCTTTGCGTAGCTGTCTCAAGTGTGCATAGAGTCGAGCCAACGACGTATTAAACAAAGGCGCTGCTTGGGAGGCAACCCAAGGGGAGTTTTTTATATTCTGGCTTTTTTTTTTATTTTCATTCATTTTTGTCTTTTCTTTGCATTCAGACTTTCATTGGTGACAATGTCAGTTTTAATTGCAGGTGAGGATATTTATGTTTGGTTTTTTTCTTAAAATAAATGAATTTAAAAATAAAATTTTAAATTTTTTTTGTTCTTAATTTTTTTTTTAAAAAAGGGACATTTGTTGTTATGGGTTTCAGTAATTTTTCTGGTGTATGTCATGAACAAGAGTTAACTAAGTTTAATAAAATTCATAACATGATTGAATGAGTAATCTTTTCAACTTAGAATTAATTAGTCTAGTATTTTTCCTTGAGAATGGTAGTGACTAAATTTGGTAGACAAAAGTTGGTGAGATTTTGAGCCTTTAGACTGACACATCAGTCCCACTATTCTTGATGAGTGATATTCTTCCATGGATTTGTTTCTCTAGAACTTGCTTTGATTCTCTTCAAGGTTACATCAACACATGCATACATGAACATGATTAAGGCGATTTTTTTACGCTACTTAAGCCAAATAGCCTTCCCTAAAATTATTTTTCCTTTGGTTGAACCCCTTTGAGCCTTATTGCTTTTATTTTTGTGAACCCACATTACAAGCTTTAAGCTTGAAAAAAAATTCTTACCCAAGTCGGAAAGCAAGTGGAGCATTATGATATGTATGGGTGTATATGAAATAAGTGTCAGGGTATTTAACTTCTAGTTTGGCTACATATTTTCGTTCTTAAATTCTTGTGTACCATCATGATTGAGAAAAAAAGTGAAAAAGAAAAAGAAAAGAGAACTGAGAAAAAAAATAAAACAAAACGAAAGAAGAAGAAGTAAAAAAGAAAAGAAGTGATGGAGGAAATAACTTTTGATATCCATCTTCATGATTCCTACCAAAATTTCAAATAAAGGGATATGTTGAATGCTTTGAATGGAATGATTGGTTTTACATATTTTATATGTTCGAGCTTGAGTTAAATCATTTTTGCTCCACTAGTTTTGATGGCTTTTGAGCTACATTCCCAAAATATATCCAACCTTAATCCTAAGCCCTGCTACAACCCATAAAAAGTTCTTATGATTTGTGTTATGCATGTAGTCCAAGTGGTAGAAAAAGAGAAGATATGCAAGCTTATGGTAGATCATTTCTATTGGAATGAATTTGAGAGAAATACTTACCCTTCAAACAATGAGAGCAGAGTGTTTATTCTCGTGAGAGTCTACCAATTTAGTTTACTCTATCTTCAAGTGAAAATACTTACTAAGAAATTAGAAGTTGTCTAAGAATATATTTTCAAGACATGTTATGGGTTTTAAAGAGCATGGTTATTCTTTATTTATGACATTACAACCTTGATTTTCGTTTTGAAAAAAAAATAATTTTGAGTTTTGTCCGAGGACGAACAAAAGTTAAGTGTGGGGGCATTTGATGAGAACATAAAATGTTATATTCTTATCCCTTAATGTTCATCATTTTATGCTCATTTTATGACTAAAGGTACTCATTATATTTATATTTTGCTGTAGGATGAATTTGGAGGCAAAATAGAGCTAAAATACAATTCTGGACAGTTTTGACACATTTCACCCAAATGGGAATAACTTTCTAATATGAAGCGCAATTGAGGTCCTTCAAAATGATTCGGAAAGCTAAGACAGAGGGCTACAACTTTTATATTTTGTGATTTTCGAGATTCTGGCTACATCATGGACGAAATTAGGCTTGAAGTTCGGTCAAAGATGTTGTGAACAGAATTAGCAACCAAATTAACTATTCTCCTTTTTTTTTATGACTTAGTTTTTTTGGTTTAAGATGTTGTAACTTATAGAAGATACGTGGGGAGATATTGTGGGCTTGAAACAACTAAATTATGGTGTATAAAAGGGGTAGAAATTAAGAGAACACACCAACCACACAACACAACTCTTCTCTTCTTCTCCAACTTTTCTTTTGAAGTTTTGATGAACATGCTCGGCTAAAGTCTTGTTAGTCGAAGTGTACGGAAGCCTCAGAATCAATAAAAACTTGTGAGATCTAATTTGTGTTTATATGTTTGTTTTGTAGTTTGAGTATCAAATATTTTCTTATGCACATTTCATGATTATCTTGTTTAATTACTAGGATGCATACTAGTTTATTATTCTTGATAATCTACTGCTAAATTAGATATCGAATCCGGAATTGTTCGATCCCTCTAATTTGTGAAGCAACCAAGGTTTAAAAAATTACTGCTTTCTATTATTAAATCATAGGAAGAAAATATTTGACTAAATTAAATGCAACCGCTTGTGCTTGTATTATTTTGCTTTATCGATCTCTTTATTTTTTAAAAAATTGCTAGATTAAATCTTTAGCGTTTGTCCGAGATGATTTAGTAATTAAAGTTAATTAGGTCGCTTGTATCTAATTAACTAAGCCTAAGAGAGATAGGAAGATACTTCCAACGGTAAATATTCAAAGTATGATTTAATTTATGCTTGCATCGATGATAAATTTTATGATTTCCTTTGGTGAATGTTCACTGAGACCAATATTTGTTCCCTGATTGATTTTAATACTTTAATTGCTTTAGCTCTTCTTAAATTTTCTTTTCAAAACTCTTTTCCCTAATCCTTGTTCACATAGCATAAAATTTATACTAATTACTCTCCGTAGGATCGATCCTTACTCTCTCTACTACATATAATTTTAAGAGTAAAGGTTTTATTTTTGGGTGCCTACGATAGCACACCAGCAAGCTTATGAAGATCGCCTTTCTGAAGAAAAGTCGAGCCCTTCGAAGCGGTTCGTAAAATTGAAGAAGACTCGACTGACCTAGGTGCTTAAGACGGATGCGACAAGCAGCACGACGGAGGGGACTGCGTCTCAGACCCCCCTCGTCGAGGAAGCCCTGAAGATCCCTTCGACTGCTGATGCCAAACTATCTCTCTCGGATCTCATGCTCAAGAAACGTAGAGGAGATCACGGCTATCCTATGGTAAGCATGACAAAGGTTGTCACCCTTATTTCCTGTATTTTTTCGTATTTTGTATTTATACTCGTATCTGGATTTTGGCATGTATTTTTATTTTTCTCAGCTTGTAGAATTTCGGTATTTCTCGTATTTGGGTTTTTGGCTTGGCTCGGTTTTATTGGGATGGTTTGGTTTGGTTCGGTTTTTGTGTTGGAACACCCTAGCCCTATGCTACACCCTCAACCCACCACAACTCCCCTCTTTATAACCCCCACCTACCACTCTCTCTCCTCATAACTTCCACCATTAATTTCCTTCTTCTTCTTCTCCTTCCTCCACAACTCTCCTAACCCTAGGCAAGTGCATCTTGCCACTACATGAGGACCCACTTTTCTTTGTCCATTTGCTAGTTAAGGACATGGAGACAAACATTAGAACTTGAGTTTTTGTGATTTGGAGCCCCCATTATCGTAGATCTAAGCTTTTTCTATTTTCAGATTTTGTATGGTTTGAGCTATTTATGTTGGTTTTCTATGAGTTTTGATGTTTCCATGTGGAAGAGCTTTCAGTTTCACCCAAGTTGGAACTTTGGAAATCCGGATTTGGAGTTCGGATGGCCAAGTTATGAACTTGTGAAGCTTTGGGTTCTTCCTTGGTGTTCTTGTTGTTTGGAGAAGACAGTGAGCAGTGTGTAGAGCTATTTAGCTACGCACACTGAGCTACGCGCGCTCTTTAGCGCTGCGTACGTAGGCTTGAGTACGCTTCCTGTTGGAAGCGTGTCTCCTTGAGCGTGCGTAACTTTCACTCACTGCTCCCATGAGCGTGCGTGACTTTCACACACTGCTCCCTTGAGCGTGCATGACTTTCATTCACTGCTCCCTGTAGCGTACGTGACTTTCACATACTGCTCCCTTGAGCGTGCGTGACTTTCACTCACTGCTCCCTGTAGCGTGCGTGACTTCCACACACTGCTCCCTGTAGCGTGCGTGACTTTCACACACTGCTCCATGTAGCGTGCGTGACTTTCACTCACTGCTCCCTGTAGCGTGCGTGACTTTCACACACTGCTTCCTGTAGCGTGCGTGACTTTCACACACTGCTCCCTGTAGTGTGCGTGACTTTCACCTACGCTTCTCTCTCAGCGTACGTGACCTTTTCGTACGCTGCTTCCCTGACCCCCCTTGCTTAACCCATTAGCTCTTGGAGTTTTGGTCTTATTTCTTTAAGCTTGGCTTTTCTATTGTCCTGTATATTGATATTTTATTAGATATTTTATGCCTATTTTATATCCTTACGCCTTTTGTCATGAACTTGATTTTACTTAATATGTTTGTAATAACTATTGTACACGATATGGTATGACAAGGAACTAGCATAACACGACAGTGACCTATGGTGGTGCACTCCTGACATGACCAACCTGACCTGATAGTGGCCCGTCGTGGCGTACTCCTGACAAGTACCCTGACATGATTTATCTTGATAACTTAACTTGACTTGCCATGACACCGTGGGTGGTTCTTTCTTGCTTGCTTGTAAATCCACTTGTCCTGTCTCGCATCATGTCTAGGATGGGACTCCTGAGTACCACGGTCAGGAGTACCTACTAAAATGGATTAAGGTTAATAACTAGAATAACACAGTAGTCATGAAGAGATGACACAGCTACAGGCAATCCCGTTACCTGGGCGCTCTTGGGATCTGTAGCCTGCCGTCGAGTAGGGCACATTTCCAGCGCACCGTCGAGTATTGTACCCTCTAAGTCACCTAAGGGTATATTTGTCTCCCGGGCGATGTACCCACCTGAATTCAACCCCTAATTTTCGTCCTGGGTAGCCTGGATGGTCTGCAGGACTTGTGGCTGTGGAACAATCTCACTGCATCTTGTTAGTAATTAGGCCTGTGATAACCCTAGTTAGTTAAAGTAGTAAGCCGTAGTATCTGCTTGGCCGTGATTGATTGAATGAGGTACAACCAGTCTAGTCATGTCTTGATCCCACGCAAGATTGCTTCCTGTCTTGATTACTTACATTACTTATCTTGCCGATAAATGGTGGAAAACTAAGCTCTGTTCAGATGAAGGGTTACAACCCCGGTCCTTGTTTGGTGTACGGGTTGTAACCTGGCTATCGAAATAGTTCCATGGTTATCTCGTCGTATATCATCCTGACATGTTTTCGTAAATTCTAGTTGTAATATTATATCTTCTTGTGTTAATGCTGGCTTTTGTTCTTATTTCGTGGCCCCCTTGTGGCACTTGTTCTTTCTGGGGTTGACCCAGCTGGTTTTGTGTGGCCAGATTTCGGAGCAGCTCCCGAGGATCTACCAAGCTTCCAGTCCAATGGTGACAACTAGACGGAACCCGGGCCAAGCGTGGGTTTTCCTTTTGTTTTGCTTATTGTAAAAATTATTCTTTTGAGGCGTTTAGCCGACGAGCACCTGTTAGCTCGATGCACTTTTACTTACTGTCTGCCTACGGGCTGTAAACATGATTAACAAATCCTAGGGTTGATCATGTATGACTAAACTCTTGCTAGTCCTAACATTTTGTAACGACTAGCTTCATGATCAGCTGAATATATGATATTTGGGACGCCTTATTATTGTATATTTAATGATCATATATCTTGTGACTTTATTTACTTGCTGTGATTGAGACACTAGGCTTGTTCATGACCATAAGAGACTGTTGGCTTGTAGAAAACCCTCACATATCTAGACAGCCGTGACCGTATATCGAGGTGGTTTCCATTTCAATATACGTAGCTGGCTATGTCTGTCCCCGCTCTCCAGTATTCTGGTTCTAGGGCGTGACATGGTTTAAGTGGTGGCCCATGCAGGTCTTGTCAATCAAGAAATATGAGGGTTTACCGAATAGATGTCTCAATCAGTACTCGTCCTTGATCTCTGTTCGAATCTTCTGAATCCCTGGATTCTTGCCCTGATCCTGTGCTTATATCATTGATCTGTCTTGGTCCTTTCCTTATTTTTCCCTGTGTCGTCTTCTTCAGCGGCACTGTACCTGACCCTGCCGATCGACGAGGTGGAGCACATCCCGCGGACCAGCAACAACCTGGAGATCAAGCCCAGCATTCCGGGGTAGCCTCCAGAGTGATACCTACTGGAGGAGAGTCACCAGTTCGGCCCGTCCAGCCCGCAGAGCTAGATGATGGTACCTTAGTAGGCCTCATCAGAACCTTGATAGCTTCCCAGGATCGTCGAAGCGACGCCCTGCACCAGACAGTTCAAGATGCTTTGACCCGAGGCGGACATCCAGGGAACCAGGCGGCGAACAGCTTCAAGCGATTGAACCCTCCTTTCTTCGACGGCATCGAGGATGCGATTGCCGCAGATACATGGCTTCAGGATACCGAAGTGATTCTGGAAGCAGCTAGGACACCTGAGAATAAGAAGGTGGCGGTGGTACGCCTGCAGTTGTTGGACTTGGCTCGCAGTTGGTGGGCGGCACAAGCCATGGGATTAGTGGTACCCATTGCTTGGGCAGTGTTTAGAGAGAGATTCCAGACGAAGTACTTTGATGCTGTGGCTCGGTATGACCTGCAGACCAGATTTACCAACTTGAAGCAAGGAGGCAGAACAGTCGACAGTTATGCATCGGAGTTTTCTAGGCTCAGTAGGTTTGCCCCCACCTTGGTGGCGACCGAGTTTGATAGGGCCCAGCGATTCTAGCAGGGACTACATTTGGAGATCTTGTTGGCGGTTGAGCAGTTCGAGCACCAGACGTTCGATGCAGTCTTGAGAGCAGCTAGGAGGCATGAGTATACCTCCCAGAGGATCGTGGATAGGACCGAAAGCAGGAAGCGGTCCCATAGTCAGATGCACCAGTCATCAGCTCCAGCCCCGGCAGCTAGGAGTTTGACCATTGGAACTCCGAGGCGGGCGGCCTCAGTAACGTCGGTTCAGCATTCGACCCCGACGTACCCGCAGCAGCAGAAGCAGAAGCAGACTTCCGCGATGGGATGTTCTCATTGCGGGAAGCCAGGGCATGTGGTGGCAGATTGTCGTAGGGCGCAAAGATTGTGCCTAGCTTGTGGAGCAGCGGATCATAGGATTGGGGCTTGCCCGAATAGGGGTGGTTCATCAGCATCCAACCCTTCTAGCTCTTCGGTGAGAGGACCGGCCCCAGTACCAGTTCAGCAGCAGCAGTATCAGTCTTCGAGGCCCTTGCCGCCTCAGTCTCAGGCATTCCAGCAACAGCACCCCCAGCAGTATGCACAAGCCCAAGCTCAGACCCAGAATAGGCAGAGAGGTTTCCAGCAGAGGGGACCAGCAGCCAGAGGACACGGTCAGGCCATGATGATGGCTATGAAAGAAGAAGTTGCACCATGTGAGGTTGTGGCAGGTACTATTCTCGTCAACTCCTTTCCAGCTTCGGTATTGTTTGATTCTGGTGCATCGCATTCATTCATGTCTGCACGATTCGCGACACGGATAGGATTGGAGCCCGAGTCATTATCAGTGAGGCTCAATATACTTACTGGTAATGGCCTTGTGGGAGTAGATCGAGTGTTTTCCTCGTGTCGGATCGTAATTAGTTGTAGGGAGTTCCCCGCTAGATTTATAGAGTTTCCTATGGCAGACTATGATGTAGTCCTAGGCATGGATTGGTTAAGGAACCAGTATGCTAGGATAGACTGCCATATTGGCAGAGTTGTCTTTAGTATCCCCGGTGAGCCAGAGTTTTCGTTTTCCAGAGGCGCAGTGGAGCCATCTTCCCCAGCATTGCGGACGGCAGTAACAGCAGTGCAGTTACCCCGGATAGTTGAAGAGTTTCCAGATGTCTTTCCAGAGGAGCTTCCAGGGATGCCGCCAGAGCGGGAGATTGAGTTCACTATAGACTTGATTCCCGGGACAGCACCAGTATCAGAGCGAGTCTACAGGATGGCGCCTTCAGAGTTGGAGATTTTGTACAAGATGATTGAAGAACTCAGGACTAAGGGATTCATCCGTGCAAGTGGATCACCTTGGGGAGCCCCGATGCTTCTTATGAAAAAGAAGGATGGTACGTCCAGGCTATGTGTTAATTATCATACCTTGAATTCGGTGACAATCAAGAACAGATACCCTCTTTCGAGGATAGATGACTTGTTTGATCAGCTCAGAGGGGCTTCAGTGTTCTCGAAGATCGACTTGCGGTCAGGATACCACCAGATCAGAGTCAGAGAGTAGGACATCCCGAAGACAGCAATCAGATCGAGGTATGGACATTGGGAGTTCCTTGTTATGCCCTTTGGAGCGACCAATGCGTCGACCGTATTCATGGACCTTATGAATCGTATTTTCATGCCTTACTTGGACCAATTTGTGATCGTGTTCCTAGATGATATCCTGGTCTACAGTAAGAGTGAAGCAGAGCATGAGCAGCATCTCAGAGTCGTCCTTCAGACGCTTAGGGAGCATCAGTTGTACGCCAAGTTCAGTAAATACGAGTTTTGGCTCGATCGTATTTCGTACTTGGGTCACATCATTACTCGAGGAGGAGTGGAAGTGGATCCCCAGAAGATTGTGGCTATCGAGTCATGGCCGGTACCCATCTCAGTGGCAGAGGTTCGCAGCTTCCTTGGATTGGCCGGCTACTACCGGCGGTTCGTTTCAGATTTCGCAAGGATTTCAGCACCGATGACCCAGTTGACCCGCAACGATGTACCGTTTGTTTGGACAGCAGAGTGTCAGGAATCATTTGAGAAGTTGAAGCGAGGTTTGATAACGGCTCCCATTCTCACCCTTCCAGATGGGACCGGAGGATTTACAGTTTATTGTGACACTTCAGGCAGAGGATTGGGGTGTGTCTTGATGCAGCATGGGAAGGTAATATCTTATGTGTCACGTCAACTACGTGATCATGAGAAGAATTACCCGACCCACGACTTGGAATTGGTGGCGGTAGTGTTTGCTTTGAAGTTGTGGAGACACTACTTGTACAGAGATAGAGTGGAGATCTTTACTGATCATAAGAGCCTGAAGTATGTTTTCATCCAGAAGGACCTTAATATGCGGCAGAGAAGATGGCTCGAGCTACTAGTGGATTATGATGTAGATTTATAGTATCATCCCGGGAAGGCCAACGTCGTAGCAGATGCATTGAGCAGGAGAGCCGGAGTTTATCTCCTGACGGCGCAACCAGAATTATTGGCAGATCTTCAGAAGATGGGAATTGAAGTGGTTCTTCCAACCAGCATGGCATTGATGGCCAGCCTACAGGTTCAGTCCAGCATAGTCGAGAGAATCCGGGTGGCGCAGTCAACAGATTCCAAGATCCAGCGACTTAGAGCAGAGTGTGAAGCAGGAAGAAGGCCAGAGTTATGTATCCATGAAGACGGTACACTTCGGCACGGCACTCGTCTTTGTGTACCTAGTGGAGATATCAGACAGGAAGTCATGGCAGAAGCCTACAGTTCACAGTATTCTATTCATCCGGGTGGTATGAAGATGTACCGTGATATTCGTCAGCATTTTTGGTGGAATGGCATGAAGAGGGAGATAGCCCGGTTTGTCTCTCGGTGTTTGGTTTGCCAACAGGTTAAAGCTGAACATCAGAGGCCCACTGGACTTCTTCAACCTTTACCGATCCCAGAATGGAAATGGGAACATATAACCATGGATTTCGTGATCGGATTGCCCAGATCTCCGGCCGGCAGAGATGCTATTTGGGTAATTGTGGACAGGCTTACCAAGGTGGCACACTTTCTCCCGTTCAGAGTTGGACAGTCGACGGCGCAGCTAGCAGAGATGTATCTCAGGCAGATCGTCAGGCTTCACGGTGTGCCAGTCAGCATCACCTCGGACAAGGATTCAAGATTCACATCACACTTTTGGCGCAGCTTGCAGAAGAGTTTGGGGACTTGTCTTCAGTTCAGCTCAACTTATCACCCACAGACGGATGGTCAATCAGAGCGCACAATCCAGACTCTTGATGATATGTTGAGATCCTGTACCCTTGACTTCGGTGATTCATGGAAGAATCATCTGCACCTGGTGGAATTCTCGTACAACAACAGTTATCAGGTCAGTATCCAGATGGCACCCTTCGAGGCTCTCTATGGCAGGAAGTGCAGATCCCCGCTAGCATGGGATGATGTCGGAGAGAGGCAGATGCTCGGACCCGAGTTGATTTCCCAGACGGTTGAAGTGGTCAGGAAGGTCAGAGATCACCTCCGAGTTGCCCAGGACCGCCAGCACCATTGGGCCGATGCTCATCGGCGTCCCTTAGAATTTGCTGTCGGCGACCATGTATTCCTTAGGATCTCGCCTAACCGCGGCGTCATTCGCTTCGGCGTGCGGGGAAAGCTTAGTCCTAGGTATATAGGGCCGTTCGATATTCTAAAGCAAGTAGGAGATGTATCCTATCGTCTCGCTCTTCCGCCGTCGCTATGTGAGGTGCATGATGTATTCCATGTGTCCCAATTACGACGGTATATTCCGGACCCGAGCCACGTCCTAGACCATTCGGAATTGGTTGTTGGTACCAACCTTTCGTATGAGGAGAGACCCGTGTCTATATTGGACCGGAGGAAGAAGATACTCAAGAACAAGACAATTAAATTAGTCCGTGTTGCTTGGGGTCATCACTCTCTGGATGAGTCAATGTGGGAGCGTGAGGACGACATCCGATCACGATATCCCTACATGTTTGACTCGTGAGGTATAATGTCTTTCTTATGCCTTACGTTTTCCCTTCCTTGCTTGCATTGTATGATTGCGTGATTGAACTACTTAGTGTAACTTGCCTGTGCTTAGTGTAGCTTGTCGTGACAATCTCTAACTCCTAGATTAAATTCCGAGGACGGAATTCTTTTAAGGTCGGTAGAGTTGTCACCCTCATTTCCCGTATTTTCCCGTATTTCGTATTTATACTCGTATCTGGTTTTTGGCATGTATTTTTATTTTTTTCAGCTTGTAGAATTTCGATATTTCTCGTATTTGGATTTTTGGCTTGGCTCGGTTTTATTGGGATGGTTTGGTTTGGTTCAGTTTTTGTGTTGGAACACCCTAGCCCTATGCTACACCCTCAACCCACCACAACTCCCCTCTTTATAACCCACACCTACCACTCTCTCTCCTCATAACTTCCACCATTAATTTCCTTCTTCTTCTTCTCCTTCCTCCACAACTCTCCTAACCCTAGGCAAGTGCATCTTGCCACTACATGAGGACCCTCTTTTCTTTGTCCATTTGCTAGTTAAGGACATGGAGACAAACATTAGAACTTGAGTTTTTGTGATTTGGAGTCCCCATTATCGTAGATCTAAGCTTTTCCTATTTTCAGATTTTGTATGGTTTAAGCTATTTATGTTGGTTTTCTATGAGTTTTGATGTTTCCATGTGGAAGAGCTTTCAGTTTCACCCAAGTTGGAACTTTGGAAATCCGAATTTGGAGTTCGGATGGCCAAGTTATGAACTTGTGAAGCTTTGGGTTCTTCCTTGGTGTTCTTGCTGTTTGGAGAAGACAGTGAGCAGTGTACAGAGCTATTTAGCTACGCACACTAAGCTACGCACGCTCTTTAGCGCTGCGTACGCAGGCTTGAGTACGCTTCCTGTTGGAAGCGTGTCTCCTTGAGCGTGCGTGACTTTCACTCACTGCTCCCTTGAGCGTGCGTGACTTTCACACACTGCTCCCTTGAGCGTGCGTGACTTTCACTCACTGCTCCCTGTAGCGTGCGTGACTTTCACACACTGCTCCCTTGAGCGTGCGTGACTTTCACTAACTGCTCCCTGTAGCATGCGTGACTTCCACACACTGCTCCCTGTAGCGTGCGTGACTTTCACACACTGCTCCCTGTAGCGTGCATGACTTTCACTCACTGCTCCCTGTAGCGTGCGTGACTTTCACACACTGCTCCCTGTAGCGTGAGTGACTTTTACTCACTGCTCCCTTGAGCGTGCGTGACTTTCACACAGTGCTCCCTTGAGCGTGCGTGACTTTCACTCACTGCTCCCTGTAGCGTACGTGACTTCCACACACTGCTCCCTTGAGCGTGCGTGACTTTCACTCACTGCTCCCTGTAGCGTGCGTGACTTCCACATACTGCTCCCCGTAGCGTGCATGACTTTCACATACTGCTCCCTGTAGCGTGCATGACTTTCACTCACTGCTCCATGTAGCGTGCGTGACTTTCACACACTGCTCCCTGTAGCGTGCGTGACTTTCACACACTGCTCCCTGTAGCGTGCGTGACTTTCACCTACGCTGCTCTCTCAGCGTGCGTGACCTTTTCGTACGCTGCTTCCCTGACCCCCCTTGCTTAACCCATTAGCTCTTTGAGTTTTGGTCTTATTTCTTTAAGCTTGGCTTTTCTATTGTCCTGTATATTAATATTTTATTAGATATTTTATGCCTATTTTATATCCTTACGTCTTTTGTCATGAACTTGATTTTACTTAATATGTTTGTAATGACTACTGTACACGGCATGGTATGACAAAGAACTAGCATAACACGACAGTGACCCGTGGTGGTGCACTCCAGACATGACCAACCTGACCTGATAGTGGCCCGTCGTGGCGCACTCCTGACAAGTACCCTGACATGATTTATCTTGATAACTTAACTTGACTTGCCTTGACACCGTGTGTGGTTCTTTCTTGCTTGCTTGTAAATCCACTTGTCCTGTCTCGCATCATGTCTAGGATGGGACTCCTGAGTACCACGGTCAGGAGTACCTACTAAAATGGATTAAGGTTAATAACTAGAATAACACCGTAGTCATAAAGAGATGACACAGCTACAGGCAATCCCGTTACCTGGGCGCTCTTGGGATCTGTAGCCTGCCGTCGAGTAGGGCACATTTCCAGCGCACCGTCGAGTGTTGCACCCTCTAAGTCACCTAAGGGTACATTTGTCTCCCGGGTGATGTACCCACCTGAATTCAACCCCTAATTTTCATCCTGGGTAGCCTGGATGGTCTGCAGGGCTTGTGGCTGTGGAACAATCTCACTACATCTTGTTAGTAATTAGGCCTGTGATAACCCTAGTTAGTTAAAGTAGTAAGCCGTAGTATCTGCTTGGCCGTGATTGATTGAATGAGGTATAACCAGTCTAGTCATGTCTTGATCCCACGCAAGATTGCTTCCTGTCTTGATTACTTACATTACTTATCTTGCCGATAAATGGTGGGAAACCAAGCTCTGTTCAGATGAAGGGTTACAACCCCGGTCCTTGTTTGGTTTACGGGTTGTAACCTGGCTATCGCAATAGTTCCATGGTTATCTCGTCGTATATCATCCTGACATGTTTTCGTAAATTCTAGCTTTAATATTATATCTTCTTGTGTTAATGCTGGCTTTTGTTCTTATTTCGTGGCCCCCTTGTGGCACTTGCTCTTTCTGGGGTTGACCCAGCTGGTTTTGTGTGGCCAGATTTCGGAGCAGCTCCCGAGGATCTACCAAGCTTCCAGCCCAATGGTGACAACTAGACGGAACCCAGGCCAAGAGTGGGTTTTCCTTTTGTTTTGCTTATTGTAAAAATTATTCTTTTGAGGCGTTTAGCCGACGAGCACCTGTTAGCTCGATGCACTTTTACTTACTGTCTGCCTACGGGCTGTAAACATGATTAACAAATCCTAGGGTTGATCATGTATGACTAAACTCTTGCTAGTCCTAACATTTCGTAACGACTAGCTTCATGATCAGCTGAATATGTGATATTTGGGACGCCTTATTATTGTATATTTAATGATCATATATCTTGTGACTTTATTTACTTGCTGTGATTGAGACACTAGGCTTGTTCATGACCATAAGAGACTGTTGGCTTGTAGAAAACTCTCACATATCTAGACAGCCGTGACCGTATATCGAGGTGGTTTCCATTTCAATATACGTAGCTGGCTATGTCTGCCCCCGCTCTCCAGTATTCTGGTTCTGGGGCGTGACACAGGTGTAACTCCGAAAGGAGCAGATGATGGCTCGTTCGCTCGTGGAGGATGCTGTACCGGTGAGAACTTCTGTCTTCGATAGAATAACTGGTCTATCAGGTATGGCAATGTTGGATTCTGAATAATACGCATCATCTAATCGTGGTAGGAGGAGATCTAAGGCAGCATTCGCCCTATGCGATCAAAGTTCTACGCCGATGGCGGACCGAAGGCCCGCGTTGACAGTAACGCGCACAGCCGATGGAAAGCTATATAAGACCATCCTAGACTCTCTGAAGCCTCGTCCGGGGTCATCCCTTGAGCACCCACTCGCACTACTCAAGGTCGAGGGTACGTCATTAGCGGCTCTCTGATCGACGCATACTCGGACCTCACCCACAGGAACTCGAAGGAATAACGCCTTCTCCATATCTCTTCGGCTGCGCACAGCGCTCCTGTACATGAAGGAAGTAGAGTAATGAAGACTTCGTTTGCTCCATGCGAGCGTAGAACGAGAGAAGAACTCGAGACACAGTTAGTGTCTAAATCAAGACCCAACTGTACTCAGATTACCATTAACTGCTGCTATTGTCAAGCAGGTCCATCAACCCAAAGAGGAGGTCCGTCTTTCAAAGGATGCGACCGAGAACTGGTGAGGAAGAAGAAGTGCTCCGTATTTCTTCATGTAATGTGGCTCGGGACTCTCCGTCCCAGAAGAAGCTATCCAAAAAACCCCTTCTTTGATTGGCAAGTCCAAAAATCGGCCTGGGGTAGCAAGAAGCATGTGTCCAAGGAACGCGTATTCCAACACACACGCTCCAAGGATGGATCATCATCGCAAGAGTATGGTTCATCGACTGTTGCACCTATTTGGGGTAGCCAGCCTACTATGGTATATAACAACCCTTCGTTTCAGCATAAGGAAGAGACATATGACACTGACACTTTTGTGGGCACAAGCAGTCAGAAGACCGAGGATAGGAACAATATCGAGTAAGAGGATGATCGCAACTCGCCAGTCTTTCCACAAGACGATACGAAGATCTACCTCTCCTTCTACTTATACGCACATAGCATCTCTGTACATAGCGGCTAATGACAACAAAAAATCAAGCGGAAGTGCTGATCAGCAGAAACGTATTGAGGCTCTCGAAGGAAGTCTTAACAAGTTGAACATATCCATGCCGACTTTAGCCTCTGTCATTCTGGAGATCAAGGACAGATTGGTTCCTACTGCCTCCACACTTGTGGCTCTGACGGTTCGTGATAGGTCTAGTACCCTGCCCGTCATAAACCAAGTCACGCAGTCATCTGCCACTCCATCGACCATCAATCTAGCAGTATCCAACAAAATACAACAACAACTTGAGGAGTTATACGCTCGCCATGATGCCGAAGAAAAGTGACCCACACTCCGAAAGATTGGCAACCAACAGCCTTATCCAGCTGAGTGGACAATATGGTTTATCCTTCCAAATATAAACCACAGACTATCACCCCTTATGATACTAAGGAGTCGCCCAGACGATACTTGAGGTACTTTGCCTCAGTAACAGGACACGTGCCAAAGGACGATGCCTTTCTACCAATATCTTTGTTGGAGCTCTACTGGGGGTGGCCAGTGAATGGTTCTGCAGTTTGCCCGACAACTGTATAAATTATTTGAAGACCTAAAGAACATGTTCCTTGAATGGTTCTACAAAAGAGGGTTGGACAAGACGATGTCTACTCTCATGGACATCGTTTAGAAAGAAAAGAAGCCCGTACGAGCGTACATTGAATGCTTCCGCCAGGCCGCCCTAAGACTCCCTTCATGCATGCCTGAGCCTATGCTCATGGATTCATGCCGCAAGAGTATGCTATCGCCATCAAATTGTGGCATAGTGCTCCCTTTACCGAGTGGACGCCCTTCATTACTGAAGCAGACGTAGCTCAGAAGAAGGCACATGACGTACAACTCCTGGGTCTGAACTTCCCTTCTATTGAAGATAAAAGGAAGCGAGTAAGAGACGGTAAAGGCAAGCAAGCTATGGCCGTCAATATTATAAATGGTCCAGCGCTCGTGAGCTCCAAGCCGACTGAAGCGCAAAAGCTGAAGGAAACCAGTCCTTCAATAACGAAGACACACTCGAATTATTTGAGTTGCTGGCCAAGGGTGGCAGGCTGCAGCTTCCACCTCCCAAGTGTCCTGACGAAGTAGGAAAGGTGGATAATCCTAAGTACTGCCATTACCACCAGTACATCCACCACTCAACACGCGACTGCTACGTATTGAAAAGACAAATTCAACATCTTATCGACGCCAAAATCATCTCCATCGATTATGGGGAAAAGACTGTGATGGCCAATATGGTCACGATACAGTTTGAGAGCTTCCCGATAGGCGAGACTCAAGACGGCGTCGTCCCTATCCAAAAGGCAATGCTGGACGTCGTCAACGTTCCGCCCGTCAGGGAAAATTCTCAAAGCCTCATCCCCTTCACAACACCGCAAGGTGAAGTGATGTGGGTTCATCCAGATCTCACTCCTGACATGATTTCTCCAGCAGCACGCCCGGCTAAAGGAAGGAAGGTCATGACATGTCGCATGGTCTCCTCCTCGGTTGAAGACACCAGGATGACCACTCGTTCGGCTCTCCAGCGAGAGGAAAACCAGGCTCGTAGAGAAGAGACGCCCCCACCGACGACCTATTCTACTCCCAATATAGCACAAGCTGGACCTTTTCAACCTCCTGATGCATAAAAAACAGAAGGAGGTCCTCTTCGATAAGCCTCTACGAAAGGACTCGATCATAGGCCAGATCAAGCCCTACAACTTCGATATACTGGTGCAACTGGCCAATACGTCGGCTCGGTTATCACTCTTCGAGCTTCTCCGACTCTCCAAAGCAACTCGGGATGACCTCAGTGAGGCGCTGTTGAATACAGAGGCTTACCTCGCATAGGTGAAGCAGCCCAAACAAGACCCTGCGGCATGTCCACATTGCCATAGCATGGTCGAGGTGATTCCTAACATCATCTTTACGCAGTACGATATGATGCTAAAGAACAACCGGCACAACCGACCCTGTACTATACAGAATACGTAGGTGCCATCAAGGTCAATCACATTCACATCGACCCGGGCTCATCGCTCATCATCATCCCCCAAAGTATGCTCCAAGTTCTAGGGATCCCGATGTGCCGTCTTACGGCATCGAACACTACCATCAACGGCTTCAACGCGGGGAAGTGTGAGCCTTTGGGGAAGATCTGATTGAAGTGCCAAATAGGTGATCTTCATACTGAGGTTACCTGTTATGTCATCGAGGCGGACATAAACTACAACATGTTGCTTGGACGATCATGGATCCATGAGTACATGATTGTCCCCTCCACCCTTCACCAGTGCATAAAGTACGTGGCCAGTGACACGACCGTCATGACGAAATTTGTTGACATCGACCCGTTTCGAGGTCTCGAAGCATACTGTACGGATGCCAATCTGTACAAACCACTCCCCTGTGACGACGAGTCCAACGATACCGACGACGTAGCAGAAGCTGCAGCTGTCACGAAAGGACCCATAAGGGTTCGATTGAAAGGGAAGCCACCTAAGACTCTAGCCCCCTGGTCATCAAACTCCGGGACAGGGCTCCAGTACGGCCGCCTCCGACGCCATCAAGCCAGAAGCCCATGTAAATAAAACTCTCCTGTAAGACCCCAATACCCGCTTCAAAGCCGCAGGATACTCTGGTTGTGCCTCCCGTGATGATCAAGATGAAGCAAAAAATCTCCTCCACCTCTTTCTACAATAGCTTTTGCCCACAAAGAATTACAAGATGACGTCTGCGCCAATAACGAGGCACAGTCTTTAGATGATGTAATCCCTCTGGATAAAATCTTGTTTTTTATTAATAGAAAGTTATCTTTGAATTACT
The DNA here is from genome assembly GCA_029216955.1 of Iris pallida. Lineage (NCBI taxonomy): Eukaryota > Viridiplantae > Streptophyta > Magnoliopsida > Asparagales > Iridaceae > Iris > Iris pallida. The sequence goes on along the minus strand of JANAVB010016196.1, from coordinate 7,548,054 downwards.
CATGTGCATATTGGAACACTAAGTACTTCTTAGACAATGCTCTATGTACTCTACAAATGCAAGTGACAACCTCTAACCTTGTAAAACGAGTTTTCCCTCCAAAGGCTCCTACTTCCTAGTCCTGCCAAGGAACTCGGAGTAGCAACCTATCATCTTCGGTCGATTAGAACATCCGTAGTGGCAACCCCAAGAGAACCAGAACCCGTCGATGGCAAGATGCAGCTCTACTGCTATGCTATTCAAGCCAAATATCTCATCCAGAATATGGGATACGACCTAAACAGCAACAAAGGGATGAACAATGGCAAAGGTCGGCGGCCTCCCTTATGAGTTCGTACTCCGAAAAGAGAGCCTCAGAACTACTACCAACGTACTCGTCGGGGGTTGGTGTATATTACTCCCACGACCACTTCAGAGAGTTCAGAAATGGAGGCTCCACTACACTCGCATTCTTCCAACTCTTCAACCTGGGATTCTGATACCAGTATAGACCGGGACCTCCAGAAGGTACTATCCATCAACATGGTTTCCAAAAACGATCCCGCAGAGAAAGAAGACCAGGTACTCAATTTGTCCGAAGAAGAACCCTGAGCTTAACACCTTGGCTCTTAGTAGGAATGTCATTTCGGATCGAGAGCCTCCTACCAAGGACGAGGTCATCCAGATCGACTTAAGGGATGAAACTTCCCTTAAACCCATCTTCATCAGCAACACCAACATGAGCTCATGTGCCCTCATGAGTGCTTATAGATCCTGGTGAAAACTTGTTTAACCCTCCTACACTAAATCCTAGTAAGTAAAGCCCTCCACGTCCATATTACCTCTGGATCGCTTTCTTACACCCTGTCGTGCATCTACTATGTCCATATCACCTCCGAGTAGTGGCATCTCCCGTGAAGACTCTGTGTCATCATGACCACATAGAATAATTCACGTCCATATCACCACTGAAATGTCCTTCTATAACTGTGTCTACCATGTCCATATTACCTATGAGTAGTCACCCCCGTTACGATAACTGCAAAGTTGTCATAACTCCCTAGAATACAGCTACGTCCATATTACCTCTGAACTGTTATTCTAGTAGAAGGATGCTTGCCATGTCCATATTACCTTTGAGTAAAGCACACTTTCCATGACAATCCTCTATAGTTGTCATTTATAGAACTCTTCACTCCATATTACCTCTGAGTCTTTCTATACCCCCGTAGATTCTATCCTTACCATGTTCATATTACATCTGAGTAAGGAAAAATTCTCCACAAAGATTCGAAGTTTGCCACGTCCATATTATCTCTGAGTAAACACCGTGTCCCCAATAAAGTCATTCCCTTGTGGGAATTCCTATCCTTGTATAGATTTCACAAACATGAATATGAACAGAGAAAGGGAAGCAATGCAAATTTCATATATGATTGAAATATATTTTCTATTACAAAAGAGATTCTCTCACACAAAGAGAGACAAAAAAAGAGAGAAAAGAAAATCAAAATTGGGAGGACCGGTTCCGAAGCTCCCTCAGTAGACCCTTCAAACGGGCCTTCTGGGCATCTACAAGTGCCTGATCCCCGCGCTCAACATCTTGACGCTAGGCGGCTTCGTCATCAAAATAAGGCAGAGTCTGGCACGCAAGGGCCAGTTCGGCCTGACGAATGCTAATGTTGTTCCTCTCCTGGGCTAAATCCTCAAAGTGCTGGCGGAGAACATTCCTCTGGGTCTCGTACTCCACCATGTTACTTTCAGCCAGAGCTAGGTTCACTTCCAACTCGTGAATCTGCTCTCGAAGGGCCCGGCACTCCGATTCTGTGGTCGCATAACGACGGGCTCGAACCTCGTCAGCGCCAGTCACCTGGCTAAGCTCAGCCTCAATCTATGCGAGGCGACCCTGTAACGCCCCAGTCCCAAAATACGTTGGACTAGAAACTTAATCATGCCAGCTGCATACATACGAAGTATACTCCAATATATGGAACCTTCGTATGTATACATAAGCTGTAAAGTGTAGAAGGCCATGACACTAATCTCGTCCATAAATAAAAGAGAAAGAATTTATAATAACTTATGAATTATTGTTTACACAAGTCGTTGGACGGAGACAAATCCACTTCCAATAAAGAGAGAATACAAAATTAAGAAATTGTCGAGTGATGCGAAGACGACTCAAGTGCAATCATCATCGATAGAAGAGAGCAAGTCATGGCCTTGGCTAGAGCACCTGCGAAACATCACAAAAGCAAACCTAGAGAATTCACCAGGTCCTCAGAGGGACGTAACACATATTATCATGACATAAACTGAATATAGTTAGCTCAACCAAAAATTTTATATGTCTAAACAGATAAAGTCCTTAACCATTCTATGTGAAAATGTACTTTAAACGTTCCATACAGGGGCCTTCCGAAACTAGAAATACGACGCGTTAGCGTTCCAACCGAGGCACTAATGGCATCTAGAGAAAAGTAACAAATAAATGCACGACACACTAGCTCTCGGGTGAGTCACTAATGGCAGCTAGAGGAAAGTAAATACACAACCCACTAGCACTCGACTGAGTCACTAAGGGCATCTAGAGGAAAGTAAACAAGTGAAAGCCCTTACGCCTAATAGTTGTCTTCTCCCTCCCCATGCACTACACGTGCTGTATCCACATTATGATATTCCTGATAACCGCTAAGTCTTCTAGACATACATAACTATTAGCAGTTATATCCTAACGCACGGTCTATACGCACCGATGATCAGTCAACACGAAAGTCCGCATCTATATGCGACTCGCGACTTCGTGGCGTACAAGTGTCGAGGCCAATAAATGTGACACACACAAAGGGTGGTCCCTTAACTCTAAGTCAAAATGCATAAAGAAAACTAAAGTATAGTAATTTGAATCTACATATGGTTTTGAAAGAACAATTTTACATTTGCTAGAATAAATAATAAGTAGAAAAACATGCACGATATTGAGCAAGTAAATAAACAGTAAAGGCAAGGTGTCTTGCCTGGTAGCGATACCTGGTGTGGTGCGGTGTTCAAGGTGGCACATCATGTGACTTCGGTATTACAACTATGCCAGATGGCCTCTGCTGATGGCACGAACTGTTCCACCGAATTCAAATATTCATAATAGTTACGATCGACATACAGGAGTCCAGATTCGGAAGAGAGTAGGAATATGGTGGTCAAGATTCGACAATGATGGAAATTTGTGGAAATAACACATATACTATTCTAGTGAATATTTCTAATATTTGAAAGCTATATTTACTTAGTAAAATAATATTTGATAAATACTATAAAAGTAGATTTAGGCTAAAAAAAACTCTAAGGTTATAAAACACGGTTCTAGGGAGAAAACTGTATTTCTTAAGTTTAAAAAATATTTTAACTATATACTTGAAAAAGTGCAAAATTTGTTTTATGGTTAGAATCCAAATTTTGTCAAGTAAAATTTTCTAGGCAATATATATGGTAATATTTATGTCAAATATAAAAAAAGTAATATTATTTATTTTTTTAATCTAGTTTAAAATTACATATTGGGTCAAGTCCCTAATAACTTTATTTTATTACTAAGTACTTTTAGAAATAATATGTCAATATTAGTAACAAAGATACTAGGAATAATAATATTTTTGACAAAAAAAAAATCCACTAGTGTATATACATATTTATATCCACTATATTAATAGAATATATAAATCAATGCTTATATAGGATAATACCAAAATTGTACCTAATAGTTTACACTAATAAGTATATAAGAAATAAAATAGTAAATTAAAACAAAATAGGAAAACATCAAATAAGGCAGTCATTAACTGCTCTGCACAGCAGTGCTAAGCATGCTGTTTGTTTTTTGAAATGGGGTTTTAAAGGGGGTATCAAAAAATTTAAGGGAGAGAGAGAGGAACAGTCACATAGAGAGATCAGGTGAGAGAAGACGGAGGAAACAAGAGGCAAGTGCTCGCCTGGGGTGGCTCGGCCAGAGGATCGCTGACGAGGCACTAGTCGACGACACGTAGGTCAATGGCGGGCAGTGCACGGAGAAGCGATCGGCGTAGGACGCTCGAGCGCGGCACGGAGGCTGTTCGATCGGGCGGTACGCGGGTTTGGCGACGGTCAGGGCCAGCTCCTGTTCGACAGAGGAGAGAGGGGTAGATGATCGGGAAGTGGAGGTGGGTTGTCGAAGGGCGGCGCGCTCGCCGGACGGAGGGGATGCGTCTCGTGGGGCGCTACTGGACAGAGAGGTGACGGGTCCCGGGACGAAGACGAGGGAATCCGATTGGGGACTGCACGGTGCTAACGCGGACGGCTTGTGCCGGCGGCGACGGCTTTGGGTAAGGGTTTTCCTCCTTTTCTGTGTTCCTATGGTAGTTTTGGCAAAGTGTAGGTGAGGATTTTAGGCGGATGCTGTCAGTGGTGGTGGTAGTACAATTTTGGTGGCGCCTGGCCCAGGGTGATGCCGGCGGTGGTTTTGGTGGTGGGTTTAGGGGTTTGCAGGTGATGGTAGCGGTGATGGTGGTTGTGGGCTGGTGGAGAAGTTGGTAGTGGGCGCTTGCGACGGTGGTCACCGGGATGGAGGCTAGGCCAGAATTGTGGCGGTGATGGTGTTTGGTCGAAGGTGGCAGCGATGGATAAGAGTGGTGGTTCGACGTCTCGGGTGGCCAGGGTTGGTGATGATTGGGTTCTTGCTGGGTTTGTGGTAGCGAGGCTGGAAGTGTGTCGGGGAGGAGAGGCTACATTGGTGGTGGTTGGGACTACGGTGGTGGAGTCATTGTTTGGTCGGGATGGAGGGTTGGCCATGGCGGTGAAGAGAGCCGGTGTGGGTAGTTGCGGGAGATGGTCGGCTGGCTCGGGGTTAGGCTTAGGTTTCGTATCGTCGTGTCGGGGCCTGTCCGACACGAAAAATAATGTATTTGTGAAATATGGAATAAGAATTTGGATGGGGAACATGGATACGATGCACATGGGTGGGAAAATATTTGTGGAGGAAATTTTTGGTTATCGGAAAAAGAACATGGAGCCTCTCCTTATATAGGAGGTAGTCTCCTAGATTGATAATGATTAGGAAAATTCAAAACCCCTTTAGATAATTCGTTATTTAAATTTAATCAATCAATCCAATCAAATTCTAATCTAATCAAATTTATATATAGATAAGTTTTATCTATCAAATCAATCATATTTTATTTTAAATTACCATAAATGGTTAAATTCATGAATTTCAAAATATTTTTGTAATAAATAATAAATATAAATAATTTCAAAAATACAAAAAAATATTAATAGGAATTACTTCAAAATACCTTTCTGTTAAATTAAGATAATTAATAAAAAAATTCGAAATGAACTGTATGTTTTCTATATTCAGTATACATAAATAAAAACTGCCACTAGTGCGACGAAAATATTTATACTAATATTGAAATGAACTGTATGTTTTCTATATTAATAAAATCCCTAAGTAATATGTTTTCAAAATATGTACCTCACACATATTTGCACTCGATGAGAAAAATAAAATAAATGCCAATTTCAAATAAATAAAACAAAAATTCGTAATAAAAATTTTAGGAATTTTACATCCTACCCAACTTACAAGAATTTTGTCCTCAAAATTAAGAATAAGTAGGGGCTTGAAAAGGTCACATGGGTATATCGATGAGGAATAATCAAATCACAACGTTCAACAAAAACATCCATTAGAAAATCGTGATTTAGATAAATACGAAAATAACCATGGATTAAGCTAATTAATGCAAAAATGAAAATGATCAAGGGTTAAAGTTCAATCAAGATAACCTGCAATAAGGAATAATATGGTATTAAGGGAAAATAATTTAGAGACCTTTAAGGTATGGTTTCTTAGGGGTAGCTTGAGGGCACGATTAGGAGAATGATTAGATTAACTCCTAATTTAAGTAATTAGGAGGTCGTGATAGTAAATATAGGGCCAAGGAAAGAACGAGCAGTTTAGGACGAAGGTATAGTAACATTGAGTGGTAATGATCATGATTAAAAGGACAGCTAGAGGAAATTCAAGTACAGCGCTTTCGTCCTTCTAAAATAAATGAAGGCAAAAGTAACAAAGGGTTCGATGAAGAGATTATCGAATATGAATACCAATATGTAGTTCAAAGGAGACCGAATGATTCAAAAAGAATTGCCAAGGCAATAGTGGATGAGATTCTAAGGGGTAAGTTTAACTATATCTCAACCACGTAGAATAATCGTGTGAAAGGCGAACCAAACTGCACTAGGTTGATCAGACCATCATGCACCGGTTCTGATTAGACAATCTGTTGGTGGGTGCGCACCCTATAGAACATGTCATGATCAAGCTCGATAAGGGAATAAGCTTGCAAAACTTAGGCTAAATTAGCAGCATAGGATGGTCAAAAATAGTAAAAAACATTGGCACGTGAGATTAATATTGAAAGCAGTGGAACTAGTTCAAACATCTTAAGAATCTAGTCATGTCTTATGTTGGTGCCTATACGGTCGTCCTACTGTCTACTTGCTTAAGACTTGGTTAAGTTCACAAGGAAGGTTAGGTCGTACGACATTCTACCCAACTTACAAGAGTTAAACTAGTAGGGTGATGGAACAATAGGTCATGTCCACCTAGTATGAGTTACCTTATTAATCTCTATCAAGCACGAAAGAAGGGCACGAATCACGATAGAAAGGATCAAGTAAGATGCAACTCAAGGAGTCAAGCGAGAAAGGTGGTCAAGTATGTGGATGAGATCCTAGACTCTAATCATATACGCAGGCCTGCATGGTACGGTAAAGTAACAAAATAATTTATCTTGACCTGCATAGGCCACCAAAAAAATATGTAATGCCCTAGTCCCAAAATAGGTAAGACTAGGAACGTAATCATGCCAGCTGCATACATACGAAGTATACTCCAATATATAGAACCATCGTATGTATATATAAGCTGTAAAGTGTAGAAAGCCACGACACTAATCTCATCCATAAATAAAGAAGAAAGAATTTATAATAACTTATGAATTATTGTTTACACAAGTCGTTGAAAGGAGACAAATCCACTTCCAACAAAGAGAAAATACAACATTAAGAAATTGTCGAGCGATGCGAAGACGATTCAAGTGCAATCATCCTCGATAGAAGAGAGCAAGTCATGGCCTTGGCTAGAGCACCTGCGAAACATCACAAAAGCACACCTGGAAAATTCACCAGGTCCTCAGAGGGACGTAACGAGACATATAATATCATGCCATAAACTGAATATAGTTAGCTCAACCGAAAATAACATATGTCTTAACAGATAAAGGTCCTTAACCATTTTATGTGAAAATACACTTTGAAGACAATGTTCCATACAGGGGCCTTCCGAAACTAGAAACACAGCACGTTAGCGTTTCAACCGAGACACTAGTGGCATCTAGAGAAAAGTAACAAATAAATGTACGGCACACTAGCTCTCAGGTGAGTCACTAACGGCAGCTAGAGGAAAGTAAATGCACGGCCCACTAGCACTCGACTAAGTCACCAAGGGCATCTAGAAGAAAGTAAACGAGTGAAAGCCCCTACGACTAATAGTTGTCTTCTCCCTCCCCATGCATTACACGTGTTGTATCCACATCACGATAATCCTAATAACCGCTAAGTCTTCTAGACATCCATAACTATTAACAGTTATATCCTATCGCACGGCCTGTACGCACTGATGATCAGTCAGCACGCATGTCCGCATCTATATACAACTTGCAACTTCGTGGCGCACAAGTGTCGAGGCCAATGAATGTGACACACACAAAGTGTGGTCCCTTAACTCTTAGTCAAAATGCATTAAGAAAACTAAAGTATAGTAATTTGAATCTACATTTGTTTTTGAAAGAATAATTTTACATTTGCTAGAAATAAATAATAAGTAAAAAAATACGCATGATATTGAGCAAGTAAATAAATGGTAAAGGCAAGGTGTCTTGCCTGGTAGCGACGCCTGATGTGGTACGGTGTTCAAGGTGGCACATCATGTGACTTCGATATTACAACTACGCCAGACGGCCTCTGCTGATGGCACGGACTGTTCCACCGAATTCAAAATAGTCATAATAGTTAGGATCGACATGCAGGAGTCCAGATTCGGAAGAGAGTAGGAATATGGTGGTCAAGATTCGACCATGATGGAAATTTGTGGAAATAACACATATACTATTTTAGGAAATATTTCTAATATTTGAAAGCTATATTTACTTAGTAAAATAATATTTGATAAATACTATAAAAATAGATTTAGGCTAAAAAAACTCTAAGGTTATAAAACACGGTTCTTGGGAGAAAACTGTAGTTCATAAGTCTAAAAAAATATTTTAACTATATACTCGAAAAAGTACAAAATTGGTTTTATGGTTAGAATCCAAATTTTGTCAAGTAAAATTTTCTAGGCAATATATATGGTAATAATTAGGTCAAATATAAAAAAAATTATTACTTATTTTTGTAATCTAGTTTAAAATTACATATTGGGTCAAGTCCCGAATAACTTTATTTTATTACTAAGTAGTTTTAGAAATAATATGTCAATATTAGTAACAAATATACTAGTAATAATAATATTTTTGACAAATAAAATATCCACTAGTGTATATACATATTTATATCCACTATATTAAAAGGATATATAAATCAATGCTTTATAGGATAATACCAAAATTGTACCTAATGGTTTACACTAATAAGTATATAAGAAATTAAATAATAAATTAAAACAAAATAGGAAAACATCAAATAAACCAGTCATTAACTGCTCCGCACAGCAGTGCTAAGCATGCTGTTTGATTTCGAAATAGGATTTTAAAGGGGGTATCGAAAATTTTAAGGGAGAGAGAGGAAGAGTCACATAGAGAGATCAGGTGAGAGAAGACGGCGGAAATAGGACGCGTGCGCTCGCCTGGGGCGGCTCGGCCAGAGGATCGCTGACGAGGCACTGGTCGACGATACGTGAGTCAATGGCGGGCAGTGCATGGAGAAGCGCTCGGCGTAGAACGCTCGAGCGCGGCGCGGAGGCTGTTCGATCGGGCGGTGCGCGAGTTTGGCGGCGGCAAGGGCCAACTCCTGTTCGACAGAGGAGAGAGAGATGGATGATCGGGAAGTGGAGGTGGGTTGTCGTAGGGCGGTGTGCTCGCCGGACGCAAGGGATTCGGCTCGTGGGGCGCTACTGGGTAGAGAGGTGACGGGGTCCCGGGACGAAGCCGAGGGAATCCGATTGGGGACTGCACGGTACGGACGCGGACGGCTTGTGCCGGCGACGGCGGCTTTGGGTAAGAGTTTTCCTCCTTTTCTGTGTTCTCGTGGTAGTTTTGGTAGTGTGTGGGTGAGGATTTTAGGCGGATGCGATCAGTCACGGTGGCAGTACAATTTTGGTAGCGCCTGGCCAGGGTGATGTCGATGGTGGTGTTGGTGGTGGGTTTAGGGGTTTGCAGGTGATGGTAGCGGTGATAGAGGTTATGGGCTGGTGGTGAAGTTGGTAGTGGGCGCTTGCGACGGTGGTCACAGGGATGGGGGCTAGGCCAGAATTGTGGCGACGATGGTGTTTGGTCGAAGGTGGCGGCGAAAAGCGTGGTGGTTCGACGACTCGGGTGGCTAGGAATGGTGGTAATTGGGTTCCTGCTGGGTTTGTGGTGGCGAGGCTGGTAGTGTGTCGGGGAGGAGCGACTACATTGGTGGTGGTTGGGACTACGGTGGTGGAGTCGTTGTTTGGTCGGAATGGAGGATTGGCCATGGCGGTGAAGAGAGCTGGTGTGGGTAGTTGCGAGAGATGGTCGGCTGGCTCGGGGTTAGGCTTAGGTTTCGTATCGTCGTGTCGGGGCCTGTCCGACACGAAAAATAATGTATTTGTAAAATATGGAATAAGAATTTGGATGGGGAACATGGACACGATGCACGTGGGTGGGGAAATATTTGTGGAGAAAAATTTTGGTTATCGGAAGAAGAACATGGAGCCCCTCCTTATATAGGAGGTAGTCTCCTAGATTGATTATGATTAGGAAAATTCAAAACCCCTTTAGATAATTCGGCATTTAAATTAAATCAATCAAATTCCAATCCAATCAAATTTATATATAGATAAGTTTTATCTATCAAATCAATCATATTTTATTTTAAATTACCATGAATTTTAAAATATTTTCATAACAAATAATAAATATGAATAATTTTGAAAATACAAATAAATGTTAATTGGAATTACTTCAAAATAACTTTTAATTAAATTAAAATAATTAATAAAAAAATTTGAAACAGAAATATCTATATGAATTAAATTTTCATGTATCTGCATGCAACTAGTACAAAATATCTATGTAAATATTATTTTTGAAATCGGTATAAATAAATAAAAATTGCAACTAGTGCGACAAAAATTTCTATACTAATATAGAAATGAACTGTATATTTTCTATATTAATAAAATCCATAAGTAATATGTTTTCAAAATATGTACCTCACACATATTCGTACTCGATGAGAAAAATGAAGTAAATGCCAATTTCAAATAAATAAAAAAATATTCGTAGTAAAAATTTTAGGGGTTTTACATCCTACCCAATTTACAAAAATTTTATCCTCGAAATTAAGAATAAGTAGGGGGGTTGAAAAGGTCACATGGGTATATCGATGAGGAACAATCAAATAACAACGTTCAACAAAACATGCATTAGAAAATCGTGATTTAGATAAATACGAAAATAATCATGGATATGGCTAATTAATGCAAGAATGAAAATGATCAAGGGTTAAAGTTTAATCAAGATAGCCTATAATAAGGAATAATATGCTATCAAGGGAAAATAATTTAGAGACCTTTAAAGTATGGTTTCTTAGGAGTAGGTTGAGGGCACGATTATGAGAACGATTAGATTCACTCCTAATTTAAGTGATTAGGAGGTCGTGATTGTAAATATAGGGCCGAGGAAAGAACGAGCAGTTTTGGATGAAGGTATAATAACATTGAGTAGTAATGGTCATGAGTGAAAGTACAGCTAGAAGAAATTCAAGTACAGCGCTTTCGTCCTTCTAAAATTGATGAAGGCGAAAGTAACAAAGGGTTCGAAGAAGAGATTATCTTATATGAATACGAATACGTGGTTGAAAGGAGACCGAATGATTCAAAAAGAATTGTCAAGGCAATAGTGGATGAGATTCTAAGGGGTAAGTTTAACTATATCTCAACCACGTAGAATAATCATGTGAAAGGCGAACCAAAGTGCGCTAGGTTGATCAGACCATCATGCACCGGTTCTGTTTAGACAATATATAAGTGGGTGCGCACCCAATAGAACATGTCATGATCAAGTTCGATAAAGGAATAAGCTTGCAAAACTTAGGCTAAATTAGCATCACAGGATAGTCAAAAATAGTAAAAACATTGGCACGTGAAATTAATATTGAAAGAAGTGGAACTAGTTCAAACTTCTTAAGAATCTAGTCATGTCTTATGTTGGTGCCTATACAGTCGTCCTACTGTCTACTTGCTTAAGACTTGGTTAAGGTCACAAGAAAGGTTAGGTCGTAAGGCATTCTATCCAACTTACATGAGTTAAACTAGTAGGGTGATGGAACAATGTGTCATGTCCACCTAGTATGAGTTACCTTATTAATCTCTATCATGCATGAAAGAAGGGCACGAATCACGATAGAAAGGATCAAGCAAGATGCAACACAAGGAGTCAAGCGAGAAGGTGGTGAAGTATGTGGGTGAGATCCTAGAATCTAATCCTATACGCAGGATTACATGGTACGGTAAAGTAACCAAACAATTTATATTGACCTACATGGGCCACCACAAAAACATGTAACGCCCCAGTCCCAAAATACATAGGACTAGAAAAGTAATCATGCCAGCTGCATACAAACGAAGTATACTCCAATATATGGAACCATCGTATGTATACAAAAGCTGTAAAGTGTAGAAAGCCACGACACTAATCGCATCCATAAATAAAAAAGAATGAATTTATATTAACTTATGAATTATTGTTTACACAAGTTGTTGGGCGGAGACAAATCTACTTCCAACAAAGAGAGAACACAAAATTAAAAAATTGTCGAGCGATGCGAAGACGACTCAAGTACAATCATCCTCGATAGAAGAAAGTAAGTCATAGCCTTGGCTAGAGCACCCGCGAAACCTCACAAAAGCACACCTGGAGAATTCACCGGGTCCTCAGAGGGACGTAACAAGACACATAATATCATGCCATAAACTGAATATAGTTAGCTCAACAGAAAATAGCATATGTCTAAACAGATAAAGGTCCTTAATCATTCTATGTGAAAATGTACTTTGAAGACAACGTTCCATACAGGGGACTTCTGAAACTAGAAACACGGTCCATTAGCATTTCAACCGAGACACTAGTGCCATCTAGAGAAAAGTAACAAATAAATGCACTGTACACTAGCTCTCGGATGAGTCACTAACGGCAGCTAGAGGAAAGTAAATGTACGGACCACTAGCACTCGACTGAGTCACTAAGGGCATCTAGAGGAAAGTAAACGAGTGAAAGCCCCTACGCCTAATAGCTGTCTTCTCCCTCCCCATGTACTATACATCTTGTATCCACATCACGATATTCCTAATAACCGCTAAGTATTCTAGACATCCATAACTATTAGCAGTTATATCCTAACGCACGGCCTGTACGCACCGATGATCAGTCAGCACGCAAGTCCGCATCTATATGCGACTCGTGACTTCGTGGCTTACAAGTATCGAGGCTGATGAATGTGACACTGTAACGCCCCAGTCCCAAAAATACTTAGGACTAGGTACGTATCCATGCCAGCTGCATACATACGAAGTATACTCCAATATATGGAAACTCGTATGTATACATAAGCTGTAAAATACAGTAGAACCATAATAACTAAATCTCAACCACTAGATAAATAAATGATATAAAAGCAACTTTTGAATTTGTCATGTATACAATCGTTGGGCGGAGACAAAGTCCACTACCAACTATCTCAAATAAAATGTACAAGAAGTGATAAATAAAATAATGAGACGAACCAAGCGCAATCGTCTTCGAAAGAATGGAGAAGATCACGGCCTTGGCTAGAATACCTGCAAAATCACAGAAGCACACACACCTGGAGAGATAACCAGGTCCTCAGAGGGACGTAACAAGACACATAATATCATGCCATATAACTGAATAAATATTGCTCAAATAAATATGGGACGCCTGTAATAGGGTACCTAACCGTACTATAGTGAATGCAATAAGAACAAACCTTTGACGCATGGGCCGGATCAGGAATATCAAGAATCAGGACCGTGCCTCCCACTGGAGATAACCGGCAATCAGGACCGTACCTCCCACTGGAGATAACCGGCTATCAGGACCGTACCTCCCACTGCAGATAACCGGCAATCAGGACTGTGCATATATGACCCATACATTAAGGAGCTGTTCTTCCCACCCAATGCCTATCATGTTGTATCCACAACAGTAAACCCCTATAACCGCTAAGTCAAACTAGCATGCAATTTCTATTAGCGGTTATTCCTATCGCACGGCTTATACGCACCGGTGGCCAGCCAGTCACGCATGTTCGTGTTCTACATGCGACACAAAACTTCGTGATACAACGTGTCAAGGCCATGAATGCAACACACAAGGTGGTCCCTTAAATCTAGGTTTAATGTGTAAGAAAAATAATACATAGCAGGAACTATAATGAACAGTAAGTTCTAACAAGTTATGCCATGTATCATAGTTTATTTTGCATATAAAAAAAATAAATAATGCATGAAATATGAGCTAAAATAATTAAACAGCAAATGGCAAGGTGTCTTGCCTGAGGGTGGTGCGAGATGTAGCAAAATCCAATAGTCAGAATTGTCAACACGAAAGTCAAAATCCACAAGAAGCTCCGTATGCTGAAACAAACATCACGAACGAGTTTGGAATAAAAGATATGCCTAGGAAACGCCTGTCCAAAAGTTAAATTCTGGAACAGGGGCAAAATCGTAATTTTGGGTCAAAACGATATCCGCCGTTGGATCCGCTTTGCACCGAAATGCGCGCCAGAACCTATGGTCACTAAAGTCATCAAACTACATGTCTACGGATTTGTTTTGATAAGACGAACCCAACGGTATGCCCAATTTTGGATTCCGGTTGGCTGTGCACAAAATCGCCCGTTGAGTGGGATTGTGGGCCCGCCAAAATAGCGTCCCGACCAACGGTCTCAGAATCGGACCAAACTTGGCTCACAGGACCAGAAAAATATTTTGAGTCCAATAGCGTATGTTTCGTCGCAATTTGATGAGTGTGCACAAAGTAATTGGGAAATTTTGAAAAGCCCGATACGCAAAAAATTGACGGATACGGACCAAATTCGTTGCGCACACGCAACCAATTTGAATTCCGTCAATTCTCGCAAGTCCAAAAATTCGATATGGACCTTTCAGTACTTTCGGTTTGCGACGGGGTCGCCCGGTTTTTCGGGACGTACCTCGTACCGGGGTTTTGAGCTTTTAAAAACTGATTTGTCATGATTTTTAATTTAATTAAACATAAAATTTATTATCGAATAAATAAATATATTTAAAGGGGATGATAGAGGGTCATGTGGGCTTTCTACAGGAATTTACGGATCTAAAAACGGACAATAATTGGAAGAGAAATTAATTAGAGAAGTCGGGTACCTTGATATTAAATTTGTCGTTGTTGTGGGTGTTCGTTGTCGTCGTTGTTGTCGCCGTGGTGACCGGGAGGTGGTGCTGCAGCGGCGTGACACGTTTGCCGAGGAGAGGGGAGGAGGATGGAGGAGAGAAAAATTTAGGGTTTATGGAGGTGGCGGCATGTTGTATGGTAGTTTGCTGTTGTTGTTATATAAAGCATATATATATAAGACTTATATATATGGGGTCGGCCCTTTATTTAGTTGTAGCTACTGTTGCTTGCTTAATAATGCAAGCAAGTGCCCGACAATGGAAAATAAGGGGCGCATGCTACTGTTCCTATTAAAGTGCATGGGTGGTCGGCTGGTGGTGGGGCCGACCACCCCTTTATGATATTTTTTTTTTCTCTTTATTTCTTTCTTATCTAAATCTTTTAATACTTATATATATCTATATCTATATATATATATATGTATATATCCATGAATATACAAAAAAATCTATTTAAAACTCAAATACCATTTAAAGGTCAACTAACCAATTATTTAATATATTTGAGCATATCTACATATATATAAATTCCATCCTTAATAAATCAACTCAACATAGTAATAATATTTAAATAGGAAAACATGTTTATTAAATCTCCACAAAATAACTTAAATTATAATAAAATAATAAAATTCGTCCCAATGGGTGAACTTTACCGCTCACCCATGTATGGGTCCAAAAAATTGTATCATCTTGTAAAATATTAGTTTATTAATAAAACATAAATTTTATACCAAAAGTCAATAAATATTCAACAAGTCTCAAAATTATTTAAAAATATTTGTACACACATAAAATGTTCCTACATGGCCATCTTAGTCACCCCACATGCTCACATGGGCTTAAATTTTGTTCGGGCCCTGTTCGGGCTGAATTGGCCAAACTGGGTCATAAAATAAAATAAATAAAACCATAAATTGTATAAATTTATTTTTAAGTCTAATAAAATAAAAAAAATAATTTAAAAAATAGGGGTTTTATATCCTACCCAACTTACAAGAATTTCGTCCTCGATATTTAGGATTCGTAAGGTAGATGGGGTTGAGGAATATGAAGAGTAGTTAAAGGCGAGGATTCAGCCACATGAGCCGGTCGGTGGCTATCTACATTTGCATATAGATAACTGATAGGGCAACCAGAGATGATACCTTGAGTCTATCTTAGCAAGTACAGTGCCTTGTCTTTTCAAAATAAGTAAAAGACAAGAACATCAAAGGTTTCAAAGACGGTGTTATATATTGAGTACGAATTGTGGGGTTCATAGGCGGCAAAAATAATTTCGAAGAAAATTGCCAAGGCAGTCGCGGATGAGACTCTAAGGCAAGTTTACTATGTCTCCATCCACGTAGAATAATATGCGATAAGCGAACCAAAGTGCAATAGGTTGATCAGACCATCATGCACCGGTTCTGATTTGACAATATGTTAGTTGGTGCACCCAATAAAATATGTCATGATCAAGCTTGATAACGAAATAAGCTTGCAAAACGGAAGCTACGTTAGCAGCATGAAATAGTCAAAATATGAGCAAGGGAGGTACTGATGAAGGGATTTTAAATAGTCCAAGATCTTTTAAAATCAAGGCTCGCCCGAAGTTTGGGCCTATATAGTTGTCTTGGTCGACTAACCTAGGGTCCTCCGAACTTATAGTCTAAGCAAACTTATCAATATGGGTCACAAGGACAAGTGCTTTGTTGGGCCGTGAGGTATTCTACCCAACTTACAAGGGTTAAACTAGTAATGGGATGGGACAAATGGGTTAAGCATTCAAGATAAAGTACAACTTAGGCATTTTAAGGAGACAAATAGAACACAATCACATATCGGGTCGAAAGAATTGAGTCGAGGTTGAATCCCTATCCGTGGTCGAAAACATATCGGTATCATGGTAAAGATTTTAGTTTGGCCCTTTTGACCATAAGGTCATATCAAAAAAATAGAGTACAATGAGGTGAGTTTTGGTGGGACATGATATGTCTACAGGAAGGTGGGCTTGTCTAGGTCTTATATATGTAATTTGTTGGGAGGAAAAGTCTAGTGTTGTGCTCCAAATATCCAAGTCACGGTAAGGGACGCCAAAAGATCTAAAATAGAAAGTGGGAGTTCACTAAGTGGCAATTAATGCACAAAAATAAATAAGATCAAGTTAAATTATGAAATAAAATAAATTAAAGAATTCAGTAAAAATAATTTAGGAACACCATCCCGGAGAGAAGATAGTCTCCTAGATGAATACAGTTAAGGAACCATTAAATCACCTTTCAAATTGCAAATGGGTTAGAAGGTCGCAATTAAAGGATCTATAATTGAAAGAAGGTCGAGTAAGTCGAGGTGGAAATACAGTCACATGGCTGGGTAGATGACTAGCAACACTTGTGTATATACTACTATCATGGTCATGAGTGACATGGCAATTAGTGTGGAATACTCAGTAGGGTTATCTTGGGGCCTACCATTAAAATTTCAACTCGAGTTTTCTCCAAAAAGTTTCAAAAATAAACTTTCAAAAATAAACCACCAAAATTTGTATTCCCTCCAAGCCGTTCAAATTCATTCATAAAAATTTAAATCACTCTCGTAAATCTCAAAGCAAAATTTTATCACGTTACCACTAACCTTTTCCAAAATTAACGTTTAAATTCAACTATTTAACTCAAGAGTTCATAATTTACGAATCTATAAAATTTCACAATCAATCAAAAATTTAATCACTCTAAAATTTTCAAATAACTCATAATAAAACTCTTAGCATATTAAAAGCAATCTAAAAAATTAAGCTCCATGCTCTCATCAATTTTAACTTCTATTCATGCTAAGTTATTCCAACAAAATCACAACTTCTAAATGGTAACTTCATTTAATCAATCAAAATAACTTTCTATCATATCCTTCGAAATTCTTCCGAAATTTTTTTTATATTAGCAATCTCACATTAAACTAAATTTTCAAATAATCTTATCAGTCAATATATATATATATATATATATATATATATATATATATATATATATTACCAAAATCTAAATAGATTTGCAATCCTCAATCATAGGACACCATTTAAAATAAAAAATTTCTCAAAAATCGTTTTCATAACTTTCAAATATTTTAAACCAAAATTCGCCATCAGTACTTCCACTTAAAATTTAAAATTTACTAAACACGAAAATCGTAAGTTGTATAACTCAAATTTAAATAATTCCTATGACCATTTTTAAAAGCTAAGATCATTTTCAAACCAAATTTATAACCGTTCAAAGGTGTATAACCATAATACAATAAATCATAAACATCAACACTCAAAAATCAAATAAATTTTATATTTGTTCAAAGATGTATATCTATCACCCAAAAATTATAAATATCACAACTCGAAAAGCGAATCAATTTTATATTTGTTCAAACATGTATAGCTATAACCCCATAAAAAACTCAAAAATCTAATCAATTTCTTAAATCAAGTATGAAAGTCTATAAATCCTCTGGTGTTTACTATGTAGAAATCTCAAGATAAAAATCTTCCTTGGTAGTATCCTACTTTACAAATTACTAATCATTAATTCACACAAAAGCCCCTTTTTAACTCAATTAGTCTTGAATGTATTTTAATTGCCAATATAACCATTCTAGCCATGTGTTTGACCTATGAGCATATACTAGTGTAGTCATCTTCCTAGTTGATACTAAGCCCAAAAATATGAATCGACGGTAGAAAGAAATCAAGCAAGATGCAATTCAAGGAAGTCGAACGAGAGTTCAAAAGTTGAAGTCAAAGGAAGAGGTCAAGCTGTATGGATGAGATTCCTAGACTCTAATCCTATATTGCTGGTTCACATCGGTACAATTACGTAACCGAAGTGACAAACTTGACCTGCATGGGCCACCACAAAAACATGTAACGCCCCAGTCCCAAAAATACTTAGGACTAGGTACGTATCCATGCCAGCTGCATACATACGAAGTATACACCAATATATGAAAACTCGTATGTATACATAAGCTGTAAAATACAGTAGAACCATAATAACTAAATTTCAACCACTAGATAAATAAATAATATAAAAGCAACTTTTAAATTTGTCATGTATACAATCGTTGGGCGGAGACAAAGTCCACTACCAACTATCTCAAATAAAATGTACAAGAAGTGATCGATAAAATAATGAGACGAACCAAGCGCAATCGTCTTCGAAAGAATAGAGAAGATCACGGCCTTGGCTAGAACACCTGCAAAATCACAGAAGCACACACACCTGGAGAGATAATCAGGTCCTCAGAGGGACGTAACAAGACACATAATATCATGCCATATAAACTGAATAAATATTGCTCAAATAAATATGGGATGCCTGCAATAGGGTACCTAACCGTACTATAGTGAATGCAATAAGAACAAACCTTTGACGCATGGGTCGGAACAGGAATATCAGGAATCAGGACCGTACCTTCCACTGGAGATAACCGGCAATCAGGACCGTACCTCCAACTGGAGATAACCGGCTATCAGGACCGTACCTCCCACTGGAGATAACCGGCAATCAGGACCGTGCATATATGACCCATACATTAAGGAGCTGTTCTTCCCACCCAATGCCTACCATGTTGTATCCACAACAGTAAACCCCTATAACCGCTAAGTCAAACTAGCATGCAATTTCTATTAGCGGTTATTCCTATCGCACGGCTCATACGCACCGGTGGCCAGCCAGTCACGCATGTCCGTGTTCTATATGCGACACACAACTTCATGATACAACGTGTCAAGGCCATGAATGCAACACACAAGGTGGTCCCTTAAATCTAGGTTTAATGTGTAAGAATAATAATACATAGCAGGAACTATAATGAACAGTAAGTTCTAACAAGTTATGCCATGTATCACAGTTTATTTTGCATATAAAAAAATAAATAATGCATGAAATATAAGCTAAAATAATTAAACAGCAAATGGCAAGGTGTCTTGCCTGAGGGTGGTACGAGATGAAGCAAAAGCCAACAGTCAGAATTGTCAACACGAAAGTCAAAATCCACAAGAAGCTCCGGATGCTGAAACAAACATCACGAACGAGTTTGGAATAAAAGATATGCCTAGGAAACGCCTGTCCAAAATTTAAATTCTGGAACAGGGGCAAAATCGTAATTTTAGGGCAAAACGATGTCCGCCGTTGGACCCGCTTTGCACCGAAATGTGCGCCAGAACCTACGGTCTCTAAAGTCATTAAACTACATGTCTACGGATTTGTTTCGATGAGACAAACCCAACGGTATGTCCAATTTTGGATTCCGGTGGGCTGTGCACAAAATCGTCCGTTGAGTGGGATTGTGGGCTCGGCAAAATAGCGTCCCAACCAACGGTCTCAGAATCGGACCAAACTTGGCTCACAGGACCGGAAAAATATTTTGAGTCCAATAGCGGAAGTTTCTTCGCGATTTGATGAGTGTGCACAAAGTAATTGGGAAATTCCGAAAAGCCCGATACGCAAAAAATTGACGGATACGGACCAAATTTGTTGCGCACACGCAACCAATTTGAATCCCGTCAATTCTCGCACGTCCAAAAATTCGATATGTACCTTTCAGTACTTTTGGTTTGCGATGGGGTCGCCCGATTTTTCGGGACGTACCTCGTACCGGGGTTTTGAGCTTTTAAAAACTGATTTGTCATGATTTTTAATTTAATTAAACATAAAATTTATTATCGAATAAATAAATATATTTGAAGGGGATGATAGAGGGTCATGTGGGCATTCTACAGGAATTTACGGATCTAAAAACGGACAATAATTGGAGGAGAAATTAATTGGAGAAGTCGGGTACCTTGATATTAAATTTGTCGTTGTTGTGGGTGTTCGTTGTCGTCGTTGCTGTCGCCGTGGTGACCGGGAGGTGGTGCTGCAGCGGCATGACACGTTTGCCGAGAAGAGGGGAGGAGGATGGAGGAGAGAAAAATTTAGGGTTTATGGAGGTGGCGGCATGTTGTATGGTAGTTTGCTGTTGTTGTTATATAAAGCATATATATATAAGACTTATATATATGGGGTCGGCCCTTTATTTAGTTGCAGCTACTGTTGCTTGCTTAATAATGGAAGCAAGTGCCCAACAATGGAAAAAAAGGGGCGCATGCTACTATTCCTATTAAAGTGCATGGGTGGTCGGCTGGTGGTGGGGCCGACCACCCCTTTATGATATTTTTTTTTCTCTTTCTTTCTTTCTTATCTAAATCTTTTAATACTTATATATATCTATATCTATATATATATATATGTATATATCCATAAATATACAAAAAAATCTATTTAAAATCCAAATACCATTTAAAGGTCAACTAACCAATTATTTAATATATTTGAGCATATCTACATATATATAAATTCCATCCTTAATAAATCAACTCAACATAGTAATAATATTTAAATAGGAAAACATGTTTATTAAATCTCCACAAAATAACTTAAATTATAATAAAATAATAAAAATCGTCCCAATGGGTGAACTTTATCGCTCACCCATGTATGGGTCCAAAATATTGTATCATCTTTTAAAATATTAGTTTATTAATAAAACATAAATTTTATACCAAAAGTCAATAAATATTCAACAAGTCTCAAAATTATTTAAAAATATTTGTACACACATGAAATGTTCCTACATGGCCATCTTAGTCATCCCACATGCTCACATGGACTTAAATTTTGTTCGGGCCCTGTTCGGGCTGAATTGGCCAAACTGGGTCATAAAATAAAATAAATAAAACCATAAATTGTATAAATTCATTTTTAAGTCTAATAAAATAAAAAAATAATTTAAAAAAATAGGGGTTTTACAAACACACAAATGGTGGTCCCTTAACTCTAAGTCAAAATTTATTAAGAAAACTAAAGTATAGTAATTTGAATCTACATACGTTTTTGAAAGAACAATTTTACATTTGCTAGAAATAAATAACAAGGAAAAAACACACATGATATTGAGCAAGTAAATAAATAGTAAAGGCAAGGTGTCACGCCTGGTAGTGACGCCTGGTGTGGTGCGATGTTCAAGGTGGCACATCATGTGACTTCGGTATTACAACTACTCCAGACGGCCTCTACTGATGGCACGGACTGTTCCACCGAATTCAAAATAGTCATAATATTTAGGATCGACATACAGGAGTCCAAATTCGGAAGAGAGTAGGAATAATATGGTCAAGATTCGACCTTGATGGTGGAAATAACACATATACTATTTTAGGAAATATTTCTAATATTTGAAAGCTATATTTACTTAGAAAAATAATATTTGATAAATATTTTTAAAATAGATCTAGGCTGAAAAAACTCTAAGGTTATAAAACACGGTTCTAGGGAGAAAACTGTAGTTCATAAGTCCAAAGAAATATTTTAACTATATGCTTGAAAAAATGCAAAATTGGTTTTATGGTTAGAATCCAAATTTTATCAAGTAAAATTTTCTAGGCAATATATATGGTAAAATTTAGGTCAAATATTAGAAAATAGAAATATTATTTATTTTTGTAATCTAGTTTAATATTACATATTGGGTCAAGTCCATAATAACTTTATTTTATTACTAGGTAGTTTTAGAAATAATATGTCAATATTAGTAACAAAGATACTAGTAGTTGTAATATTTTTGACAAATAAAATATCCACTAGTGTATATATATATTTATATCCACTATATTAATAGAATATATAAATCAATGCTTATATAGGATAATACCAAAATTGTACCTAATGGTTTACACTAATAAGTATATAAGAAATAAAATAATAAATTAAAACAAAATAGGAAAACATCAAATAAAGCAGTCATTAACTGCTCAGCACAGCAGTGCTAAGCATGCCGTTTGTTTTTTGAAATAGGGTTTTAAAGGGGGTATCGAAAATTTTAAGAGAGAGAGAGGAAGTGTCACATAGAGAGATCAGGTGAGAGAAGACGGAGGAAACAGAAGGTGTGCGCTCGCCTGGGGTGGCTCGGCCAGAGGATCGCTAACGAGGCACTAGTCGACGACAAGTGGGTCAACGGCGGGCGGTGCACGGAGAAGCACTCGGCGTAGGATGCTAGAGCGCGGCACGAAAGCTGTTCGATCGGGCGGTGCGCGGGTTTGGTGGCGGCAAGGGCCAACTCCTGTTCGATAGAGGAGAGAGAGGTGGATGATCGGGAAGTGGAGGTGGGTTGTCGTAGGGCAGCGCGCTCGTCGTGGACGCAGGGGATGCGGCTCGTAGGGCGCTACTGGGTAGAGAGGTGACGGGGTCTCGGGACGAAGCCGAGGGAATCCGATTGGGGACTGCATGGCGCGAACGCAGACAGCTTGTGCCAATGGCGGCGGCTTTGGGTAAGGGTTTTCCTCCTTTTCTGTGTTCTCGTGGTAGTTTTTGTAGTGTGTGGGTGAGGATTTTAGGCGGATGCGGTCAGTCGCTGTGGCAGTATAATTTTGGTGGCGCCTAGCCCAGGGTGATATCGGCGATGGTATTGGTGGTGGGTTTTGGGGTTTGCAGGTGATGGTAGCGGTGATGGTGGTTCTGGGCTGGTGGTGAAGTTGGTAGTGGGCGCTTGCGACGGTGGTCACAGGGATGGGGCTAGGCCAGAATTGTGGCGACGATGGTGTTTGGTCGAAGGTGGCGGCAAAAAGCGTGGTGGTTCGACGACTCGGGTGGCCAAGGATGGTGGTAATTGGGTTCCTTCTGGGTTTGTAGTGGCGAGGCTGGTAGTGTGTCGGGGAGGAGCGGCTACATTGGTGGTGGTTGGGACTACGGTGGTAGAGTCGTTGTTTGGTCGGGATGGAGGATTGGCCATGGCGGTGAAGAGAGCTGGTGTGGGTAGTTGCAGGAGATGGTCGGCTGGCTCGGGATTAGGCTTAGGTTTCGTATCGTCGTGTCGGGGCCTGTCCGAAATGAAAAATAATGTATTTGTAAAATATGGAATAAGAATTTGGATGGGGAACATGGACGCGATGCACGTGGGTGGGGACATATTTGTGGGGGAAGTTTTTGGTTATCGGAAAAAGAACATGGAGCCTCTCCTATAGGAGGTAGTCTCCTAGATTGATTATGATTAGGAAAATTCAAAACCCCTTTAGATAATTCGGTATTTAAATTAAATCAATCAATTCAATCAAATTCCAATCCAATCAAATTTATATATAGATAAGTTTTAATTATCAAATCAATCATATTTTATTTTAAATTACCATGAATTTTAAAATATTTTCGTAACAAATAATAAATATAAATAATTTTGAAAATACAAATAAATATTAATTGGAATTACTTCGAAATAACTTTTAATTAAACTAAAATAATTAATAAAAAATTTTGAAACCGAAATATCTATATGAATTAAATTTTCATGTAACTACATGCAACTAGTACAAAATATCTACGTAAATATTATTTTTGAAATCGGTATAAATAAATAAAAATTGCCACTAGTACGACAAAAATTTCTATACTAATATAGAAATGAACTGTATGTTTTCTATATTAATAAAATCCATAAGTAATATGTTTTCAAAATATGTACCTCACACATATTCGCACTCGATGAGACAAATGAAATAAATGCCAATTTCAAATAAATAAAACAAATATTCGTAGTGAAAATTTTAGGGGTTTTACATCCTACCCAATTTACAAGAATTTCATCCTCGAAATTAAGAATAAGTAGGGGGTTGAAAAGGTCACATGGGTATATCGATGAGGAACAATCAAATAACAACGTTCAACAAAACATGCATTAGAAAATCATGATTTAGATAAATACGAAAATAATCATGGATATGGCTAATTAATGCAGGAATGAAAATGATCAAGGGTTAAAGTTTAATCAAGATAGCCTGCAATAAGGAATAATATGCTATCAAGGGAAAATAATTTAGAGACCTTTAAAGTATGATTTCTTAGGAGTAGGTTGAGGGCACGATTAGGAGAACGATTAGATTCACTCCTAATTTAAGTGATTAGGAGGTCATGATAGTAAATATAGGGCCGAGGAAAGAACGAGAAGTTTAGGACGAAGGTATAATAACATTGAGTGGTAATGGTCATGTGTGAAAGGACAGTTAGAAGAAATTCAAGTACAGTGCTTTCGTCCTTCTAAAATAGATGAAGGCGAAAGTAACAAAGGGTTCGAAGAAGAGATTATCTTATATGAATACGAATGCGTGGTTCAAAGGAGACCGAATGATTCAAAAAGAATTGTCAAGGCAATAGTGGATGAGATTCTAAGGGGTAAGTTTAACTATATCTCAACCACGTAGAATAATCGTATGAAAGGCGAACCAAAGTGCGCTAGGTTAATCAGACCATCATGTACCGGTTCTGATTAGACAATATGTTTGTGGGTGCGCACCCAATAGAACATGTCATGATCAAGTTCGATAAGGGAATAAGCTTGCAAAACTTAGGCTAAATTAGCAGCACAGGATAGTCAAAAATAGTAAAAAAACATTGGCACGTGAGATTAATATTGAAAGAAGTGGAACTACTTCAAACTTCTTTAGAATCTAGTCATGTCTTATGTGGGTGCCTATACAGTCGTCCTACTGTCTACTTGCTTAAGACTTGGTCAAGATTGAAGAACAAATAGGCAACTCTAGAGGGGGGTGAATAGAGTTTATGATAATAATGTCCAATTAAAAATTAAACCCTTTTACCAATAGTAAATAATCAGAGTAAACGCGGAAATAGTAAAGTGCAAGAAAGCATACGCAAACACAGCAGATTTTAACCTGGTTTCCCTCGTGTAGGACTAGTCTAGGCCTGAGAACTCTAGCACAGGATTAAATTCACTATTTGTGAAATAGTAGTTACACTTCGTGCCTTTTCTTCAGAATAGCACGTCAACTTCTTACAGAGATCGCAGTGGCGATGCTTAGAATTTTCCAAGCGACTTCTTGAACTCTTGCACAAACTCCTAACCGAAAAAGTACTGAGCACTTTGAGGCTTAGGGAGCTTGTGGCTAGTAGATGAGAAGGGTATGGCTTGTATAAGGCTTTAGAGAGAAGAGAAGAGAAGATTGGATGTTTGAAAATGAGAGAATTCAAGGCCTATTTATAGGATACGAGGTAGGCAGAATTCGGCCAGAATTCTGGGTCAAGTATTCAAAAATTTGGCCGTTGGACAACTTGCATCCAGCCAACCCTAAAAATTAGGGTCCTAGATTTTAGGAGGCAGAGTTCGGCCCGAACTCTGTCTCAAGAGCACAGAACTGGTCCAATGGGTATATGGGCCATTTGGATTTCGGTGGGGCTTTTGGGTTGAGGTATAGGCATAGGTTAAGTCTCAAATTGCTCAGTACGACTCAGTTTACATATTTCTAGACTCAATAAAAATGTAAAATACAGACTCAAAACATTGAGCATAGCAGGTGCGAGCTGTCGTCCGTCTTGTACTGAGTTCAGTCTTTATGTGTCGTATTGAAATATTACAAGTATCATGTCGTCAATTGTATCAATATTTGGTTTACTGTGATTTTGTGTCAATAATCTCCCCATATTGATAATTGACAAAATGATATTTGTATATTCAATATTCATACCTGGACACATTAAAGAGCAGCACCGTAGCTCCCCCGTAATCAGTGCAGAGATATCAATAGCTCCTCCGTAAACATTACTCTGTTCATGCTGTCCTGAAAAAACATTCTTTCCCAAAGCACAGATACACAATGCTAAAAAATATAATATGATATGATGATGAATATAGCAAAAAATATTTCTCCCCCTTTTGGCATTTATCAAAACAACCAGAAATAATAACTGGCAAGCACACCAAAAATAATAATAATAAACTATATTAACTGATAAACGGTAGAATAAAATGTCTCAAGAGTCACATAAAGAGTTCTAATACAACCAAAGAGCAGAATAAAAGAACTACATCAACTAAAATGCAAAAAAACATAAACTACGATCCTCAGCAGCAGCAGCAATTAGAAATCCATATCCATCACGGAGCTCGTGAAAGCCCAGCATCGTCAGATGGATCAGTGAAGGAATGACGAGGGTCCACAAAAGCCGCATCCGGATCCAGGTAGCAGATAACCCAAGTGTCATCGATACGGTATCCATCGCGAGCAGGGTCCCGTTCCATAGGAATAGGCATAGAAGGATGCCGGGACATAGAGTACCAAATATTGTGTAGTGAGTTACTGATGGCACTCATCTGCAGGGTGGTACGGTAGTCAAGCTGAGTCCAGCAATCATCCTCTAAAGTGAATCGATCGCGAAGCATAGTCTGTAGTGACTCAAGAGTAGCAGGAGGAAGAGGAGCATCCTGTCCAAGAGGAGGTGCGTCAGGCTCATCGTCAGAGTGCTCAGACACAAAAGGAGAGCCAATCGCCGCCTGAAGTCACCGTGCCTTAGATAGGAATGCAGGGGCAGGTAGGAATTGGCACTCATCAAGAGGGACACGAAAGGCACGAAAGACCATAGGAAGATAAATAGCATAAACCAAGGATCTTGGCTTCTTCCTAGTATTAATCATCCAGTCCATCATGGTACGTAGAAGATTAAAAGGAACATAAAAATGTAGGTGATACAAAGTAGAGATTTCAAAGTATGTAACCTCATCAGTTGATCCCATTTTGGATAGAATCGTGTTAAAAACAATGCGATAAAGTTCATAAAAGTAAGGATTGAGAAACTTGGCGAGAAACTTGCGAGGACGTGTGTTAGGAGTACACAAATCGTCCTTAAAGCTTTCTAGCGATGACCCATCGGGGAATTGAAACTTGCGAGCTTCAACAAGTTTCTTCCATGAGTTTGGCTCCGGAATTTCAAGGTATTCGGCCAAGTCAAAATCATCAAAAGAAATATCAATGCCCGCAACCCGTGAAAATAGATGTGTATCATCATGAGTAAGGTTGCAAATAAACATTTGGATGGCATTGAGATAAATGACTGAATTAGTAGTGACAAGTTCATCAAGGCATAGATCATGAAATAATGAATTATATTGTGAAAAGATGGTAAAATTTATAAGATGACCCACGTACACGGGACGTGATCGAAAATCATGAAACCACTCATTGGAAGCGTCTAGTGATACAAATATCCGGTCATCATACATGTTGGGGTCGAGTGAAAGAGGTGGGTTGAACAACGGGTGAATAGGTTGTTGGTTAGGTTGTTCAACTGGTTGTTCAACACGAGGAGGAGCATTCAAAGAGGACGCACCCTCGGTTCGAAGTCTCTTTCCTCTATTGAACAACTTGGGAGCCATGAAATAATTAAAAAAATTAAGGAAATTGAGATGGAGAGAAGTGTTAAAATATACCTCAATTTGATGATGAAAGATGAAAGAGAATGGTGAGAGAATCCTTCTCCTTGAATTTTGAGAAGAAAGATGCACTAGGATGGAAGAACTAGGGTTAGGGTTTGAAGAGGAGTAGTTTGGAGAAGTTTAGAAGGTGACAATGGAGGAGAGAGAAGAGGAGAACCCGGTTTTAAGTGTAAGGGTTCGAATGGTCGGAACAATTTTGGACCATTGGATCAAAATTTGATCAGCGACTAAGCCTGCTTACGGTTCTAGAAGGACCAGACAGAATTCGGCCCTAACTCTGGGTCAGGCAGAGTTCGGCCCGAATTCTGGGCTCTGTAGCCAGAACAAAAATCAGGCTAAAAAAAAGTTGAAAAATAAGTAAGACAAAAAAGAATACAATAATGGATAGATGCATATACAAAATTAAAAGTCCAAAGAGAATAGCAACAGGAGAACGCTGAAGTTTGAAATTTTGAATTTAGCATGTAATAAAAGTATACCATGTAATAAACAAGGAATTATGCCACAATTTAATATTTTGAAGTTATCATGGGGTAGTTGCAGGGGTCGGATCCCAGCTAGTGGTAGTCCTGAGGACTAGTGCACCGTGTCGCTTAGGCTTTTACGCCTTGTTGTCAGAAGGACCCTTTCGGCTTGTACCCATAGCAATTTCATCATAAAAAATCAAAACATAATCGATATTTACGCAGGTTACTTTAATGAATAACAGCTTCATCCAAAATTCCTAGTTCACGACAAAGAAAGTTAAAATGCTCTTCGGATTGTGGTTTTGTAAAGAAATCTGCTAGCTGATGATCAGTGTCAATAAATTCTAAGTTAATAGTGCCATTTTGCTGGTGATCACGCAAAAAATGGTAACGTATTTCAATGTGCTTCGTGCGTGAGTGACATATGGGGTTCTTAGTGAGATTTATAGCACTAGTGTTGTCACAAAATATAGGAATGTGCATAAAAGATAAGTTATAGTTTTCAAGGGTTTGCTTCATCCACAGAATTTGTGCACAACAACGACCAGCTGTGATATATTCAGCTTCTGTTGTGGATAGTACGACAGAATTCTGTTTCTTGCTAAACCAAGAGACTAGAGTCTTTCCTAATAAATGACACGTGCCGCTCGTACTTTTACGGTCGACTTTGCATCCGACAAAATTAGCATCAGAGTAACCAATGAGGTCAAATGATGTTGATTTGGGATACCATAGGCCCGCTGTAACCGTACCCTTAAGGTATCAAAAGATACGCTTAATAGCAGACATGTGCGATTCCTTAGGATTTGCTTGATATCTAGCACACAGACAAACGCTAAACATAATATCAGGGCGACTAGCAGTTAAATAATGTAGACTGCCTATCATACCTCGATACTTATGTTGATCCACAGGTTTGCCGCTTTCATCTGATTCTAGTTTAGTTATAGTAGCCATTGGAGTGACAATTGCTTTGACGTTGTCAAGGTCAAATTTCTTCAGCATGTCCTTTGTATACTTTGACTGACAGATGAAAGTTCTATTTGATGTTTGTTTGACTTGCAGTCCAAGAAAGTAATTGAGCTCCCCCATCATGCTCATCTCAAACTTGGTCTGCATATACTTGGCAAAATCTTGACAGAGAGTTTCATCAGTAGAACCAAATATAATATCATCAACGTAAATTTGCACTAAGAGAATAGTGTCTTTGAAAGTTTTATAAAAAGTGTAGTGTCAACTTTCCCTTTTGAAAAACCTTTTTCAAGCAAGAAATTGCTCCGTCGTTCATACCAAGCTCTAGGGGCTTGTTTGAGGCCATAGAGCGCTTTCTTGAGCTTGAAAACATGGTCGGGAAATTTATGATTTTCAAAACCAGGGGGTTGTTTTACAAAAACTTCCTCCCTAATAAATCCATTCAAGAAAGCACTTTTAACATCCATTTGAAACAATTTAAAATTTTGAAAGTTAGCAAATGCGCAAAGCATCCGAATGGATTCCAATCTCGCAACAGGAGCATACGTCTCATCGTAGTCGATACCTTCCTCTTGGTTGTATCCTTGTGCTACTAGACGAGCTTTGTTGCGTGTAACTGAACCATCTTCATTTACTTTGTTTCGAAAAACCCATTTAGTACCAATAATCGAGTGATTTACCAGCCTAGGAACAAGTTCCCAGACTTGGCACCTATCGAATTGGTTGAGTTCATCTTGCATGGCAGAAATCCAAAACTCATCATTAAAAGCTTCTACAATATTTTTCGGCTCAATTTGTGAAATGAAGGCAGTACTAGCAATGGGGTCTCTTAATGATGATCTAGTACTTACTCCGAGCGAAACCTCACCTATAACCAAATTTTCTGGATGTGACGGCTTGAAAGAGAATTTCTTTGGCAAGCCCTCCAGAGAATTGGTTTCAGTGGTGGTATTCATCGGAGTAGAAGTTGATGGCTCAACATCATCATCAAGAGTAGATGTTGTACTGTTATCCTCATCGAAAGTCATATTTGTAGACACTTCTACAATTAGTGAGCGTTTGTTGAACACTCTATATCCCTTGCTCTTGGCCGCATAGCCAAGAAATATACCATCGTCAGCTTTGGCATAATTTGCCTAAGTTGTCTTTGGTGTTAAGGATAAAACATCGACAACCAAAAACTCGAAAATATGAAACGTTTGGAGTTCTTCGAAACCAAAGCTCATAGTGTGTTTTCTTCGTAATAGGATAAATGAGCACCCTATTTAAAATATGGTATGCTGTACTGACAGCTTCAGCCCAAAAATATTTCGGAAGTGAAAATTTATTCAGCATAACCCTAGCCATATCGCCAAGAGTCCTATTCTTTCGCTCCTCAACACCATTTTGTTGAGGAGTTATTGGACAAGAAAACTCATGATCAAAACCATTTAAATCACAAAACTTTTCAAAATCAGTATTTTTGAATTCGCCTCCATGATCACTTCGGATGCGAGTAATCATGTAGCCTTTTTCATTTTGAACCTTTTTAGCAAAAATTTTGAAAACTGAAATGGCATCACTTTTGTTTGTAAGAAAAAAAACCCAAGTACATCTAGAAAAGTCATCGACTATAACAAAAGTATAGAGTTTTCCACTAAGACTGGCTACTCTACTAGGGCCAAATAAATCCATATGAAGTAATTGTAAGGGTCTAGTAGTACTTACAGAGTTTATGGAATGAAATGAGGACTTGGTTGCCTTATTCAACTCACATTCGGCACATATCGTGTCCTTTTTGAATGTGATGTCGGGCAAGCCTCTAACTAGCTTCTTAGTCGATAGCCTGGATATAGTATCCATATTGGCATGACCAAGACGCTGGTGCCATAGTAATCTTTCTCCTTGTGAGCATAGAGACATCTTCATGTACTGTTAGTATCTCTAGATAGATAGAAAATATAAATGTTATCCTATCTTATCCCTTCAAAAGCGATGTCTCCTGTTGACCTATCATAAATATAGCATTTATTTTGTCCAAAGTTAATATCATATCCATGATCAGCAAGATGACTTATGTTGAGCAGGTTATGCTTTAACTTGGTCACTAGACAGACATCCTTTATTGTATGAGAAGGAGGATGACCAATAGTACCATTACTTATAATATACCCTTTTAGGTTATTGCCGAAGGATACATATCCTTCTCTCTTCATCGATAGTGATGCGAAAAGATTTGCGTCTCCTGTCATATGTCGCGAGCATCCATTATCGAGAATCCACTTACTCTTAGTTGAGGAGGGAAGGTCCACCTACATCAAGAGTAGATGTGACCTTTGGTACCCAAGTTCTTGAGGGTCCTGAAAAGTTAGTTTTCGGCAACCTTGCATATATATTCCTATCTACTAATCTCCTAACTCTACATTGTGGTTTGATGTGTCCATGTAATCCATAATAAGTACAAATAGCATTCCTATTTATGTTAGGAGCATGTTGATGATGTCTATAGGTAGCATGGTAAGAGTGGTATGGAGTAGCATGATGTTGATGTCTATATATAGCATGGTAAGAATGGTGTGGAGCAGCATGATGATGACTATATGTGGCTGCAGGATGATGATTATATCTATATGCAGTATGGTGGTGATTGTGTTTATGTGCAGCATGGTGATGATTATTTTTATGTGTAGCATGATGATTATATGTCACATTAGAATGATAGTTATGAGAATGATTTCTACGTACATGTGGTTTGTGTGCTGTATGGACGTGGGTGTACATGTAAGCATATTTGCGTGCTGCAGGTGGATGACGTGTTTGACTATGTTGAGCAGTGTTGTGCTTTGTGTGTGTCTCATGTGATTGGGTTTGAGGTTGAGCAACCTATTTTCCCAATCTAGTCTCTAATTTCATAGAGACAACCTGCAGTTCATTAATCTTAGTATTTAAACCATATATCTTAGTAATAGAGATCTTGTGTCTATTCTTTTTTTCAGCAATCTCAGAGTTGAGTGATGTGATCTCTTCTGTTTGTTTTTCAATACGTGCTTCGGTATCATGTAGTCTTAATTTAAGCTTAGATACCTCATTTGTGACTTTCGTGGGTGAAGTGTCTCTAATATTATCAAGCAATGAGGAGAGTCTTTGAATCTCGACTTCACAACTTTTGATCTTCTCCTTGGCGTGTTTATATTTACCAATGACTTTCTTGTGGTCATTGAGTAAATCATTGAATGCATCGCCAAGTTCATCAAAAGTGAAATCATCGAGAGTTTTGCTAGTTACCTTGTCGGATGTTGCCATTAGGCATACCTTGGCAGTATCTTGAGGAGAGTCATTTTCTTCCTCGGAGTCACTAGCTTCGCTTTCATGCCAAATCCTTGTGTTGGCATATTTTCTTGAGGAAGCCTTCTTATATGGTTTCTCATATCGGTTGCTCTTTTTTACGAATGGACAGTCTTTTCGGACGTGTCCAGTCTTCTTGCAGCCATAGCATGTTGGCTCTTCTTCGTCATCTTCTTGTGCTTCCTTCTTTCTTTGATTGAAGCGAAGGAATTTCTTGAAGTTGCGGACAAGGAGAGCTTGATCATCACCATCCGAGTTGTCGTCATCCGTGTCTCCAGGATCAGCCCTTCGTCGGTGAGCTTTAAGGGCAATCTTTTTTGCCTTAGGAGCAGTCTCTTCGAAGTCTTTGAGGTCATACTCATGAGTCATCAGCTTTTCCATCAAATTCTCCATTGAAATAGTTGTGAGATCATTTCCTTCTATGATGGCTGTCACCTTAGGGTTCCAAATCTTTGGTAGCCCCCTAAGTAGCTTACGGATCTACTCGTGATTTGTATATTGCTTGTCGAGAGAAGACAAGGGGTTGATGATGTCGAGAAATCTTGTAAACATTTGTGTGATCATCTCATTTGGCTTCATCTTGAATGCCTCATATTCTTGAGTGAGACGACTTATTTTTGACTCCTTGACTTGGGTGGTTCCTTCATGCATCACTTCTAGAAGTCTCCATACTTCGTGAGAGGTGGTGCATGTTGAGACCCAGTTAAACTCATTCCTGTCTATAGCACAAAATAAAGCATTAATATCTCTCGCGTCTAGACTTGCCTGTTTTTTCTCCTCATCAGAATATTTTTCATGTGGTTTCTCAACGAGATCACCATTGATAACTATCCTGGCGGGCTTTTTGTAACCATCGGTAACAATGGTCCACAGGTCGAAGTCTAACGACTTGAGATAAAAGTTCATCCTTGTTTTCCAATAGGTGTAGTTTGTTCCATCAAATAGGGGAGGCCTATGAGTGGACTACCCTTCACCGTGATTGGAAATCATGGATTGTGTGGTTGCCGTGGATCAGCTCTAGGATGTTAGTCCTTGTTGAGAGAACAGAGCTTTGATACCAATTGAAAAACAAATAGGCAACTCTAGAGGGGGGTGAATAGAGTTTATGACAATAATGTCCTATTAAAAATTAAACTCTTTCACCAACAGTAAATAATCAGAGTAAATGCGGAAATAGTAAAGAGCAAGAAAGCATACGCAAATACAGCCAATTTTAACCTGGTTTCCATCGTGGAGGATTAGTCCAGGCCTGAGAACTTTAGCTCAGGATTAAATCCACTATTTGTGAAATAGTAGTTACATCCCGTGCCTTTTCTTCAGAAGAGCACGTCAACTTCTTACAGAGATCGCAGTGGCGATGCTTGGAATTTTCCAAACGACTTCTTGAACCCTTGCACAAACTCCTAACTGAAAAAGTACTGAGCACTTTGAGGCTTAGGGAGGTTGTGGCTAGTAGATGAGAAGGGTATGGCTTGTATAAGGCTTTAGAGAGAAGAGAAGAGAAGATTGGATGATTGAAAATGAGAGAATTCAAGGCCTATTTATAGGATACCAGGTAGGCAGAATTCGGCCAGAATTCAGGGTCAAGTATTCAAAAAATTGGCCGTTGGACAACTTGCATCCAGCCAACCCTAAAAATTAGGGTCCTGGATTTTAGGAGGCCGAGTTCGGCCCGAACTCTGTGTGGAGGCAGAGTTCGGCCCGAACTCTGTCTCCAGAGCACAGAACTGGTCCAATGGTTAAATAGGCCATTTGGATTTTGGTAGGGCTTTTGGGTTGAGGTATAGGCATAGGTTAAGTCTCAAATTGCTCATTACAACTCAGTTTACATATTTCTAGACTCAATAAAAATATAAAATACAGACTCAAAACAATGAGCATATCAGGTGCGAGCTGTCGTCCGTCTTGTACTGAGTTTAGTCTTTATGTGTCGTATTGAAATATTACAAGTATCATGTCATCAATTATATCAATATTTGGTTGACTGTGATTTTCTGTCAACAAAGGTCACAAGGAAGGTTAGGTCGTAAGGCATTCTATCCAACATACAAGAGTTAAACTAGTAGGGTGATGGAACAATGTGTCATGTCCACCGAGTATGAGTTACCTTATTAATCTCTATCAAGCACGAAAGAAGCACACGAATCACGATAGAAAGGATCAAGCAGATGCAACTCAAGGAGTCAAGCGAGAAGGTGGTCAAGTATATGGGTGAGATCCTAGACTATAATCCTATACGCAGGCTTGTATGGTACGGTAAAGTAACCAAACAATTTATCTTGACCTACATGGACCACCACAAAAACATGTAACGCCCCAGTCCCAAAATACATAGGACTAGGAACGTAATCATGCCAGCTGCATACAAACGAAGTATACTCCCATATATGGAGCCATCGTATGTATACATAAGCTGTAAAGTGTAGAAAGCCACGACACTAACCTCATCCATAAATAAAGAAGAATGAATTTATAATAACTTATGAATTATTGTTTATACAAGTCGATGGGCGGAGACAAATCTACTTCCAACAAAGAGAGAATACAAAATTAAGAAATTGTCGAGCGATGCAAAGACGACTCAAGTGCAATCATCCTCAATAGAAGAGAGCAAGTCATGGCCTTGGCTAGAGCACCTGCGAAACATCACAAAAGCACACCTGGAGAATTGACCAGGTCCTCAGAGGGACGTAACAAGATACGTAATATCATGCCATAAACTGAATATACTTAGCTCAACAGAAAATAGCATATGTCTAAACAGATAAAGGTCCTTAACCATTCTATGTGAAAATGCACTTTGAAGACAATGTTCCATACATGGGCCTTCCAAAACTAGAAACACGATACGTTAGTGTAACGCCCCAGTCCCAAAGTACGTAGGACTAGGAATGTGGACATGCCAGCTGTATCCATACGAAGTATACTCCAATATATGGAAGCCTCGTATAAATACATAAGCTGTAAAATACAGTAAAACCACAACTAATCTCATCCACACAAAATAAATGAATAGAAGATGTCATATAAAGAGAATAAATTGTCTTGATACAATATGTTGGGCGAAGACAAATCTACTACCAACAAAATAAGAAAAGTACATAGAAAATGAAATGAGTGGCGAGCGAAGCGAAGACGATCCAAATGCAATCATCCTCGAAGATA
Organism: Iris pallida; assembly: GCA_029216955.1. Lineage (NCBI taxonomy): Eukaryota > Viridiplantae > Streptophyta > Magnoliopsida > Asparagales > Iridaceae > Iris > Iris pallida. Next base: position 7,512,123 of record JANAVB010016196.1, on the reverse strand, counting down.
CGGCAATGAACACGGCTAGAGCTAAAGCACCTGCAAGAGACAATAGCACATACCTGGGGAGATAACCAGGTCCTCAGAGGGACGTAACAAGACACATAATATCATGCCATATAAACTGAATAAATATTGCTCAAATAAGTAAGTAAATCGAATTATAACATGGTCTAATACGCACCTACTGAACGAGCGTACCATCCTCCCAGCCAAACAAGGACAGGAGATGGTAAACTAATTCACGGTAACGTATCTTCCCATGCTATGAATCCAATATGGTATCCGGACCCCAACAAGGTTCAATACCTTCTCATCGAAGTAGTAAGTCACACCTACAACCAAACAAGGACAAGATGTGACGAACTAATCCGCGACAAGTTATTGTTCCAAGCTACGGTCAGATACAAGTACCCAAACCAAAAGTACTCGTACCTAACGGATAAGGTACCTAGCCGTTCTAAGTGAAATATAGTTAAGAACAATCCTTCCTACGCATGGACCCTGGCTGAATAGGATCGGCATAGTCCCCCCTTGGGCACCAGAGGCCCCATCAATAAGAGCATGACGTTCCGCAGAATCGTCAGTGGCCGTCAGTAATCATGGGTCATAAACCCCATATCTCCAGCGGAGAGTCCGGGTCACAAGGGAAAGTACATCGAAGCCCATACGCTAAGGAATTGTCCTCCCCGCCCAATGCCTACTCTGTTGCATCCACAACAGTAAACCTCTATAACCGCTAAGTCAAACTAGCATGCAATCTCTATTAGCGGTTATTCCTATCGCACGGCTTGTACGTACTGGTGGCCAGCCAATCATGCACTTCCGTGTTCTACATGTGACACACAACTTCGTGTTACGACGTGTCAAGGCCAATGAATGCAACACACAAGGTGGTGCCTTAAATCTAGGTTTAATTTGTAAGAAAAATAATACACAGCAGGAAATATAAATGAACAGTAAGTTCTAACAGTTATGCCATGTATCACAGTTTATTTTGTATAAAGAAAATAAATAATGCATGAAATATGAGCTAAAATAAATAAACAGCAAATGGCAAGGTGTCTTGCCTAGTATGATGCCTGGTGTGCTGCGAAGATCAATGTGGCACAAACTGCGACTTTGGTGTAACCACTACACAAAGGGACCTCTGATGGTGGCACGGACAGTTCCATTGGGTCCAGAAGGGTCAAATTGGTTAGGATGGACATAAGGTAGTATAGAATTGGCAAGGGAACATAAATAATGGGCTTGATCATGGACAGAAGGGTAGTCAAAGGAAATTGGACAAGGAATAAGAACAGTGGAGTTAGTCACGGACAAGACGATAATCGAAGAGAGAAAGAGTAAAAAAAACTACGTATATTATTTTTAGGAAATATTTAAAATATTTAAAGCTAGTTTTCATGAGTCAAAAATAATTATAAAAAATCATTTATGGGCAGAAAAACTCTTAGTTTGTCTCAATAATATTTAAGTAGAAAACTTATATTTACTAATAAGATAAGGTTAAAAATCGAAAATAAATCGATTCAGGCTAAAAGCCCACGTTTGTATAAATATGCTTATAGATAATAACTCCACTTCATACACGAAAATATTTTAAATAAATACTCAAAAATAATATTAATAACTTATTTTAGGTCAAACTGTATTTAAAATAGGTAGAAAAATGATATAAAAATAATTTTAGGGTTTTCAACAAATCGTTTGAAATAGTTATATGGTCGAGCCTAAAATATTTTGTTATAAAAATATTTAAGGTATAAAACTATTGGTTATCAAATAATATATACAAAGTATTACAATACGATACTGTATATATGGTAATCATATGGATTGCCTTGATTGTTTTTAAAGAACAATATGATTTAATTAATAAAAATAATAATAATAATAATAATAATAATAATATAACAATAATTACTTATAATCATAAAACTAATAATAAAAAAAATTAAAATAAAATAATCAAAAAAATACTGAAAATCGTTCTCCTCTTTCGAGGAGAACTTCTTCGTAAACAAAATATTCAGTCCACAAAAAAAAACAACTGAAGCTGAAGAGATTAGAGAGAGAGGGGATGCGGTGGTGAGAGGGAGCGGGAGATGCGGTGGTGAGACCGGAGGGGGAAGTCGACGGGGGATGGTCCAGCGGTCGGCGGAAGGAGGAGAGCGGCTCGCGCGGTAGAAAGAGGAAGGACGTGGGAGCAGGAGCGGAAGGAAGAGAGGGTGCGGCGGACGCTGCCTCGGCGAGATAGGGCTTCGGAGGGGGACGGTGGCTCAGGGTGGCGAGCCTGCTAGGGCGGCGCCGGAGACGGGTTTTGAGGCGAGAAAAGCAGGGTTCCTGGCTACGGCGCGGCTGATGGAAGATCGGAGGGTTCGAGATGGCGGTGGTGGCAGTCGCCGACCACGGCTTCGTCGCGGCGGGGGGTCTGGAAGTGCGGCGGAGGTCTGGAAAGGGGGCGGCGAAGTAGCGACGGCGGTGGCTTGGAGGAGAAAGGGTGTACGGCTGAGGATCGGGAAGAAGAACTTCCCGGCGCACGCGTGGAGGCTGCGCCGAGCACGGCGGCGAGGTGAGGCATTTTTAGGGTTTTATTTTCTCCTTTCTTCTTGATGGTGGTGGTGGTCTGTGGTGACGGTGGTCTCGATGATGGTGGGGCGTGTGATAGTTTGGTGGTGTCGAAAAGGCGAGGTCGGAGGGAGTTTCGGTTGGGGTCGGTGGCCGAGTTTGGGAGTGGTCGGAAGGCGGCCAGAGGCATGTGGCAGCTTCTGGACGGGTTTGGGCTTGGTGGTGACTAGTGGTCGATGGCGATGGTCGTGTTGACCGGGGGTTTGGTTGTGTTGGGTCGGGGTACGACGGCCTGGCTGGGTTCGGCCGCTGGCGGCGGAGGTGAGATGGTGGCAGCGGTGGTACGGGTATCATTTGTGCTGGTGTTGGGTGTCGGGAACGACCGGGGTCGGGATAGATCGGGCTAGGGATAGGGTTAGGATTTGATTTGTGTCGAGGGTGTCCGATACGGAAGAAAAATAATGTAATTGTAAATGAATTGGAATAAGAATTTGATGGTGGAACACGTACACGAGGCACGTACAATTTGTTTGTGGAATTTGGTGGATAAATAATAAAAAGTTGGAGGAGTACCTGCCTATTTATAGGATGTGGAAATTCCCAATTGGATAGGAACTAGGAATAGATTTAAAACCCAAAAATAGATAACTTGCAATTTAATTTAAAATCAATCAAATCTAAATCCAAATCCAATTAAAATCAAATTAAATTCCCTTAGTTAAAAATCAAATCAATAATTCAAATTTCAATTATTTAACTATTTAAATAAATACATAAGTTCAAATCATGATTTAAATTGCCATAATAAATTCAAATTATGTTTTCCAAAAATACTAATAATATTAATTTTGAAAATTACATTATTTATTTAAAATAAACTAATAAGATATTTATGAAATATTAATAATAACGGTTTTCACAAAAGACTTTTTACAATAAAATAAGGGACTTGAAATGTTGGTATGATAGCTAAAACAAATTATTACATATATTATTTTGAAACTATAAAATAGATAAAAATGTTTTTCTAAAAAAAAATATGTACGCTTGCACATATTCGCACTCGTCGAGTAATTACGAAAAACGAATTTTTGCGCACGACGTACAATACGATTACGCGACGTACAATACAAAATTTTAAATCCGTACAAATTTTAATAAAAAAAAATATAGTAGAAATTTAGGGGTTTTACAGTTAGCGTTTCAACCGAGACACTAGTGGCATCTAGAGAAAAGTAACAAATAAATGAACTGTATATTAGCTCTCGGGTGAGTCACTAACGGCAGCTAGAGGAAAGTAAATGCACGGCCCACTAGCACTCGACTGAGTCACTAAGGGCATCTAGAGAAAAGTAAACGAGTGAAAGCCCCTACGCCTAACAGCTATCTTCTTCCTCCCCATGCACTACACTTGTTGTATCCACATCACGATATTCCTAATAAGCGCTAAGTATTCTAGACATCCATAACTATTTGCAGTTATATCCTAACGCACGGCCTGTACGCACCGATGATCAGTCAGCACGCAAGTTCGCATCTATATGCGACTCACGACTTCGTGGTGCACAAGTGTCGAGGCCGATGAATGCGACACACACAAATGGTGGTCCCTTAACTCTAAGTCAAAATGCATTGAGAAAACTAAAGTATAGTAATTTGAATCTACATACATTTTTGAAAGAACAATTTTACATTTGCTAGAAATAAATAATAAGTAAAAAAACACACATGATATTGAGCAAGTAAATAAACAGTAAAGGCAAGGTGTCATGACTGGTAGTGATGCCTGGGGTGGTGCGATGTTCAAGGTGGCACATCATGTGACTTCGGTATTACAACTACGCCAGATGGCATCTGCTGATGGCACAGACTGTTCCACAAAATTCAAAATAGTCATAACAGTTAGGATCGACATACAGGAGTCCAGATTCGGAAGAGAGTAGGAATAATGTGGTCAAGATTCGACCATGATGGAAATTTGTGGAAATAACACATATACTATTTTAGGAAATATTTCTAATATTTGAAAGCTATATTTACTTAGTAAAATAATATTTGATAAATACTATAAAAATAGATCTAGGCTAAAAAAACTCTAAGGTTATAAAACACGGTTATAGGGAGAAAACTGTAGTTCATAAGTCTAAAAAAATATTTTAACTATATACTTAAAAAAGTGCAAAATTGGTTTTATGGTTAGAATCCAAATTTTGTCAAGTAAAATTTTATAGGCAATATATATGGTAAAATTTAGGTCAAATATTAAAAAATAGTAATATTATTTATTTTTGTAATCTATTTTAATATTACATATTAGGTCAAGTCCATAATAACTTTATTTTATTACTAAGTAGTTTTAGAAATAATATGTCAATATTAGTAACAAAGATACTAGTAATAGTAATATTTTTGACAAATAAAATATCCACTAGTGTATATACATATTTATATCCACTATATTAATAGAATATATAAATCAATGCTTATATAGGATAATACCAAAATTGTACCTAATGGTTTACACTAATAAGTATATAAGAAATAAAATAATAAATTAAAACAAAATAGAAAACATCAAATAAAGCAGTCATTAACTGCTCAGCACAGCCGTGCTAAGCATGCTATTTGTTTTTTGAAATAGGGTTTTAAAGGGGGTATCGAAAATTTTAAGGGAGAGAGAGGGAACGTTTCACATAGCGAGATCAGGTGAGAGAAGACGGAGGAAACAGGAGGTGCGCGCTCGCCTGGGGTGGCTCGGCCAGAGGATCGCTGACGAGGCACTGGTCGACGACACGTGGGTCAACGGCGGGCGGTGCACGAAGAAGCACTCGGCGTAGGACGCTAGAGCGCGGTGCGGAGGCTGTTCGATCGGGCGGTACACGGGTTTGGCGGCGGCATGGGCCAACTCCTGTTCGATAGAAGAGAGAGGGGTAGATGATCGGAAAGTGGAGGTGGGTTGTCGTAAGGCGGCGCGCTCGCCGGATGGACGGGATGCGGCTCGTGGGGCGCTACTGGGCAAAGAGGTGACGGGGTCCCGGGACAAAGTCGAGGGAATCCGATTGGGGACTGCACTGCGCGGACGCGGACGACTTGTACCGGCAGTGGCGGCTTTGGGTAAGGGTTTTCCTCATTTTCTGTGTTCTCATGGTAGTTTTGGCAGTATGTGGGTAGGGATTTTAGGCGGATGCGTTCAGTGGCGGCTGCAGTACAATTTTGGTGGCTCTTGGCCCAGGGTGATGCCGGCGGTGGTGTCGGTGGTGGGTTTAAGGGTTTGCAGGTTATGGTAGCGGTGATGGTGGTTGTGGGCTGGTGGTGAAGTTGGCAGTAGGCGCTTGCGACGGTGGTCACAGGGATGGGGGCTGGGCCAGAATTATGGCAGCGATGGTGTTTGGTCGAAGGTAACGGCGATGGATAAGCATGGTGGTTCGACGACTAGGGTGGCCAGGGTTTGTGGTGATTGGGTTCCTGCTGGGTTTGTGGTGGCGAGGCTGGCAGTGTGTCGAAGAGGATCGGCTATATTGGTGGTGGTTGGGACTACGGTGGTGGAGTCGTTATTTGTTCGGGATCGAGGGTTGGTCGTGGCGGTGAAGAGAGATGGTGTAGGTAGTTGCGGGAGATGGTCGGCTGGCTCGGGGTTAGGCTTAGGTTTCGTATCGTCCTGTCAGGGCATGTCCGACACCAAAAATAATATATTAGTAAAATATGAAATTAGAATTTGGATGGGGGAACATGGACACGATGCACGTGGGTGGGGAAATATTTGTGAAGGAAATTTTTGGTTATCGGAAAAAGAACATGGGGCCTCTCCTTATATAGGATGTGGTCTCCTTGATTGATAATGATTAGGAAAATTCAAAACCCATTTAGATAATTCGGTATTTAAATTAACTCAATCAATTCAATCAAATTCAGATCCAATCAAATTTATATATAGATAAGTTTTATCTATAAAATCAATCATATTTTATTTTAAATTACCATAGATGGTTAAATCCTTAAATTTCAAAATATTTTCTTAATAAATAATAAATAAAAATAATTTCAAAAATACAAATAAATATTAATATGATATACTTCAAAATACCTTTTAATTAAATTAAGATAATTAATAAAAAAATTCGAAACCAAAATATCTATATGAATTAAATTTTCATGTATCTGCATGCAACTAGTGGAAAATATGTACGTAAATATTATTTTTGAAATCAGTATAAATAAATAAAAATTGCCACTAGTGGAAAATTTCTATACTAATATTGAAATGAACTGTATGTTTTCTATATTAATAAAATCCATAAATAATACGTTTTCAAAATATGTACCTCGCACATATTCGCACTCGATGAGAAAAATGAAATAAATGCCAATTTCAAATAAATAAAAAAATTCGTAATGAAAATTTTAGCGATTTTACAGACCCTGTAAGTCCTGACGCCGCTGCTCATATTGTTTGTCCAACTCCTCAGTAACTAGAGTTGGGATGTCACTTTCAAGGTTTTGCAACTCCAAGGTAATGGCGTCCACCTCGTCCATTAGGTTGGCTATTGCATCCGCCTTCACCCTGTACGCTGGATAACGGTACATAGTCACTAGTGCACCCACAACTACAGGGCGGGCACGTTTGAGCGAGTGATTGTATAGTAGGGCGTACTCTTGACCATGCGATTCAGCTAGGCTCATCGGAGTCACGGGAGAAGCCACAGCCAAAGGCCCGGGGACGAAGGCAGCAGCCGAACTCTCCCCCTATAACAAAGCAGACACAGAAGGAGCCACCGGTAGGACATTCATTGGTCCGAGAGGCACAATTGTCTCTACAACTACCCGAACCGTCGAGTCTAGTCCTGCGATAATTCCCTTACCCTTGCTCCAATGGCCACGTCATTATCGTCTGATCGACGGCCAGATCGCCGACTTTTATATCGACTCCCACGGGGTAGACCCCAATACTTCCCCTCCTGTTGGCACAACATCAATCACGGCCTCAATCGTAGCTGGTTCTACGCCAATCTTCAGAGAAGATAAAGCTGGCGGGTTAGAAAACCTCTGTAGCCCAAAGTCAAAAGGAGCAGGAGGAGGAATTTCCTCCAAGTCAGAGCGAGCAACAGTGGTGTCCCCCTCCTCTGTCTCCATATCTCAAGGCACATAAGGCATAGGTTCTTCAGAAAGCCCTTTGAGCCGCTCTGACCATGAGGGTCCCACCTGCTCAAACCAAGTAATCATCAGATACAAAAGAATAGGCGAGCTCAAATAGCAGAAGAACTTACCCCGGAGGAGGATCCAACGTAACGAGTCGCTACACCCTTTGCGGGCGCAAGATTGGACACTCTCGCAAGTCACCGAGGAGTCTTTCCTTCTCTCTCTTCCTGGGACGAGCTAGAACCATCATTAGCTTCGCTCTCAGTGGGCGTCAGCCCGTGGAGAAGCGAAAAGGGTGATGGAGTTGTTTCAAACTTCGTCCCCTTGAGCAGACTCCACTGACGATCGTACTCTGGCAAAATAGTATTGTAGATGCATTAAAGCCGGGCAGCAGAGTACAGAAGACTCGCCTACCCCTGCATCGAAGGAGTGGTAAAGACTGTGCCTGTGCGATCGATATTATAATAATGCCAGGCCCGAGCACCATCTAAAAGACCACCTTTATAGCCAAGATAGATACTAGGATTACCCATCATCGTTTTGCTATAGCCAAATTGGCGAGCGAAGAGACTGGACAAATAAGGCTCCAAGAACACCCGATTTGATTACGGTACACCAGGTGGGAAGGACGAATGGATTGCAACCAGAAGAATGCCCCTGAAGTCAGGTTCTCGTCCACCAACCCCTCGTCTGAATGAAAGTTGTTGTAGGAGGGCACAACCGTATAGATGGCATACTCTTCCAATCGACCCAGTATCTAGCGACAAGTGGGAAGGTCCTGGGGAACCCATGCCGCATTCTCATAATTGTGCAGGGTCGCATCTCCCGCCTCGTATCCCAAGATGGTGCTGGGATTTATCAGACCGGGTGATGCGGAGCTAACCAACCCATCAGGTAATGATAATGGAGCTCGACTGATGGAAAATCCTCATCGCTCCCACTATAATCAAGGATTTTCTGGGAAAACTCCCGTAGGCCACGCCGGACTTTACACACCAAAACCGGTAACAACGCCAAAGGTTCCCCGAAAGCAAGCTTCACGACAGGCAAGATCAGGTCCTGGTTGATCCGGCCAGCAGGCCTAGATCCCTCCGTCACTACGGCCTTTCGCTGCCACACCATCAAGAAGGCTGCCAAGGCCGCTTTGGGTCTCACCGGGACCAAATTCTGGCTGAAGAAGCTATGAATGTCAGAAGTGGGATTACCTTCAGCATCCCTGGACGGAGCCGATACCCCAGCGGCACTCATCATGTCAACCACCTCGTCAGCAGTATACGCTGGGCGTACGCTATAGTAAGGCAGCCCCGACATCGATAGAAGCCGGATAAAAATATAGTTAACCCAAGCCTGGATATGAGGTGGGTCCTACGCCTTGTCCTGGTAACTGTACACTTGGTTATGGTAGAACAGCTCCTTGTATCTATCATGGCAAGACACTTAGTCTCCATGGCGAGAAACTCCTCCTTACAGGGAGTATACTCCTCATAAGGCTAACTCCACTATGGTAACTTTGAGATGGCACGCATCTCGTGAAGTGCCAAGTCCAATTCTCTACAAGGGGTAAAAGAGTCCTTTTGTGATAGTTGAACTTCTCCAACAGGGCAAAGAAAAGAGCACGGTTGACAGCGATCCCGTGCATGGTGGCCTTAATGCAACGGTGAATACCCATATTTTTCAGGTCCCACTTAAAGTTTTCACCACCCAAAGATACAATGGCTTCTAATCCAAGTCAGGATAGATCCAGCCGTCGACATGAAGGCCACCCTTCGGATAAGTACAACAAGCAAATAATAGTCTATTGGCAAAAAAAGAGCACGATGGAGACGCACTTCAGTCGCGAACACAACAGATACATGACCAGGGAGCAGGACATGCAGCATAGTAGACAGACCCTCGGCTACGGCCTAGAAGCAGTCCTTCGGGTCGAAGCCAACCTCTTCCTTGATGCGACCAATCAATAGGTCCTTACACTCTGGGGTCAAATCCCAATACGTGCTACACGCTTCAGACAGGCAGAAAAAGGCAGAAAGTGGAAGATGACGAGAGACAGAAGGCACGAACAAAGAAATGCCACCGCTATTCTCGAAATACCAATTCTCGATTATTTCTAAAACTGTCGCGTCCTATACCACCAACTTGTCACCAAACAGGAAGCGAGGCTTCAGCATCGCGACAGCATCATGAGGACCTAACAACTGGCTTCGGTCCTTCATTCGACGGAAATATGTGAGCCTCTACTCCCGAATCATGACCGGATGAGCCCTTGGTTGATCTGAGGCGAGTTGCAGCGCAGTGGACTTGGCAAGTGCATCCCTGGCACCGTTGCCTTCGCTGCCGATGGCTGGGGCCAAGAGGATGTCCACGAAAAAAGATGAAGACACGGGAACTGCATAATGGATGTCAGAAAACAAGAAGTGAGGGCCGCATGCTCGCTAAACATTCAACACGAAGCCAATGCAATGTAGGCGAGTTTTCAAAACAACGTCAAAAAAGTTAAGAACGTCAACGTCGTTTCTAAATGGCATGTCCGAAAGGAAGCCATTCACATGTAACAGTAAATCAAGAATCGGGATCAGGTGCTTATCGATAATAGGAGGCCGCACTTCCCCTTCGACAGGAGGTCGTTCGACGATGATGGCCTCAGAGGCCAACTGTTTACCTTGGACCTGATGACTGCTCGTCGCCCCTTCTCAGCTCCTCCTATGATGGAGGCCCTAGACGACCTCATTAGTTCTATGGCCATTTGAGCCTTACAGGCATTGTAGACCGATGAGGACTGACCGCCTGACCATGAGTTTTTTCGGAGTTAGTCGCAGACGTTTCCTGGGTTCTTGATTTCTTGGGGGCCATGTCGGGAAAAGCTAGGGTTCAAACGAGGAAAGAACTCTGACACAAACATTTAAGGAGTAGGAGAAGACAGAAAGATTTCTCCTCTCCTAATATTCTTACTTATAGCAACAGCCACGTCGACAAGAGAAGACAAAATGCTTCAGGACGTCATCAGTTCAAAAAAGGGTCATGATGAATGTTTACTAGAAACGAGGAGTCATAATCACGCTTAAGGAAGAGACGGCTCAATGCTTTTAATGCCAGAGCCTATTCATAATGCCACCTTGGCAACAGACGTGATGTGCAGCACGCCTACAAAGGAACACATGTCATACTTCTGTTCAAAGTATCCCGAGCTTGACTCAAGTTCGAAATACTTTGAAAGGGGTCTTGTAGAAGCATAAAAAATAAAGCATCCACAGGCGCAGGCGGGTACTCTTATTACCCCCCAGCTTCACATAGGTGCAGGCGATCAAACGCTTGGACCAGCCAAAAATAGAGACATTCACAGAATAAAGTTCAAAAAAGTCTCTTTTTATTAATCATGGCTACAAGGGTCTATCACAAACTTGTCACAATTACATAAGAGAGAAACATCTTGAATCCTAATTACAGGGATCAATTGCAAAGTCATTGCTACATAAGAGAGAATAGAAACTTCTATAGATCTACGAAAAGGTTCATTTTCACCAAGCAGCCTCCACAATGTGATCATCATGGGCAAAAAGACTAGAGGAGATGTATACAGTCTCCATCAAAGTCTCCTTCATCGTCAGAGCAAATCATCTCGTCGTCGAGAGAAACTAGGGCTCCAATATATATAGAAGCAGTGGAAGACCCAGACCACAGCACGACGAAGCCCTACAGCCCTCAATGAGGGGGCAGAGCACGGCTGGCTACTCATCTGATGAGCAACCAATCCTAACCCTGTAGCTTGGAACTCCAAAACCTCCACGACGTTGCCCTGAGTCAAACTCCTTAGGAGGATACTTGGATACTTCTCATGAGCGGTGACGGCTCCTTCTACAGAGAGTTCTTCTATAAGAGCATGGCCCGTTTGAACGAGAAAAGCCCCAACCAACAGTTGACTTATGGAAGGCCAACGAATGTTTGAAGCTAAATCCGGATCAAACATGGTGGTAAAGGGTGCTAGGAAGAAGATAGTGACTCTTCAGAGGAACACTTCCCCTTTTATAGGACCAGGAGTGGTCTAAACTATAGGCCACTTGGCCGACGGTCAAAATTCTCTCATTAATGGGATGAGCCTAGGATTCGGTATAATCAGTCTCAATTAATATGCCCTTTCAAGCGAGTCTCAAAATTGTTCAAATGCTCCTTGGAATTCTCTAATTAACGATGGTAATTAAGATGAGTCTGCATTCAAGGGTAGTCATTTACTTCTCCTGAATAGAAGACTTAAAAGCAAAGCTATCTCCAACCGGAGGTGCAGGCACTCCACAGTGTACCTTTGATTCCAAGGCAGAGACAGTACATCATCCTCTTTGAAGCGCAGATAGCTACTGCGATCCAAATACGTGGCTTATTCAACGGCCTCTTTATCTCAGCAAAGACTTAAAAGATACTATTTTTCTCTAGCACAAGCCCGACTTGTCACGACCCGTACCCACTTTTCAGGATGCAAGTACATACGCAAGCTAGCTGCGTATCAATCGGACTCCAACCCAAATTGAATACTTAAACACTGTAAAGAGCATGGTAAATATGGTAGGTTAATCTCTATATCAATCCACAAAAGTAATATAAACAAGGAATGAATAATTATGTTTCATCGTCTGCAGCCTAATAACACATATGTCCGATAAGACTCCAAAGAAACAATATGAGTCTATAAACTAGGCTGACAAGCAGGATATCTCATGATAAGGAATGAAAGCACGAGAAGATAATAAACGTAATATCAATACCTGGATCCTACAAGTTAATCATAATCATCTACCATCTTGCTCTGCGAACCAACTCTATGCAATCGCTAAACCTGAAAAGATCTTCAGGTCCTCAGGGGACATAGCAAGATACATAATAACATGCCTATCTAGCAGTTTAATTATGCATAAAATATAAGCAGGATATAAACATAGAAATGGACTGAATCATGAAAAGTGACTACTGACAGGTGACTATGAACAGGGATACAAGAACAACTACACATAACTGAACTGCTGGATGAACAAGTGAACAAGAGTTTAATGAAATACCAAACCCTCGCCTCGAGTGTGGACTCACGGGTTTACAATAACCACTAACCTTCGTCCCGAGTGTGACTCATGGGTTAGTTCAAGGCAAACACCCTCGTCCCGAGTGTGGACTCACGGATGTAAACTGATTAAGACAAATACCCTCGTCCCGAGTGCGGACTCTCTGGTATGACTTATCAACCCTTGTCCCGAGTCTGGACTCTCTTGTTGAAAAAATGATAATAGGAAATTAGCAGTTCAACTACACGTAGTCATTCTATGACACGACTCAGTCGAGGTACAGGTGACGAAAAAGTACAACTCAGTCAAGACACAGGTAAGGACAACTCTAGCATAAACTATAATGTGAACAAGCCTGGTATAACCACAATATCAAGTCACGAAAAGACGGTGATATACAAGCAAGACAAATAAACTGATGTACATGATATGGAGAAAACATATAAACTGAAATCAACTAGAGAACTAAATGATGACAAATAAGATAAAAGTCTATAAGCATGTACATAAACTGTAGAGGGAGGCAAGGTATCTTGCCTGGTGTAGAATCGATCATATCTAAATGGCAACTCGTCAACCAATGAAACATAAAACTCCAACGCCTGCAAACGACTTTGGATGCTGAAACAGACATTGCGAATATGTTCAAAATAGTCAAAATAGCTAGAATAGCCTACCCATAAGTCAAATTTTGGATACAGGAGCAAAACGTTCATTTTGGGTCAAAACGATATCCGTCGTTGGATCCGCTTTGCACCGAAAAGCATGCCAACATCTATGAACTGTAAAGTCATCAAACTACATGTCAATGGGTCTATTTTTTGATACAAAAGCAATAGTATGTCCAAAATTAGATTCCGGCGGGCCTTGCACAAAATTGCTCGTTGAGTCGGATCGTGGGACCCACAAAATGGCGATATGATCAATTGTCTCAGAATCAGACCAAACTTGGCATATAGTACAAAAAAAATAATACTGTCCTATTGGCGTAAGTTTCATCTTGATTTGACGAACGTGCACAAAGTAATTAAAAATTTTGCAAAGAGGCCAATACGGTAAATTTTGACAGATATGCATGAAATTCATCGCGCACATACAAGCAATTAGACTTCCGTCAATGCCCATACGTCTGCAATGTCGATACGCACCTTTTGATGTTTTTGATTCGTAATCACGTCGCCCGGTTTGGCGGGATACACGTCGTATAGGAGAGTTTTGTTAAAAAGTCACAGTTTTGAAAACAGGTTTTTGTCAATCTTAGGGAACTAATTTTTCGACGTATAGTCGGCGAATTCGACTCTGCGTAATGCATTACGAAGCCCTATAGGTTATCTGCAACTTTGTTTAAATAGATTTCAATAAGCCTATTTATCTTGTCCTGATTTAGCCTTCTATGTTAGGATCTTGAGTGCCTATACTGTTCTATTTTTAACAGATTTCTCGACAACTTTGGGCTTGATTTACGGTGCACGGTGAAACTTAAATTGAAATAATTGAACGGATTAGGAGGGGTTCATGTTGTGAACATACCGGATCGAATGGTTCGTGAAATGACCCACTGGAGCCAACGAACCGTTGCCAAGAAGTTGGCCAGGGCTGCTGCGCTACTGTTGCCGCCTCTATTCAGTCGCCTCGCGTGCGTGGCCTTCGGAAGCCCGCGCAACGGCGGGTGGAGGTCAGGGTGCGCGCCAGCGTCGTCGTGCTCGAGGTTATGGCAATGGCGGCTCCCGAGTTAGGGTTTCAACTCCCCTCTATCGCTCACTCGATATATATGTATATATGTATTCATCCGCGTATAGGTAAGCTCGGCTCGGGCTAGAAATTGGGTTGGGGTAGGGTTTCTCTGCTGGCTGGGGTTGGGGCTTCTAGTGTGGGGTTGTGGGCCTATTGGCCCGATTGGGCTGGGCTGGGCTTTATATTTTTTATTCCTTTCTATGTATACATGCACATATGGATACACTATGTATAACATCTTCTCTCAATTTATATATGTATTTATCTGCATATATAAATTTATGTATGATGACTATATATATATACACCATAATATATATATATATATATATATATATATATATACAATCAAGGTTTAAAGAGTAACTAAAGCTAAAGAAAAATCATCTTATATAACTATCATTTATAAATACTGAAATTTATAATTAAAATATTTCGTAATATATATAAAGCATACTGCCTACCATTTATGAACTTATTCATACACAAATAATTATCATATATCTATTTATACACAAGTATATATTGCCCATGTAAAACCCAAAATCAAAATCTCATTCTAAGAGAATATTATCCTATTTCCAAAGTAAAAATAAGTTTAAATAATAATTAATGCATATATTATATTTATTGTACCATTTAGAGAAATTATTTTACGAGACAATAAAAATCAACTACCCATATATATACACATCTATATATCCTCCTGGACATCGTTAGACGTACCACACGACTATGCGGGTCTGGGTTTGGTTCGGGTCCAGTCCGGACTAAATTGGTTCAACCGGGTCTCTTAAAAGTCAAAAATATAATTAATAAATAATCAAATCATTTATAGGGGTTAAGTCGCAACTTGGCCTGGTTTTTCTAGTTACAACACACCTATGGCTCGGCCTTCCCCACCATGGGTAAAACACTAGTCAAGGCACACCACTACACAATCCGTGCCATGATTCTTGGTCAACTTGCACTCCAAACCTAACCATGACTAAAGCACTCTATCGTAATAACTATTTATTTGTAAAATTCTAAAGTCACCGTCTAATTCAAATAAATAATTATAAAAAGATTTTTAAAATTTTGGAAAGAGGAGTTACAAATCTACGCACCTTAAAAAAAATTTGTCCTCGAAATTTAAGAAAAAACCCAACGGTAATAGTAGAAGACGGGCCCCATTAGCTATCAATTACTCTTGTGGTCATTTCGAAACTACAAATCCTCGAGGACTTCTACCCAACTTTGGTCACACTATTCTCTCAAAACTCATAACCTTCCAACTGGTTGCTAAAATTAAGACCAATATATCTACGATATATAGCATGTCTAATCCCCTCCTATATATCAAGCAACCAAAATTTTATAATCATACCAACTTACACAATAACTTAAGAATTTATGATAAATTATAGACAGCATGATCGTTCATCACCCCGAAATAGGAAGGGACAAGAATCAATGGTACAGAAAGGCAAGGAAGAATAATCGAGAGCGAATACGAAGTTTCAAGGACGTTAGAGAAATTTCTAAGAGCATTTTTCAAGGCAGTATGGATTGAGATTTATAAGGGTTTAGTTATATTTGCAGGCTCGTATCAGTACAGTTACGTAACCGATACGATATGTTCTAACCTCTATGGGCCACCAAAAAAACTTGACATGACCTGCACCGGTTTTTAGGATACAAGTACGTGCGCAAGCCAGCTACGTATCAAGCAGACTCCAGCCCAACTTGAATACGTAAACGTTATCAAGAGCATGGTAAATATGGTAGGTTAATCTTTATCTCAATCCATAAGAGTAATATAAATAAGGAATGAACAATTATGTTTCATGGTCTGCAGTCCACTTACGAATATGTCCGATAAGACTCCAAAGAAACAATATGAGTCAATAAACTAGTCTAACAAGCAGGATATCTCATGATAAGGAATGAAAGCAAGAGAAGATAATAAATATAATATTAATACCTGGATCCTGCAAGTATATCATAATCATCTGCCATCCTGCTCTGCTAACTAACTCCATGCAATCGCTAAACCTGAAAAGAACATCGGGTCCTTAGGGGACATAACAAGATACATAAAACATGCCTATCTAGCAGTTTAATCATGCATAAAATATAATAGGATATAAACAGGAAAAGGGACGGAATCATGACAAATAACTATTAACAAGTGACTATGAACAGGGATACAAGAACAACTATACATAACTGAACTGCTGGATGAACAAGTGAACAAGAGATCAATAGAATACCAAACCCTCGCCACGAGTATAGACTCACAGGTTTCAACTAATCACTAACCCTCGCCCCGAGTGTGGACTCACGGGTTAGTTCAAGGTAAACACCCTCGTCCCGAGTGTTGACTCACGGATGTAAACAGATCAAAACAAACACCCTCGTCCCGAGTGTGGACTCTGCGGTAAAACTAGTCAACCCTCTTCCCAAGTGTGGACTCTCTGGTAAAACTAGTCAACCCTCGTCCTGAGTGTAGACTCTTTTGTTGAGAAAAAAGATAACAGGAAATTAGCAGTTCAACTACACGTACTCATTCTATGACACGACTTAGTCGAGGTACCGGTGACGACAAGGTACAACTCAGTAAAGACATAGGTAAGTGTGGACACACACAAAAAGAAGAAGAAACGTTATCTTTTATTATTGGCGCAAGGCACCACAAATCGAATACGCCTAAGAGATCCTGTGCTGAGGATCCCCGAGTATAAAAAGAATTCTGGGGAATAGGATGATGGAGATCGAGCGACATTTGCTCCTTTACTCTGTTGACACTCCGATTACAAAAGTGGGAGAAAATTTAAAAAAATTGCTAACTCCCGGCTCACTGGCAAAAAGTGCAGCAATTTGGCTCTTGAAAATGCTCTCCGTTCTGTGTTTTGAAGGAGGATAAGACCCCTTTTGATAGTCGTTCTTGTACTGAAATGATGTTATGTGCCCACATGAGGAAACACACTAGTTTTTATGTGGGCACATTGTCCTACTTTGGGCGCATAGGGTGTAGGCACAAACAGGCTGCGTGGTCGTGGGTTGATCGTGGTGCTGACGTGGCCACATGCTTCGGTGCACGACTGCTCGTGGAGACTGACGTGGTCGTATGCTTTTGTGCACATTTTGGTTGTAGGTTTGACCGAGTTAGGAGCTATTCCGGTGTGGGCGCATAGCCTGAAACAGGACTATGTGCCCCCTTCTGGAGTAGCTTTAGAATGGGCGCATGGGCTTATGACCTCACTGGAAGCTTGGGCGCATAGGCATATGACCTCACTGGAAGCTTGGGCACATAAGTCTCATTGGTGCCTTGGGTCCATAAGGCTCATTGGTGACTTGGACGCATAAGGCTCATTGGTGACTTGGGCGCTTAAGGCTCATTGGTGACTTGGGCACATATGTCCAGTCTGCTAAAATTTTTATGCTTCTACAAGACCCCCTTCAAAGTTTTTCATACTTGAACGAGTTCGAAATACTTTGAAAGAAGCATGGACCGTATTCTAGTAATACAGTTTGTGCATAGCTCGGCTCTCTCTTTGGGCGCATGGAGTTTGGCCAGCCTGTTAGAGAGATGGCTGTTGAGATCTACCTTGAAAATCTGAACTGACAGATTCATCGGGATAGAATTTGAAGAGGTCCATCCTTTATACGTTGTCCAAGTCAGCAAATGGCAGTCGCATAGTGTGCAAGAGGCTAGGTCTTCACGTGGGCGCATAAGCCATGGTGGGCGCATAGTGCACAATGGGCGCATAGGCGCATGGAAATAGTAGGCACATAGGGTATGGCTCGTGTCTATAAATAGGCTTTGAAAGAGAGAGAGTTCACTATTCTCATTCCTCTTAGAACTTTCAAAAAGACTCTTCATCTCCTCTCTTTACAAACCATGTCTCCCAAGGCCGCCAATAGATCTGTGAAGGGCAAGGGGGCTG
The DNA here is from genome assembly GCA_029216955.1 of Iris pallida. Lineage (NCBI taxonomy): Eukaryota > Viridiplantae > Streptophyta > Magnoliopsida > Asparagales > Iridaceae > Iris > Iris pallida. The sequence continues at coordinate 7,493,714 of JANAVB010016196.1, read as the reverse complement.
CACCGAGTGGCTCTCCTCCTGCGGCAGCGTCCCCACCAGTCCAAGACCTGATTCTGGGTAAGGCTACGCCTCAAAAACAAAGTCTTGAGCATTAATTTGCGATGCTCAAACTTTTCTTCTGTCTGGGCGCATGCGCCTAAGGCAACATGCTTCTGTGAGCATTCTTATGTGTCCACAGAAGCATACGCCAACACTGTGGTGTGCTATGCGCCCATATGCCGCTGTGTTATGTGCCCACATAATGTTATACGTTATGCGCCCACATGTTGTTTTGGGTGCATAACCTTTTGGACTCATAGCCCTTTGGACGCAGAGCCCTTTTGGCGCATACGATTCCTCCAGCACTTAGTTTTTCCTGCAGATTCTGATTCTGACTTTCTCTTCTGCCTTTGCAGTTAATATGTTTGTCCCGAAACTTGGTGGGATCCCTTTTGGCTCTGCTTGCCATGTCCTTGGCACAAGCCTCATAACCAATATGATCAACAATGTTCAGGCCAGGATCAGTCACGCCCAACCTGCGGAACGGACGATTGCCATAATTGAACAGGACAAAACCTTTCTGAAGCAGATGATTAATGACGAAAAGCTCTTGCTCGGAGGGACACGCTGTTTGAAGAAACCATACTTCCTGTTCAGTGACAGTGTAGGATTCGAGGATAACGAGACGACATGTCTGGAAGACCCTTTGGTAGTTAAGTTAAATGACCAAAGAATAGGGTTGCCATCGATGAAGCGCCAATACCCTCTGTCGACGTTTGCTGTTCTGGCTGTACAGAGGCATATGAAATGGGACCTAACCCCTAAACTGCATGGGGTTATTTCTGGCAGGATCCAATTCAACTTTTGTGATCGGAAGAAGGACAAATTCAAGTGTGTTAAGGGTTCCATGTCCTACTCCATGAGGGGGCTGCACCCTGGTGTCATGATGAACGATGTCCCGACAGATCTTCACCCCTATGCAGCTGAGACTCTCTCCAACTTGATGTTGTCAAAGAGGGAGTCATACCCAGAAGGGAAGCTACGGATGGAAGGTTGGAGGCATTATGTCCCATTCTGGAGTGACCTTATAAGATGGGTGCTCTCGACTTACGAGGCCACCCTAAAGGCTGTCGATCTTCTTTATATCGTTAGAACCACCCAATATAGCATTAAGGTTAACTGGCCAGGGTTTATTTCCTTGGCAGAGTTACACAACCATCACACATGCACCTTCTTCACTCCAGGTAGGGAGATGGGTCTGGCTCTTCACGAGATGTAGGCGATATCCAAACTTCCCTGGGGGGTGGAGCCATACGCAAAATACATCGCCTGTGATACAGAGATCTTGGATTTGGAGAAGAAGAACCTCGAAATGATGGAGGTGTATAAAGAGTTACTCTGTCACTTTTTTATTTGTCACCAGATTATGAAGAAAGGTAAGACTGAAGGGTCCCTTCCGCATACAAGGGCCTGGACTAACTACGTCTTCACTAGGGAAGAGGGGGAAGGCCCAGTCTCCTTCTCGTCTCGTAAGCCCTTGACGAGCTCTGAGATAGAGTAGGTGATGGCAGATCACGGAGCTGAGGATGCCGAAGATAGTAATGATCTTGAGGAAAACTCCTCGATTTATCATTTCTTCAGGCAGGCCGAGTTCAAGATGTCAGAAAAGGCAGTGTTAGCTGCTTTCCTGATGATATGGCTTCGTGATTGCGTAGTCCCTAGTAGTTTAGGGTCCATTGAGAGAATAAGTCGGGGTATGATACTTTCGGCTGTAAAGCTGGCCTTTGAACGCCAACTTGCTCAGCTTCCAGCGGTGGTCTGCGCCATCCAACGGGGTTTGCAACATTTTGTCGTGAATGTGATAACGTCCGATGGTAGAAAGGACTTTGCTGGGACTGAGTTTCTCTTTCACTATCTGATGGGATGGCTGGTACTGCATTATTCCAGATTGATGAATGTCGGGCTGATGGTAGATTCTTTGGCGGGGGATGCCTTCCTTCGGAGATTCAGGGACACGGATTGGACCGTTACAGGGGTACCTGTTTGTAGGAGGGCTTTGAGTTTTCCGCAGAACTATGAATTCTTCGGAGTATCTCCTCCGTCTGGCAGTGGTCGCGCCGGAGACATCCTAGTAGATGAGGGGGCACTGACTACTAGCCTTCCTATTAGGGCATTTCGTTGGCTCCAATCTATTAGGCCTTCCCATCTGGTGTTCAGGTATAGGAACCACACTTTCCTGGAACCTTATTTGCCGAGCCACTTTGTACGATAATCTGGCTACAGTCAGCTTCTCTTAGGCAATCCCAGTCCTCATCTCCAGTCGATAGGGAGTCTAATTGACGGGGCACGTGCATGGGGATACTACAAATTTGGGTTTATGGGGGCAGTTTTTACCTTGCCAAAAGATAAATCCGACACCCACATGCTCATTGTTGCTGCTAAGTTCTATATTCAGGTCAATACCCTTCCTTCTCGATATGACCGTGAGCATAGTTTTATATCGGGGACTAGGTTTGCCCTACTCTTGCTGATATAGGACGAGTGCACGCCATGGGGGGTAACAGAAAAGGAGGCCCGCTCCCACAGTTGAACTGGCTGTAGCACCACAGCAGAGAGTTGTTGTTGAGGAGCCTACCATTTCAGCGCCTCAGAGAGAGGATACTGAAGAACCTCTTCCGGACATTCCTTAGAAGAGGAAGGCTTTCACCGAGCTGGTTCCTCGGCCCAAAAGGAAGAAGGTGGTTGTTTCCCGGGGGAGGAAGAAGGTCTCGGACATTGGTGCCGGCTCGCGTCCTCTCCGAAGGTCTTCTGGACAGACGACGTTGCAGGCCTTTACCATTCGGGAGGTAGATCCCTTCCTAGACTCCATAGCCGTTCTGGTCAAGCCTTTAGAAGCTTTCTCACCCTTGCGTTTATTCTTTGCACAGGACCTCGAAGATGCAACAGAGGCAGGTACCTCCTTGTCTGAGGAGGTGGACGTGACGACAATGTCCCATACTCGTCCTCGATCGATGGATGAGGGCGGGTCTTCTTCAGTTGTCAGATTTGAGCGACGGGATGATCAGGGCGAAGGCCCAGACCATGACGACGATCAAAAGATTAGTCCTTCCTACAAAATATCTTTGGGGAATATGTCTGCAATAGGATCTTTGATGAAAGAGTTGGACGAGAATCAAGTCCAATCGGCTCATCCTCCTGCGGGTACGTTATTATTGTGCCTCTCTTCGGATAACATTTTTTTACTTCGATTTTGCATGCTCCTCGTGAGGCTGACCACGATTGTATATTCCCTTGTAGACAAGGAGAAGAAACTATTCAGGAAGATAGTCCCAGGCATTGGAGAAGAAGCAGAGGTTGTCCCCGGCTCTTATAAATTTGCTGGTGCAGAGGGATCCGTTAGTGAGCCGGCATCGGCTGCAGAGGGAGAGGTAGAACAGCCTACTGAGGGGGCTGTCTCTGAATCTACTCATGGTCTAGCTGGGCTCGTGGAAGATACCAGGCCTGATGCCGTTCGGGACCTTGATGTTATTCCCCTTGAACAGTCCGTGCCTGCTCTCAGTTTCCCTAAAACCAAGACTGATGGCGTAGCCCAAGCTGGTGCTGAGCAAGTTGAAGGTACAAAATTATAACAAAATTATAACTCTTCCCTCCTTTTTTGTTACTGATGTATATATTATTTTCTTGTCAGATTCGGCTTCTTATCATGTATCCCTTCCTGGAGTGGAAGAAACTCTCCAAGCATTCTCCCCGACGACCTCCACTGAAGATGATGAAATGGCCCAGAAAGTCGTCAAAGCTTTCTACTCTGTGTTGAAAGTAAAGCTTCCTGGAGTCCTGAATCGGAATGCTGCATTTGGCCATGTGAAGGCTGTTGCCGAATGCCAAGTGGCGGCCCTTGAGAGCATTGCCGGCTGTGAGGAGCGGGCTAATACACTAAGAAAAGTTCTTAATGATCTGGAGGGTCAGGTGGCAAGATTCTTAGATGCCAAGCAACGAAGCCCGACATCGTTATTCCGTACAGAAGATGAGTCTTTGATCACGGCTCTCGCAGAGGAGAAGGCTACTTTCTAGGCAAGAAAGGATGCCCTCGTTCGAGAGATCGACGAATTGGCTAACAGTATGGTCAGTTCGACACTGCAAGTGACGCACGTACTGTCTCGAAGAATAAACTGGCTGTGCAGATTACTGAGAAATATAATCAAATTGTGCAGATCCAAAACGAGATCGCTCTGCTGGAAGCCAACTTGAGGACATCAACGTCTAAGCAGGAGGACTACTTGGCTCAGGCTGCCATGACTGCCACCACTTTCGCCTATTTAAAAAAACAGGTGGCAAAGCTGGAGGGAGAGCACATTAGTCTGATCCTCTTCCAGGATGAAGCCGTTCGTCAAGAAGAGGCACGCCGTCGAGCTACCGCAAAGTCTGAAGCCAAAATCACGGCTCTAAGGGACAATATCAATCGCCTATGTATCCTTCAGATTTTTTTGTTTGTAACTGTTTTTTCTAGCCGTCAAGGCTCTTGTACCCCTTTTCTCTCGTCTCTTAATAGACGTTCAAAAATGAAGAATAAAGAACCTTTTCAAAATGAATGTGGTCTCTTGATAGACGTTCAAAAATGAAGAATAAAGAATCTTTTCAAAATGAATGTGGTTTTGCGAAATATCAGAACTAGAGGTAATGTGGACATAGTAAGGATATTTCTAGTGGGTATTCCATTGGGGATCTTGACGTGGACTCATTATCCATTTTATATTCAAGTTTTTTTGAATATAGATAATAAGTTGAACGAAGCTGCTAATAGATGTAATATGGACGTAATAGCAGAGGATGTTCTGTATCTGACCAGAAGCAATATGGACATGGAAAGATGTATAACATTAGGTAGGAGTGGATAATTCAGAGGTAATATGGACGCGATTATCCTTGATAAATGCTTTGCTCAGAGGTTATATGGACATGGCAAAACATTCCTTAATCATTCCACTGGAGAAATAATTATCGGAAAAATAATTCAGAGGTAATAGGGACGTGACTTGTTTTCGTCAAACCGAGGTTGGACAGAGTCAAAAATGGAAATGATTCCACTGGGGAAATATTTTATAGGACCTATTATCCAGGGCGTATTTAAGACTCTTGAAATTCGGATAATAGTTAGATATTTTTTCAATCACATAAACATCGTACTGTACATTTACATGACTGAACATATGTGAACATGATTTACAAAATGTTACACATAGTATTTCTTCAGGAACTTGTCGTTGATAGGAATCATGAGCAAGTCACCATCAGGCTTGGTTAGTCGATACGCACTGTTAGAATATACTGATTCTATAATGAAAGGACATTCCCATTTAGGCTAAAATTTTCCTTTTCTTTTGTGCGTCATGACCATTGGTCTTCTCACTGCTAAGACTAGATCACCGACTTAGAAGATTCTTTCCTTCACCTTTCTGTTGTGATAACAAGCGTTTTTCGTCTAGCGCTTCCTGGAGTCGCAGAAGGTAGCTTTCTTCGATAGTCAACTCACTGGCTAAGGCTACCCGAAGGGAAGGAATCTAGATTTCTAGGAGAAGAACTACTTCGCTACCATAAACCAGAGAGAATGGCGTACTGCCTGTTGGAGTCTGGACCGTTGTACGATAGACCCATAGACATTCGCCGAGCTTCTCATTCCAATCATGCTTGTTTGAAGACACAAACTTCTTGAGAAGTTTAATAATGGTTTTTTTGAAGGCTTCTGCTAGCCCGTTAGCCGCTGGATTGTAGGCAGTGGAGGCTGCATTATGGATTCAATTCCTGTCACAGAACCTATAAAATGAATGGCTTATAAATTGTGGACCATTATCATGGATGATCCTGGAAGGTAGGCCGAAGCGGTAGATAACGTGATGTTTGATGAAACTGATCATGTTTGATGTCTTCACTTCGGTGAGCGGTATAGCTTCCGCCCATTTGGAGAAGTAATTGGTTATAGCTAGGATGAACCGATGTCCTTTGGAGGATGGCGGGCTGATTGGTCCTATGACGTCCATGCCCCAGGCTTCAAATGACCAAGATGCTACCGTTGGGTATAGAAATTTTGAAGGTTGATGAATAAAATCGACGTGGAACTGACATGCCCTATACTTTTTTACGTATTCAACAGCATCTGCTATCATCGTGGGCCAATAATAACCCATTCGTCTAAGGCGATCTTGTAATTTGGAGTCTGGTTGATGTGCACCATAAACCCCGTCGTGAGCCTTCCGGAGTGCATGTTTGGCTTCTGTGTCTGATAAACATCGTAATAGTATCCCGTCGTATGAGCGTCGGTACAGCATCTTGGTAGCTGTGTCGTAGTAAAATCTGAAGGATCGCCTTTGGATAGACATTGCTTCGTTTGGGTCCTCGGGGAGGATTCCATAGACGGTGTAGTCTATGAAAGGAAATCTCCAGACTTTGTCATCGACGAATGTTTCCATTGCGTAACTGTGATGAATATGCAAGGCATCTTTCACACAGAATAGTTCTCGACCAGATACTGTGATCGGCTGTTGAGTATTGTTAGGGACGATCAAGGAAGCAGCGAGACAAGCTAGAGCATTTGCTTCTATATTCTGTAGTCGAGGCACATGCTCGATGAAGAATCCAGCAAAAGTAGACACCAACTAGATTGTCGCTTTATGATAGGGGATGAGATCTCCGTGACAAAATTCATAATCCCTTCGGACCTGACTAACTATTAGCTTGGAATCGTCGTAAGCTTCTAGATAGTCAACTCCCAATTGTTTTGCCAGTTGCAGGCCGAATAATAGGGCATTATATTCGGCCACGTTGTTGGTGCAGGGTTCCATGAGAGAATATGCACGATGTATAACCAGATGGTCGGGTGACCCGAGCACGACGCCTACTCCGGCCATGATATTTCCTTTAGGTCCTATTCTTGATGCACCATCAAAGAACATTCGCCAAATGGGGTTTTCTTCAGTTGCGGTGTTAGACTCCACAACTTCATGGGGATTTCGTCGTAGAGTTTGGAAGATTCTGGCACCGGGTGAGCTGCTAGGAAATCAGCTAACGCTTGGCCTTTTACTGCCTTCTAGGGAACGAACAACATATCGTATGGAGTCAACAGCATTGCCAATGTAGCTAAATGGGAATTGATAGAACCCGGTTTAGTCATGAGTATTCTGAGATGATTAACTTTAGATATGATGTGCATAGTCTGCCCAGACACATAGTGGCGTGTCTTCTGGATGGCAAATACCAGTGCAAGGCATTCCTTTTCTACATGTGTGTATCTGTACTCGGCTTCCACCAATGTGCAACCGAGGTAGTAGATTGTCTGTCCATGGCCGCCTTTATTCCTCTGAGCTAATAGGATGCCATGAGAATGGTATATAGCATAGACATATAGTAAGAAAGGCTTCCCCATTATTGGAGCTACCAAAACTGGTGGGCTTGTGAGATACTTCTTGATGTCGTCGAATGCGCGTTGACATTGTTCAGTCCAGACGAAAGATACGCCTTTCTTCATGAGCTGAGTAAATGGTTGACACCTTCCAGAAAGGTTCAAAATGAATCGTCTGATGTAGGCTAGTCTTCCTTGAAGTCCGCATAGCTCTTTAAGGTTTATTGGAGGATTCATATCGAGGATGGCCTTTACTTTCTCCGGGTCAAGATGTATACCCTTTGAAGTGATGACAAAACCAAGTAACTTGCCGCTGGAGACTCCCAGAAAAGACTTGGTTGGGTTCATCTTGAGTTGGTGTGTACGCATTAGTTCGAACACCGTTCTCAAGTCTTGGAGGTGGTTGCCCTTGAGACAACTTTTAATTGCGATATCGTCTACGTAGCATTCCACTATTTCGAGCAAATGATAACAAAAAATTATGTTCATGGCGCGCTGGTATGTTGCCCTGCATTCTTCAATCCGAAGGGCATCACCGTATAGCAGTATACCCCCAACGGTGTTCGAAACGATGTGTGCTTCTTTCGCCAATTATTCGACCGAAGATGATTAGCTCTTCACCCTTCTTTTTGGCTGGAACGATGAAGTAGTGGATATCTTTTGGAAAAATATTTTCCCGCAGGTGAGGCATCGTGACCGGCATGCAGAGGTGTGGTCCTATGCCGTGCTCTAGAGCGTATATCGTATCTATGTAGCGGTTTACAGATTGATAGACATTGGAGAAATTCAAAGATAAAACTTTGCTAAGAAAATACGCAAGTTCTTCTTCAGGGATAACATCATCCGTTGAAGGTACATTATTATGAGTATTGATATACTCATTGAGGGGATCATCATCTGGAAGAGGAGCCATAGTCTTGGCCAAGTTCACCACATAGAGTAATTCTTCAGGATTATGAGGACATACTTCAGCTGGTTCCACCCGAGGTGTCTTATGGAGAGTGATGGTCAAAGGTTTGATCTTATCAGGGTTCTTCTTTTTCATCCAGATTGTGAGAGGCTTTGGGGTACTTTATGGAGTAGTATGTCCTTTGACTCGGATAATCAGGAGACCATCATTGGAGGATGAACTTACTTCAGCTTCATCATCAGCTTCGTTGTCGTTATCCTTGGGGGGCTGAATATCGAATCTCCATAGTAGGCTTCGATGCCTTTAAAAGGATCGACATCGGCAAACTCCATCTTCATGACCCTGTCGCTGTTGACGTACCTGAAGCACTGGTGAAGTGTGGAAGGGACGATCATATTCTCGTGTATCCACGGACGTCCCAACAAGACATTGTAGGATACATTGGCATCGACCACATAGCAAGAAACCTCCATTCGGAGATCATCGATCTGGCACTTGAGGCGGATCTCGTCCAGCGGGTGGCTTCTTCCAGCATTGAAAGCCATGATAGTTGTATTGGTTGCAGATAGCTTGTGCAGAGGGATTCCCAAAATTTGAAGCAAACTTTTAGGAATGATGCTGAGGGAAGAACCTGGATTGATGTGCATCCGATCCACCTTAACCTTAATCGCCTCCGATATACCCTGTATATTACAGAGGTCTATCATGACGATTAAGGTGTTTGGGAGCAACAAGACGGGTTAATTCTGGACCGTCGTATCAAAACATGGAGTGGCTGAGAAGCTTTGAAGGTTCTATGACCAAGGACATGGAGTTCGGCCCAAACTCTATGTAGGGCAGAGTTCGGCCCGAACTCTGCCTCCATGGGCACAGAACACAAAAAAGTTTGAAAATGGCTAATTTTTGATGAAAAAGAATAGAATTTTGAAAGTTTGAATTAACTAAATCATAAATGAAATTAAACCATATAATAAATAAGGATTTATGACAACGACCATTACGATAAAACTGCCATGCGGTAGTCCGAAGACTATTGTACCGTGTCGCTTAGGCTTTTACGCCTTGTTGTCAGAAGGACCCTTTTAGCTTGTACCCATAGCAAGGTCACCATAGAGATATATGTCATAATCGTTATTTACGCAGGCCAATTTATTTAATGACCGTTTGATCCAAAATTCCTAATTCACGACAAAAAAAGTTGAAGCGCTCTTCGGCCAGTGATTTGGTAAAGAAGTCTGCTAGCTGATGTTCAGTGTCTATGAATTATAAATTAATCGTGCCTTGTTGTTGATGATCATGCCAAAACTGACATCTAATCTCTATGTGTTTAGTGCGTGAGTGACAAACTGGGTTCTTGGTCGGATTAATGGCACTAGTGTTATAACAGAAAATAGGTATGTGTTTGAAACATAAGTTGTAGTCTTCAAGGGTTTGCCGCATCCACAGAATCTGTGCACAACAACGACCAGCTACGATGTATTCATCTTTTGTTGTGGATAGTGCGACAGAGCTCTGCTTCTTACTAAACCATGAGACTAATTCCATTCCTAGCTAAGGAGACGTACCGCTGGTACTCTTACGGTCGACTTTGCATCCCACAAAATTAGCATCAGAATATCCGATTAAGTCAAAGGAACTGGTTTTGGGATACCACAAGTCTACCGTAATAGTTTATTTAAGGTATCTAAAGATACGCTTAACTGCGATCATGTGTGATTACTTAGGATTGGCTTGGTATCTAGTACATAAGCAAACATTGAACATAATATCGGGGCGACTAGCGGTTAAATATAATAAACTACCAATCATACCTCGATACTTTCGTTTTTGGAGTGGTTTCGTACTGCATGTGAATAGGTGTACATGAAAGCATGATTTTGTGTTGTACGTAGATGAGTGTTCTTGTGGTGACGTGCCTTTTTGTGTAGGCACGTGTTGTGCGTGTTGTGACTATGAGACTGAACTTGCGGTTGAATAACCTGTTTGTCCAGTTTAATCTCTAATTTCTTAGAGACAGCATTCATCTCATCACATTTAGCAGTAAGATCGTGTATTCTACCTGTAGCAATTTTGAACTTATTTTTCTCTTCAGCAAGTTCTTTGTTTAAAGCCGTGATCTCAAGGATTTGTTTCTCAATGATTGATTCGGCATCGTGTAAGCTTAATTTAAGCTTGGATACCTCTTCAGTGTTTTACGTGGGTGTAGTATTTCTAACATCTTCTAGTAAACATGAAAATCTATGGATCTCGGTTTCGTAGTCCTTGATTTTATCCTTTGCATGTTTATATTTATTGATTACCTTTTTGTGATCTTCAAGTATATCACCAAAAGCATCAACAAGTTCATCAAGAAATCATCAAAATAATCTTTTACCTTTTCTGAAGTCGCCATTAGACAGACGTTAGCCGTGTTTTGTGGAGAGTCTTCTTCCTCGTCTGAATCACTAGCCTCACTTTCATGCCAGATGCTAGTATTGGCATACTTCCTTGTGGTTGGCTTCTTGTACGGCTTCTCATATCTACTTCCCTTCTTTGCTAAGGGACAATCTTTCTTGACATGTCCTGTCTTTTTGCATCCGAAGCCGGTGTGTTCTTCCTCATCATCTCTTTGTTCTCTTTTCTTTTTGTTGAAGCGTAGAAAATTTTTGAAGTTTCAAACTAAGAGAGCTTGATCGTCACCTTCAGAGTCATCGTCATCAGTGTCTTTTGGGCTGGTTCTTCGGCGATGAGCTCTCAATGCAATCTCCTTCTCTTTTGGAGCTATTTCTTTGAAATCTTTTAGATCGAGCTCATGCGTCATCAACTTGCCCATCAACGTTTCTAGTGGCATTATCGTGAGATCATTGCCATCGATGATCGCCGTGACTTTGGGGTTCCAGACCTTCAGCAATCTTCGTAGAACTTTGCGTATCTTCTCATGGTTGGAATAATATTTTCCAAAAGAAGATAGCGGGTTGACGATGTCGAGGAATCTGGTGAACATTTGAGTAATCATCTCATTTGGCTTCATCTTGAAAGCCTCGTACTCCAGTGTCAGACGACTGACTTATGATTCTTTGACTTGAGCAATCCCTTCATGAGTCACGTCCAAAAGCTTCCATACTTCGTACGATGTGGTGTGTGTGGAGACCCTGTTGAATTCAGTCCTGTCTATGGCACAGAATAGAGCATTAATAGCCCTAGCGTCTAAACTTGCCTGTTTCTTCTCCTCATCAGTATACTTGTCGTGGGGTTTCTCGACGAGACTCCCCTCGACAGTTATTCTGGGAGGTTTCTTATAGCCATCAGTAACTAGGGTCCACAGGTCAAAGTCTAGAGACCTAAAATAAAAACTCATTCTAGTCTTCCAATATGTGTAGTTGGTCCCATTAAATAGGGGTGGCCTATTTGTGGATTGACCCTCACCATAGTTCGTAGAGATGGGTTGTGTGATTGCCATGGATCAACTCTAGGATGTAAATCCTGTATCAAAAGAACAGGGCTTAGATACCAATTAAAGTATGTATAGGCAACTCTAGAGGGGGGTGAATAGAGTACTTGACAATAATGATCAATTAAAAAATCAACTCTATTCAATCCCAACTAGCAAATAAATAATCAGAGTATAATTGCAAAAAATAATTGAAGATCAGAAAGCATACGCAGATACAGCAATTTTTAACCTGGTTTTTCTCGTGGAGGACTAGTCCAGGCCTGAGAAATCTAGCTCAGAATTGAAATCCACTATTTATGAAATAGATTTACAACCACGTGCCTTTACACAGAAGCGCATGCAAACTTCTTGAAAGATCGCTGAGGCGAAACTTGGAATTTTTCAAGTGACTTCTTCAAGACTCTTGCACAATACTTCTAATTAACTCGCACCGAGCACCTTGTAGGCTTGGAAAGTTTTGTGGCTATTAGATGAAAAGAGTATGGCACTTTAGTATGTATAGGCTATAAGAGTAGAAGAGAATAGAAGATTGGATCATTTGAAATGGGAGAAAAGGGTACCTATATATACTAGTTCTGGGAGGCAGAGTTCGGCCAGAACTCTATCCAAAATTCAAAAATTATGGCCGTTGGACAATTTGAAATGAGCAATCCCTAAACATTAGCTCCTGGAAATTAGGAGACAGAGTTCGGCCCAAACTCTGTGTGGGGGCAGAGTTCGGCCCGAACTCTGCCTCCTTGGAGACAGAATGCTCTTGGGCTGATGGGCTTTGGCAGTTTGGCTTTTTGTTTGTGGATCTTTTTGGTTATCTAGTCTATGGTTGAGGTACTCAGTGCAACTCAACGTACAATAGCCTAGACTCAGCAAAATTGTAAAAATATAGACTTCCGATTACAAGTTCCAACAGTATTCGTCGAGTAGTCGTCGATGATGATTGTCTGACTTGATATGTGTTAGTCGTCTGATTTGTAGCTTTGATGATAATTTATGTATCAAGTTGGATCATGTCAAATATTGATTTGTTAATTATCAAGATTAGGTTTACTGCGATCAAGTTTGGGTCAACAAATCGCCCGTTGAGTTAGATCGTGGGGCCCACAAAACGGCGATCCGATCAACTGTCTCAGAATTGGACCAAACTTGGCATAAAGGACCAGAAAAATGATATAGTCCTGTTGGCGTAAGTTTTGTCTCGATTTGACGAACATGCACAAAATAATTGTGAAATTTGCAAAGAGGCCGATACGGTGAATTTTGACGGATACGCATCAAATTCGTCGCACACACGCAACCAATCTGAACTCCATCAATACCCACACGTCTGTGATGTTGATACGCACCTTTCGATGCTTCCGATTCGCGACCATATCACCCGATTTGGTGGAACGCACATCGTATCGGAGAGTTCTATTAAAAATTCATAGTTTTGAAAACGAATTTTTGTCAATCTTGGGGAACCGATTTCTCGGCGCATAGTCAATGAATTCGACTTCTGCGTAATGCATTATGAAGCCCATAGGTTATTTACAACTGTGTTTAAATATATTTCAATAACCCTATTTATCCTGTCATGAATTACCCTTCTAAGTTAGGGTCTTGAGTGCCTATATTGTTCTCTTTTTAACATATTTCTCGGCAACTTTGGGCTCAATTTACGGTGCGTACGGTAAAACATAAATTGAAATAATTGAAGGGATTAGGAGGGGGTCATGCTGTGAACATACCAGATTGAATGGTTCACAAAATGACCCACTGGAGGCGACCAACCGTTGCTACGAAGTTGGCCAGGGCTGTTGCGCTGTTGTTGTGCTGCTGCTGCCATCTCTGTTCAGTCGCCTCCCGTACGTGGCCTTCGGCTACCCGTGCGGTGGTGCATGCCGGTTCAGGGTGCGTGCCAGCGTCGTCGTGCTCGGGTTTATGACAATGGTAGCCCCCGAGTTAGGGTTTCAACTCCCCTCTATCGCTCACTCGATATATATGTATGTATTCATCCGCGTATAGGTAAGCTCGGCTCGAGCTGGAAAATAGGCGGGGGTGGGGTTTCTCTACTGACTAGGGTTGGGGCTTCTACTGTGGGGCTGTAGGCCTATATTTATAATTGAAATATTTGGTAATATATATATAAAGCATACCTCCTACCATTTATGAACTTATTCATATACAAATAATTATCATATATCTATTTATACACAAGTATATATTGCCCATGTAAAACCCAAAATCCAAATCTCATTCTAAGAGAATATTGTCCTATTTCCAAAGTAAAAATAAGTTTAAATAATAATTAATGCATATATTATATTTAATGTACCATTTAGAGAAATTATTTCACGAGACTATAAAAATGAACTACCTATATATATGCACATCTATATATCCTCCTGGACAGCGTTGGACGTACCACACGACTATGCGGGTCTACGTTTGGTTCGGGTCCAGTCCGGGCTAAATTGGTTCAACCGGGTCCCTTAAAAGTCAAAAATATAATTAATAAATAATTAAATCATTTATAGGGGTTAAATCGTAACTTGGCCTGGTTTTCCCAGTTACAACACACCTATGGCTCGGCCTTCCCCATCATGGATAAAATACTAGTCAAGGCACGCCACTACACTATTCATGCCATGATTCTTGGTCATCTTGCACTCCAAACCTAACCATGACTAAAGCACTCTATCGTAATAACTATTTATTTGTAAAATTCCAAAATCACCGTCTAATTCAAGTAAATATAAAAAGATTTTCAAAAGTTTGGGAAAAGGAGTTACACGACTGCTACTCTAAAGCATACTGACTTGGCCTTTGTGCTTTGAATGGTCTATCTGAAGGCGCAGCCTACTCGTCGCCCTAAAGCATACTGACTTTACCCGAAACACAGCCTACTATTTGCCCCTAAAAGCACAAAGGCCCCTTGTCTGCGAAACATAGTCCACTTGTCGCCCTAAAGTATAGAGGCTCTATTGTCTCCAGAAGCACTGTCTATTTGTCGCCCCAGAAGCGCGGCCAGCCTTGCCTGAAGCACATACGACATAGTTCCACCCAATCGGTTTGCTTAAACTACATATCTCAAAGATATGATTAGGATTGATCAAGTTGATAAATGCAAATATCTTATCAGATTGATTTAAATCTCGGAAGAATATTTCACAGAATCCAAATCTAAGATGAAATCCCAGGATTTGCTCGGCTACATCCGAACAAGCAAATCGGCACACGCTACGTGTCACGTCCTTCGGTTATTTTGATAACCACCAGAGATCTCGTTTGAGGAGAATCTCAACACCCGCCATGTGTCAGCACCATAGAAGCCCATATCGTGCAAGGACTGCAGATTCCTTCATATCTCGAAACCCTAATGCATATCGCATATGTGCCCCTCTCCCCTATATATAAGAGAGGTATTTCTTCCAACAACATGATCGACAAGGAGAAGAAGATCCACAGAATTATCAAAATTATTAACTTCAACGTCCTCGTGATCGGAAACCCTAGAGTTCTATTGAAGGCAGCAGAAAGTCATAGCAAGTCTTATATCATCATCGGATCGTCAACGGAGTAAAGGAACCGCTGCAGTACTCGATCTCCCCCGTCACACTTTACCAGGAACTTTTGTACTTAGATTTATTCGCATTAGAATCAATTGTACTCTTTTTTACGTTCAATATACAAAAAGTTTATTCAATCTTTTGTCATGTCGAACAGTCTCCCCATTGATACTTGAGATACTTTGCCTCAGTAGTGGGGCATCTGCCAAAAGACGATACTCTACTTACGAATATATTCGTAGGGGCATTGCACGGGGTAGCCTACGAATTATTTTACAGCCTCCCCAGTAATTGTATCTCGTCGTTCGACGATTTGAAGCGTCTCTTCCTTGTTCGATTCTACAAAGGAGGAATGGACATGACGATGTCCACTCTTATAGACATTGTCCAGAAGAAGAAAGAGCCTGTATGTGCTTACATTGAGCGCTTCTGCCAGGCAGCAATGAGGCTACCACCTGGTGTACCCAAGCCCATGCTCATGGATTTGTGTCACAAGAACATGCTCCCTGCAATCAAATTATGGCACAGTGCTCCAGGCATATAATGGATGCCTTTCATTACCGAGGCAGATGTGCCTGAAAGAAAAGCTCAGGGTGTACAATTGTTGGGACGGAGTTTTCCTTCGAAGATAAAGGGAAACGCTCGTCTAGCAATAACCCTACCCACTAGGATGGGAAAGGAAAGCAAGCACTGACTGTACATCTCCAAAGGTTCAGCATCAACGAACAAAAAGCCAATAAAAGTGCCAAAACCAAAAGAAAACTACTCCTTCAATGATGAAGATGTCCTAGAAATCTACAACATGCTGATGAAGGGTGAAAAACTTCAACTCCCGCTTTCCATGCGTCCTGGCAAAGTGGGAAATATGGACAATCCAAAGTACTATCACTATCACCAGTACGTCCACCATTCAACATGCAACTGCTATGTATTGAAGAAGCAGATCCAGCACCTCATCGATGCCAAGGTCATCTCACTTGACTACGAGGATAAGACGGTCACCGCCAACCTAGTAACCCTCTAGTTCGAAAGCTTTCCAAGGACAGAGGCTCAAGATTATATAGTCCCCATCCCTAAGGCGACAATGGAAGTGATCAACCTTTCACCAGCCAAAGAAAATGCTCAGGGCCTCATTCTGCTTACAATGCCACGAGGCGAAGTTACGTGGATCCATCCTAATCTTGCCCCAGACATGATGCTGCCTGCAGCATGCTCTATTAAGGGAAAGAAAATCAAGTCGTATGCCACTCGCTCGGCTCACTAACGAGAAGATAACCAGGGCCTGGAGGAGGAGGTACCTCTGCCTGCTGCTGCCACTGCACCTTATACATCGGAAGCAGGCCCATCTCAAACTCCTGTAGCAGATAAGCAGAAGCAGAAGGAGGTCGCTTTGACAAACCTCTAAGGAAAGACTCAACAGTAGGGTCGATCATGCCCTACAACATCGACATATTGGTATAGCTTGCCAATACTCCAGCCCAGCTGTCGCTCTTTGGGTTCCTCCATCTCTCTAGAGAGACTCGAGGTGCCCTGAGCGAGGCTTTAGAGAATGCTAATTCGTACCTCACCCAGGTACAACCTCCCAAAGAGGATCCTGCCACATGACCACATTGTATAACATGGTCGAGGTGATTCCTAACATCACCTTTACTCAGCAGGATATGTTGCTAAAGAACAACTGGCATAATAGACCCCTGTACTATACAGGTTATATTGGTGTCACCAAGGTCGATCCCATCCACATCGACCGTGGCTCCTCCCTTAGTATAACCCACAGTTTACTCTAAACCTTAGGGATTTCGATGCATCAGCTGACCGCAACAAATACTACAATCAACGGTTTCAATGCTGGAAAGAGTGAGAGCATAGGTAAGATTCGTCTGAAATGTCAGATAGAAATCTTTAGACTGATGTGACTTGTTACATTATTGATGTGGACATAAACTATAATATACTGCTTGGTCGACCATGGATTCATGAGTACATAATCGTACCATCCACTCTCCATCAATGCATAAAGTATGTGGCTAGCGACAGGACTATCGAGACTGAGATCGCTGACATCGACACGTTTTGAGGACTTGAAGCGTACTGCACTGATGCTGATCTGTATAAATCTATCCCTTGGGAAGATGATGCCAATGATGCAGATGATGAGGCAGAGACTTCATCTAAAAGTACAATGGTTACTGAAGAACCATTGAGGATTCGACTAGATGGGAAGCCTCCCCAAACATCAATGCTTCTCGTTATCAAGTTTTAAGGAAAGGCTCATGCTCACTCATCCCTGACGGCATCAGCCTCTAGTTAAGAGCCTATTCGGATAAAACTCCCCCGAAGTGGCCCAAACACAGCCCTAAGGACCCATGAATCTCCGGCTCCAGCTCCCTTGGTAGTCAAACTGAAGCAGAGACCTCCTCCACCTTCTTCAGGGTATCCCGATGCTCACTGAAGTGGAGTTAGGGGACTACATGTGTGCCAATATGATGTGCACTCTTTAGATGATGTAATCCCTCGGGATAAAATTTTGAATTTTATTAATATAAAGTTGACTTTGAATTACTCTTGTACACACTAGAACACTATGTATTTCTTAGACAATGTTATGTACATGTTACAAACACAAGTGACAACTGCTAATTGTGTAAGCTGAATTGTCTCTTCCCGAGATGCTTACTTTTTGGTTCTAGCAAAGAAAAAAGATGAGGAACCCATCATCTTCGGTCGAGTAGAACATCCTTAAAGGCTTACTCCTGTAGAACGGAACCAGATAACGGCAAGATGCAACTCTACTGTTATACTGCTCAAGCCAAACACCTTATCCAAAAGATGGGCTATGACTTGGCCAGTGGCAGAGGTATGAATTATAGTAAAGGCCGACGTCTCCCTTTACGACTTCATATTCCAAAGGAAAAGTCTAAAAATTACTACCAGCACACCCGTCGGGGGTTGGGTCATATTACACCCACGACAACTTCGGAGAGTTCTGAGCCGGAGGTTATGGTGCATGTAACTACCACATTTCCAGTATAGGGATATTTTTGAACTTTTTCTAAGATAAATTTATTTTACAAAACTAGTAATCATATTTATGGATTAATTATTTACAATATTTAATATAGCGCATATGTTATTATTTGATATGGTTAGCCTTTAGTTAGAGTAATTGTTAGTGACCTTGGAGAACCTAAACCGACTTGACTGACCACCTAATTAAAAGATTATGACTGGCCTAACTAAACTTTATTTAGCCTCTAGTAGATTAGAAGGATTTGTTAGAAAGTTAGGTTAAACACTAATTAGGGAGTAAGGTTTTTCTCCAAACTTGTTATGACAAGATAGAAGGCCTTCATGGACATCTCACATTGACCCAAAACATAACCTTAACCCTAAGCTCAATGGGTAGCCTACTTCCTATTTATAGCCCCACTTCATCATCATCCTCGCACTTTCATTCAAAACCCTAATCCTAATTTAGCAAGCTTCCCCAAATTGTTCCTACATCCATTTCTCATCCAAATTCCACCAAATTAGTCTCATTCTCTTTCCCTTGGAGAGAATAAGGCTCTATTGGCAAGCTTGGAGGGATTGGAGCACTTGGAGCATAAAGAAATTCTAGATCTAAGGAATTTTATATTGGGAATCTATCTTCCAATTGGTATAAGCATTCTAACCCTTTAATTTCCATTAAATTAGTATATATATATCCATTAGGGACCCCCATGCATTAGGGTTTCCATTAGAGCAGAGTTTAAGCCCTCATCATCCTATTTGATGGATTTTTCCTTTACATTTTAATTCAAATTAGGGGAAATCCGAGAATAGGATTCTAAGGCTTCTGAAATTGGTAAATTAGGTCATGCCAAGGATTTAGAACACGTGGGTGAGCTTGGGGTCAAGTTTGAATTCATTTGGAGTGCCTATCATAAACGTATCACTAGTATTCGATACGCACACCAAGTGCTTGACAAAGTGACCAAAAGAGCATCCAAAGCTCTAATTTTAGTTTTGACCATTAAATTAGGAGTGTATTGATATAGATTAGGTGTTGTGCGCCTATCCAGTAAATTAGGAATGTAATGTGTGTGCTTGAATGTGGTATGTTTAATGGCGGTTGGGAATGTGAGCCCTGTTTTGATATTAAGTGTACTATTTACACTGTTATACTATTTTAGTCCATATCTTTGTACCACTTGGGTTAGACTTTGTGTATCTGTTATAAAAGGAAAAGGATTGGGTTAGTGCACTTGTTCATCCATTGTTTTGATTCATTAGATTTCCCTGTTTTATTCAAGATATCAGCCCACCTGTACATAAATGAATCAATACCATAAGGTTTGGCCCTTCATTTTGTTAATACCAGTCTTCTTTTATGTTTCAGTTATTTACATTATTTGTTCTGTTCTATTCCCTTACAATTATCAGTCCATTTAAGTTTATTCCCTTTGTATCTTCAAATGGGTATCCAAATAGTATCCTAGTATTCAGTCCACAGTTTCATCACTGCACTTCTTGAACTTTAGACTGTTCAGTCCCAGTTTGAGATGTTTTGTCCTCCACTGGACATTTATTCAGTCAGCTATTTTTCTCTTAAGTATCAGTCCATACTTCCAGTTGTATATGTCATGTTTGTAAGGGAAAAACATCATAGCAGTAACAGTAGCAATTGCTACTTATTAGCAAGGATATCAGATGAGATAATTACCCATATTTCAGACCTCACCTTTTTGGTCTAGGCTCTGTTAGATAAAAAGGGAGGCTCTACCTTCACTTGTATCAAGTTACAGACCCCACCCCTTTGATCAGTCACTGTAGCTCCTTGTTTCAGTCCACTAGTAACATGTATCAGTCCAATTGGTTAAGTTTTGTCCCCAATACCTTATGTGCAGCCTTCTTTGAGTATCAGTCCCTACTTCCTCATATTCTAGTTTTTAGTAGGAGACTGTTTTGGCATCCTCAAGTTCAATCCTTATGAGAACTCTATTGGTTCACTCAAAGGTAATGGCTCGAGATTCGTATAAGTTCAGTCCACATTAGCTTTGTTTTGTCCCAATGATTTTTTGGTTCAGTTCTTGTATTAATGTTCAGTCACTGCAAATGTTTCAGTCAAGATATTATATGATCTATCCACAGTTTCTTAATTTCAGCCCCATCTTTTGTATTGTTCAGTCGATATCTTTTAATTGTTCAGTTCTTAACTTGGGTTCAGTCCATATTGCATCACCATGTCTGTCTATACTCCAAGTATGGTATCAGCCCACAGTGGCTTTGCAGTCCAGCCTTCGAACTCAAATTTAGTCCCACTTTAGGAAGACATTAATGTTTCAGTCCTTGAAATTGATGTTTAGTCTTTAAACTTGAAGTTCAGTCTCTACTAAACATAATGTACAGTCTTGTTGATTGTTCAACCCATATTACACTTAATATTCTGTCCCAAATTCATTAAAATGATCAGTCACCATACTTGTTAGCCACTTCTTATGATCAATTCACTGTCTTTAATGTTCAGTCTTTCCAAATGTCCCATATCTTCATGTTCAGTCCAATAATTCCCTTGGACAATCTTCCTATACTATGTTCAATCTGATGCCTCTTAGTATCAGTCCTTATTTAAGTTAAGTTACCTTTTACTTTAACTATACAGTTTCTATCCAAATTTCCAGTCCCTCTTAATCAAATGTCTATTATTGTTCTGCAGATGGAAGAGCATAGAATACTTTAAATGTCCAGTTCCTTCTTGGCCTATATTACACTAATGTATCAGTCCTCATCTTTAATGTTTAGTCCCCATCTCTAAAATTGTTCTGCCATGCAGTCCATTAAGTTCCAGTACATTAATTTGTTCAATCACTCTTTTATGATCAGTCCTTCATTTACATTCTCTGTTTTGTCCTATATTGGTACATATGTACTATATTCATTTAGTTTAGTTCAGTTCAGTCCATTTGCTTTGTGTCTCAGTCCGTACGAACTGAGGTACCAAGGTTGAGTGTGGTTCCTTTTAGTAGAGGGTCAGTTAGATATCAGTTCACATATGGTTAAGGATTAGTTTTGCCATCAGTCAATTAGAACATGGATTGGCATTAGTAAGGGTATTTGCCATGGATAGGTAATAGGAGAACCTAGGCACTAGAGATTAGGGTAATATAGGTAATTGTGTTATAGGTTAGGCTTTGTAACCTGGGGAGTAGGAACAACTTGGGAAATAGGAATTGACATTGAGTATAGGTATTATCAATAGGGTATAGTCCCAAATACCCTAGATTTAGACTAACTAAACCAAGTTTGACCCAGAGTTGACCAATTGACTAGAGTTGACCTAGTTTGACCTTATTGACCTAAAAGAGGCCTAGCAGCATATAATAACCCATTTAAATCAATTGTTTACTCTAGAACACTTTATAACCCTGTAAATTCGTAATAGGTATTTATGACGCCAGTTCATATACCGATATATAATTATTGCTCAGGATATCTAGCGAGTACATTCTCTGATTGTTTTCATCATGATAGTATCTATATTACCTGCTCTAGACTACTTTAATTGATGCTAAAACATTGTTAACACAGATTGGTACTATATGGATCTTGTCTCGAGATGTTATCCCCTTACCGGGGGTATTTCATGTTTATGTATTTTATCATGTACATCGTATACTCCTTGTTTTCGTATTATTCATGTACTCTAATGTACTATCATCTTCTCGCATGTGCTTCATGTATAAATAACAATCATGTAATCGTGATCGGATCCTTGTATATTGATTGGGGTGGGGGAGTAGAAATAGTCATATGATTAAATCCCTCTAGTGTTATCATGTACATGTCGATTATACCTTCACGTATAATCGAGTTACCTTAGAATAATCATGTACAACCTAAACCAATCACATAACTGTCTTGTGCTCTAAATCACTTATATTTATTCTAGTTTAAATGTTCACTATACTACTCATGTACTCAGTTTACTTATCTGCTCTTCATATTATTTTTTTGTACGTCCTTCTAGTATGTCATGTATTTTATTCTATTGCTAGTTCTATATTTCCTACCATGCAATAAATTTCTGTCAGAGTTATGTATTTTGCTCCAATCCTGACTGGATATGTTGGCAAATTTTACAGAGAACTTGGAGGATTTTTGTAATAACTTAGACCATACTTTGACATCTATCTATTCTATATCGAGTTGTTACTCCTCCTTAGTTTTGGGGTTGAGTTGTATTTTTCTGAGATTGTCCTCCATATGGTGAGTGCATACTTCATAGGTACTTTATATTATGTTTAGTTATTGTTGAGAGCTAGGACAGT
Source organism: Iris pallida (assembly GCA_029216955.1). NCBI lineage: Eukaryota > Viridiplantae > Streptophyta > Magnoliopsida > Asparagales > Iridaceae > Iris > Iris pallida. Next base: position 7,471,144 of record JANAVB010016196.1, on the reverse strand, counting down.
ATTCTACTGCTGACACTGCGGTGTAGGCTGGACGTACCCACGGTCTCTTATCCTTTTACCGGGTGTGGGTCAGGACAGTGCACTCTCACTCCTCTGATTCCTCAACCTAGGACTTTGATACCAGTATCGGCTAGGCATTTAGAAAGGTATTATCAGTCAATATGGTCTCTGCATATCCCCAGTAGAGGATGAAGATCAGATGCTAGAATTCTTCGAGGATAAAACCTATGCTCAACGCCTGGGATCCTAATAGTTGTGGCACTTTGAACAGCGAGATCCTTACACCAAAGACTAGGTTGTTCAAGTCGACCTAGGAGATGAGGCTTCACCTAGACCCATCTTTCATTAGCACGGCTTGACTGGAGAAAATAAAGAATCTCTGATACAACTTATTCGAAAGTACATCAATGTCTTTGATTGGAGCTATAAAGACATGCCGGGTTTAGACCAACAAGTTGTAATGCACCGACTCAACATCATGTCCAATGCTAAACCTATAAAATAACAACAGTGCCACTTTCATCCCAATATCATGGATGTTATCGAGAAAGAAGTCGACAAACTCATAAACAGTGGCTTCATTCGCGAGGAACAACATCCAGATTGGGTGGCCAACATTGTTCCCGTCACTAAGACGAACGAAAAGATTCGAATCTGCATAGACTTTAGGGATCTCAACTCAGCCTATCCAAAATATGAATTTCCCCTTCTGATCATCGACGTGATGATCGACAATACTTGTGGCTTCGAACGTATGTCCTTCATGGACGGGTTTTTAGGCTACAACCAGATTAAGATGTTTCCTGAAGATGAAAAGCATACTTCATTTCGGACACCAAAAGGAATCTACTTTTATACAGTGATGCCTTTTGGTTTGTAGAATGCTGGAGCAACATATCAGCAGGCTATGAGCACCATATTCTGCAAACATCTTCGCAAAATGGTCGAATATTTTGTGGATGACATTGCCGTTGAAAGTCGAAGAAAAACCAGCCATCTGGACGACTTGAGGACAATGTTCGACTTATTACGGACACATCGGCTAAAGATGAACCCAACCAAGTCTTTCTTGAGGGTTTCCAACGATAAGTTTTTGGGCTTCATCATCACAGCCAAGGGTATTCACATTGATCCTGAAAAGGCCAAGGCCATTCTATACATGGCTCCTCCAAAGAAACTTCATGAGCTCCGAGGCCTACAAGGACTCTTAGCATATATCAGAAGATTCATAGTAAATCTCTCTGGGCAATGTCAACCGTTCACCAAGCTAATGAAGAAAGGTATTTCTTATGTCTGGACCGAAGAATGCCAGAACGTGTTCGATGACATCAAGAAATATCTCACCAGTCCCCCAGTCCTGGTAGCACCAATCGTGGGAAGGCCCTTTCTACTGTACGTCCGAGCTATGGACTATTCTCTGGGTGCTTTGTTAGTCCAAAAAATTAACGAAGGCCACGAACATGCAATCTACTATCTGAGCGGGACCATGATTGGTGCCAAACATCGGTATAATCCTGTTGAGAAGGAGTGTTACACTCGAGTCTTCACCATCCAAAAGATGTGCCATTATGTGGCTAGATAGACAATTTACGTCATCTCCATACTCAATCCCCTCAGAGTCATTATGACCAAGCTAGGGGCGCTAAACTCATGGTTAGCCACATGGGCCATCCTCCTGACGCCTTACGACATGGTGTTCATCCCACAAAATGTGGTTAAGGGTCAAGCATCGATCAACTTCTTGGAAGCACGTCCTGTACCGAAAACGTCAAATCTTTACAACGACATTCCTGATGAAGTCCTAGAGTCGAACACGGTCTCAAATAATCCCATCTTACAAATGTTCTTTGACGGCGCTTCAAGAATAGGCACTAAGGAAAAAATTAATGCAGGAGCCGTAGTAGTCCTCGTTACTCCTAATGTCCTAGTCATCTACCATACATATTCTCTCGTAGAACTATGTACCAATAATATTGCTGAGCACAACGCTCTCATCATCGGACTCCAACTCGCCAAACAGTTGGGGGTTGACTACTCGAGGCCTAAGAAAATTCGAAACTGATAGTTAATCAGGTTAGTGGACAATATAAGGTTCGGTATGAGAATTTGGTCTCGTATCATTAGGCAACAATCGACATCATCTCTACCTTTATAGGGGTCTTTATGAAGCATGTACCTTAGTTGCAAAACCTGGAGGCCGATGCCCTCGTCGGTCTCGTCGCTTCTCTGGCAGCTCCGGTTGGAACCCAGTTCTCCGTCACAGTGATGGGTCATGAGATGGTTTGTCCGAAGAATAATCTACACACATGTCTGAGTTATTCTCTACAGATGGACACTAATGGTGACGTTCGGGACTGGCGATTCCCATTCATAGAGTACGCAGTCTACGAGATCCTACCTGAAGACCCGAAGGAAGCTACTTCTATAAACAGATGCTCGCCCTAGTTTTTCTATGATATAGCTATCAAAATATTGTATCATCGTTCATACGACAGACTTCTCCTTCGGTGTTTATCAAATGCTGAAGCAAAAGAAGCACTTTGGGAAGCGCACGACGGTACCTGTGGAGCTCACCAGCCTGGTCCTAAGTTACAGGACCGACTATGTCGCATGGGCGACTACTGGCCTACCATGATGGCAGACGCTGTTGATTATACAAAAAAGTGTCGGCAATTGTATGCTCACTTCATCCACCAACCTTCTAAGTTCTTATACCCTACTGCGGCCTCCTGGCCATTTAGACCATAGGGAATAGATATCGTTGGGCCGATCAGCCCTCCATCCTCCAAAGAACACCGGTTCATCCTCGCCATCACCTACTACTTTTCCAAGTGGACGAAAGTGTTTGCCATGAAATATAAAAAAGAAGAATAATTATCGAAGGACTGGACTTTTACTTCACGTTACAAACTCGCTTGTACAAAGAAAGCCTAGGGACGAAAGCCTAGGTACAATAATCTAAGTACAATTGTTTATCTTAGATTCTGGGGGGTGACGATAGAGGCTCGAGAAAGCGACGGCAGCTCTGCCTTACTTCTTTGGCTTCTGTATTTGACAGACACCGAAGTAATAATCCATCATAAAATCACCGATATAGCATTTTCGTCTTTGTATCGTAGAAGAATCTGAGAGAACGCCTTCTGATGGAAGTGGCTTCCTTTTGGTTCTCGGGCAGGATGTCGTAGACTACGAAGTCTATGAATGGTTGTCTCTAGTCCGGCGCTTCGTCGACCGTCTGAGCGGAATAACTCACCATAAACTGAACGTTGTTCTTGGGACAGACCAGTTCGTGGCCTATCACATCCACCGATTGATGAGCATAGTTTGGAACTGCTAGGGAAGCGGCAAGGCCAGCTAGGACATCGGCTTCGATATTTCAGAGTCTGGGAACATGTTCGATGAAGAACCCCTCGAACGATGAGATGATGTTGATCGCTATTTGGTGATAAGGGATCATGTCTTCGTGGCGAACCTCGTATGAGCCCCGGATCTGATTGACGATTAACTGAGAATCGTCATATGCTTCAAGGTATTCTACCCCCAGCTCTCTTGTAAGTTGGAGGCCGATGACCAAAGCGTTGTACTCGACCATATTGTTAGAGCAGGGTTCTGTGAGAGAGTAAGCGCGATTGATCACCAATCCGGAAGGAGAAACCAGCACCACCCCGACTCCGACGACGATATTGCCTTTGGGTCCAGTTCTCGAAGAACCGTCGAAGAACATTCGCCATATATCATTGTGAAAGGTTGTATGTGAGTCGACGACCTCATCTGGGATCTCTTTATATATTCTGGATGACTCCGAGCCTGGGTGGGCTGCTAAAAAGTCTGCCAGAGCTTGACCCTTAACAGCCTTTTGCGGGACGAAGATCATATGATAAGGGGACAGCAATATTGCCCATGTAGCGAGGCGGGAGCTGAGTGCCCCTGGTTTAGTCATGAGGACCCTGAGAGGGTTGACTCGTGATATCACATGTATGGTTTATCCAGTAACATAGTGTCGCGTCTCCTGAATGGCGAACACTAGGGCGAGACATTCCTTTTCCACAGCGGGGTATCGGTGCTCTGGCCTAACCATCATTCGACTGAGGTAATATATAGCTTGTTCATGGCCTGCATTGTTGTTTTGTGCCAGCAGAGCCCCGAGGGAATATTCTATTGCTCGTACGTAGAGCAGGAATGGTTTTCCAGCAACCGGAGCCACCAGGACTGGAGGGTTCGACAAATATTCTTTGAGGTTGTCGAAGACACGTTGGTATTCTTCGTCCCATACGAATGAGACGCCTTTCTTCATGAGATGGGTGAATGGTCGACATCGTCCGGAGAGGTTAGAAATGAACCTCCTGATGTAAGCTAGCCTCCCTTGGAGGCCTCTGAGTTCATAGAGATTTCTCGGGAGACCCATCCCCATAATTGCCTTTGTCTTCTCAGGGTCTACATGGATACCCTGGGCTATGATGATAAAACCCAAGAACTTCCAGCTGGATACGCCCAGGAAGGACTTCGTAGGGTTCATTTTCAAATTGTGTGCTCGTATCAGATTGAATATCGTCTTCAGATCCTGCAGATGGTCTCCCTTACAGCGACTCTTGACGGCGATATCATCAACATAACACTCCACAATCTTGCGCAAGTGGTCTCTGAAGATGATACTCATGGCTCTTTGGTATATGGTGCCAGCATTCTTTAAATTGAAAGGCATGACCGTGTAGCAGTACGTGCCAATCGGCGTTCGGAATGATGTATGCTTCTCGTTGTCAGGAGACATTTTGATTTGGTTGTATCCCGAAAAGCCATCCATGAATGACATACGTTCGAAGCTACAGGTGTTGTCAATCATGATGTCTGTGATAGGGAGGGGGAATTCATCTTTTGGACATGCCTCATTCAGATTGTGGAAGTCGATGCAGATTCGGATCTTCCCGTTCTTCTTGAAGACGGGTACTATGTTGGCGACCCAATCCGGGTGTTGCTTTTCACGAATGAAGCTGCTGGTTATTAGTTTGTTGACTTCGGCTTCGATTACATCCATGATGCCTGGGCGGAAGCGTCGCTGTTGTTGCTTGACCGGCTTTGCATCTGGCCGAATGTTGAGTTTGTGGAGAGCGATATCGGGATCTAACCCCGGCATGTCTTCATAGCTCCATGCGAACACATCGATATATTCTTTGATAAGTTCCAGTAGCGATTCCCATTCTTCGTCAGTTAGGCTTTTAATGACGAAGATTGGTTTTGGAGAAGATTCGCTACCGAGATCCACTTGTATAACCTCATCTTCAGTAGGGGGTTCTCTCAGTTCGAACCGCTTTTTCTATTGCACATCCAGCTGTTGGGCCCACGGTTTTAACTCGAAGATTTCAGGAATGTCTTCATCTTCTTCGTAGGCGTCAGTAAATGCCATATTAGCTGACATGACTTGTCTGAATACGTCTCCGATGCTGGAATCCGAATCAGAAGTTGGTGACCTGGTTGAATGTGAATGCCAGTCGCATTCCTCATCTGAACTCTCAGGGGTCGTCGTGGGTGTTACATACCCTAATCCACATCGAGTTTTGCTATAGTAGTCCCGTGGTTTGCCAGCCGGGACCGGTAGCTTCAAAGGTAATCATCGCCCGGTACCGTAGTTCAAGCCTGGCGTAGTCTCCAGATCGTACCCTTGTTTTTGCATGAGATATTTGGATTAGGGGCTGTAAAGATACAGAGACAGTCTCCCGACATCTGACCCAAGGTCGACTTCTTCTATGGTGAAGGGATGCGGATCGTCCTTCCGGCCGAAGATGATTGGATGATCCCCTCCCTTGATTATATGGTAAGCGTCTTCCACTGGAATAAGCTGGATTACGGTGTGCACCTTTGTCACCTGTGTGTGTAGGTGAGCGCCTATACCATGTTCCATAGCATTGAGGTAGTTCAAAGATAGCCCTTTATTGATGAAGTAAGGTATATTTTCTAGGGGGATTACATCATCTGCGGAGGAAACATCAGTGTGGGCAGCCACATACTTGGCTAGCTCCGGATCCTCTTCGGCTACCCCCTGTATAAGCGAAGACTGAGAGGACGACCTGGGCAGCTTGATCGTCAGAGGTTCAGCTGGTGAAGCAGAGCGTGAAGTTGTTGGCAAACTAGCGACTCCCAGATTGGTACTTGATGCTGGGCGGGGAGTGGTTGGTTCGCTAGAAGTCCCAGACCTTGCATCGGGGCGACAACTCTTCTTGGGAAGACGTATCGTCATTGGCTTGTCGGAGGGATTGAGCTTCTCCGTTTGCGGCTGGCCGACTCTCGGCAGCCTGATTGTCAGTGGCTCCGTTGTGGGTCTTGGCACTTGGCCAGACCTTGGCAGCCGAATTATCATCTGCTCTTCTTGCGCCGAGAGGCTGATTGCGTCCTTACGCTAAGTGGCTGTAAGGGGTACGGACTTGCCAGGTTTGCGAGCTTGGAGGTGGATCGTCAGAGGTTCTTTTGATCCTGTGGCTGTCTCGGTATGAGCTTGCACATCTCCTTCACCAAGGTGCTTCTTCGACTTTTTATATAGACAGGAGTCTGAGTAGTAGGATTCGACCCCTTTAAAGGGATCGATATCAGCAAATTTTGTCCTCACGAAGTCGTGTTTGTCGACATATTTGAAGCACTGGTGTAGCGTGGAAGGCACGATCATATAATCGTGTATCCACGGTCACCCCAAAAGGATGTCGTAAGAAGTATCTGCATCTATGACGTAGCAGGTGACTTCTGATTGGAGATCGCCAATTTGACACTTCAGATGAATCTTCCCAATTGGGTAGATCCTGCCCGAATTGAAACCGCTGATGGCGGTGCTTGTTGGCGTCAGACGATGCATCGGGATACGGAGATGATGTAGTAGACCCTTCGGGATGATGCTTATGGAAGAACCAGGATCGATGTGCATCCGGTCCACCTTTACGTCTCCGATGTATCCGGTGTAGTATATCGGGCGATCGTGCAGGTTGGTTTTGATGAGCATGTCCTGCGGAGTGAAGACAATGTTGGGCATCGCTCCCGTGCAAGCGCTGTCTTGGAGATCTGCAGGCGGGCTTTCTCCCGAGAGGTTGACTTGAGCCAGATAGGCATCGGCATTTTGGAGTGCGTCGCTCAAAGACGTACGGACATCCTTTGAGAGTCTCAGAACCTCGTATAAGGATAATTTGGCCGGTTTATTGGCCAATTGTACTAAGATATCGAAGTTGTAGGGCATCTCCAGCCCCTGCGGTGCCTCTTTTCGGAGGGATTTGTCAAAGCGAGTCTCCTTCGGCCTAGTTTGTCGGTCGTCGGAGGCTGAGCCGGTCCTGGAGCGTCAATTGTAGCGGGCTGATGATCTTCAGTCGAGTTATCAGCCACAGATTGGGATTGTGCCCGAGACCGAGTGACGACGGCTGTAGCTTCTTCAATATCTGTCGAGATTGTGTGGCAGGAACCGACTTTTCCACTCTCCTTCTTGCGAATAGGAGATGGTGTGGGCTGAATTACTTCTGATCCCAAGTCTGGATGGACCCACACGACCTCCCCTAGTGATATGGTGAGAGGGACTAGACCAGCAGCCTGATCCCGAGGAGATGGAAGATTAGCAATCTCCATTATTGCCAGAGGGATGGGTACCACACCGTCTTGAGCTTCGGTTGGAGAAAAGCTGCCAAATTGTACTGACACCATATTGGCTGCCACAGTTACCTCTTCGAAGTCGATGGCCAGAGCGTTCGAATCGATGAGATTTTGGATGTACCGTTTTAGTTTGTAGCAGTCGTGTGTGGCATGGTGGACGTAGCGGTGGTAATGGCAGTACTTTGGATTCTCCATATCTGCCGGCCGAGGTTCCCGTCTTGGTGGAGGAAGTTGAATTCTGTCTCCTTGTATGAGCATGTCCAAGATGGGCTTGACATGACCGTCTTCGAAGGAGTAAGTGATTTGCGGCCATTGTTTGTCTGCTAGCTTTGGCTCAGGTTTCTGTGCTGTATCGGCCACCATAGCCTACTTACCCCTGCCGTCCCGATTGTTGGAGAGGCTACCCCCATTGTCGTTGTTGGTGTTAGGACGCTTGCCCTTATTCTCTCCGTCCGAGATGTGCAATCCTAATTGGCGAGCCTTCTTCAATCGTTCTTCGGCGCTTGTGGCACTGATGATAAACGTCTTCCAGTCCTTGAATTGACTTTCACCCATCCAGAGACTGATTGTTGGGAGCAATCTCTTTTGGCAAATTTTAATTAGGAAGGAATCCGGATTTCCAGATGGCAGCTTCATTGCGGTTTGGCAAAACCGCTCAATGTAGTTCCTTGTCAGCTCTTTCTCCCCTTGGACGACGTCCATGAGGGTGAACATTGTGATGTCCTGCCCTACTTCGTAGAATCTTTCCAAGAACATGCGCTTGAAACCGGCGAAGAAGTGGATGCAGTTGTCTGGCAGGTTGCGATACCAGTCGAAGGCGACTCCTTCCAATGCCTCGATGAATAATCGTATGAGGATGGCATCATCGTAGGTCAGATAGTCGGAGGTGACCTCGAAGTAAGTGATGTATCGACTTGCTGAGGTCTTGCCATCATAATGATTGATATTGAACGGTTTATATCTTGGTGGGAATGGAACATCCCTCCAGGCAGCAGGGTACGGTTGCCGTATTCTGAGGTCTTAAAAATTTTTTCGAGCATAAGACATGGCTCGGAGCTCCTGGACCTCTCTTCTCGCTTCGCGGGCTTCATCCACGGCGGTTGGGGCTGTTCTTTCAGGAGGATTATTGTCCGGGTTCGGTGTCGCTGAATTCGAGTCCGTATTGACCGCGGGACCCGCGCTTGTTTGGCCAGGCGTTCCTCCCTGTAGAGTTGGAAGAGCCGCTTTGATCTCGTCTACAGACTTGACCAAGGCAAGCAGTATGGCCTCCAGAGTGTCGATGTGTTGGCGATCACTGGAACCACCTTGGTTACTGTCCGTCATGAATACCGTCCTTACGTGAGGAGAGATGGACGGAGCGGTGGAGGAAGCGCCCTCCGAATCATACCCCTGTAGTGAGAAGTCATCGGGATATGTAGGAATGTTCTCCTCTAGTTCGGACTCGGAAAGAACAGTACCCCCAATCTCCGAGTTTGCCTCGTCTTGGGAGTTGTGGATGTCCTCGGGGACATCGGGGTATGTTGCATCTGATGGGAGAGTTGTTTCCTCCGACTCTTCTTCTTGGAATATCGGATTGTCGTGGAGGTTCGGAGGAGTGCTACCCCCAGTCCCAGTAACCCCCAGTATTGTGGATGATGAATCTCCTACTGTAGCGAATTTCGTCTTAGAACGGGTGCCCTAGAAAACTCTGGTGGTGGGCACCCGCTTAGACGACAGTCTTTTGGTCAAAGTGGTTGAAATCTTCGAACAGGGAACATTTGTCTTCTTCCATCTCCCATCGGCGGGGACTTTCTGAGCAGAGTTGCAGGAGAAGACGGGAGGCGCCTCGTCTTCTGAGCTTGATCGTTGCAGTCTTTGGAAGACGGACCACCGGTCCACATGTACTGTTGCGTTGCTGCAACAGCAGTTGACAATAACTTGGGTGTAGTGACGTCCGTGGGAGGACTCTTTGCACCCCGGTGCATCTTCTCTTTCCTTGCGTTTGTGGAGGATGGTCTCACGCAAGTCAGATGGGTCTGGATCGACCATGTTTGCTCCCTGGATTTTGGAAGACTTTTGCGAACCTCTCTGTTCGTTTGCTGTCGGGGGCTGGACTCGAGTGGTTCTGTATAACTCTCCATCTGAGGCCCGCATAACAGTATACGATGCGCTCTGATGGTCAAAGATCGGGTCCGCGGACCGAGCTTGCCAAGCTCGCGCTGTCCTAGACTTCTTCGCTCTAGTACGTAAGGACACATAGTAGGAAGAGTCTAGGTGATATTGGAGAGAGTCAGATATATCTTCTTGGGAGCACAAGAGATCAGGACCATAGGAGAGACGGTTGAAGACAAAGCCACGTGGAGTAGGCGTCATGCGGCTGTCATCAATAACCTTCATGCGGCTGGTAGGCGTAGCCACATAGGTTTTCTTCATGCGGCTTGGAGCTTCGGCCGCATGAGTTTTCTTCATGCGGCTGGATGATCTGGCCGCATAGACCTCCTTTATGCGGTTGGCAGACTCAACCGCATGAGCATCCTGCATGCTGTTGGCAGATTTGGTCGCATGGGCGTTCGGCTTCTTCTTGGGGCACGTAGAATCACTCTTTGTCCCTGCAAGTCCAGCATCGTAGTGCTTTCCTCTACCGGACTTGGGGACAGCAGAGTTCTCTACAGCTCGAAGTAGAGCCGTATGAGAGTCGCCTTCGCCGTCTTGGGTAGCCGAGAGTACCCCATCTAGAGCTTGTGGAGGAGCAAATGATTTTGGCCTCCACTCGCAGCGAGCTTTCTTTGTGCGGGTTCGCTTCTGGACCGGGCCAGCGCTTCCTTCAGAGAGCATTTCTTCAAACGCCTGTTGGTCGAAGCGGACGACCATCTTCTGTTGCGTAGAGCCAAGTTTGGCAGCATCTGATTACGTCAACAACTCTTCAGCCGTGAAGAAGTTTGTCTCCAACAGAGTCGCCATCGTGTTTTCCATGAAATATAAAAGAGCAGAACAATTATCGGAGGACTGGACTTTTACTTCACGTTACAAACTCGCTTGTACAAAGAAAGCCTAGGAACGAAAGCCTAGGTACAGCAATCTAAGTACAATTGTTTATTTTAGATTCTGGGGGGTGACGATAGAGGCTCGGGAAAGCGACGGCAGCTCTGCCTTACTCCTTGGACGATCGGTATGCAGCCTTGGCTCCAGAAGATTGCTTGGCGTTGAAGAAATGCTCTTTTTGCTCTCTCTCGGCTCTTTCTCTCCAAGTATTCTGGTGCTCTCTGATCTCAAAAAAAAAGGTCCTCTCTTGCAAGGGAATGGCACCTTGCTATTTATAAGAAGGGAATGCAATCATTAGGCTTTGCAATGATTATTCCTTGAAGTGGCGACGGCCTGTTGATTGATCAATCTGGGCCATTAATCTTGGGTGTGATGAATCTGGGCCATTAATATAGATTGTGACAAATCCCCTCAGTAATTAATGCTGATTAGAATAAATCTCCCTTATAATGATCTGCTGATGTCTGCGAATCTGAATGAATAAGTATAATTCATTCTCCTGCCACGTGTCCGAGATTATTGGGATTTGACCCAATCTTTGATTGTAGTAAATCTGGGAAATTGATTAGCTTTATGACACGTGTCTTGGGAGCCACTGAGGGGTTCTGAGCCGCATGAGGATTGAGTCGCATAAGTCCGGCTACGTGTCAAGGTTGCTTGGGGAGTGGCCCCCGAACCTTCGAATCATATGATAGTCTGGGCCGCATGGACGTAGGCGGCCGCATAACGGGTAACTCCCTCGTGAGCCGCATGGGGGAGCGTCTTCTTGAGCCGCATAGGGCTGTTTCGATCTGGGCCGCATAGGGCAACTTCGGCCTGAGCCGCATGGGGAGTCTCCGCTCGAGCCGCATATGACTGTCCACGTGTCTAGGCTGCATGGCATTTTTTGGATCTCGGAGGATTGTGTCAGAGATCTCCTTCGTTTTCCTAAGAGTCTGTCGTTATGACAGAGTCATAATTACATCTTTGTGTCAGGGTTGTCGTCTTATCAGAGCTGTCAGCCGTCAAGGCAATTAACGAAGTAAGGGAAGAGTTGTTTGTATGCTACGTGGCACCTCTCTTCTGAGCCGCATGGAACGTATCGAGCCGCATAGTCCCGTCGAGCCGCATAGATTCTGAGCCGCATGGGCTTTCTGAGCCGCATGGGGTTCCCAGGCCGCATAGATCTTCCTTTAGTCTTTTCCATGCTTCTACAGAAAGTAGTTCCACTAGCTGAGGTAAAAACCTTGAACATGATCAACTTTGTTAAGCATCACGTCATCTACCGCTTCGGAGTTCCTCGAAGGATTATCCATGACAATGGCCCTCAGTTTGTGAGCCACACATTCCATAGGTTTTGTGATAAAAATCAGATACATAATGTTGCGTCGACGGCCTACAATCCTACAGCAAATGGGCTAGCTAAAACATTCAATAAGACAATTGTCAAGTTGCTCAAGAAGGTCGTAACTTCTAATAAACACGATTGAAATGAAAAACTCGACAAATGTCTATGGGCTTACCGTACAACCATTCGTACACACACTGGCAACATGCTATTCTCTCTCGTCTATGGGAGTGAGGCGGTACTCCCTCTGATGATCTAGATTCTATTTCTACGGGTAGCTACCGCTAACTAGTTGACTGATGAAAACAATCAATGCCGTCGGCTACAGGAGTTGGAAGCATTGGACGAGAAGCGTATGCTAGCTCAGCAGCGTATCGAGTTGTATCAAGCTCGAATTTTTGGATCCTTTAAAAAAAGGTCCGGGAAAGGACATTCCAAGTGGGCGACCTCGTCTTATCAGTTCGAAGACCGATGGTGATAACTCATAAGACTGTTGTCAAGACCCAAGTGGGAAGGACCGTTCGTCATAGAGACGACTATTCTAATAGTACCTACCGGCTGGCCAAACCTAACAACGATTTGCTAATGATGTCAATCAATGGCAAGTTTCTAAAGAAATACTATGTTTGAGGTCTAAATCAACATGTATTTCCACATCCCCTATGGGTGCTTATGGATTCTATTAACGAATTCATCTCTTCCTCATTTCTTTAGTAGAAAATATTTCACGTTCAAATTACCTCTAAGTTGTTTTTTTTCTATACCCCAACGAAGTTCATGCCTACCATGTCCATATTACCTCTAAGTAGACATTTCTTTTATGACAAACCCTGTGTTGTTATAATCACCTATAGAATATTCATGTCCATACTACTCTAGGTCGACCTATACGTCCATAGAATCTATTCTTACCATGTCCATATGATCTCTAAGTAAGGAAAATTCTACAACAAAAATTCTGTGTTTATCATGTCCATATTACCTCTAAGTAAACACCCCATCTCTAGCGAAGTTACCTCCATCCTATTATGATAAGACTACCTCTGAGGGAATTCCTATTACTATAAAAATTTTATAGTAAATGAACAAGCAAAGAAGAAAAACTAAGATTTTCATTCATGAAAAAGAAAAAATATTCTTCCTTTACTATAAAAAGCTTCCCAAAAGAGAGGAACAAGGAGACGAAGGACAATAATATTGCGATTTAAGACGACCGGTGCATAAGTTTGTCAAGTCGGCTTCTCAAAAGGCAATCTTCAGCCCAACCAACTCTTTGGCTCGGCGCTCTGCCTCTTGTCGTCTGGCGGCCTCATACTCGAGCTGGGACATGCTTTGGCACGTGATGTCTAGCACTGTTTGACAAGCACCGATACTCTCCTTCTGTAAGCCCCATGGATTTTAGGGATTATTTTAAATTTTATTGAAAAAATTATTTTCAATAGATATTTTACTTATAATTAGTTTTGATCATTAAATATTTTTTCTGTGACTTTGATTTTTGGAGCGCCAGAGATGTCAATCTCTCGAAACATTCTTCATGAGTTTTGATCTAGACAAGTTTATCTTCATGTTGATATATCATGTCCCGCTTAAACTTGTTCCCTTGTATTCTATTTGTATCGCCAACTTTCGGATCAATTTAGGCTATTTGACCATCTATCGTAAAACCTGACCTAACTTCCAATATAATTTCAAGGCTCGACTTCGGTCCAATCTAATTGAGCCAATATATGCTTTCGAACTATTTTGAGTCTACTATGGACATACCACTTGTGTGCCACCCAATTGATCTCCCGCATGCTATTATTTCATCAATGATATAAATGACTTAAATTCGTAGCCATTGATCACACCTAGCCCAAACTTAACCCAACTTGATCCGACAACCAACCCAATTTCATGTGGCCACTCTCATGACCCACCCAAATACACAATATGATTCTTTCCCACTCAAACACACTTTTTTGTGCTTCATTTTAATTGTACAACTTTTCTGACACAATATCCGATCTTGATTCATACCACAGAGTCACATTTATTTTCGACTTGAATTGGGGACACCATTTTGACCCAAACCTATCGACCCAAAATATGGACACGATCCACATTAAGCCTACTATACACATGACACTTGTGTCCTATTCATTTGAGGCTCCACATGATACTTATTTATCCGTGATCATAAATGACTAAATTAAGCCATTTATTGCACCAAGCACGATTTTGACCCGACCCGACTCAACTAAACCCATCTCCAGCTTCATGTCATTCCTCTTAAAAATACCTATACACACAACACCATCCTATTCCCACAAAACACAAAACACCTTAGCACAACTCATCCCTAAAACCAAATGGACAACTCACTAACCAATAGATTAGAGAGAAATTCCTATTTAGACTCATTCAAACCTTCATCACCCAAATTAGCCTATTTTGGCCAAGCCATGGGATGCTTAGAAAAAGTTACCTATGACACATCTAATCCCTTGTCCAATAACAACTCAAAAACACAAAATCACTTTTGAAAAGATTTATCTCTCTCTTCCTAGACAACTCACAACCACAACCACTATTACAATACACAAACACATTTCTCATTCTTTCACCACAATAGCTTCCTTCATCACTCTTTGACCGACAGCTCTCCCCCCTCAACCCTAACTTCTCCTTCAACATCATCCTTACTCCATCATCATCCCCACTCTTCATCACCTTCTCCTTCCTCATCATCTTCTTCCCTCATCCTCCATTAATCCTTCTTCTTATCCTCGTTCATCATATTCATCTTCTTCCTGGGCTGCTGCTCCTACTTATAAATACAGCAGAGCCACCCTAGGTCAACTACCATAGCTCTCCCTTACACCCCGACGAGCCTGTGTACAGCCCGTACTGTTTTTTGCTTGTGCGCACGCTTTGAGCAGCAGCTGCTGGTGCAGTTGCTGTCGTCTTTCCCGGCAGCGGCCACCTGCCATCGTAAGCGCACCACTGCAGCACCTCCTCAGGAGGTCACGCACTTCCTTGGGTGCCAATCCGATGAGGCTGATGCACCATCGTGCCCAACAACCTCCGGACAACAGCCATTGTTGTTGTCGCTGCTGTATAGTGAGCCGCGTGCGCGACGCGGCCACGCTCGCCGACGAGTCCCCGACCGGCCGCCCTTTGCCGCGTGGTGGCCGCGACTACCCTTCCACAGCAGTGCGACACCAGCAAACCCCCTACGCCGTCTTCGACTTCTCCGACTTGTGACACGGGCGATTCGTGCCTTTTGTACGGTATCCCATCGTGACGTACGAATTATGTAGTCAGAAATTATACTTCGTGGCAGCAACTTTGTGCATATTTTCTGGACAATTCGACCATTGTATCCTTGAACTCTTTCCTCCATTGCAATATCGGTATATAGCCCTACCTCCACCTAAAGTTTTAGCAGTTAATTTGTTTATTTGATGCCAAAATCGACCGCCAAGTTGCCCGAATAATTGTGTTTATTTTGGACATTTTTGTGGAGCCAACTTCGTGGACTTATATCTTCATCGTCGTAGCTCCATTTGATGCACCACCAGTTCCTTTACATAGCTGGTATAACCAACTTCTTACCATTAAAGTTTTGTTCCATTGTGAGCTCATTTGATTGGTTCAATTTGATGTCAAAGTTGGTCGCCCGAATTTGTAATTTACAACTTGTAAAATTCCAATTTTAGATGCGGACTCCGGATTCCAATTCTGACACCATCAGTGGACTCGTGCCATCGTTCTAGTACGAATTCATATAAAGTATGCCAGACTTGGAGGAAGTGGCCTTCGATAGGCATTTCGGTGCAAGACGGGTCCTGTAGTCCGAATCAACGGATCATTTTGAGATTGGCTCATCAGAATCCAATTCTGGACATACCATTAGATTCGTATCGCAATTCTGGACTAGTTAACATGTACTTTGCTAGATTTATTGGACTTGGACTCCATCACACATTTCGATGTAAATCGGATTCCAATGTCCGGGTTAACGGACCATTTTGAGATCGACTCATCAGAATTAGCCTATTTTGGCCAAGCCACGAGATGCATAGAAAAAGTTACCTATGACACATCTAACCCCTTGTCCAATCACAACTCAACAACACAAAATCACTTTTGAAAAGATTTCACTCTCTCTCTCTTCCTAGAGTACTCACAGCCACAACCACTCTTATAATACACAAACACATTTTTCATTCTTTTCCCACAGCAACTTCCTTCATCACCGCACAACCGACAGCTCTCCCCCCTCAACCCTAACTTCTCCTTTATTATTATCTTTACTCCATCATCTTTCCCACTATTCATTACCTTATCCTTCCTTATCATCTTCTTCCCTCATCCTCCATTAATCCTTCTTCTCCTCCTCGTTCACCATTTTTATCTTCTTACTGGGCTGTTGCTGCTGCTTACAAATATAATAGAGCCACCCTAGGCCGACCACTGCAGCACTCTCCTACAGCCTGGTGAGCCTGCATACGGCCCGTACTTTTTTTAACTTGCGCACACATTTTGAGCAGTTGCTGCTGCTGCTGAAGTTGTTGTCGTATTCCTCTACAACGGCCACCTGCCATTACGAGCCCACTGTCGCAGCACCCCTGGGCAGTCATGTTCCCTGTACGCCACCTCGGTGAGGTAGATGCGCCACCATTCCCAACGGCCTCCAGACAACAGCCACTGCTGCTATCATTGTTGTACAGTGAGCTGTACGCGCGATACGGCCGTACTCTCCAGCGAGTCCCCGACCGGCCACCCTTTGCCGTATTTTATCCGTGACCACCCTCCTACCGGTGCACAACTCCAGCAAACCCCACTACGTCGTCCTCAACTTCTTCGACGTGGGACATGGACGATTCTTGCGTTTCGTACGGTATCCCGTCGTAACACGCGAATAGTGAAGTCAAAAAGTGCACTTTGTGGCAGCAACTTCGTGCATTTTTTTTGACAATCTAGTAGTTGGATCATCGAACTCTTTCCTGCATTGCAATCGTGGTGTGTAGCTCTACCTCAACCTAAATTTCATTCGTTAATTCGTTCATTTGATATGTCAAAATCGTCGCCAAGTTGCACAATAATTGTGTTTATTTTGGACAGTTTTGTGGAGCAACCTTCGTGGACTTGTATCTCTACCATTATAGCTTCGTTTGATATGCCACTAGTTCCTTTGCACAGTTGGTATAACCAACTTCTTGTCATAAAAGTTTTATTCCATTGTGAGCTCGTTTGATTGGTTGAATTTGACGTTAAAGTTGGCCGTCCGAATTCGTAATTTCTAAGTTATATAATTCTAATTTTGGATTCGGGACTCTGGATTCCAATTCTGGCACAACCAGTAGACTCGTGGCATCGTTCTAGCCTGAATTCATATAAAGTTTGCTAGATTTGGAGGATGTGGGCTCCGACACATATTTTGGTGCATGGCAGGCCCTACAATTCGAGTCAAAGGGTCATTTTGAGATCGGCTCATCGGAATCCAATTTTGGACATATAGTTAGACTTGTATCATCATTCTGGACTCATTGAAATATACATTGCTAGATTTAGTGGACTTAGACTCCGGCATGTATTTCTGTGCAAACTAGATTCAAATGTCCGAGTCAATGGACTATTTTGAGATAGACTCATCGGAATCCACTTTCGGATATACATTTGGGTTCGTATCGTCATACTGGACTCGTAGACATATTTTTTTGGATTTAGATGACTTTGATCCTGACACGAATTTTTGTGCAAGTGGGTCCAACGGTGGACCCTATCTTGACCCGAAATTACCATTTACCCCTGTGTCCAGAATTGGACTTATGGGTAGTCTATCCTAGCTATTCTGGGAACATTGGTGATGTTTGTTTCAGCATCCGACAATTTTCATGGAGACTTCTATGTTGCTACCTTTCTTGGACTTGACGATTTGCCTACAGGACATCATTGGATCACTACTTTACCCCAGGCAAATACCTTGCCATACTTGTTCTATTTGCGTTATTCATATCTACTATTGTATTGTTAATCAGTGATGTTGACACAAAGTCACAGTCAACCAAATATTGACAATATTGACTAAATAATATATGTAATAATTCAATACGACACACGACGTCTGCATTAAGCTCAAGACAGAAGACAGCTCAGCTTCCGTGTCTCAGTTGATTCGAGTCTGTATTTTACACTTTCTTTGAGTCTAGACTAATGTAATCTGAGTCATGCTGAGCTCTTGAAACTTAGACTATAGCCTACCCAAAAATCCCAAGCTCCACTAACCCAGAAATTCCCAAATGGTCCCCTTTGAACCACTCTGTGTTCTGGAGACAGAGTTCGGGCCGAACTCTGCCTCCACATAGAGTTCGGGCCGAACTCTGTCCCCTAGAAATCAGGAACCCTAATTTTAGGGTTAGCTGGTTGCTAGTTGTCCAACGGCCAAATATTTGAATTTTTCTACCCGAATTCTGGCCGAATTCTGCCTATAAAAACACTATAAATATGGCATGAATTATCTCATTCCAATCCATCCAATCTTCTCTTCTCTTCTCTCTTATAAGCTCAAATAAGCCATATCCTTCCCATCTACTAGCCACAAGCCTCCTAAGTCTCGAGTGCTCAGCATCTCTCAGTTAGGATTCTTGTGCAAGAGTCGAAGAAGTCGCTTGGACAATTCCAAGCAAATCGCCACTGCGATCCTCTGTTAGAAGTTGACGTGCTCTTCTGAAGTAAAGGCACGGGGAGTAAACTACTATTTCACAAATAGTGGATTTAATCCTGAGCTAGAGTTCTCAGGCCTGGACTAGTCCTCCACGAGGAAAACCAGGTTAAAATTGCTGTGTTTGTGTATGCACTTTTGCTTTCTATTCATTTTCTGCACTTTACTCTGATTATTTATTATTGGTGAAAGAGTTATTTTTAATTGGCTATTTTTCTATATAAACTCTATTCACCCCCCTCTAGAGTTGCCAAACTGTTCTTCAATTGGTATCAGAGCTCTGTTCTCTTTACAAGGACTAACATCCTAAGAGCTGATCCATGGTAACCACACAATCCTTGATTTCCAATCATGGTGAAGGTCAGTCCACTCATAGGCCTCCCCTATTTGATGGGACTAACTACACATATTGGAAAACAAGGATGAGCTTCTATCTTAAGTCTCTAGACTTTGACCTGTGGACTGTCGTCACTGACGGTTTCAAAAAGCCCGCCAGGATAGTTGTCGATGGTGACCTCATTGAGAAACCACACGACAAATATTCTGTCGAGGAGAAGAAACAGGCAAGTCTAGATGCTAGGGCTATTAATACTTAATTCTGTGCTATAGACAGGAATGAGTTCAACAGGGTCTCTACATGCACCACTGCTCATGAAGTATGGAGACTTCTAGAAGTGACGCATGAAGGAACCACACAGGTCAAGGAATCCAAAATAAGCCGTCTCACTCAAGAATACGAAGCCTTCAAGATGAAGCCAAATGAGACGATCACTCAAATGTTCACAAGATTCCTCGACATCATCAATCCTCTATCCTCGCTTGGAAATAGGTACTCAAACCACGAGAAGATTCGTAAGTTGCTCAGAGGGTTATCAAAGATTTGGAACCCTAAGGTGACTGCCATCATAGAAGGAAACGATCTCACAACAATGTCAATAGAGACCTTGATGGGTAAGCTCATGACTCACGAGCTTGACCTCAAGGACTTCGAAGAGCCTGCTCCGAAGACCAGGGAGATCGCACTCAAAGCTCATCAGCGAAGGGCTAATCACGATAAGACCGAAGAAGATAACTCGGATGATGAAGACCAAGCTCTCATGGTTCGCAACTTTAGGAAATTCCTTCGCTTCAATCGAAGGAAGAAGGAATCACAAGAAGACGATGAAGAAGAGCCAACTTGTTACAGTTGCAAGAAGACTGGACATGTCCGAAAAGACTGCCCATTCCTGAAGAAGAGCAACCGCTATGAGAAGCCATACAAAAAGAACTCATCAAAGAAATATGCCAATACAGGCATTTGGCATGAAAGTGAAGCGAGTGACTCCGAGGAAGAAAAGGACTCTCCTCAAGATACAGCAAATGTGTGCCTGATGGCAACTTCCAACAAGGTATCTAACGAAACTCTAGATGACTTCTCTTTTGATGAACTTGGCGATGCTTTCACTGATTTACTCGATGATCACAAAAAGGTCATCGGTAAATACAAACATGCCAAGGACAAAATCAAAAGTCTTGAAGATGAGATACAAAGAATTTCTTTACTTCTTGATAATGTTAGAAACACAACACCCACTAATGACACTGATGAAGTATCCAAGCTTAAATTAGGCTTACATGATGCTGAAGCACGTATTGAGCAACAAACTCAAGAAATCACTACACTCAACACGTTGCTTGCTGAAGAAAAGAGTAGACACAAGATTTTCATGACTAAGATATATGGCTTAAATATTAAGGTTGATAAACTGCAAGCTGTTTCTAAAAGATTAGAAACCAAATTGGGTAAACAGGTTGTTCAACCTCAAACCCAATCACATGGGCACAACACCACTCATGCTAGTCAACCACGTCATTCTCATGCAGCACATAACCATGCATTTATATACACAAACTTTCACAAACCACGTGCACGTAAGAATAATTCTCACTCAGTACACAATCATCATGCACAAAGACACAATCAACATCACTCCACACATAGGAATCATCATGCCATGCCATATAGACAAGATCATCATGCAATGCCATATAGACAAGATCATCATATGCCATATAGACAAAATCATCATGCCATGCCATATAGACAATATCAGCATGTCACACATCATAGACAATACCATCATGATATGCCTCATAGACACCATCACCATGCTAACTCTTCACATCATGTCCATCCTCATCCTGTTGCTTATAGATATTATTTTCATGCTCCTAGTATAAATAAGAATGCTATCTGTACTTACTGTGGATCACATGGACACATCTCACCACAGTGCAAAGTTAGAAGACTTGTAGATAAAAAGATATATGCTTGGTTTCCAAAGACTAACTTTTCAGGACCCTCAAGAACTCGGGTACCAAAGGTCACATCTACTCTTGATGTAGGTGGACCTTCCCTCCTCAACTGAAAGTAAGTGGATTCTCGATAGTGGATGCTCGCGACATATGACGGGAGACGCAAATCTTTTTGCATCACTATCGATGAAGAGAGAAGGATATGTATCCTTCGGTAACAATCTCAAAGGGCACATAATAGGTAATGGTATCATTGGTCATCCTCCTTCTCCTGTAATAAAGGATGTCTGCCTAGTGACTGAGTTAAAGCATAACCTGCTCAGTATTAGTCATCTTGCTGATCATGGATATGATATTAACTTTGGACAAAACAGTTGCTACATCTATGATAGGTCAACAGGAGATATTGCTTTTGAAGGAAAAAGAGAGGACAACATATATATTTTCTCTTTCTATAAATACTAACAATGCAGGTAGATGTCTATATGCCCACAAAGACGAACGACTACTTTGGCACCAGCGTCTTGGTCATGCCAACATGGATGCTATATCCAGGCTGTCTACCAAGAAGCTAGTGAGAGGATTGCCTGACATCACATTCAAAAAGGACATGGTATGTGCCGAATGTGAACTAAACAAGGCAACTAAATCCTCATTTCATTCCATCAACTCTGTAAGTACTACTAGACCCTTGCAACTACTTCATATGGATTTATTTGGTCCTAGTAGAATAGCTAGCCTTGGTGGCAAACATTACGCATTTGTTATTGTTGATGATTTTTTGAGATTTACTTGGGTTTTCTTTCTCGCTAATAAGAGCGATGCTATTTCTGTTTTCAAAGTTTTTGTAAAGAAAGTTCAAACGAAAAAAGCTACATGATTACTCGAATCCGAAGTGATCATGGAGGCGAATTCGTAAATTATGATTTTGAAAATTTTTGTAATACAAATGGTTTTGATCATGAATTTTCTTATCCTAGAACTCCTCAACAAAATGGTGTTGTGGAGCGGAAGAATAGAACTCTCGGCGATATGGCCAGAGTCATGTTGAATAAATTTTCACTTCCGAAATACTTTTGGACAGAAGCTGTCAGTACAGCATGCCACATTTTGAATAGGGTACTGATTCGTCCCATTACGAAGAAAACACCCTATGAGCTTTGGTTTGGGAGAACCCTCAATGTTTCTTATTTTAAAGTTTTTGGTTGTAGATGTTTTACCCTTAACACCAAAAACAACTTAGGCAAATTTGATGCCAAAGCTGACGATGGTATCTTTCTTGGTTATGCCGCCAAGAGTAAGGGATATAGAGTTTTTAATAAACGCTCACTTATTGTGGAAGAGTCAACAAATATGACTTTTGATGAAGATAACAGTGCAGTAAGTACTCTCGATGATGACATTGAGCCATCAACTTCTACTCCAATGAATACTTCAACCGAAACTGATTCTTTGGAGGGTTTGCCTAAGAAATTCTCTTTCAAACCTTCTCATCCAGAAAATTTAGTTATAGGAGAAGTTTCACGTGGAGTAACTACTAGATCATCACTAAGAGACTCCGTTGCTAGCACTGCCTTCATTTCATAAGTAGAGCCTAAAAATATTTCTGAAGCTTTTAATGATGAATTTTGGATTTCTGCTATGCAAGAAGAACTCAACCAATTCGGGAGAAGCCAAGTATGGGAACTCGTTCCTAAACCGGTTAATCACTCGATAATTGGTACTAAATGGGTTTTTAGAAACAAAGTAAATGAAGATGGTTCAGTCACACGTAACAAAGCTCGTCTAGTAGCTCAAGGATACAACCAAGAGGAAGGTATCGACTATGATGAGACGTATGCTCCTGTTGCTAGACTAGAATCCATTCGGATGCTTTGTGCTTTTGCTAATTTTCAAAACTTTAAATTATTTCAAATGGATGTGAAAAGTGCTTTCTTGAATGGTTTTATTAAGGAGGAAGTTTATGTGAAACAACCTCCTGGCTTTGAAAATCATAAATTTTTCGACCACGTGTTCAAGCTAAAGAAAGCGCTTTATGGCCTCAAACAAGCCCCCAGAGCTTGGTATGAAAGGCTAAGTAGCTTCTTACTTGAGAAAGGTTTTTCAAAAGGGAAAATTGACACTACACTGTTTATAAAATCTTTTAAAGACACTATTCTATTGATTCAAATCTATGTTGATGATATCATTTTTGGCTCTACTGATGAAACCCTCTGTCAAGAATTTGCCAAGTGTATGCAGACAGAATTTGAGATGAGCATGATGGGAGAGCTCAACTACTTTCTTGGCCTGCAAGTGAAACAAATGGCTAATGGAACTTTCATCTGTCAATCGAAGTATACCAAGGACATGCTGAAGAAGTTCGATCTTGACAACGTCAAACCAATCAGCACACCAATGGCTACTTCAACCAAACTCGAACCAGATGAGAGCGGCAAACCTGTTGATCAGCGTAAGTATCGAGGTATGATAGGCAGCTTACTTTATTTAACTTCTAGTCGTCCCGATATCATGTTTAGTGTTTGCTTATGTGCTAGATATCAAGCTAATCCTAAGGAATCACACATGACCGCGGTTAAGCGTATCTTTCGATACCTTAAGGGTACCGTTACAGTGGGCCTATGGTATCCCAAGTCCACATCATTTGACCTTATTGGTTACTCTGATGCTGACTTCGCTGGATGCAAGGTCGACTGTAAAAGTACGAGTGGCACGTGTCATTTATTAGGAAAGGCTTTAGTCTCCTGGTTTAGCAAGAAGCAGAACTCTGTCGCACTATCCACAACAGAAGCTGAATACATAGTAGCTGGGCGTTGTTGTGCACAAATTCTGTGGATGAAGCAAACCCTTGAAGACTATAAGTTATCTTTCATGCATATTCCTATATTCTGTGACAACACTAGTGCCATTAATTTGACTAAGAACCCTGTCTGCCACTCACGCACTAAACACATTGAGATTAGACACCACTTTTTGCGTGATCATCAGCAAAACGGTACGATTAACTTAGAATTTATTGACACTGACCATCAGCTAGCAGACTTCTTTACTAAGCCTTTATCCGAAGAGCGCTTCAATTTCCTTTGTCGTGAACTTGGAATTTTAGATGAAGCGGTCATAAATTGAAACTCACCTGCGTAAATATCGAGTATAGTATGATTCTTTTATGATGAATTTGGTATGGGTACAAGCCGCAAGGGTCCTTCTGACAATAAGGCGTAAAAGCCTAAGCGACACGGTGCACTAGTCCTCAGGACTACCGCTAGCTGGGATCCGGCCCCTGCAGCTAACCCATGGCAAATTCAAACTATTGAATTATATTATATTTCCTTGTTTATTATATGGTTTGTTTTGATTTATTATTGCCTAATTACTAATTTCTAAGTTCATTCTGATATTAGTCTACCTCTCTATCTATCTGATTGATTTCATCAAGCTTTTATCCTCATTTCTAACTCTTTTTCACCACTTAACCATTCTCTCTAATTTTTGGCCTGACTTATGTTCTGGGACATGAACCCAGAACTCGGGCCGAACTCTGCCCTTACAAGAGTTCGGGCCGAGTTCGGTCCTATTGTTCCAGCGTCAGGGACAGCCTCCGCCGTTTGATTATTTTAGATTGTACGGTTCAGATTCCCTCCGACCAAAGAAAACCCTCTCTTTATTTTCGGGTTTTCATCTCTCTCCTTCATTCTTTCCTTCTTCTCCACCTCTCCAAACTTTCTTCTACAAACCCTAACCCTAGTTTTCTATCTAGTGTGCTCCATTCCTTCTCAAAATCAAGGAAAAGGGGTTTATCATCATTCTCTTCCACTGTTTGTTGTTGTTTTCAGGTATAACTCCTTCTTCTTCTCTACTTCTTTTTGTGAAATGGCTCCTCGTTTGTTCAATCGTGGAAAGAGAATTCGGATCGAGGGTGTTTCCTCGTCAGATTCTCCTTCTCTCATTGAGCAACCATTTGAACAACTACAATCACCTCATCCGTTGTTCAATCCATCTCGTCCCCGCAATCCTAAGACTTATGACGACCGATTATTTATATCACTTGAAGCATCCAACGAGTGGTTTAATGATTTTCGGACTCGTCCGATATTTGCGGGGCATCCAATTAATTTTTCTATTTTCTCTCTATATGACTCTTTGTTCCACGACCTTTGTCTCGATGAGTTAGTCACTGTAACTTCTGTCATCTATCGCCATGCCATCCAAATGTTCTACTGCAACTTGACCTATGATGACACTCACATCTATTCAAGGGTTGCAGATATTGATATATCTTTTGATGACTTTGACTTAGCCGAATATCTTGATCTACAAGAACCCACCTCTTGGAAAAAGCTTGTTGAAGCCCGGTCGTTCCGCTTTCCAGACGAAATTTCCCTTGAGAGCTTCAAGGACGATCTGTGCACCCCGTACACACGTCCTCGCAAGCTTATGGCTAAATTTTTAAATCCATATTTTTCTGATCTTCTTCGGATTATTTTCAATACTATTCTGCCAAAAGCTGGCTCAACCGATGAAGTTATATATTTTGAAATCTCAGCTATGTATCATCTTCACTTCGGTATCTCGTTCAATCTTCCACGTACCATGATGGACTGGATGATTAACTGTAGGAAGAAACCACGAGCCTTGGTTTTTGCATTATATCTTCCTATGGTCTTTCGTGCGTTCCGTATACCACTTGACACCTGTCCTTTCCTGCCTGCTCCTGCTTTTCTTCAGGCAGTCGTCACCTCTCCTGAGGCTTCTGAGCATTCTGATGATGAGGAGCCTGACTCCCCTCCACTCGGTCAGGATGCACCTCCTCCACCTGCCACTCTTGAGTCTATTCAGACTATGCTCCGGGATCATTTTGCTCTTGAGGACGATCGCTGGACACAGCTGGACTATCGTACTACTTTGCATATAAGTGCCCTCGGCAACTCTCTGCATGATATACGGTATTCCCTGTCTCGCCATCTGTACATTCCCATGGAGCGGGATCCAGCGTGCGCGGGCCATCGCATTGATGATCCGTGGGTCATGCGTTACATGGATCCAGATGATGCTTTTGTAGACCCCAGTCGCTCCTTCCCTGGTCACTCAGACACTCCTGGACCATCTCGTGCTCCGTGATGGAGATTGGCTACTATCTGCCGCTGCTGCTGATGATGATGCATTTTAATTTCTAGTTATTTAGTTTTTTATGTACTTGGATGTTCTAAAACTCTGGTTGTGTGTTTGACATTTGGTTATGCACTTTATGCTTATCGTAGTTTTATATTTTATGCTAGTGACTTATTTTGTTTATTTATATACTGTTTCTTCTCTGCTTAGTGTGGTTGCATTCCTATTATTGTCTACTGCGTTTCCTTGTTCCTCTGTAGTCTATATTGCTAACTGCCAAAAGGGGGAGAACTATGTATATTCTGGCTGGATATATTTGGTATCATATCTTTCGCTTTCGTATATCTGTGCTTGTTTGTGCTTTTTGGAGATATTATACAGGTTCAATGCATTACTTACGGGGGAGCTATTTCTTCTAGCTCAGCACCGTTCACTGATCACGGGGGAGCTCTTATTTCTAGCTCGGCATTGATTATGGGGGAGCTATGTTGCTATAATCAACTGTGTCCAGGTATGAATGTTGAATATACATATATTATTTTGTCAATTATCAATATGGGAGAGATTGTTGACATAAAGTCACAGTCAACCAAATTTTGACAATATTGACTAAATAATATCTGTAATAATTCAATACGACACACGACGTCTGCATTAAGCTCAAGACAGAAGACAGCTCAGCTTCTGTGTCTCAGTTGATTCGAGTCTGTATTTTACACTTTCTTTGAGTCTAGACTAATGTAATCTGAGTCATGCTGAGCTCTTGAAACTAAGACTATAGCCTACCCAAAAATCCCAAGCTCCACTAAACCAAAAATTCCCAAATGGTCCCCTTTGAACCACTCTGTGTTTTGGAGACAGAGTTCGGGCCAAACTCTGTCTCCACACAGAGTTCGGGCCGAACTCTGTCCCCTAGAAATCAGGAACCCTAATTTTAGGGTTAGCTGGTTGCTAGTTGTCCAACGGCCAAATATTTGAATTTTCCTACCCGAATTCTGGCCGAATTCTGCCTATAAAAATACTATAAATAGGGCATAAATTATCTCATTCCAATCCATCCAATCTTCTCTTCTCTTCTCTCTTATAAGCTCAAATAAGCCATATCCTTCCCATCTACTAGCCACAACCTCCTAAGTCTCGAGTGCTCAGCATCTCTCAGTTAGGATTCTTGTGCAAGAGTCGAAGAAGTCGCTTGGACAATTCCAAGCAAATCGCCACTGCGATCCTCTGTTAGAAGTTGACGTGCTCTTCTGAAGTAAAGGCACGGGTTGTAAACTACTATTTCATAAATAGTGGATTTAATCCTGAGCTAGAGTTCTCAGGCCTGGACTAGTCCTCCACGAGGGAAACCATGTTAAAATCGCTATGTTTGCGTATGCTCTTTTGCTTTCTATTCATTTTCCGCACTTTACTCTGATTATTTATTATTGGTGAAAGAGTTATTTTTAATTGGCTATTTTTCTATATAAACTCTATTCACCCCCCTCTAGAGTTGCCAAACTGTTCTTCAAGTGACACTGGTATTGTGTATCCAAGGATGACTTAGATTTTATCGATGATAGCATCGATGTTATGGGTGCGTGCGTGTGTGACTAAGAGTTAGTAGACATATCCGAAAACTGGGATGTTACCCCCAATAACTTCTATGACCTGATACGAGATATTGTACGGCATCTGGATTGAGAGTCATGTGTTGGCATGAACTTACGCATTCGACTTATCATTGGTGCGAGCGATTCGTGTGTCGGTACATATAGTTAGATGGGGTCTAGGGTAAAGAATCGCACTGAGATATGGATTGTCTAAGTCGTAGATACGACTCATACTTATTGGGGCAGGAAAGACAATCAGTAGGAGTATGGGACAGACTGTTACGTTATTTTATGTTAGCCTCAGTGGGGGCCCGGGTAGGGGCATATGTACTTACTAGTGTGTATATCCAGCAGCGGCCACTAGCTGCGCGCTAGGTACGGTCGGAAGGTACGCTAATATATATACTATTCGGCTCATGATCCGAATTCGGCCCGTATTCCAACGCAAATCCTTCGAATCGTGTTCTGATGTCGGCCCGTGTTTCGACGTAAATTCTTATTCACCTATCCATATGCTCAAAAGTTGTCTTCGACTTGTATTCACTTAGAATTGTTAGTTAGTGTACCTATATCGGACCGTACCACTGGACAGTGTCTTATCATGGGTTGGTATGCCATCCACTAATCAGGATTGGTCAGAGGTATTTACAGATTGATGACTGGATATTGGACCATGTTATGATTCAGGTTGTTCATTTTA
This sequence comes from Iris pallida, assembly GCA_029216955.1. Lineage (NCBI taxonomy): Eukaryota > Viridiplantae > Streptophyta > Magnoliopsida > Asparagales > Iridaceae > Iris > Iris pallida. The sequence continues at coordinate 7,442,771 of JANAVB010016196.1, read as the reverse complement.
TTCAGTTCATATTATGGCATGTATTTCTGTATATTGTTATGTCCCGCTGAGGACCTGGTGATCTTTCCAGGTAGTCGTTGAGCAGTTATTACTGAGTTGCTGGGCAGGCTCTGCGTGATGCACCGAGGCCTCAAGAATATATTTATATATGTGTTCTCGGTATTTTTATTTACTCTTTCCTGTATATATCTTCAGTTGTATTTGCTTTATTCTGCTATGTAGCCTATTATTGCCTACCTTATTCCTTCTTCGAGCTTGCTCGAACATGTATATTACTAGGTGGCCAACTTTAGTATATTATGTTCATTCTTAGTATTCGTTTCATTAATGTGGACTGAGATATAGATGATCAGTTACTCTTAGTACCCTGTATGACGTAGTACATCTAGGGATAAGTCTATTAACTTGGGAACTTATCTTAGATCGTATTAGCTGGCATGCTCGTGCCTCAAGTTCCTATATTTTTTGGAATTGGGGCGTGACACCTTCTCCCGAGCTAAGGTCTCGAATCGCTGGCAAATGAACCTCTGTTGGTCTTTTGACTTCTCCAACTCACTCTCAGCAAAGGCCAATGTCTCTTCTAACTGTCGAATCTGTTTCCGGAAGGTTTCACACTATTCTTCTAATTGTTTGACGGCAGACTTGGACTTCTTCAGCATTCATCATCTCTTCAATCCTACATCAATCTCGACAATCCTGTGAGCCAGAGTCTCTCTTTGTTCCTGGTAGGAAGATTCAGTGACCATTTTCTCTAGTTTCGTATCCGTAATGGATGAAAGGCTGAGCTCAAGGCCTTGAAGCTCCAAGACTGTGGCTTCTAATTCTGTCAGAGAAGCCTCTATCGCATCTTCTTTCGCCTCATATCCCTCATACTTGTGCAATGCCACTAATTGGGCTCTTACTATAGACCGACCTCGCCTAAACGTATAGTTATGCTGCAAGATAACCTCTATACCGTGCTTTAAAGCTTGGCAAATGGTGTCCAGAATGAGGTTGGCATAATAATTATTGTCATCCATGGCTATCAGGGTCATCGGAGATATCACGATGGAGGGTCCCGGAACAGTAGCCGTCGCTACAATATGACTAGAGAGTACGGCCGAGGTAGCTGGCGCCATGATCGAGACGGAAGCCATCAATGGAGCAATGATAGTCGTTTTCGACGCTGTCTGATTTTGTAATGCTAGTTCAGGAGTAGCCCCATGGATGACCGGTTCTTCAAAAACAATCTTCGCGACTGACTTCTGTGCAGCCTTAACGGCTGGCTCTTGAACGTTCGTCGTGACCAACTCATCAGTGGTCTCCGTGTTCGACTTTTCAATAATTACCTCGATCGACTCCTTAGTGGTCTCCTCAATCGAATCTTCAGCAACCGGCTTGTTAGTAGTCCCCTCGACCAACACTTTAGCAGCTGGTTTCTCAACAGTCTCTTTGATCAGTTCTGTAGTGACCACATCGACAGATTCCTCAACAACCGGTTCTTCCATGGTCTCCTTGATCGGACTGTCAATGGTCTCTTCAACGGGCTCATCAGCAGCCTCCTCGAGCGCCATCTCAGTGGCTACATTAATTGGCTCCTGAGTGACCAGCTCATCAGCAGTGCCCTCGACCTGCTCTTCTATGGTCTCCTCGTTTGTCTCTCCTATGACTATATTGGCCAACTCTTTAATAGCCTCCTCGGCCGCTTTCATAATGGCCTCTTCGACCAACTGTTCGATTGTCGCCTTGACCGGCTCATCAATGCCTTTGCCGGCTAACTCTTCAATAGCCTCTGCTGTCAACCTTTCAGCGCTTTCTTTGAGCGATCCTTGGTGTAGATCTTAGATGTCCTTCATGGGTAGTTCGTCGGCTGCTAGATCCTTCTTACCTTCCGGAATGTCTGAGTTCTCTTTAGTCGCTTCCTCAGTATAAGGAGGAGGTTCGGTAAAGGAATCTCGGACAGTGTAATGCCTGTGTTCGTATTACGTATTTGGAATACGTATACGTATTTTATCTTGTATTTGCATATCTCCTTGGTTTGGTTTGGCTTGGTCTCCTTGGGGTTGGTTTGGTTCGGCTAGGCTTGGTTGCCTTGGTTCATCAAGAACCAAGGGGTGAACCCCCTACCTACCACCACCATCCCCATTTATTAGCCCCTCTTCATTCTCTCTCTTCATTAATCTCTTCTTCTTCTCCACCATTAACTCCTGCACCTACCAAGAGAGTGAGGTCTAGGCAAGTGCAACTTGCTTCATGGAGGAACTCTGATTTTATTGCTTCATTCTCTTCCTTACAGCATTCTAACTTACTTTAGAACATGGCATTTTCACTTTCCGTGGCTAGATTCTTGTAGATCTATATTTATATTATTTTTGGATTTCTTGGGTTTTAATCTACTTAATCTTGTTGTTTTCGAGTTTTGATGGTTACATGTTGTAGAGAATTTCGTTCTACCCCATTTTGACCAATGGAAGTACGGATTTGGGCTCCGGATGATAGAGTTATGCAGCTTGGAAGCCATGGCTTATGGTGTACTTCTTCTCGGAAATTTGGAGAAGAAACACAGTCCCGAGCCGCATGGTAGCACTTGACCGCATGAACATTCATGCGGCAAGTTAGTTCCAACCGCAAGCATTATTGCCTTGACTTGACCGCATGACAAGTTCATGCGGCAAGTATTCCTCCTAGCCGCATGAAGTCCTTCTTTCTTAACCGCATGACTGAGCTTCCCAATCCAGCCGCATGGGACTCCGCCCACCCTGAGCCGCATGAACTCAACACTTGCGAGCCGCATAGACCGCAGTCTCCCAGTCGTATGGGTTTACTTCCCTTGACCGCATAGTGATTGCTCCCCGCAGCCGCATGGGTTGCTCCTCCCCGGCCGTATGTACATGATTGGTCAGCCAGCCGCATGGACCCATCCCCCGCCAGCCGCATGAGTTCTCTATCCTCCCAACCGTATATGTCTTGCCTTTCTTAGCCGCATGACTGACTGGATCCCCGAGCCGCATATGACTGATACCCCTTTAACCGCATAAGCCTTTCCCTTGGCCGCATGGAACCACATTGATTCAGCTGCATGGGCTGTTCTCTTCCCAGCCGTATGAGATCATACCTGGCCGCATATGCCTTAGCCGCATGGCTCTTCTATAGCCCTGTATATTGATATTTTATTATATATTTTACGCCTTTTGTCATAGACATGATAATCACGAATTTACTTGATATGTTTGGACATGATAATTGAGCCTGACATGATAGTGGCCCATCGTGGCGCACTCCTGACTAGCACACTTGACATGATAACCTGACATGATTTATCATGAACAGCTGTTGCGACGGCTACCTGACATGACTTGACCTGTATAAATAACATGGACACCGTGGGCGATTGTGCTTGTACAAATAAACCAGTCCTGTCTTGCATCATGTCTAGGACAGGGACTCCTGAGTACCACGGTCAGGAGTACCTACTGAAATGGACTAAGGCTAATAACTAGATTAATACATTAGTCATAAAGAGATCTTCCAGCTACAGGCAATCCCGTTACCTGGGCGCGCCTTGGGATCTGTAGCCTGCCGTCGAGTAGGGCACATTTCCAGCACACTGTCATGTGTTGCACCCTTCAAGCTACCTAAGGGTACATGCGTTTCTTGGACGATGTACCCACCTGAATTCAACCTTAATCTTTCAACCCGGGTAACCTGGATGGTCTGCAGGGCTTATGGCTGTGGAATAATCTCACTGCATCTTGTTAGTAATTAGGCTTGTGACAACCCTAGTTAGTTAAAGTATCAAGCCGTAATTCTTGCTTGGCCGTGAAATGATTGGATGGAGCCTAACCAGTCTCGTCTTGCCCTGATCCTGTTCCAGATTACTGCATGACCAGAATGCTTATATTTATTTTACTGATAAATGGTGAGAATTCCAAGTTCTGTTCAGACGAAGGGTTACAACCCTGGTTCTTGTTTGGTTTACGGGTTGTAACCTGGTTATCTGAATAGTTCCATGGTTATATTGTCGTATATCATCCTGATGTATTTTCTTTATTTCCAGTCCTTACTTTATTTATACTTTTGTGCTGATTGCTGGTTTTAGTTCCTAAGTGAAGCCTCCTTTGTGGCGCTTGCTCTTTCTAGGATCTAACCCAGCTGGTTTTTGTGTGGCCAGATTTCGGAGCAGCTCCAGAGGATCTACCGACCTTCCAGCCAGATGGTGGCCACTAGACGGAACCCTGGCAACGAGTGGGTTTATTTTTGATCTCCCACTTTATTGTAAACATATTCTTTTGAGGCGTTTAGCCGACGAGCACCTGTTTAGCTCGATTGCACTTATTTACTTTCTGCCTACGGGCTGTAACATGATTGACGGATCCTAGGGTTGATCATGTATGACTAAACTCTTGCTAGTCCTGACATTTTGTAATGACTAGCTTCATGATCAGCTGAATATGTAATGTTTGGGATGCCTTACTATTGTATATTTAATGATCATACATCTTGTAACTCTTACTTACTTGCTTGTGATTGAGACAATAGGCTTGTTCATGACCTTAAGAGACTGCTGGCTTGTAGTTAAACCCTCATGTATCTAGACAGCCATGACCGTATAGCAAGGTGGGTTGTACTTCAATATACATAGCTGGCTATGTCTGCCCCCGCTCTCCAGTATTCTGGTTCTGGGGCGTGACAGGCAGTGCCTTTAATATCCTTAACTGTTTGGCTCATTATGGATGCGGGTTCTAGAATCATACCTTTGGCCACTGCAAAACTAATCCCGGTTATCATGACGGGCTCGTCCACAGTTGGCTCCATAAAAGTTTCTCACTGATGTGAAGCCATCAGCTCCGAGAAGTCCTAAGTCTCATACTTGAAAGGGGAAGGAGGAGAAACATCTTCCGAGTCAGCAGCCTTAGTAGCTACAGTCGCCAGATTCTTCTCTGCAATATGAGTCTTCTCCGTCCTCGCAATCGTAGACACCTCGACAACCGAAGGACCTTCGGTAGGCACAGGGGTCGTAAGCCTAACCTCTGAACATAGCGGAGACGCCTCAAGAGCGGGCTCCTTATAAAGTTTCCTGAGTATCTCCGACCACTCAGACTTCCTCTTCGTCTGTACAAATGAAACAACAGTAAGCGAAAAGCCTGGGATAAAAACTAGAATAAAAGGAATGAGGTATACATGTGAAGAAGATTCAACAGGTGGAGTATTCTGCCACAGTGAAGAACGTCGAGTGGATCCGCTCTGCCTGGGTACAGCCTGTTTGGTTCTCTTGGTAGGAGAAGAACTTACCTCCGAAGGAGCCTGACGTTTCGATGAGTTACTCAAGGGCGCGGTGCCCTCTCTTCTTTCCCGGAAAGTACTAGAACCATCCGAGGATCTACCACCTAATGACACAAGCTCTAGGAGATGCGCAAGGGTCGACTGAGGTGACTCCAACTTCGTCCCCTCAATCAGACTCCATTCTCGATCATATCCCGATGAGAAGTTGTTCGTTAAGCAGTAAAACTTTACGGTCGAATACAAGATATGGGTCTCTTCGTACATTACAGGGATCGTAAATTTTGCTCGAGTGCACCCGGCATTATAATAATACTACGCACGAGTATCATCCAGCAGACTTCCTTCATAACCCAGGCAAAATCTTGGATTGTTCATCATCGTCTGGCTATAGCAAACTGTCGTCCAAACTGACATAGCAAATAGGGCTCCAGATACACCCGATTTTGATTCCGGTACACTAAGTGTGAGGGACGAATGGACTGCAGCCAATAGAAAGTACCAAGAGTCAAATCACTCTCCTCTCCACCCAGGTCAACTACCTTCTCGTCTGCGAGATAAGCCCTGTAAGAGGGTGAAACCCTGTTGAAATCATAGCCATCCAGGCGGCCTAAAATCCACCTACAAATGAGGATGCCTTGGTGATGCCATTTTGCCCGGTGATAGTTGTGCAGCGTCGTATCCCCCTCCTCATAACCATCAATGGTGTTAGTAGCTATCAAACCTGGGCGGTGTAACGCCAACCAAGTCACCAAATAGTGGTAAGGGAGTTCAGTCCAAGGGAATTCACTTTCTCTCCTATGATGCTCTATTAATTTCCTCGAGAGCTCCCACATGCCTCGTAGAATATTACACACCATGGCTAGAAGCAAAGTCAGTGGATGTCTAAAGACCAGCTTCACAGCCAGCACAGATCCAGAGCCTCCAGGAACCACGGCTTTTCACAGCCATATCATCAAAAAAGCAACAAGCGCCAATTTTGGGCTCAAAGTAGTCATGTTCTGACAAAAGTAGTTATGAACGAAGAAAGTGGATTTTCTCTCAACATCTACGGATGGGGCTGACACCTTCGCCTTGATCATCATGGTCTCTATGCAGGGTAAAGTGGACCTTCCCCGACTCCGACGGTTCTTGCGTGAAGATATAGTCCTTCTAAGCAGAAATGTGGGGATGAGTCTTTACAAAGTCCTGGTGTACACATACATGAGGATGCCAAAGTAGTTATTTGCACACTGTCATCATTTTAGGATACTAGTTCTCCAGCCCCAAAAACACCTCTTTGCTAGGAGTATATTCCTCATATGGCTCTCACCCCAAGGCATCTTCGAGATGGCGTACATCTCATGGAGGGTCAGCCCCATCTCTTCACACGGAGTCTAGAAAGTCTCGGTGTGGTGATTATATATCTCCAATAAAGTCACAAATAATAGTTGGTTGATCTTTATACCAAGTTCAGTAGCCCTTATGTCACGATACGAGCCAGTATTTATCAGCTATGTCTTGAACCTACCCAATACCCATTGGGTTAATTCGCACCATTTAGTTTCAGGATGGATCCAGCCTTCGACACGGAAGGCTCCTTTCGGATATGTACATCATGTCGCTAGAAGTAGATTAGCGAAAAGAGAAGCCCCGAACGGACGTATATCTGAGGTAAAATTAGTAAGTAGGTGACCAGGAAGCGGCACCCGTAAAGTGTGTGATGGACCGTTATGGACACACTTAAAAGTATCCTTTCTCTTGGAATGCGTGTCCACCTTAAAATGGCCCATTATTAACCCCTTGCTCTGGGGTCAATTCCCATTCCATACGTTACTCTTCGGCGAAGCAGAAGAAAACCGAGTGCGAAAGGTGTCGATCAGTTGATTGAACATGCAAGGCGAGGTCATCGTTCTCAAAATACCAATCCCCCTTAATCGCCAGGAGGTTTGTCTCTTTCAAAGTTAGCTGGTCATCAAAGAGGAACTAAGGCTTTAGCATTTCAACCCCGGCATCAAAGGGCGAGGACAACTTAACTCGGTCCATCATACGACAAAAATAAGGGTATTGTTGATCACGTATCTTGGCCAGCGGTCCCTCCGGCTGGTCTCGGGCGATCAACCTCTTAGCATTGTTGATAATTGTCATGCTCCGACTCGAAATCACCCGAATCATTATCCTCGTAGGGGGCGTAATGCTGCACGAGCCTGGAGTTACGCTCGTGCAAGGCAAGATGACAAGTTCTCAAATGGTTATCTTTGAGTTGATATTAGCAACGAAAGGAAAACAAAGTATACGAAACAATTCTCTTTATAGATATTCGAAATGAGATTACAAAGGCTTTTGATAGCCCAACAAAATTTGCCAGATTGGCAGCAACACCCCAATGTTCTCAACGAACGTCTCGAAGGCCACGAACATTTCGAAGGCACCATGCCGCATCGACAGTTATGTCACATCCGTGCCACAACTGTTCTCATCGTCGCAACGACGCCATCTTTTGTAAGTATCATGCATTCAATGCACGCCTCGAAGCCATGTTTCCATATTCGATGCCTTAGTATTCAACGTATTAAACTTATGTTCCATCCTTTCGACTCGTGCAACTGAGGCACGCTTCGATAAGGTATTCAATGTTCTATCGCTCGTGCACTGAGGCACTCGTACCGATATAGTCTTTCAATGTTCTAGTATGGAAACTCGTGCATAGGGCACGAAATAACTTATGCACTGGGCACTCGTCGATACAGTTATCCTATATTCTTATGGCTTGCACACCGAGGCGCTCGCCTTTGCGATATTCAATATTTCATAGCGACTCATACATTTGATGTACGATTCATTTCAATTGTTCTATGGAGTGTTCGACACGCACTATATTTATCTTTCTATCGAACCACGCCCGTGGCATTGATAGGTTAACTCATCATACAATGATATATATTTTACTTAGGCATGAAGGAGTAGGAAAGAGAGTCAATGTCCCCCCACCTTGAGTCGATACGCCTTGACGTTTTGTCGGGCCGATGCGGCTCGATTTCATAACTCTATTGCATAGCCAACTCTCCTGACTTAGCCATTCGAGCACTTCCTGATTCATTGAATTATATGTCCATTTTGGCTTACCGTGCCTAAGTCTCAGTCCGTCGTAAGGCGACGATTTGCTTTCGCGGACCCCTTACTGAATAAGGCAGAATGTCGACCTCTAATATATCAGCGTAAACGTATAGCCTGCACATGAAACAAACTTAAATAAATACTTGCATCGATTCCAACTTGTGCCTTGGTCGATTCGATTTCTTAGAATCTTTAAGCCGATTCAATGCACTTATCCTTCGGACAACGCGGCACTTCACATCGATTCAACTCGATGCATTCTTCTGGACAAGGAAACTCTTCGCATCGACTTAGTTCGATGTTTTGCTTGGGACAACGGAACTCTCGTATCGATTCGCATCGATACTCAATCGGGTCAACGCAACTCTTCGAGTCAACGACTCAGCATAATGTACCGTGCGGAGCGGGACATTACATAATATACCACTCAAAATAAGGTTCGTCCTCGAACTGAAACCAATACTAAATTTTCAAGGGTTTCACTAGATCGTTCCATGATCTTGTCTCACTTTCGTTTGGATCATACAACTTAGTTTGGAATCATACACATATTTTAGGCATCCCACCAATATATGCATTTCAGCCAAGCTCAGTTGTAAGACATCGGAACAACGCTAACATGTAACTTCTTATTCTCAATTTATTGTCATCTCGTACTCTCGATCGGACTTAGCTCTGGTGCTTGTTCTCGTAATTCTAGCGCACAAGCATATTGATACATACGCGATCGTCCAACAAAAGTCAAGGTACACGATACGATTCAAAAATCGTATTTCCTATTTTGTAAGTTTCATCGGGACTATCAATTCTACGTGTCGCATTAAGCCGCTGCACATCTGATCACAACGAGTCTCTGCAATGCCTTGCGTTCGATGTCGCTACCAAACTTATTTATGAAGTTTTACTTCGTATTTTATCTCGACATGATTCTCTTTTGTTGACTTGCAAAAGCATAAACATTCAGGACTACATCCATTAGGTGATTTACCTAGACACCTTGCCCAAATTCTTTCGACGCAACTTTTGATTGACATTGCATAAAGGACTACGTCCATTCAGGACTACGTCCATTAGGTGTTACTTAACAGCATTGTCAACTTTTAGACAAGAAATCCCCGGCATCGATCTAGAATGAGTGTGTCGGTGGCAAGTCTCTGAACCATTGGTTGGTCACGATAAACACTTCACCCTTTAGCATATTCTCTATCAAAAGGATCCTTCTTGTGATTTTTTACCCTGACATCTCTTATTTTTCATGTGTATATAGAGAAACTATTTCTATTTCGAAAATAATTACAGTGAACACTGTTGTTCCCGGGGCTTGATCAAAGAAGGAAAACTGATGCAATCGAGGTCTGAGATGTTACACAAAAAACTTTGCAGTGATCAAACTCAAGATCTACGATGGTACAAAAAACCAAATAGCCAAATTACAATCCGAATGAGGGAAATAGAGAAGAGAAGATCTCTCGTTCTTCCTTGCAAATGTGTTGCAATTGGGACAGAACGAGTTACAATAATCTAGAGAAAGAAGAAATGAAGAAAAGTTGTTGGGGTGTCAAAACACCGTTGCTCAAAGCAAGATTCGCCCCACACGAATTGCTTACAGGAACCAGCAAGTTGAAGAACTTGTGGAATGCTCGAAGTCACCTCTGTTCTGACTCCTCGGATGGACTTGCAATGGCGGCAGTAGCTCCCTCTCTCTCTCTCTCTCTTTTCTGACTTATAAAATTTGTAGTGCTTCACAAAGGAGGCCAGAAGAGAGTATATATAGAGAGAGGGTGGAAACCCTAACCGCCTTTCAGTTATAGAAAGATTGAATTAAATCCCACAAAGATAGTAACGAAATTAATTCAAATCTTATGGAAAGATTGAATTAAATCCCACAAAGATGCAACAAAATTAATTCAAATCCAACAAAGATAGCAACAAAATTAGTTCAAATCTTATGGAAAGATTGAATTAAATCCCACAAAAAGTGGATCTGAATTAATTGCATTGAATCAGTCTTTCCATAACTGACTTGTAGTCTGCACAGTCAACGGAGCCCTCCATGCGGCCGCATGGACCGCATGAGCCGTATGGACCACATGGACCGCATGAGCCGCATGAGCCGCATGAGCCGCATGACACCGCATGAGACCACATGAGGTCGCATGTGGCCACATATGAGCCACATGCCGTATAAGACCGCATGGCCGTATATGAGCCGCATGACTGCTGACGTGCTAAGTGCAAAGTGCGCCAACAAAATGCCACATTACGCCTCATGAGCCCATGAGCCCGAGCCCGAGCCCGAGCCCGAGTCCGAGTTCGAGTCCGAGTCCGAGTCGCTAAGCCCCTTTGGGGCTTAGCTCCAAATGGAATTAATCCAAGAGAATGACAAAAGCATTAATGCTTAATCCTTGGAGCCTTATTCTTACCTCCTAGTAAAATCACCCACATGGTTCCCTCCTTAGGGTCACCACCCCATGTGTATCTCTCAACAACACAACCAAGTATATATGTTGAGATAACTTATGGTGCATTTCCGATGTGGGACTAAACTTTTACAAGGCATGTTGAGAGCAAGCTCTCTCCATGTAAAGAAAGCACCAACAATCCTCCACATATCACAACATATATATGTGTCCACGGTTGAGCGTTCCCCGCAGTAACTGTCCACTTTGCATTAGGATAGATGTCGTTGACGACTTGAATCTTCCCGTATGGGTTAAATAACAATGTGATACAAGAATGGACTACGCCTTGAATTCTGCACCACAATTATAATTCATCCCACTCACAAAGTGTAGTTACGTGTGCTTCTGGCTGCACATTAAAGGCCCTGTGCCAGCCTAGTTTTAGTGTATAATTTTGGGCGTCTACAATTTTACCCTCAAGAGACGGCCTGATATCTCTTTTCATACACTATAGGTGAGTTCTTTATTAAAGAGACATGGCATGAAGCCTTGCGCTTCCTTGTGGTGCTACGCCGCTATGACATGGCCTGAAGCCGAGGCATTACCCCTAGCTGGGAACCTCATCGTAGTGTCATACTACGGTAGCATGAGGTCTCAGCCTCTTTGTAGTGCCAATCTACTCAGCATGAAGCCTAAGGCTTCCTTGCGGTGTTACGCCGCAACGACATGGCTTGCAAGGCCGAGGCTTTACCCCTACCTAGGTACCTCATCGTAGTGTCATGCTACTGTAACATGGGGCCATCCTCCCCTTTGTAGTGCTGTCTACAACTCTTTAATTACGTCATAAAGCATTAGGCTACCTGTCTATTTGCGGTGCTATGCCGCTATGACTTGGCTTGTAAAGCCGAGGTATTACCCCAGACCTGGGAACCTCATGGTGGAGTAATCCCACTGTAGCATGGAGTTTCACTCCTTATAGTGCTGCTCTACCGTGCTTCCTGTAAAGCACACCGGGCATTCACTCTGTCTGAGAACTCATTAAGGCGTTTAAGCCAACCTTCCACAGGATCTGTTTTTTCTGCAAAAAATACATAGTAGACAATAGTGGTTTTGGGTTCGTATCCCTTCCATGTTCCAGAGAACAAGTATCCACTGTTACCTGATAGTTTTCCAGTCAGTGATCCTCCTTTGAACCAAAAGTTAGATGCCTAGTATGTTGACACAAAGTCACAGTCAACCAAATATTGACTACATTGACTAAATAATATCTGTATTAATTCAATACGACACACGACGTCTACATAACAGTTCAAGACAGACGACAGCTCAGTCTCCGGCTCTCAGTGTGTTTTCGACTCTGTATTCTATTTAATTTAAAAACCAAATCCAAATCAAAATACAAATTCTAATTTAAACCAAATTAAATTCTTAGTATAAAATCCATAAGATAGATCAACTTCAAATATTTAACCATTTAAATGAATCCATAGATTCAAATCATGATTTAAATCCCTACAATAATTTCAAAATATTTTTCCATAAATACTAATAATAATAATTTCGAAAATTGCATTAATATTTAAAATAAACCAATAAATAATTACAAATAATGTTTTCATAAATACACTTTTCTAATAAACCATTTTATAGGAAAATAATTTATTATTATAGTTGTATAAATGAAATTTAAAATTACAGACTTGAAAATGGTAGCTAGAAATAATTACTACATATATTATTTTGAAATCAAAAAAATAAAATGAAAAATGTTTTCTAAAAATATGTACGCTCGCACATATTCGCACTCGTCGAGCAAATTCGAAAAAAATAAATTTTCATGCGCGACGTATATTACGACTACGTGGCGTACAATACAAAATTTTTAAATCCATGCAAATTAAAAAAAAAATATTAGTAGAAATTTAGGGGTTTTACATTCTCTCTTATAAGCTCAAGTAAGCCATACCCTTCCCATCTACTAGCCACAAGCCTCCTAAGTGTCGAGTGCTCAGCATCTCTCAGTTAGGATTCTTGTGCAAGAGTCGAAGAAGTCGCTTGGACAATTCCAAGCAAATCGCCACTGCGATCATCTGTTAGAAGTTGACGTGCTCTTCTGAAGAAAAGGCACGGGTTGTAAACTACTATTTCACAAATAGTGGATTTAATCCTGAGCTAGAGTTCTCAGGCCTGGACTAGTCCTCCACGAGGGAAACCAGGTTAAAATCGCTGTGTTTGCGTATGCTCTTTTGCTCTTCATTTATTTTCCGCACTTTACTCTGATTATTTATTGTTGGTGAAAGAGTTATTTTTAATTGGCTATTTTTCTATATAAACTCTATTCACCCCCCTCTAGAGTTGCCAAACTGTTCTTCATAGTAGATTTCTCTTTGAACTAATAGCATAAAACTTTATGGTAGGATTACAAAGACACACTATCAGAATGCCTTCAAGCCCATTTTACAAGCTGTGTCATCGACCAACTGGCACTTGAGGCCCTTTGTGAACGGATCTGCCAGGTTCTTCTGACTCCGAACATCAATCACTGCAATTACACCTCTTTTGATAAGATCGTGTACTGCCATGTGCTTCAACCGTACAGTCCTCTTCTTCCCGTTGAAGAGGTCATTTGATGCCACCGCCGTATTCGCCTAGTTGTCACAGTATATCGGTATCGCCGGTATCTGAGCCCCAACCACTGGAAGATCATACATGAGCTCCCGAAGCCATTCTGCTTCATCTGCTGCAGTTTCAAGTGCATAGAATTCAGATTCTATGGAGGAATGAGAGAGTATAGTCTGCTTCTTCGACTTCCACGATATAGCAGCTCCACCCAAGGAAAAGACATATCCTCCTGTGGATCTCTCGCTTTCCACCTCTGAACACCAGCTAGCACCACCGAATCCTTCCACTACTGTTGGATACCCGTTGTAGTGCAGTGTATATGTCTGAGTCTTCTTGAGATATCTCATCACCCGCTTCACAACTTTCCAGTACTCAATCCCTGGGTTGCTTGTGAACCGACTCAGCATTCCCATGGCGAAAGCTATGTCAGGCCTTGTGGCTGTGTTTGCGTACATCAAACTTCCGATAATGCTAGAATACTCCAGCTGCCTGACGCTTTCCCTCGAGTTTGGCTTCAGCTTCTGATCACACCTGTATGGCGTATCGATCCCTGGAAGATCCTTATACCCATAGCGTATGAGCATCTTCTCAATGTAGTGAGATTGTGACAGCGCTACTCCAGTGTCTGTCCGGATGATCTTTATGCCCAAGATGACATCTGCATTCCCAAGTCCTTCATACTAAACTTGGTTGAGAAGAACTTCTTTGTCTCCGTGACACAGCCTATATCCGTCCCTAGGATTAGCATGTCGTCCACGTACAGACAAACGATGACTCCTCTTCCATCAGCGAACTTTGTGTAAACACATTTGTCCGTCTCGCTGACTCTGTAGCCGTTTGACCTAATAACTTTGTCAAACTTCTCATGCCACATCTTAGGAGCTTGCTTCAAACCATACAATGATTTCACCAACTTGCAGACTTTGTCTTCAAGACCTTTGACGACAAATCCATCTGGCTGTTGTATGTAAATCTCTTCGGTCAGCTCCCCATTCAGGAATGCTGTCTTTACATCCATCTGATATATCACCAACTTATGTATAGCTGCTAGAGCGATTAACATTCTGATGGTGATCATCCGAGCTACTGGAGCGTACGCGTCAAAGTAGTCTATTCCCAGTTTCTGAGAAAATCCCTTGGCTACCAGCCTGGCCTTCAACTTATCAATAGTTCCATCTGCCTTCATCTTCTTCTTGAAGATCCATTTACATCCGATGGGCTTTTCTCCTTCAGGTAGATCTACCAACACCCATGTGTTATTGGAGGTGATAGAGTCAAACTCGTCATTCACTGCCTTCTTCCAGAAGATAGCATCTCTGGCCTTCATCGTCTTATCATAGGTAAGCGGATCTGCTTCCACATGATAGGTGACAAAGTCATCTCCGAAGTCTCTAGGTCTCCTCGCTCGCTTTGCTGACGGCTCTGCGAGTTCTGGTACAAGAGTTGTTTTATCAATAACAGCTTCTTCTTGGACTACTGGCCCATATAAGATTTCAGTCTCATTTGCACCTACATTATTTTCCGAAATATCCGAAAGAACAATGTTTTTGTCTTTATCAAACTTGTCTTCAAAGTATTCAGCATCGCGAGATTCGATGATATGATTTGATTCAATATCAAGAAATCTCCGAGCATCACTCTTCTCGACATACCCCAAGAAGATTGCCTTCGTAGTCCTTATCCCCAGCTTCTGAATCTTTAGATCTGGGAGCTTCACATATGCCAGACACCCCCACACTCGAATGACATTCAAGTTTGGTCTGACTTTGAACCAGAGTTCATGAGGAGTTACGTTCGAAGTTGCATGTGGCACTCTATTCAGAATAAAAGTGGCCGTTAATGCAGCTTCTCCCCAGTAGCATTTTGGAAGACCTGTAGTAAGCAACATTGAATTCATCATTTCTGTTAATGTTCGGTTCTTCCTCTCTGCTACTCCGTTGGATTGAGGAGAATATGGAGCAGTAGTCTCGCATATGATTCCATGTTCTTTGCAGAACGATGCGAATTCATGAGACATGTACTCCCCACCTCGATTACTTCTTGTCACGCCCCAGAACCAGAATACTGGAGAGCGGGGGCAGACATAGCCAGCTACGTATATGCAATGGAATCCATCTCGCTATACGGTCACGGCTGTCTAGATACATGAGGGTTTAACTACAAACTAGCAGTCACTTAAGGTCGTGAACAAGCCTATTGTCTCAATCACGAGCAAGTAAGTAAAAGTTACAAGATGTATGATCATTAAATATACAATAGTAAGGCATCCCAAATATTACATATTCAGCTGATCATGAAGCTAGTCGTTACAAAATGTCAGGACTAGCAAGAGTTTAGTCATACATGATCAACCCTAGGATCTGTCAATCATGTTACAGCCCGTAGGCAGATAGTAAGTAAAAGTGCAATCGAGCTAAACAGGTGCTCGTCGGCTAAACGCCTCAAAAGAATATTTTTACAATAGAGTGGGAGAGCCAAAAATAACCAACACGTTGTACTGGTTACGCCTGGTGGTCACCATCGGGCTGGAAAGATGGTAGATCCTCTGGAGCTGCTCCGAAATCTGGCCACACAAAACCAGCTGGGTCAGACCCCAGAAAAAACAAGTGCCACAAAGGAGGCTTCACTTAAGAACTAAAACTAGCAATTAGCACAAAATAACAATAAGGTAATAAATAAGACAGGAGTTAAAGAAAAGCATAACAGGGAGATATACGATGAGATAACCATAAGACTATTCAGATAGCCAGGTTACAACCCGTAAACCAAACAAGGACCGGGGTTGTAACCCTTCGTCTGAGCAGAACTTGAAATTCTCACCATTTATCGGTAAAATAAATACAGGCATTCTGGTCATATAGTAACCTGGAATAGGATCAAGACAGGACTAGACTGGTTAGACTTCATCCAATCATTTCACGGCCAAGCAAGAATTACGGCTTGATATTTTAACTAACTAGGGTTGTCACAAACCTAATTACTAACAGGATGCAATGAGATTATTCCACAGCCACAAGCCCTGCAGACCATCCAGGTTACCCAGGTCGAAATATTAGGGTTGAATTCAGGTGGGTACATCGTCCAAGAAATGCATGTACCCTTAAGTAGCTTGAAGGGTGCAACACATAACAGTGTGCTGGAAATGTGCCCTACTCGACGGCAGGCTACAGATCCCAGGAGCGCCCAGGTAACGGGATTGCCTGTAGCTAGGAAATCTATTTATGACTACTGTGTAATTCTATTTATTAACCTTAGTCCATTTTAGTAGGTACTCCTGACCGTGGTACTCAGGAGTCCCTGTCATAGACATGATGCAAGACAGGACTGGTTTGTTTGTACAAGCACAATCGCCCACGATGTCCATGCTATTTATACAGGTCAGGTCATGTCATAGAGCCGTCGCAACAGCTTATCAAGATATCAAATCAGGTTTACTTGTCAGGAGTGCACCACGACGGGCCACTATCATGTCATGCTAGTTCCTTGTCACACCATGTCATGTACAATTGTCATTTCAATCATGTCAATCAAATCGTAATTTATCAAGTTCAGGACAAAAGGCGTAAGGATATAAAATGGGCGTAAAAATATACAATAGGGGTAAAAGTGTACGTCATAGAGACTCAAATTACACAGGGGAGTACAAGACATGGGCAAATAATACTAAAATAGCAGTACACAGGGCTATAGGAGAACCATGTGGCTCAGGCTTATGCGGCCAGGAATAATCTTATGCGGCTGGGAAGAAAACAGCCCATGCGGCTAAATAGGGTCAGGCGCATGCGGCCGATAAGAGAAAAGCCTACGCGGCTAAGAAAAGGGGCAGGAACTATGCGGCTAAAGATATCAGTCCCCAGGCGGCCAACGGGAAGAGAGGGGCGCATGCGACTGAGTCAGAGCATTTCATGCGGCTGGGGAGATGGATTCTCATGCGGCTGAAGGGGATGAGTCCTCATGCGGCCAGGGAATGACAGTTGCATATGCGGCTAAAAAAGACGGGCGCATATGCGGCTGGCGGGGAAACCGAGCCTATGCGGCTGGCAGACCAGTGGAGCCTATTGGGCTAGCGGGTTGAGGGTCCAAGCGGCTCGAACAAATCCGGGTCATACGGTTAGGTCCAGGTAATAGTGCATGCGGCTGGAACTGACTTGCCGCATGAATGTTCATGCGGTCAAGTGCTGCCATGCGGCTCGGGACTGTGCTTCTTCTCCAAATTTCCGTGAAGAAGCACACCATGAAGCCATGGCTTCCAAGCTGCATAAATCCTGCATCCGGAGTCCGAATTCGAACTTCCAGAGGTCAAAACGGGGCAGAATGAAATGCTCTACAACATAGAACCATCAAAACTTGGAAATAACAATGCTAAGTAGATCAAAACTCAAGAAATCCAAAAATAAGATAAACTTAGATCTACAAGAATCTGGCCATGGAAAGTAAAATGTCAAGTACTAAAGTATGTTAGAATGCTGTAAAGAAGAGAATGGAAAATAAAATTAGAGTTCCTCCATGAAGCAAGTTGCACTTGCCTAGACCTCTCTCTGGTAGGTAAGGAAGTAATGGTAGAGAAGAAGATGATTAATGAAGAGAGAGAAAGGAGAAGGGGTTAATAAATACTAATGGTGGTGGTAGGTAGGGGGTTCACCTTTGGTTCATAATGAACCAAGCAAACCAAGCCAAGCCGAACCAACCCAAGAATAAACCAAGCCAAGAAGAAAAGCTAAACAAAAAAATCATGCCATACGAGATGAAATACGTACACGTATCCTAAAATACGTGTTACGAATCACAGGCATTACAACTCTACCCACCTTAAAAGAATTTTGTCCTCGAAATTTAATCAAGAGACTAGAGGGGCAATGACAAGATATACTAATAACAAGCAAGCTATACTAGGAAATCAATCAATCACGCAAGCAAGGATTCGAAGGCATGAGGCATAAGGAGGACATTATACCTCACGAGTCAAACAGGTCGGGATATCGCGATCGGATATCATCCTCACGCTCCCACGTTGACTCACCCAAAGTGTGATGACCCCAAGCAACTCGGACTAACTTGATAGTCTTATTCTTGAGTGTCTTCTCTCTCCGATCTAATATAGACACGGGCCACTCCTCATACGAAAGGTTGGTACCAACAACCAATTCCAAATGATCCAGAACGTGTCTCGGGTCTGGGATATACGGTCGTAATTGGGATACATGGAACACGTCATGCACCTCACGTAGCGAAGGCGGAAGAGCGAGACGATAGGATACATCACTAATTCGCTCCAGAATATCGAACGGCCGTATATACCTAGGACTAAGATTTCTTCGTACGCCGAAACGAATGATGCCACAGTTAGGCAAAATCCTGAGGAATACATGGTCGCCGACCGAAAACTCGAGAGGGCGCCGATGAGAATCGGCCCAATGACGCTGGCGATCTTGGGCAACTCGAAGGTGATCTCTGAGTCGCCTGACCACATCAACTGTCTGGGCAATCATTTCTGGACCGAGCATCTGCCTCTCTCCAACATCATCCCAGGCTAACGGGGATCTGTACTTCCTGCCATACAGTACCTCGAACGGTGCCATCTGGATACTGGCCTGGAAACTGTTGTTGTACGAGAATTCCACCAGGTGCAAGTGATCTTCCCATGAACCACCGAAGTCAAGTGTACATGACCGTAACATATCTTCAAGAGTCTGGATCGTACGCTCCGACTGGCCATCTGTCTGCGGGTGATAGGCTGAACTGAACTGGAGATGAGTCCCCAAACCCTCTTGCAAGCTACGCCAAAAATGTGACGTAAATCTGGAATCTCGGTCCAAGGTGATACTGACTGGAACACCGTGAAATCTGACGATCTGCCTGAGATACATCTCCGCTAGCTGAGCCGTCGACTGACCAATTCTGAATGGATGAAAGTGAGCCACCTTCGTGAGCCGATCAACTATAACCCAGATAGCATCTCTACCAGCTGGGGATCTCGGTAATCCAGTCACGAAATCCATGGTCACATGTTTCCACTTCTATTCTGGAATGGACAAAGGCTGAAGAAGTTCGGCCGGCCTCTGATGTTCGGCCTTAACTTGTTGGCAAACCAAACATCGAGAGACAAACCGAGCTATCTCCCGCTTTATGCCATTCCACCTGTCACTCCCCAGAACCAGAATACTGGAGAGCGGGGGCAGACATAGCCAGCTACGTATATTGAAGTGCAACCCACCTCGCTATACGGTCACGGCTGTCTAGGATACATGAGGGTTTATCTACAAGCCAACAGTCTCTTAAGGTCATGAACAAGCCTAGTGTCTCAATCACAAGCAAGTAATTAAAAGTCACAAGATGTATGATCATTAAATATACAATAGTAAGGCATCCCAAACATTACATATTCAGCTAATCATGAAGCTAGTCGTTACAAAATGTCAGGACTAGCAAGAGTTTAGTCATACATGATCAACCCTAGGATCTGTTAATCATGTTACAGCCCGTAGGCAGACAGTAAGTAAGTGCAATCGAGCTAAACAGGTGCTCGTCGGCTAAACGCCTCAAAAGAATATTTTTACAATAGAGTGGGAGAGCCAAAAATAACCCACTCGTTGCCAGGGTTCCGTCTAGTGGCCACCATCTGGCTGGAAGGTCGGTAGATCCTCTGGAGCTGCTCCGAAATCTGGCCACACAAAACCAGCTGGGTCAGACCCCAGAAAGAGCAAGTGCCACAAAGGAGGCTTCACTTAAGAACTAAAACCAGAAATCAGCACAGGATATAAATAAAAGTAAGAACTGGAAATAAAGAAAATACACCAGGATGATATACGATGAGATAACCATGGAACTATTCAGATAACCAGGTTACAACCCGTAAACCAAATAAGGACCGGGGTTGTAACCCTTCGTCTGAGCAGAACTTGGAATTCTCACCATTTATCGGTAAAATAAATACAAGCATTCTAGTCATTCAATAATCTGGAACAGGATCAGGGCAAGACTAGACTGGTTAGACTCCATCCAATCACTTCACGGCCAAGCAAGAATTACGGCTTGATACTTTAACTAACTAGGGTTGTCACAAGCCTAATTACTAACAAGATGCAGTGAGATTATTCCACAGCCACAAGCCCTGCAGACCATCCAGGTTCCCCGGGTTAGAAGATTAGAGTTGAATTCAGGTGGGTACATCGTCCAGGAAACGAATGTACCCTTAGGTAGCTTGAAGGGTGCAACACATGACAGTGTGCTGGAAATGTGCCCTACTCGACGGCAGGCTACAGATCCCAAGGCGTGCCCAGGTAACGGGATTGCCTGTAGCTGGGAAATCTCTTCATGACTAATGTATTAATCTAGTTATTATCCCTTAGTTTATTCCAATAGGTACTCCTGACCATGGTACTCAGGAGTCCCCTCCTAGACATGATGCAAGACAAGACTGGATTATTTATGCAAGCACAATCGCCCACGGTGTCCAGGTTATTATACAGGTCATGTCATGTCAGGTAGCCGTCGCAACAGCTTATCAAGGTATAACATGTCAGGTTATCCGGTCAAATGTACTTGTCAGGAGTGCGCCACGACGGGCCACTATCAGGTCATGTCAGGTTACTCATGTCATGAGTGCACCACTACGGGTCACTATCAGGTCCTGCTCAATTATCAATTCCAAACATATCAAGTAATTTCATGATTATCAAGTTCAGAACAAAAAGGCGTAAGGATATAAAATGGGCGTAAAATATCTAATAAAGTATCAATATACAGGGCCATAGAAGAGCCAAGCTTAAGGGAAATAAAACCAAATCTGACACGCTGACATGAGACCAAGTCAGCCAAAGGCCATACGCTCAGGTCAAACTATGCTCAGACCAGCGTACACCTTGCTCGCTTAAGCTAGCGTACCAAGGGTCCATACACTTCCAATGGGAAGCGTACATAAGGGTCAGCGTACACAAGGGCACGCTCAAGCTACAGGTCAGCGTACGCTCAAGCTAGCGTACGCTCAAGACTGCGTACGCTTAAGCTAGCGTACGAAAGGGTCTAGGGTACGCTCACGCTAGCGTACGCAAAAGACACGCTGCCAACAGGCAGCGTATCAAGGCTAGCGTACGCTCGCTAAAGAGCAACGTACCAAGGCTAGCGTACGCTCGCTAAAGAGCAGCGTACCAAGTCTAGCGTACGCTCGCTAAAGAGTAGCGTACCAAGGCTAGCGTACGCTCGCTAAAGAGCAGCGTACAGCTCAGTGGCGTAAGCTAAAAAGCTAGCTCACTGTTCACTGTCTTCTCCAAATGGCAAGAACAGCAAGAACTCTAAAGTTGAATCTAAGCTTCAACAGTCTATATCTTGGTCAAAACAAGTCCGAATCCAACTTTCCAAAGGTCAAAATTGGGTAGAATGAAATTCTACACAACATGGAACCATCAAAACTTGAAAACAAGGAAGTTTGATAGATCAAAACCACCAAAAATCTGAAAATAGCAAGACTCTAGATCTACTAGAATTAAAGCCTCAAAATGGAAAATGACAAGTTCTAATGTGGTTTAGAATCATGAGGAGAAGCTAATGAAACCATAAAAAGGGGTTCTCTTGTGGAAGCAAGTTGCACTTGCCTATGGTGTTCTTGGTTGGTGGAGAAGAGTAATGGTGGGGGAAGGAGAAGTAAATGAGAATTATGGAGGAGAGAGAAGGTTGGTGGGGATAATAAAGAGGGGGGGTTGTGGTGGAAATGAAGGAGAAGCATAGGCTAAGGTGTTCCACCCTTGGCCCATGATGAACCAAGCATTGGGCCGGCCGAACCAAGCCAACCCAAACCGAGAGTTAAACCAAGCCAAGAGCTAAACAAGGAATCCGGCAATACAGAATAAAATACGTATACGTATCCCAAAATACGTAATACGAACACAGGCATTACACCACCAAAAGTGCTGACGAATATCACGATACATCTTCGTGCCACCGGGATGAATGGAATACTGCGAACTGTGTGCTTCTGATATGATCTCCTGCCTGATATCTCTACTGGGTACACAAAGACGCTTACCATGTCGAAGTGTACCATCCTCATGAATGCATAACTCTAGTTTTCGTCCTGCCTCACACTCTACTCTGAGTCATTGAAGCTTGGAATCTGTTGACTGCGCCGTCCGGATCCTCTCGACTATAGTGGACTGAACTTGCATACTGGCCATCAATGCCACACTGGAAGGGAGAACAACCTCGATACCCATCCTCTGAAGATCTGCTAACAGCTCTGGTTGTGCTGTTAAGAAATAAACTCCGGCTCTCCTGCTCAATGCATCTGCAACGACGTTGGCCTTTCTAGGATGATACTGCAAATTGACATCATAATCCACAAGAAGCTCCAGCCATCTCCTCTGACGTATGTTAAGATCCTTCTGGATAAAAACATACTTCAGGCTCTTGTGGTCGGTAAAAATCTCCACCCTATCTCCGTACAAATAGTGCCTCCACAACTTAAGTGCAAACACTACTGCTGCCAGCTCCAAGTCATGGGTTGGGTAATTCTTCTCATGATCACGAAATTGTCGTGATGCATAAGCTATTACCTTCCCATGCTGCATCAGAACACATCCTAGGCCTCTGCCTGAAGCATCACAATATACTAAAAATCCCCCAGTTCCATCTGGAAGCGTGAGAATGGGTGCCGTTATCAGGCCTCGCTTCAACTGTTTAAAAGAACTCTAACACTCTGTTGTCCAAGCAAACTGTGCATCCTTGCGGGTCAATTGGGTCAATGGCGCTGAAACCCGAGCAAAATTTGAAACAAACCGCCGGTAGTAGTCGGCCAATCCAAGAAAACTGCGAACTTCTGCAACGGTGCTGGACACTGGCCATAACTCAATGGCCACGATCTTCTGGGGATCCACTTCTACTCCTCCTCTGGTGATGATATGACCCAGGTATGAAATATGATCGAGCCAGAACTCGTATTTACTGAACTTGGCATATAACTGGTGCTCCCTGAGAGTCTGAAGAACCATACTGAGATGCTGCTCATGCTCCGTCTCACTCTTGCTGTAGACCAGGATGTCATCCAAGAACACAATCACAAACTGATCTAAGTAAGGCATGAAGATGCGATTCATAAGATCCATGAATACCGTTGGCATATTGGTTGCTCCAAAGGGCATAACAACTTCCAATGCCCATACCTCGATCTAAAAGCTGTCTTCGGGATGTCCTGCTCTCTGACCCTGATCTGGTGATATCCTGAGCGCAAGTCGATCTTCGAGAATACTGTCACCCCTTTGAGTTGATCAAACAAGTCATCTATCCTCGGGAGAGGGTATGTGTTCTTGATTGTCACTGAATTCAGGGTACGATAATCAACACATAACCTGGACGTACCATCCTTCTTTTTTACAAGAAGCATCGGGGCTCCCCAAGGCGATCCACTTGCACAAATGAATCCCTTGGTCCTAAGTTCTTCAATCATCTTGTACAATATCTCCAACTCTGAAGGCGCCATCCTGTAGACTCTCTCTGACACTGGGGCTGTCCCGGGGATCAAGTCAATGGTGAACTCGATCTCCCGCTCTGGAGGCATACCTGGAAGCTCTTATGGAAAAACATTTGGGAACTCATCGACTACCCTGGGCAACTGAACTGCTGCTACTGCCATCCGTAACACTGAAGGAGAAGACTCAACTTCGCCTCGGGAGAAGAAAAACTCTGGCTCACCTGAAATGCTAAAAACAACCCTGCCGATATGGCATTCTATTCTAGCATACTGGTTTCTCAACCAATCCATCCCTAAGACCACATCATAATCGGCCATCGGGAACTCTATCAATCTAGCGGGGAACTCTCTACCGCTAACTACGATTCGATACGAGGAAAATACTCTATCTACTCCCACAAGTCCGTTACCAGTAAGTATATTAAGCCTTACTGATAATGACTCGGGCTCCAATCCAATCTGTGCCGTGAATCGTGCAGACATAAAAGAATGCGATGCACCAGAATCAAATAAAGCTGAAGCTGGAAAGGAGTTGACGAGAATAGTACCTGCCACTACCTCTCCTGGTGCTAATCCTTCCTCCACGGTCATCGCCATAGCCTGACCATGTCCTCGGGGTACTGGTCCCCTCTGCTGAAATTCTCGCTGCCTGCTCTGATTCTGGGCTTGGGCTTGTGCATACTGCTGGGGGTTCTGCTGCTGGAATACTTGGGTCTGAGGCGGCAAGGGCCTCGGCAATGGGTACTGCTGCTGCTGCTGCTGGACCGGAACTGGGGCTGGTCCCCTCACCGAAGAGCTAGAAAGGTTGGACGATGATGAACCACCCCTATTCGGGCAGGATCCAACCCTATGGTCTGCTGCTCCACAAGCCAGACACAATCCCTGCGTCCTGTGACACTCTGCTACCACATGTCCTGGCTTTCCGCAATGAGAACATCCCACTGCGAAAGAGTGCTTCTGATTCTGCTGAGGGTACATCAGGGTGGAATGCTGAACCGACGTTACTGAGGCCGCTCGCCTCGGAGCTCCAATGGTCAAAGCTCTGGCTGCCGGGGCTGGTGCTGAAGACTGATTCATCTGGCCGTGAGATCTCTTCCGACCTCCGGCCCTATCCACGATCCTCTGGGAGGTATACTCATGCCTCCGGGCTGCTCTCAATACTGCATCAAAATTCTGATGCTCAAACTGCTCCACTGCCAACAAGATCTCCAGGTGAAGCCCCTGCTGGAATCGCTGGGCTCTATCATACTCGGTTGCCACCAAGGTGGGAGCAAACCGACTAAGTCTGGAAAACTCGGCCGTATATTCGTCGACCGTCCTGCCCATCTGCTTCAGATTGGTGAACCTCGTCTGTAGATCATACCGAGCTACATCATCAAAATACTTGGTTTGGAATCTCTCTCTGAATACTGCCCAAGCAACGAGTACTGCTAATCCAACGGCCTGCGCCGCCCACCAGCTCCGGACAAGATCCAATAGCTGTAGGCGCACCACGGCCACCTTCTCGTTCTCTGGAGTCCTGGCTGCTTCTAGAATCACCTCTGTGTCCTGAAGCCATACGTCTGCTACGATAGTATCTTCACTACCATCGAAGAATGGAGGGTTCAAGCGCTTGAAGCTGTTGGCCGTGCTGTTACCGTGATGACCTCCTCTGGTCAAAGCATCTGCCACTGCCTGGTACAAGGCATCTCCACGACAATCTTGGGAAGCTATCAAGGTCCTGACAAGACCTACCAAAGTGCCATCATCAGGTTCTACAGGTTGGACGGGCTGAACCGGTAGCTCTCCGCCAGAAGGCACGACTCTGGAGGCCACTTCGGAATACTGGGCTTGATCTCCAGGTTGCTGCTGGTCCACGGGAAGTGCTCCGCCTTGCTGACCGGCAGGTCCAGAAACGATGCCGCTGAAGAAGACGACATAGGGAACAATAAGGAAGGACCAGGACAGATCAACGATACAAGTATATAATCAGGACAAGAATACAGGGGTGCAGAAGATACGAGCAGAGATCAAGGGCGAATACTGATTGAGACATCTATTCGGTAAACCCTCATATATCTTGATTTACAAGACCTGCATGGGCCACCACTTAAACCATGTCACGCCCCAGAACCAGAATAATAGAGAGCGGAGGAAGACATAGCCAGCTACGTATATGAAATGGAATCCATCTCGCTATACGGTCACGGCTGTCTAGATACATGAGGGTTTAGCTACAAACAAGCAGTCTCTTAAGGTCGTGAACAAGCCTATTGTCTCAATCACAAGCAAGTAAGTAAAAGTTACAAGATGTATGATCATTAAATATACAATAGTAAGGCGTCCCAAACATTACATATTCAGCTGATCATGAAGCTAGTCGTTACAAAATGTCAGGACTAGCAAGAGTTTAGTCATACATGATCAACCCTAGGATCTGTCAATCATGTTACAGCCCGTAGGCAGATAGTAAGTAAAAGTGCAATCGAGCTAAACAGGTGCTCGTCGGCTAAACGCCTCAAAAGAATATTTTTTCAATAGAGTGGGAGAGCCAAAAATAACCCACTCATTGCCCTGGTTACGCCTGGTGGTCACCATCGGGCTGGAAAGATGGTAGATCCTCTGAAGCTGCTCCAAAATCTGGCCACACAAAACCAGCTGGGTCAGACCCCAGAAAGAACAAGTGCCACAAAGGAGGCTTCACTTAAGAACTAAAACCAGCAATTAGCACAAAATAACAATAAGGTAATAAATAAGACAGGAGTTAAAGAAAAGCATAACAGGGTGATATACGATGAGATAACCATAAGACTATTCAGATAGCCAGGTTACAACCCGTAAACCAAACAAGGACCGGGGTTGTAACCCTTCGTCTGAGCAGAACTTGGAATTCTCACCATTTATCGGTAAAATAAATACAGGCATTCTGGTCATGCAGTAACCTGGAATAGGATCAGGACAGGACTAGACTGGTTAAACTCCATCCAATCATTTTACGGCCAAGCAAGAATTACGGCTTGATACTTTAACTAACTAGGGTTGTCACAAACCTAATTACTAACAGGATACAATGAGATTATTCCACAGCCACAAGCCCTGCAGACCATCCAGGTTACCCAGGTCAAAATATTAGGGTTGAATTCAGGTGGGTACATCGTCCAAGAAATGCATGTACCCTTAAGTAGCTTGAAGGGTGCAACACATGACAGTATACTGGAAATGTGCCCTACTCGACGGCAGGCTACAGATCCCAGGAGCGCCCAGATAACGAGATTGCCTGTAGCTGAGAAATCTCTTCATGACTACTGCGTAATTCTAGTTATTAACCTTAGTCCATTTTAGTAGGTACTCCTGACCGTGGTACTCAGGAGTCCCTGTCCTAGACATGATGCAAGACAGGACTGGTTTGTTTGTACAAGCACAATCGCTCACGGTGTCCACGCTATTTATACAGGTCATGTCATGTCATAGAGCCGTCGCAACAGCTTATCAAGATATCAAGTCAGGTTTACTTATCAGGAGTGCGCCACGACGGGGCACTATCATGTTATGCTAGTTCCTTGTCACACCATGTCATGTACAATTGTCATTTCAATCATGTCAATCAAATCGTGATTTATCAAGTTCAGGACAAATGGCGTAAGGATATAAAATGGGCGTAAAAATATACAATAGGGGTAAAAGTGTACGTCATAGAGACTCAAATTACACAGGGGATTACAAGACATGGGCAAATAATACTAAAATAGCCGTACACAGGGCTATAGGAGAACCATGTGGCTCAGGCTTATGCGGCCAGGAATGATCTCATGCGGCTGGAAGGAAAACAGCCCATGCGGCTGAATAGGGTTAGGCGCATGCGACCGATAAGGGAAAAGCCTATGCGGCTAAGAAAAGGGGCAGGAACTATGCGGCTAAAGATATCAGTCCCCATACGGCCAACGGGAAGAGAGGGGCGCATGCGACTGAGTCAGAGCATTTTATGCGGCTCGAGAGATGGATTCTCATGCGGCTGAAGGGGATGAGTCCTTATGCGGCCAGGGAATGACAGTTGCATATACGGCTAAAAATGACGGGCGCATATACGGCTGGCGGGGAAACCGAGCCTATGCGGCTGGCGGAGCAGTGGAGCCTATGCGGCTAGCGGGTTGAGGGTCCAAGCGGCTCGAACAAATCCGGGTCATGCGGTTAGGTCCATGCAATAGTGCATGCGGCTGGAACTGACTTGTCGCATGAATGTTCATGCGGTCAAGTGCTGCCATGCGGCTCGGGACTGTGCTTCTTCTCCAAATTTTCGAGAAGAAGCACACCATGAAGCCATGGCTTCCAAGCTGCATAAAACCTTCATCCGGAGTCCGAATTCGAACTTCCAGAGGTCAAAACAGGACAGAATAAAATGCTCTACAACATAGAACTATCAAAACTTGGAAATAACAATACTGAGTAGATCAAAACTTAAGAAATCCGAAAATAAGATAATTTTAGATCTACAAGAATCTGGCCATGGAAAGTAAAAATGTCAAGTACTAAAGTATGTTAGAATACTGTAAAGGAAAGAATGGAACAATAAAATTAGAGTTCCTCCAAGAAGCAAGTTGCACTTGCCTAGACCTCTCTCTCTCTGGTAGGTAAGGAAGTAATGGTGGAGAAGAAGATTATTAATGAAGAGAGAGAAAGGAGAAGGGGTTAATAAATACTAATGGTGGTGGTAGGTAGGGGGTTCACCTTTGCTTCATAATGAACCAAGCAAACCAAGCCAAGTCGAACCAACCCAAGAATAAACCAAGCCAAGAAGAAAAGCTAAACAAGAAATCATGCCATATAAGATAAAATACGTACACGTATCCCACAATACGTGATACGAATCACAGGTATTACACTTCTCAACCTCTTGAGTTGTTGTCCAGTCTGCCGTTCAGCTTCGGCCCTGAACTCTCTGAACTTCTCGAAAGCTTCGTCTTTAGTCTTGAGCAAGTAGACGAACGCATATTTTGAGAAGTCGTTGATGAAGGTTATGAATACTTCATCCCGGCTTTCGTGGAGAAATGTTTGAAGTCACAAATATCGGAGTGTACCAACTCCAGAAGATCTGTGCTTCGATTGACCCGATGAAAGAGTTTCCTTGTGATCTTCGTCTGAGCACACACTTCACACTTCTCCACCTTACCCCCACATTTGGAGATAAGTCCTAGACTTGACATTTTGTTAATTATTTTACAATAAATATGTCCTAGTCTATTATGCCACAACTCAAGAGAATAATCAGAAAATGCAACTGTATTTATGTCATTAAACTGGTTGACAAGCTGAATTTTAAACATTCCTTCGATTTGATAAGCCTTCCCGAAGTATGTTCCCTTCTTGGACATCACCACTTGACCAGCATTGATGTCCATCCTCAAGCCTGCGTTGTAGAGCAGGCTCCCAGAGATCAGGTTCTTGGCAATCATCGGAACATGCTTTACACCTTGAAGCGTCAGAGTGTTCCCAGAAGTGAGTTTTAGTTCTACAGTTCCGATCCCCAGAACTTCAGCTTGGGCCTGGTTCGCCATGACAACATTCTCAGATATTGGCTAGTACGTGACGAACTATTCCTTGCCAGAACAGACATGGCAAGTCGCACCAGTGTCTATCCACCAGTCAGAGTCAACCCCCATAGTTGTGATCTGTGCGATCATAGAAACAATATTAGAAACCAATGAAACCTTACTAGGCTCAGCTTTCTCTGATTGTTTAGGCTTGGATCTGTATTCACTCTTGTAGTGGCCTTTCTTGCCATAATTGAAACAAGTCACGTGGGACTTGGACTTCTGTTGCTTGAATGAAGGACCCTTCACTTTTAGATTAGTGAAGTCCTTCTTCTTGTGTTGAGAAGCCGCCTGCTTCCCCTTGGGATCTCTCGTCTGTACTAGATTGGCCTTAGCCAACTGTTTGGACAGAGTGTCCATCTTCTTTTGGGAACGTATCTCGTCCTCAACATGGATCTCTTAAAGTAGATCTTCCAAGCTAATGTCTAGCTTCTTTCTGAGCATCCTTTCATAGAAGGTACTCCATCCAGCAGGAAGTTTTAAAACGATCCCTCCAACGACAAACTTGTCGGAAAGGGGCATCTACTCGTCTTTCAGTTTCTGACGCAGCTTCAGAAATTTCTTCACCTGTGGCAACATAGACTTTTCGTCCTCAAAGAGCAATTTGTGATATTTTTCAACCACAAACATCTTGCTCCTGTTCAAGTCTTTTTTATACAGTTTTTTCACAGACTCACATATGTCTCTGGCAAATTCCTTCTTCGAGTAGGATTCTGCCAGGGAATCCTCCATAGCATTCAGGATGAGAAGCCTGTAGATGCTATTTTCCCTTCTCTATTTGGCCTGAAGTTTGGTAGCCGCATTGATTGCGGCAGCAGACCTAGTGTCTGGAACAGAGGGTTCTTCCTCCAACAGTACATGATCAACGACTTTGAGTTGAAGAGTTAGATAAACCTTCCTCTTTCAGACTTGATAATGCTCTCCATCGAACTTTTCTAACTTGCAGTAGTCTGATTGGACGATCGAAGCATTAATGTTTTCCATCTATAAGGATCTTGCTTTGAGATAGTTGTTCCCGGAGATTGATCAAAGAAAGAAAACTGATACAATCGAGATCTGAGATGTCACACAAAAAACTTTGCAGTGATCAAACTCAAGATCTACGATGGTACAAAAAACCAAATAGCCAAATTACAATCTGAATGGGGAAAATAGAGAAAAGAAGATCTCTCGTTCTTCCTTGCAAACGTGTTGCAATTGGGACAGAAAGAGTTACAATAATCTAGAGAAAGAAGAGATAAAAAAAAGTTGCTGGGGTGTCAAAACACCGTTGCTCAAAGCAAGATTTGTCCCACATGAATTGCTTCCAGGAACTAGCAAGTTGAAGAACTTGTGGAACGCTCGAAGTCACCTCTGTTCTGACTCTTCGGATGGACTTGCAATGGTGGCAGCAGCTCCCTCTCTCTCTCTCTCTCTCTCTTTTCTGACTTATAAAATTTGTAGTGCTTCACAAAGGAGGCCAGAAGAGAGTATATATAGAGAGAGGGTGGAAACCCTAACCGCCTTTCAGTTATGGAAAGATTGAATTAAATCCCACAAAGATAGCAACGAAATTAATTCAAATCTTATGGAAAGATTGAATTAAATCCCACAAAGATGGCAACAAAATTAATTCAAATCCCACAAAGATAGCACCGAAATTAATTCAAATCTTATGGAAAGAATGAATTAAATCCCACAAAAAGTGGATCTGAATTAATTGTATTGAATCAGTCTTTCCATAACTGACTTGTAGTGTGCACAGTCAGTGGAGCCCTCCACGCGACCGCATGGACCGCATGAGCCGCATGACTGCTGACGTGCTAAGTGCGCCAACAAAATGCCACATTATGCCTCATGAGCCCACGAGCCCGAGCCCGAGCCCGAGTCCGAGCCCGAGTCCGAGTCGCTAAGCCCCTTTGGGGCTTAGCTCCAAATGGAATTTGACAGGTTCGGCCAAGCATGGCTTGGGGTGTGTATGTGTTGGTGTAGTGTAGGTGTTTGGTTTTATGTTTGAGTGATTGGTTGAGAGAGGATGAGAGTTAGAGAGGAGATGTGGTGAGTAAATTATGAGTGAATAAGAAATGAGGGGGGAGCTCATTTCTTGGCTGTCAAACCACCTCACTTGGCTGTCCTAAACTCAGCTACCAATGCCCCATATTGGTGTCCTACAATGTCCCAAAGGACAGCCCAAATCAGTCCATTTTTCCCCTATAAAACAGCCCCCATTTCCTCACAAACTGTTGTCCAAAACAGCCCATTAAAACCCTCACTTGGTTGTCATTGCCCCCTCAATTTCAGTCCTATTTTGACCCATATGGCTGTCCTATTTTGGCCAATATTGGCTGCCCCATTTCCTCTCTTGAACCCCCATGTTTAGCCCCTTAACACCCCCACCAAACCACTTCAAAATCAGCCCCACATTTAACCCCAAACCAGTCTAGTTTTTTCCTACTTTTGATTGTCCTAATGCATTCAAACATAGTCCATTTAACCCTTTCATTTCAGTCCCTAAACATCACTAAATAATAGCCCTTAACCCCATCAATTTCAATCCACAAACCCCTACAAATCAGTCCACTTTTGTACCATATCATTCCATACATATTAGCTTGTGTGAGTGTGTGTTTGTGAGCTTGTGTGAGTGTGTGTGTGAGGGTTTATGAGTGAAATTAGTATCCTATAGTATATCATATAGCTAAACTAATAGGAAACCTATAGGAGAGCCTATGGGTATGATAAATATAGGAGTGTATCATGAGAGTGAGTGGTGTAGATGAGTGTGGTAGAGAAAAGGGTAAAATTCATGATATGGTAGATAGGTAATAAGGTAAAACCTATATGTAACCCAACATGGCCTAGATACCTAGGATACCCAAAATTTTTGGTAGGTAAACCTTAGATAGGTTGATATCTAGCTACCCTAAGAAGTCTAGGCTAGTACCATGGGTATTTGCGGGGTTTCCTTGGGATTGGGCAAGGTATCGGAATTTACCTTAGAAGGGTAAATACTAGTTTTGCCTAGAAATAGGATATTGGTGTTAGAAGCCTAAGATAGAGTTGGAACTTGATTCTCGTGGTTGGTAATGATCAAATATGGTGCTCATAGACTAGTTTTGACGTCGTTTGACCTTTTTGACCAAAAGTCAACAAAAGTCAACCGAGAGTCAAACTTAGTCTTTAAGCGACCCAATTTGACCGAAACCAACCCAGAGTTGACAAGTTGACTAAAAGTCAACAGTTGGTCAACATTAGACTAGTTTGACCTAGGGTTGACCTAGAGTTGACCTAGTTTGACCTAGAGTTGACCAGGGTTGACTTTTTGACCAAAAGTCAACCGTAAGTCAACCGTTGACCCCGTTCGACCTAGTTTGACTTGGAATGACTCCTAGTGACCTAGTATGACCCAGTATGAGCCAGTATGACCTAGTGTGACTTAGTTTGACCTAGATTGACCTAGTTTTGACTTAGACTTGCATTCATGGCTTATATTAGTTCCCTTTCTCAGTATTAAGTCCTGTTTGACTCATAGTATCTTACTTTAGGTCTGTGATCACTCTGAGCGTCTGCTCACCCTATCAGCTCAGGACCATAGGCGAGTACATTCACTGATAGTTTTCATTATCTTGATATCTGCTATATTCGATTCAGTCGTAGTGTCTTACTTGATTTCCAGACACGATATTTCACGGCCTAGTATATGTCGGATCCTGTCATGAGATATTGTTCCCAGATTACTTGGTATATTGGTACATGACTCGATTTGTTACTTGCACTTGTATAGACATGGACTTGGGAGTGGACTGGCCCCCTGCTTTCGAACCCCGTGTCATGACGTGTTATGTCCGGATCCTTTATACTATTCGGGGATGGAGAGTTATTAGTGGTTGTGTGATCAAAATACCCACTTGTTGTTTCACACTCGTACTCGATACTTGTTCATAGCTACTTGTTCACAACTTTCCATGGTGACCGGCCCTATTCTTTACACTTATTGTTTCATACTTGTTATTTGTTCGCAGCTGGTCAGATGGAAAGCCTGAACATGTTTTTCCCAAGCCGATCACATGACGTACTAATAATTCAAGGCACCTTTTATATTTATTATCTGTGGTGACTAAGTTCTGTTCGGGAGAGGGTTACAGCCCCAGTCCTTATTTGGTTTAGGGGTTGTAACTCGGCTTTCCGAACAGTTCCCAAGTCGTCCTATATACATTCATATCGTCGTCCTTTTCAGTACTCACCCCATAATTTATATTTCTAGTTAATTTTGTCTTATATTTCATTACACTGTCTCTTATAGAATTTGTCAATTCATATGGAACTGCTGTTGGTGTTTGTACTTGCTCATTTTTCTGACAGGATACCGTTGACATATTACAGATGATTCCGAGGCTAATTGGCCGACCTACTATAGGGTAGAGTCTGACGGAGTAGACATAGACAGTAGCTTGTTGGTAGAGCCACTAGATTTTGCTCACCCTGAGTAGCTTAGCTAGTTAGGTTTGCCTGGCCTGCGAGCCAGCTAGCACTGTCAGTTGTAGTATCTATTATATATTTTTTGAGACCTTGGATGTTTGTGTATAGCTTTGACTTGTGGATCTTGGACTCACTTCCTGTTTTATCCATCGTATTTTCCTTTCCATACTATCTATCTTAGTTTGAGATATGTGATTGAGACTGTATTGCTATGTCACCTCCATTCAGAGTGTATATACTGTACAGGTATATTTATCTGTTTTAGTCGTAGTATTTACAGACCCTATATACAGCGTTCTACCGCCGATACTGCGGTGTAGGCTGGACGTAACCACATACTCGTGCCCCTCTTCAGGGTGCGGGTCGTGACACATTTTTGTGGTGGCCCATGCAGGTCAGAGTCGCAAATAGTACGATCTCGTAATGGTGCTCGACTTAGAGTACTAATTACGAGCCTGCGTCTAGGATGTAGGATCTAGGGTATGGTAGGAGTTACTCAATCAGATTTTAGGAAATTTCTGATCTTTTGATTACCATGACAACTCTTCTTGCAATTGAATTCAATTGTCCTCCTTTGATAATATCTTATCTTGTGCCATATTGATCTCTTGGGTTCAATTCATCTTCAGGATGACGGTGACTCGTTCTCAGGCAGCAGGGCCCAGTACAGTTCTAGAGAGGTGAGATCCGGGAGGTCTTCCACCTCCGGCTACGGGAGCAGCAGTCGAGAGAGCAGTAGCCTCAGTCTCTGCCCTTCAGGCAGGAGTAGCAGCGGCAGTTCTCGGAGGTCTTCCACCTTCAGCAGAGGGAGCTGCAGTTCAGGGAGCTGCCACCTTAGTCCCTGCCCTTTAGGCGGGAGCAGCAGGGACGGTTTCAGGAGGTCTTCCACCTCCAGTAACGAGACCGTCCATAGTCATTCCTGATATTCTTCTACCGTCGCCTCCACTACCGACGGACACCCAGGAGATGATGGCCCTTCTGCAGCAGATGCTACAGACGCAGAGAGCACAGGTAGAGGCACAGCACCGTCAGGCAGAGGTGCTGTGACAGACCATAGAGAACTCGCATCAGCTAGCTATGGAAGCAGTGGAGAGAGGTGCACCGACTACAGTTCAGGGAGCACCAGATCAACAGCAGGGTCAGGGGAGGCCCGGTACACACCTCCACTTCAGAAAGATGAACCCGCAGGAGTTCAAGGGTACCGAGGGTATCCTATACGCGGACGACTGGCTAGAGGATGTCCAGCGGAGTCTGGAGTTGGCAGAGGTACCGAGAGGTCTGTGGGTGACTTCTGCAGCGAGCCAGTTCTTCGATATAGTGCTGACTTGGTACCGCACGGATCCGCGTGCGTCAGTGAGGGGATTGTCTTGGGAGGACTTCAGGAAACTCTTTAAGGAGAAGTTCTACCCAGATGTTGCCTTGACAGCTTTGGAGGGGCAGTTTGCCAGTCTGGTGCAGGAGAACTCATCGGTGGACGAGTACGCAGCAGAGTTCTTCCGTTTGAGCAGGTTTGTACCCAGTTTGGTTTAGAATGAGGGGTACAAGGCCCGGAAGTTCAGGAGGGGTCTCATTCATGCAGTACGCCCTCGCACATCTGGGCGACGAGACGCGACCTTCAAGCAGATCCTTATGGAGGCTCAGATTGCAGAGGAGGACTTCGGCCTCAAGCCGAAGAGGAGCAGTGACGTTCTCGGAGCTAGTTCGAGTGCAGGGCTAGCGAAGTGCCTACACTTTCAGCAGAGGCAGTTTCAGTAGCAGCAGCCTCAGTTGCAGTTCCAGCAGGCACCGGCGCATGCCCAACAGCACCAGGGACAGGTCCAGAGGCAGGCCATCCAGTGTACCTTCTACAAGAAGATAGGGCACACCGGACAGGTCTGTAGATTGAGGCTGGGAGTTTTTCTGTTCTGTGGAGCTCCAGATCACCAGATGAGGGACTGTGCTGCCCGTGCAGCCAGACAGGCAGGCCAGGATAGAGTACGGCAGGCTAGAGGAGACCAGCAGGGGCGAGCGTTCGCCATGACAGTTGAGCCCACTCAGGCAGTAGCAGAGCAGTTAGCAGGTTCCAATCTTTCGATCTTATTTCCGCATTTGCTTCCTTATAAACTGTCTTGAACTTCGATTCTATCTGTTCTTTGATCGTTTGATGAAATTGTACTTGTGATGTGAATTCCTTCTGAGATAAGTCGTATGGGCTAGGTCGCCTCGATTATGAGATTTAGAATCCTCTAGGGTCATGCTAGCAGGCAGAGTGAGGACATATAGTCAGACTATGGACGTATCTCTCGGGTGTGGGAATTTAAGGTTTTCGCTGCCAAGCTAGCGGCAACGTAAAAATTTTAAATACCATAATTCTAAAGGTATGTACCGTAGTTGAGGACTCTGTGATTATCGTAGCCTTGCTCACTGGCATGACGGAGATTCTGAGTATCATGATTATTGGACAGACGCATACGATTATCAAATTGCATAGATTTTCTGTGTTTGCTTCGTTTTAAGTTTTTGGATGATTTTTTTTAAGGTGGATAGACTTATATTTGAGAGTAATTTTAATTTTATAAATTTAGTCATTTAATTCCTGCTTTGATTTTTGAGATTTTAATTATTTTAAATTTTTAGCCATGACTTGTGAATTTGAGATTTTACTATTGTTTGGTTTTAAATTTCGAGGACGAAATTTTTTAAGGTGGATAGATTTATCACCCCCAGTTTCCAGAAATAGGGATATTTTTGTCATTTTTCATTTTTGAATATTTTTGAAATTATTTATTTATTTATTGTATTATTTTGGGGTGGTTTGAATCGGATTCGAATTTTAACTCATTCCGACTTGTTTCGACTTGTTTCGGGGACCCGGGGTAGTTTTGACCCTAGCGGGCCCACACACTAGCTAGCCATGGCCCACAATATTACCATCAAAAGTTAGAGGGATTAATCATGACCCCATGGATTAGGTTAGACCTAATTAGAATATTAGATTTACATTTTTAACCCCCAAACCCTAAGCAAACTTGTATAGAGCTAATAAAACAATAGAGGGGCAAACTTGTAAATAGTGAAAAGGGGGTTTTGGACATGTTTGGCCGGCCACATGTAGGGGTTGTGGAGGAGAGAGAAAGGCATCACTTGTTCTCATCCACTTCTTCTTCTTCTCCTCCAAAGGTTCTTCCCATTTCTTGAGAGCTCCACCATTGT
This sequence comes from Iris pallida, assembly GCA_029216955.1. Taxonomy (NCBI): domain Eukaryota; kingdom Viridiplantae; phylum Streptophyta; class Magnoliopsida; order Asparagales; family Iridaceae; genus Iris; species Iris pallida. Next base: position 7,405,713 of record JANAVB010016196.1, on the reverse strand, counting down.
TTCAATCTCCAAAAATAGGTAAACCCTTCTCTAAAAAAAATAGTTTCCATTTCATATAGAATGGTTAGGAACCCATAGAAATGTTTTTCATGGTTGTGTCTCCATTAGAGACTATTTTGTGTCCATTTGGACATTTTTAGAGGTGTCCAATATGTAGGATTGTGTCCTAATAGGAAAACCTCCTATTTGGACACATGTATGTTGTTGTGCATTGATTTTGAGTATGTTCTATCTTTATTTCAGAATTTTCATGTGTGTAGGAATGATTTCTCCTATGTATCATTTCCTATAATCTATCTGTATATATATATAAGGTTATATATATATCATTCTCTCTCTCTCTCTCTCTCTCTCTCTCTCTCTCTCTCTCTCTCTCTATATATATATATATATATATATATATATATATATATATATATATATATATATATATATATATATATATATATATATGTATATGTATATGGCTTGTATATATATTAGTGCATATATTGTGGTGTGGTGTTTGTGTTGGTTGGGGAAGGACTTGACAGGTTCGGCCAAGCATGGCTTGGGGTGTGTGTGTGTTGGTGTAGTGTAGGTGTTTGGTTTTATGTTTGAGTGATTGGTTGAGAGAGGATGAGAGTTAGAGAGGAGATGTGGTGAGTGAATTACGAGTGAATAAGAAAGGAGGGGGGAGCCCATTTTTTGGCTGTCAAACCACCTCACTTGGCTGTCCTAAACTCAGCTACCAATGCCCCATATTGGTGTCCTACAATGTCCCAAAGGACAGCCCAAATCAGTCCACTTTTCCCCTACAAAACAGCCCCCATTTCTCCACAAACTGCTGTCCAAAACAACCCATTAAAACCCTCACTTGGCTGTCATTGCCCCCTCAATTTCAGTCCTGTTTTGACCCATATGGCTGTCCTATTTTGGCCTATGTTGGCTGCCCCATTTCCTCTCTTGAACCCCCATGTTTAGCCCCTTAACACCCCCACCAAACCACTTCAAAATCAGCCCCAGATTTAACTCCAAACCAGTCTAGTTTTTTCCCACTTTTGATTGTCCTAATGCATTCAAACATAGTCCATTTAACCCTTTCATTTCAGTCCCTAAACATCACTAAATAACAGCCCTTAAACCCATCAATTTCAGTCCACAAACCCCTACAAATCAGTCCACTTTTGCACCATATCATTCCATACATATTAGCATGTGTGAGTGTGTGTTTGTGAGCTTGTGTGAGTGTGTGTGTGAGGGTTTATGAGTGAAACTAGTATCCTATAGTATATCCTATAGCTAAACTAATAGGAAACCTATAGGAGAGCCTATGGGTATGATAAATATAGGAGTGTATCATGAGAGTGAGTGGTGTAGATGAGTGTGGTAGAGAAAAGGGTAAAATTCATGATATGGTAGATAGGTAATAAGGTAAAACCTATATGTAACCCAACATGGCCTAGATACCTAGGATACCCAAAATTCTTGGTAGGTAAACCTTAGATAGGTTGATATCTAGCTACCCTAAGAAGTCTAGGCTAGTACCATGGATATTTGCGGGGTTTCCTTGGGATTGGGCAAGGTATCGGAATTTACCTTAGAAGGGTAAATACTAGTTTTGCCTAGAAATAGGATATTGGTGTTAGAATCCTAAGATAGAGTTGGAACTTGATTCCCGTGGTTGGTAATGATCAAATATGGTGCTCATAGACTAGTTTTGACGTCGGTTGACCTTTTTGACCAAAAGTCAACCGAGAGTCAAACTTAGTCTTTAAGCGACCCGATTTGACCGAAACCAACCCAGAGTTGACCAGTTGACTGAAAGTCAATAGTTGGTCAACAATAGACTAGTTTAACCTAGGGTTGACCTAGAGTTGACCTAGTTTGACCTAGAGTTGACCAGGGTTGACCAGGGTTGACTTTTTGACCAAAAGTCAACTGACCCCGTTCGACCTAGTTTGACTTGGAATGACTCCCAGTGACCTAGTATGACCCAGTATGAGCCAGTATGACCTAGTGTGACTCAGTTTGACCTAGATTGACCTAGTTTTGACTTAGACTTGCATTCATGGCTTATATTAGTTTCCTTTCTCAGTATTAAGCCCTGTTTGACTCATAGTATCTTATTTTAGGTCTGTGATCACTCTGAGCGTCTGTTCACCCTATCAGCTCAGGACCACATGTGAGTACATTCACTGATAGTTTTTATTGTCTTGATATCTGCTATATCCGATTCAGTCGTAGTGTTTTACTTGATTTCCAGACACGATATTTCACGGACTAGTATATGTCGGATCCTGTCATGAGATGTTGTTCCCAGATTACTTGGTATATTGGTACATGACTCGATTTGTTACTTGCACTTGTATAGACATGGACTTGGGAGTGGGCTGGCCCCCTGCTTTCGAACCCCGTGTCATGACGTGTTATGTCCGGATCCTTTATACTATTCGGGGATGGGGAGTTATTAGTGGTTGTGTGATCAAAATACCCACTTGTTGTTTCACACTCGTACTCGATACTTGTTCATAGCTACTTGTTCACAACTTTCTATGGTGACCGGCCCTATTCTTTACACTTATTGTTTCACACTTGTTATTTGTTCGCAGCCGGTCAGATGGAAAGCCTGAACATGTTTTTCCCAAGCCGATCACATGACGTACTAATAATTCAAGGCACCTTTTATATTTATTATCTGTGGTGACTAAGTTCTGTTCGGAAGAAGGGTTACAGCCCCAGTCCTTATTTGGTTTAGGGGTTGTAACTCGGCTTTCCGAACAGTTCCCAAGTCGTCCTATATACATTCATATCGTCGTCCTTTTCAGTACTCACCCCATAATTTATATTTCTAGTTAATTTTGTCTTGTATTTCATTACACTGTCTCTTATAGAATTTGTCAATTCATATGGAACTGCTGTTGGTGTTTGTACTTGCTCATTTTCCTGACAGGATACCATTGACATATTACAGATGATTTCGAGGCTGATTGCCCGACCTACTATGGGGTAGAGTCTGACGGAGTAGACTTAGACAGTGGCTTGTTGGTAGAGCCACTAGATTTTGCTCACCCTGAGTAACTTATCTAGTTAGGTTTGCCTGGCCTGCGAGCCAGCTAGCACTGTCAGTTGTAGTATCTATTATATATTTTCTGAGACCTTGGATGTTTGTGTATAGCTCTGACTTGTGGATCTTGGACTTACTTCCTGTTTTATCCATCGTATTTTCCTTTCCATACTATCTACCTTAGTTTGAGATATGTGATTGAGACTGTATTGCTATGTCACCTCTATTCGGAGTGTATATACTGTACAGGTACATTTATCTGTTTTAGTCGTAGTATTTACAGACCCTATATACAGCGTTCTACCGCCGATACTGCGGTGTAGGCTGGACGTAACCACGTACTCGTGCCCCTCTTCAGGGTGCGGGTCGTGACACATTTTTGTGGTGGCCCATACAGGTCAGAGTCGCAAATAGTGCGATCTCGTAATGGTGCTCGATTTAGAGTACTAATTACGAGCCTGCGTCTAGGATGTAGGATCTAGGGTATGGTATTACTCAATCACATTTTAGGAAATTTCTGATCTTTTGATTACCATGACAACTCTTCTTACATTTGAATTCAATTGTCCTCCTTTGATAATATCTTATCTTGTGCCATATTGATCTCTTGGGTTCAATTCATCTTCAGGATGACGGTGACTCGTTCTCAGGCAGCAGGGCCCAGTACAGTTCCAGAGAGGTCAGATCCGGGAGGTCTTCCACCTCCGGCTATGGGAGCAGCAGTCGAGAGAGCAGTAGCCTCAGTCTCTGGCCTTCAGGCAGGAGTAGCAGCGGCAGTTCCCGGAGGTCTTCCACCTTCAGCAGAGGGAGCTGCAGTTCAGGAAGCTGCCACCTCAGTCCCTACCCTTCAGGCGAGAGCAATAGGGACGGTTTCAGGAGGTCTTCCACCTCCAGCAGCGAGACCGTCCATAGTCATTCCTGACATTCTTCCACCGTCGCCTCCAATACCAACGGACACCCAGGGGATGATGGCCCTTCTGCAGCAGATGCTACAGACGCAGAGAGCATAGGCAGAGGCCCTGCACCGTCAGGCAAAGGTGCTGCGACAGACCATGGAGAACTCGCATCAGCGAGCTATGGCAGCAGTAGAGAGGTGCACCGGCTACAGTTCAGAGAGCACCAGATCAGCAGCAGGGTCAGGGGAGGCCCGGTACACACCTCCACTTCAGGAAGATGAACCCGCAGGAGTTCAAGGGTACCGAGGGTATCCTATACGCGGACGACTGGCTAGAGGATGTCTAGCGGAGTCTGGAGTTGGCAGAGGTCCCAAGAGGTCTGTGGGTGACTTCTGCAGCGAGCCAGTTCTTTGATATAGCGCTGACTTGGTACCGCACGGATCCGCGTGCATCAGTAAGGGGATTTTTATGGGAGGACTTCAGAAAACTCTTTAAGGAGAAGTTCTACCCAGATGTAGCCTTGACAGCTTTGGAGGGGCAGTTTGCCAGTCTGGTGCAGGAGAACTCGTCGGTGGACGAGTATGCAGCAGAGTTCTTCCGCTTGAGCAGGTTTGCACCCAGTTTGGTTCAGGATGAGGGGTACAAGTCCCGGAAGTTCAGAAAGGGTCTCATTCATGCAGTGCGCACTCGCACATCTGGGCGATGAGACACGACCTTCGAACAGATCCTTATGGAGGCTCAGATTACAGAGGAGGACTTCGGCCTCAAGTCGAAGAGGAGCAGTGACGTTCTGGGAGCTAGTTCGAGTGCAGGGCCAGCGAAGCGCCCACACTTTCAGCAGAGGCAGTTTCAGCAGCAGCAGCCTCAGTTGCAGTTCCAGCAGGCACCGGCGCATGCCCAACAGCACCAGGGACAGGTCCAGAGACAGGCCATCCAGTGTGCCTTCTGTAAGAAGATAGGGCACACCGGGGAGGTCTGTAGATTGAGGCTGGGAGTTTGTCTATTCTGTGGAGCTCCAAATCACCCGATGAGGGACTGTGCTGCCCGTGCAGCCAGACAGGCAGGCCAGGATAGAGTGCGGCAGGCTAGAGGAGACCAGCAGGGGCGAACGTTCGCCATGACAGTTGAGCCCACTCGGGCAGTATCAGAGCAGATAGCAGGTTCCAATCTTTCGATCTCATTTCCGCATTTGCTTCCTTATAAACTGTCTTGAACTTCGATTCTATCTGTTCTTTGATCGTTTGATGAAATTGTACTTGTGATGTGAATTCCTTCTGAGATAAGTCGTATGGTCTAGGTCGCCACGATTATGAGATTTAGAATCCTCTAGGGTCATGCTAGCAGGCAGAGTGAGGACATATAGTCAGACTATGGACGTATATTTCGGGTGTGGGAATTTAAGGTTTTCGCTGTCAAGCTAGCGGCAATGCAAAAATTTTAAATACCATAATTCTAGAGGTATGTACCGTAGTTGAGGACTCTGTGATTATCATAGCCTTGCTCACTGGCATGACGGAGATTCTGAGTATCATGATTATTGGACAGACGCATACGATTATCAAATTGCATAAATTTTCTGTGTTTGCTTCGTTTTAAGTTTTTGGATGATTTTTTTAAGGTGGATAGACTTATATTTGAGAGTAATTTTAATTTTATAAATTTAGTCATTTAATTCCTGCCTTGATTTTTGAGATTTTAATTATTTTAAATTTTTAGCCATGACTTGTGAATTTGAGATTTTACTATTGTTTTGTTTTAAATTTCGAGGACGAAATTTTTTAAGGTCGATAGATTTGTCACCCCCAGTTTTCAGAAACAGGAGTATTTTTGTCATTTTTTATTTTTGAATATTTTTGAAATTATTTATTTATTTATTGTATTATTTTGGGGTAGTTTGAATCGGGTTCGAATTTCAACTCATTCCGACTTGTTTCGACTTGTTTCGGGGACCCGGGATAGTTTTGACCTTAGCGGGCCCACACACTAGCTAGCCATGGCCCACAATATTACCATCAAAAGTTAGAGGGATTAATCATGACCCCATGGATTAGGTTAGACCTAATTAGAATATTAGATTTATATTTTTAACCCCCAAACCCTAAGCAAACTTGTATAGAGCTAATAAAACAATAGAGGGGCAGACTTATAAATAGTAAAAAAGGAGGTTTTGGACATGTTTGGCCGGCCACATGTAGGGGGTAGGGAGGAGAGAGAAAGGCATCACTTGTTCTCATCCACTTCTTCTTCTTCTTCTCCAAAGGTTCTTTCCATTTCTTGAGAGCTCCACCATTGTTTCAATCTCCAAAAATAGGTAAACCCTTCTCTAAAAAAAATAGTTTCCATTTCATATAGAATGGTTAGGAACCCATAGGAATGTTTTCCATGGTTGTGTCTCCATTAGAGACTATTTTGTGTCCATTTGGACATTTCTAGAGGTGTCCAATATGTAGGATTGTGTCCTAATAGGAAAACCTCCTATTTTGACACATGTATGTTGTTGTGCATTGATTTTGAGTATGTTCTATCTTTATTTCAGAATTTTCATGTGTGTAGGAATGATTTCTCCTATGTATCATTTCCTATAATCTATTTGTATATATATATAAGGTTATATATATCATTCTATATATATATATATATATATATGGCTTGTATATATATTAGTGTATATATTGTGGTGTGGTATTTGTGTTGGTTGGGGAAGGACTTGACAGGTTCGGCCAAGCATGGCTTGGGGTGTGTGTGTGTTGGTGTAGTGTAGGTGTTTGGTTTTATGTTTGAGTGATTGGTTGAGAGAGGATGAGAGTTAGAGAGGAGATGTGGTGAGTGAATTATGAGTGAATAAGAAATGAGGGGGGGAGCCCATTTCTTGGCTGTCAAACCACCTCACTTTGCTGTCCTAAACTCAGCTACCAATGCCCCATATTGGTGTCCTACAATATCCCATAGGACAGCCCAAATCAGTCCACTTTTCCCCTACAAAACACCCCCCATTTCCCCACAAACTGCTGTCCAAAACAGCCCATTAAAACCCTCACTTGGCTGTCATTGCCCCCTCAATTTCAGTCCTGTTTTGACCCATATGGCTGTCCTATTTTGGCCTATGTTGGCTGCCCCATTTCCTCTCTTGAACCCCCATGTTTAGCCCCTTAACACCCCCACCAAACCACTTCAAAATTAGCCCCACATTTAACTCCAAACCAGTCTAGTTTTTTCCCACTTTTGATTGTCCTAATGCATTCAAACATAGTCCATTTAACCCTTTCATTTCAGTCCCTAAACATCACTAAATAACAGTCCTTAAATCCATCAATTTTAGTCCACAAACCCCTACAAATCAGTCCACTTTTGGACCATATCATTCCATACATATTAGCTTGTGTGAGTGTGTGTTTGTGAGCTTGTGTGAGTGTGTGCGTGAGGGTTTATGAGTGAAACTAGTATCCTATAGTATATCCTATAGCTAAACTAATAGGAAACCTATAGGAGAGCCTATGGGTATGATAAATATAGGAGTGTATCATGAGAGTGAGTGGTGTAGATGAGTGTGGTAGAGAAAAGGGTAAAATTCATGATATGGTAGATAGGTAATAAGGTAAAACCTATATGTAACCCAACATGGCCTAGATACCTAGGATACCCAAAATTCTTGGTAGGTAAACCTTAGATAGGTTGATATCTAGCTACCCTAAGAAGTCTAGGCTAGTACCATGGGTATTTGCGGGGTTTCCTTGGGATTGGGCAAGGTATCAGAATTTACCTTAGAAGGGTAAATACTAGTTTTGCCTAGAAATAGGATATTGGTGTTAGAAGCCTAAGATAGAGTTGGAACTTGATTTTCGTGGTTGGTAATGATCAAATATGGTGCTCATAGACTAGTTTTGACGTCGGTTGACTTTTTTGACCAAAAGTCAACAAAAGTCAACCGAGAGTCAAACTTAGTCTTTAAGCGACCCGATTTGACCGAAACCAACCCAGAGTTGACAGTTGACTGAAAGTCAACAGTTGGTCAACATTAGACTAATTTGACCTAGGGTTGACCTAGAGTTGACCTAGTTTGACCTAGAGTTGACCAGGGTTGACCAGGGTTGACTTTTTGACCAAAAGTCAACCGTAAGTCAACCGTTGACCCCGTTCGACCTAGTTTGACTTGGAATGACTCTCAGTGACCTAGTATGATCCAGTATGAGCCAGTATGACCTAGTGTGACTCAGTTTGACCTAGATTGACCTAGTTTTGACTTAGACTTGCATTCATGGCTTATATTAGTTCCCTTTCTCAGTATTAAGCCCTTTTTGACACATAGTATCTTATTTTAGGTCTGTGATCACTCTGAGCGTCTGTTCACCCTATCAGCTCAGGACCACAGGCGAGTACATTCACTGATATTTTTTATTGTCTTGATATCTGCTATATCCGATTCAGTCGCAGTATCTTACTTGATTTCCAGATACGATATTTCACGGACTAGTATATGTCGGATCCTGTCATGAGATGTTGTTCCCAGATTACTTGGTATATTGGTACATGACTCGATTTGTTACTTGTACTTGTATAGACATGGACTTGGGAGTGGGCTGGCCCCCTGCTTTCGAACCCCGTGTCATGATGTGTTATATCTGGATCCTTTATACTATTCGGGGATGGGGAGTTATTAGTGGTTGTGTGATCAAAATACCCACTTGTTGTTTCACACTTGTACTCGACACTTGTTCATAGCTACTTGTTCACAACTTTCTATGGTGACCGGCCCTATTCTTCACACTTGTTGTTTCACACTTGTTATTTGTTCGCAGCCGGTCAGATGGAAAGCCTGAACATGTTTTTCCCAAGCCGATCACATGACGCACTAATAATTCAAGGCACCTTTTATATTTATTATCTGTGGTGACTAAGTTCTGTTCAGGAGAAGGGTTACAGCCCCAATCATTGTTTGGTTTAGGGGTTGTAACTAGACTTTCCGAACAGTTCCCAAGTCGCCCTATATACATTCATATCGTCGTCCTTTTCAGTACTCACACCATGATTTATATTTCCAGTTGATTTTGTCTTGTATTTCATTACACTGTCTCTTATAGAATTTGTCAATTCATATGGAACTGCTGTTGGTGTTTGTACTTGCTCATTTTTCTGACAGGATACCGTTGACATATAACAGATGATTCCGAGGCTGATTGTCCGACCTACTATGGGGTAGAGTCTGACGGAGTAGACTTAGACAGTGGCTTGTTGGTAGAGCCACTAGATTTTGCTCACCCTGAGTAGCTTAGCTAGTTAGGTTTGCCTGGCCTGCGAGCCAGCTAGCACTGTTAGTTGTAGTATCTATTATATATTTTCTGAGACCTTGGATGTTTTTTCTTTCCATACTATCTACCTTTGTTTGGGATATGTGATTGAGACTGTATTGCTATGTCACCTCCATTCGGAGTGTATATACTGTACAGGTTCATTTATCTGTTTTAGTCGTAGTATTTACAGACCCTATATACAGGGTTCTACCGTCGATACTGCGGTGTAGGCAGGACGTAACCACGTACTCATGTCCCTCTTCAGGGTGCGGGTCGTGACAGAATTAATCCAAGAGAATGACAAAAGCATTAATGCTTAATCCTTGGAGCCTTATTCTTACCTCCTAGTAAAATCACCCACATGGTTCCCTCCTTAGGGTCACCACCCCATGTGCATCTCTCAACAACACAACCAAGTATATATGTTGAGATAACTCATGGTGCATTTCCGATGTGGGACTAAACTTTTACAAGGCATGTTGAGAGCAAGCTCTCTCCATGTAAAGAAAGCACCAACAAACACCTCTCTACTTTACTATTTTAATAAAACATAGAGTAGTCAGTGTTATAAGTTTCTATAGAAAATATAAACTATAGGGCTGATCAGAGTAATTAGTTTCAAAGTAAAAATAGTTTATGTAATAAGTATAAAACATATAGATATAGTTAACGTAAATTGTCCTTGTTGGGATTAGAATAACAGGATAACAGCGGTATCTTACGAATCGATGGGAGGACCGCACTTGGTAGATCGCAGAAGATGGACAGGGTCCGGTGCTTGCATGAGAGGCTGGGGCCACCAAAAAGCCACATCAGCATCGGTCTGCCGTTAGGTTCCCTCGGCAGGCTTTTTTGTTAGGCTAAAGAGAGCGAACGTAGTGACCCACAAAACGTCCCAAACCCTTCTTTTGATGCCCATGGAATCCGCATCCCGATTAGGCCCTGTGTGTGAGCCATAAACGCGTAGCAGCTCTCGCTTCTCCACAAAATGCTACTAATACACCGTAATACTACAAACTAGAAAGAAGAGGACGGAAGAAAGCAATTCAATTGCTACTTGCTAGCTAATGGGGAACTGTGCATATAGAGGCAATGGCCGGCCGGCGGATAGCTCCATGATCAGAGTCGTAACGTCCAGCGGTGGAGTGCTGGAGCTGTACCCCCCAGTCACCGCGGAGCGCGTCACGAACGAGTTCCCCAGCCACGGCATCTTCTGCAGCCGCAAAGCGCTCTCTTGCCCGCTCCTCCACAACGAAGAGCTCGTCGGCGGACAGTCGTACTACCTGCGGCCGCTGAGCGGTCCCCTTCCGGTCGTCGTTCCCTCTGTGCCCCCTCCTTACCGCGTGTCGTTCGACCAGCATGGTTTCTGGAGGAGGCAGCAGGAAGTGGAAGTGTGGCCGAGTTACAGCAGCGGGACATGGAAGGTGAGGCTGGTTATAAAGCCAGACCAGCTGACGGAGATACTCTCGCAGGAGTCGCGGACGGAGGCGCTGATAGAGAGCGTCAGGGTGGTGGCCAAGTGGGGGAGCAGGTCTTCGTCAGCATCCGCGGCGAGCTCGGACCAGTGGAGCCTGTCAAGCTGCAGTAGGAAGGCGACCTCCGAGAATATTATCGTGGATTAATCTGGTTATGCCGCTGACCAGTTAGTGACGAGTAATGCTGCTAGGAAATGAGAATGGCGACGACTGACCACCGACAGTTTGATGTAGAGTGACTTCTGCAACAACACAATTTCTTCAGCTTTTCCTTTTTCTTTGCTCTTCTTCTTTTCCGCAGGGGAAAGGGGTATGTAGTGTTGTTATTGGTATGATGGGTGTGCATGTGAAGATGTCCCTTGTGCTTTCTGGCTTGCTGGTTTCCTCTTTCTTTTCACTTGAAAGACGATAGTATAGTATACAGAGGAACTGATCCAGAAGAATCTTACACGAAGAGTTCGCTTTCCTTCCTTGGTTTAGGGTGATTTATTTACCTCTCTTTTCTCTCTCTCTCTCTCTCTCTCTCTCTCTCTCTCATTTTCTTGCTTGTATTTGAGGTGTCAAAATGTTGTACGTGTACTTATGAATTAATTTTGGTTGATATTATAGTTTCTTAACATAAATAGGAAAAGTTGCATTACTTGTGATCAACCCAATTCAACTTTACCTTCTATAAATATATGACTTGTGATGAGTCTCATATGCTTGGGTTCTTGCTCGTAGAACTACCTTCAAGAAGTAAGTCTCATGTTCCTGAATTCTTGCTCGAAGAACCTTCAATAGCTACTGTCTCATATCCTTGGGTTCTTGCTCAGAAGAACCTCAACAACTAAATGAAATTGTAGCAGTCTTATTCATATCCTTGCAGGATGCTTGTTCCATGAACCTTCAATAACTATAGGGAGCCAACAACAAAAGCACCTTCATTAATACCATAGCATCGATCAGTAGCATAAGCAAGCGCACTTGGAGGTAGTAAATAATGTGGTCATGTTATTCAAGCCCCGGAAGCAAGACGAGGCTCTGGCCTTATATTTGTTTTACCCAATCTCTGTCAGGCCTTGAATTTGGGTTGGAAAGTCTTAGCAGGGTTTTGAGTCTGCATAAGTGATCCTACTACAGTCCTACCCAACCCAGACCTGCCACAATGTCTATCTAGAAATTCAGATTGGAATGCTCTATAGTTTAAGCCTTGGTAGTTGGATGTGTTAGAATTTCTTCACAAATCTTCACTTTTAAAACTGCAAAAATAATAAACTTAATTAAATGTTACCGGCCTTCAGGAAAGTCGCGCACGAAGCACTGCCCTAAGAGATAGTCCGGATCTATGTGCAGACTGGATCCGAACGCTCCTAGTGGTAAAATCTCCGGTCTACCGGAATCTCTTTGCCGCACACGACTTGGAGAGGATGACCCCGACTTAGCTCTGCCCAGAGCAACAACGAAGAACTGACTTCCGAGAGCAACGAGAAATTCGTGAGAGTTTTTGTAGAGGAAAATTTTCTGTGTCTTGGAAGAGAAAGAAGAACGGATTTATATAGGCTGATGGTTGCTCTTTGTAACGTTCAGAAATAATGAACAATAATGTTTTAACGTTACAAAGTGATGAGAAATACAAAAAACGTGGTACAATGAATCTGGACGCAATTTGAATAGTGAACGTTTAAGAAATTTAATGACTGTAACGGTCAGAAAAATTAATAGGAGCAAAAAAAGATTTTTGGATCTCAGCCCGAACCCGGAGAAAGAATCGGATCGACATTCGGCGTCCGCACCCGTTACGCGCGCCAAACCGAGCCTGGCGGCGGCGGCGGCGGCACGCGCGCATGGCCCATGAGGCTCCCACTCAAATGATTTAATGAAGAAAGAAAGGAGGAGTGTACATATGCACACTAACATCCCTTTCCCCAACCGATGTGGGACTAAAAATAAAGTTGGATTTGAGCTTTTGTTGAAAAGCTAAGCTAACAGGATGACATACACGAACAGACCCAAATCCGAGTATGCCAATTTTCCCATTGGGTGAGGACCAAGCTCAGTCCAAACCTGAACTCTCTAATACACAAATAAGGCGTAATCTTATAGATAATCATCAAATATTCTAAAAATATCTCATAAATATCCCACCGAGTCTTTAAATTCTAACTTAATGAACACAGAAGCTATCAAGGGTTATGATGAGAACTAAATATAGTCTCCTCCTCAAATAAAAACACATTTTTCTACCCTAAAACTCAATCGAATTTCACCTTCACCCTCAATCTAACTTGAGTGACGGGGCAACACCGAGGGATTACCCCACCGTTCTCATGTATGTTCATGTACATATGAGAAGAGGAAGTAATCAGGAAGGAACATGAATCCATTGATCCAGCCCACAACAAGATTCACGGTGGTGGTAAAACATCACGCACCGTGGGCCAGAACATTTACAACCACGAAGTTGTAGTTCTTGTTGGGAATGAACGCAGAAACCATTCCCCCAAACTAGGAAACTCGGAGAGAACCGAAGTAAAACGCAGAAATGAAAAAATCAAAATCACACGGGAGTCAAACAACGCAAATACAACAGTTTTGACATAAAAAATCCTTGCAGAAAAATCACGAGACGATCAGTGTCCAACCATGAAAATCATCCACTATTGGAATAAGAAAGTACACTGACTTCTTACAAACATCTAACCGATCCATATCGGATCACCACCACTACTTGAAGCAAAAATCTCGATTGCAGACTCCTGAAGAACAAATATGACGAGAAGGATTACCCGAAACAATATACTCTTCCCCTTTCTCTGTCCAAAAGTTGTAAAGCACTGATCTGTATCTCTGGTAAATTGATAGATGGTTTCTAGGGTTAGAAAACACCAAATATATACCCCCCCCCCCCCAAAAAAAAACCGCAGTCAATCGGGACCATTGATTTGATCCAACTGTGTATAAAACACCCCAAGAACTTGCACAGCTCAACAGGACCGAACTCGCAATACCAAGAGGAACATGTCCAAAATGGCTTGTTATGCCAGCGACCGGTGCATATAGATTAAGTGGGCTTGCTGGTGGCAATCCACGCGCAAGTCCTTGCATTGAAACAAAGTAGTCTAAGTTAACTAAACAATTGAATAGTTGAGTGAACATGGACGTTGGAATAAAACCTTTCGAGCGTAACACAACTGACCGGTTGAGTAGGTAGGAATATCCGAGTGAGAATGATCATCGGAATGAGGCGTGGTCATAACGTATCTTCACAAGCGGGAACACGCCCTTGACACTGAATGTTCACGTGAATTACGTTAAGTTGATATATATGAATTGTTGACTAACTTTGTTTACTTTGGACAGGAAAGGCCGGACGGTAAGTATGGGTAAGTCGTGCATGTATTTTCATGCAAACACTTGAAATCTGTAACACGAGATAGGTTATGAAATATGCCATGAAACTGATCCTAAGGCAAGATTAGAAAGACAATAAATGATGGACGGTGCACAAAAGTAAATAGAACGTATTTGGTAATGATAGCATTGTGGGCGAGCTAGCCTCCCCACCAGTGCATAACAATGTACTGATAACCCCACAGTTTGCTTGCAGGGTGCAGGAGATGTCGTCGGATGCAGAGCTTCCCTCGAACGTGCTAAGGTGCGGAGCTAACTCTGGAGCCTTGGAGCATTGCAAGGAGCTGAAGCACCATATACAGGACATAATGTATTGGAACATCACCACAAATCATTCCATCTTGTAAGCCACTTGGCACGCCATTTATGTTTCAGATAGAGAGAGAGAGCTTGAGAGACTTGTAAACTCGCCTAGCGCCGCTTGTTAACTTCTTGAAAATCAATAAAGAGTTTGAATTTGTTCCAACTTGTGTTCTTTTACTTTCTGCTGCAAATGGGGACACTCTGTGCGACTCTGTAGCCTAGCTCAAATTGGCCGTTTTTGGACTTAGCCTTGTACGGGCGCAACCTAGGCCCGTGCTGTATCACGTCTTAGCGAGGACGATCGCTCCTACGGGAGCGGGGCGTGAAAGAAACATCTAACCGATCCATATCGGATCACCACCACTACTTGAAGCAAAAATCTCGATTGCAGACTCCTGAAGAACAAAGATGACGAGAAGGATTACCCGAAACAATATACTCTTCAAAATAGTTTTCAATCCCCTTTCTCTGTCCAAAAGTTGTAAAGCACTGATCTATATCTCTGGTAAATTGATAGATGGTTTCTAGGGTTAGAAAACACCAAATATATACCCCCCCATAAAGCAGTCAATCTGGACCATTGATTTGATCCAACGGTGTATAAAACACCCCAAGAACTTGCACAGCTCAACAGGACCAAACTCGGTGCGAGTTCGGTTTCCCACTACCAAAAAGGTTCTGTCGGCAATTTACCGAGTTCAAACTGAGTTAACTCAATCAGTCTGCTAAGTGCTAAAGGGTTTTGTCAAGGAAGGACTGAATTCGGACCGAACTTGGTAATCATTGACAAACATTCTCCTTCAGCTCTCCGAGCATCTCCAACACAAAATGACGCTCGTTGCACTCCCCGATCTTCTCCGATACATGGATGGCGTGCGTCGCACACTGAGTTATTCTCCACATAAGTTGGGAACCCTATGCACCCAATCTCCAATACATCTCTCCCTTTCTATCTAGGTGGAGGAGCTCGTCATACCGACGACTCTCCTGCAGTACTTGTACTTCTCCCTTGTCTTTTGTGTGAATCTTCTCAAGCATCGTGTCCTTCTTCTTAAGAACATATCGTATCTAATGATAGCGAGTTTCAATATGCTTGGACTGACTATGAAATGTCGGATTCTTTCTTAGATGTATTGCACTCTAGCTGTCACAAAACAAAATATACTACTGATCTTGTGTAATGTCACGACCCGCACCCGCTTTTTGGATGCGAGCACGTGAGCAAGCCAGCTACGTATCGAGTGGACACCAGCCCCTCTTGAATATGTAAACGCTGTCATGGCTATGGTATACTTCCAAATCATGGCAAAACAAATCTATATCTCAAATCCACATTAAGTGCACGGAACATGAATGAATACTATGGGTCGTGGTCTGCAGTCCACTAGCATATATGTCTGATAAGACTCCAAGAGTATAACAAGAGTCTCTAAACTGAATCAATAAGCAGAATATCTCATGATAAGGAATGAAAAGCATGAAAGGATAACAATATAATATTACTAACAAATACCTGAGATATGCATCACAATCACCTACCATCCCGCTCTGCCACATACTCTATGCAATCGCTAAACCTGAAGAGATCATCAGGTCCTCAGAGGATATAGAAAGATACATATAAACATGCCTATCTAGCAGTTTAATCATGCATGATAATATATAAACAGGATATAACAAAGAATGACACTTAACATGGCAAGAGACTACGACCAAACTGTTAACAAGTGACTAACGACAAGTGGCTACTGACAGGTGACCTTGAACACGAACACTGGAATAACTACACGTAACTGAACTGCTGGATAAACAAGTGAACACGATATCAATGGAATACCAAACCCTTGCCCCGAGTGGACTTGCAGGTTTGAACTAATCACTAACTCTCGTCCCGAGTATGGACGCTCTGGTTAGTTCACGGCAAGGCACCCTCGTCCCGAGTGTGGACTCTCTGGTGCAAGTAATACATCCTCGTTCCGAGTGTGGACTCTCTGATGTAAACACCCTTGTCCCGAGTGGACTCTCTGGTGCAAGTCAAGTCAACACCCTCGTCCCGAGTGTGGACTCTCTGGTGCAAATAATCGACATCCTCGTCCCGAGTATGGACTCACGGATGTAAACAGATCAAGGCAAACACCCTCGTCCCGAGTGGACTCTCTGGTGCCAAGGAAAACTAACAAGGATTTAGCAGTTCAATTACACGTACCCGTTCTATGACATGACTCAAGCAAGGTACTAGTGAGACAAGGTACGACTCAGTCAAGACACAGCCAAGTCCAGTATAACTACACTGTCAAGTCAAGGAAGACCATAAACTGGTGAACACGGTATGTAGAAACTAGATAAATCAAGTCAACTAGAAAGCTAATAAATCATACAAAATCTATAACAAATAGAGTATCTAATGATAATACAATAATAACATGAAAACTATAAACATAGAATTAAACTGTAGAGTGAGGCAAGGTATCTTGCCTGTGGTCCTTGCACAAACCGTAGTCACAAGTCGAAGTTGAGGGGATCTCGATCTAGGAGCTGTCAACCTATAACACATATCGCACCATGAACCGTGTACGAAAACTATAAATCAATTCTACTGTTCTAGTTCTAAATTCATGGAATAGTGGCTAGTTGGGTTACTAATCTAATAATAATTAATTCTGGAATAATTTACTTAAAAACCTAATTTAACCTAATAATAATCTGAATATAATCTAAACATGCAAGTTTGGCCATCAAAAGTCGTGTTTCTAATTTTGGGAACCATGGCACACAAATCGAGGCGTGCCGTTGACTATTTAGTCAAACGCTATGAACTTTAGATTTTGAAAGTGCACCTTGGTAGATTTTAGTGCCACGAGTGCGCTGGAATCAATCGTGCCACAAAATCACGCTTTTGTCAAAAGATATCGCCGTTATGGCTAATCGTGACCAAAACGGTGATCAACCGATCAATTCTGAGCTCAACAGAATAACTAAAATACTAGATTAACGAATTAATTTCTGGAAAAAAAATATATGTCGTAGAGCTCTGTGTTAGATTTTCGAAACTTCAAACGGTTCGTGATTTCGATTTTTGATTCTCCCGGAATCTCAAAAACACCGAAACGTGTCAAGTTTCGGACAACTGACACTCTACGAATTTTCCAGAAATTTAGGAATAATATATACAAAAATAAATTACATATTCAGAAAGCTTACCTCGATACGAATCCAACAAAAAACGACGCACGAAAAGCATGTCGGAGTTGGCAAAAATCGCTTTGGGAAGTCAAGATCTCTACTAGAACTCTCTCTCAAAAAGGCGGCTGAAATTTTATTAGGGTTTCGAATATAATAGTATATATATATGAGAGAGAGAGGCGGTTCAGCCTGGACGCCGACAGGTGGCCCCCCCCGGGTGAATTATTGGGTAATTAATTATTTAATTCAAAAAATTATTTAAAAATCATTTTAAGTCCATATAAATCAAAATAAATTGCAGAAAAATTTTAGAAAATTCTAGAAAATATTTCTAAGTGTCTAGAATCTAAAAAAAATATTTCTAACACAAAATATCATCATTTGACCTCACAATAAATTCCCAAAGCCTATAAAATATAATTTTATAGGTTTTAATTATATAAAAATTCTTAAAAATTCTAAAAAAATCCAGAAAAATTATAAAATATTCTAAAAAAATATTTCTAACCTCCTAGAACCTAAATAAAAATAACTTGTCTCAAAATACTCCCAAATGACCTTATAGTAATTAATAAAAGTCAATAAAATAAATATATCTTTAATCAATAAATATCTAAAAATGTCTAAAATCATAGGAAAATATAACCCTATCTAGAGATCATGTGACCACAAGATGGTCATAAATCACCTGTGGGCCTAGTCACAACTCCTATGATCATAGAAAAATTAAATGTAAACTAATCAAATAAAAAAATAAAAAATATATCACAAAATTTCAGGAAGAGGAGTTACAAATCTACCCCCCTTAAAAATAATTTCGTCCTCGAAATTCTAATTCATAACTATCCCTTAAAATTCAAAGTCTACTACTACCTTAATCTCCTCAAAATAGTTTATATCCTTCTCCTAGCCATTTGTAATTATGAAACCTCGAGGACTTCTACCCACCTTTGGTCACGCTACTCCCTAAAGGGTATATCACTAAAACTTTATAACCTTCCATCAAGTTGCTAGAGTCATTATCCTTAGATATCTAAGACATATAGCATCTATATCCCCACATATCTATCAAACAACCAAATATTCAAAATCAAGCAATATTATACTATAACTTAAGAATCTCTGGTGAATTCTAGACAGCATGATCATTCGTCACCCCAAAATAAGAAGGGACGAGAATCACTGGTACGGAAAGCAAGAAAGTATATTCGAGAGCAAATATGGAGTTTTCAAGGACGTAAAGAATTTCTAGGAGAATTTTTAAGGCAGAGTAGATTGAGATTTCTAATGGTTTAGTCATAGTCGCAGGCTCGTATCAGTACAGTTATGTAACCGATACGATATGCTCTGACCTGCATGGGCCACCAAAATAACTTGTTACAACCCATACCCGCTTTTCGGACGCGAGCACGTGAGCAAGCCAGCTACGTATCGAGCGGACACCAGCCCCTCTCGAATACGTAAATGTTGTCATGGCTATGGAATACTGCCAAATCATGGCCAAACAAATCTATATCTCAAATCCATATTAAGTACACGGAACATGAATGAACACTATAGGTCATGATCTGCAGCCCACTAGCATATATGTCCGATAAGACTCCAAGAGTATGACAAGAGTCTCTAAACTGAATCAATAAGCAGAATATCTCATAATAAGGAATGAAAAACACGAAAGGATAACAATGTAATATCACTAACAAATACCTGAGATATGTATCACAATCACCTACCATCTCGCTCTACCACTAATTCCATGCAATCGCTAAACCTAAAGAGATTATCAGGTCCTCGGAGGACATAGCAAGATACATATAAACATGCCTATCTAGCAATTTAATCATGCATGATAATATATAAACAGGATATAACAAGGAACGACACTTAACATGGCAAAAGACTACGACCAAACTGTTAACAAGTGAATAACGACAAGTGGCTACTGACAGGTGACCTTAAACACGAACACTAGAATAACTACACGTAACTGAACTGCTGGATGAACAAGCGAACATGATATCAATGGAATACCAAAGCCTCGCCCCGAGTGGACTCGTAGGTTTGAACTAATCACTAACCCTCGTCCCGAGTGTGGACTCTCTGGTTAGTTCACGGCAAGGCACCCTCGTCCCGAATAAGGACTCTCTAGTGCAAGTAATACATCCTCGTCCCGAGTGTGGACTCTCTGATGTAAACACCCTCGTCCTGAGTGGACTCCATGGTGCAAGTCAAGTCAACACCCTCGTCCCGAGTGTGGACTCTCTGGTGCAAATAATCGACATCCTCGTTCCGAGTGTGGACTCACGGATGTAAATAGATCAAGGCAAACACCCTCGTCCCGAGTGGACTCTATGGTGCCAAGGAAATACTAACAAGGATTTAGCAGTTCAATTACACGTACTCGTTCAATGACACGACTCAAGCAAGGTACTAGTGAGACAAGGTACGACTCAGTCAAGACACAGTCAAGTCCAGTATAACTACACTGTCAAGTCAAGCAAGACCATAAACTGGTGAACATGGTATGTAGAAACTAGATAAATCAAGTTAACTAGAAATCTAATAAATCATATAAAATCTATAACAAATAGAGTATCTAATGATAATACAGTAATAACATGAAAACTATAAATATTGAATTAAACTGTAGAGGGAAGCAAGGAATCTTGCATGTGGTCATTGCACAAACCGTAGTCACAAGTCGAGAATGAGGGGATGCTGATCTAGGAGTTGTCAACCTATAACACATATCGCACCATGAACTGTGCACGAAAACTATAAATCAATTCTAATGTTCTAGTTCTAAATCCATAGAATAGTGGCTAGTTGGGTTACTAATCTAATAATAATTAATTCTGGAATAATTCACTTAAAAACCTAATTTAACCTAATAATAATCTGAATATAATCTAGACATGCAAGTTTAGCCATCAAAATTCGTGTTTCCAATTTTGGGAACCATGAACGTAAATCGAGCGTGCCGTTGACTATTTAGTCAAATGCTGTGAACTCTAGATTTTCAAAGTGCACCTTGTTAGATTTCAGTGCCACGAGTGCACTGAAATCAATCATGCCACAAAATCATATTTTGGTCAAAAGATATCGCCGTTATGGCTAATCGTGACCAAAATGGTGATCAACCGATCAATTCTGAGTTCAACAGAATAACTAAAATACTAGATGAATGAATTAATTTCTGAAAAAATGTATGTCGTAGAGCTCTGTGTTAACTTTTTGAAACTTCAAACGGTTCAAGATTTTGATTTCTGGTTCTCCCGGAATTTCAAAAATACCGAAACGTGTCAAGTTTCGGACAACCGACACTCTACGAATTTTCCAAAAATTTAGGAATAATATATACGAAAATAAATTGCATATTCAGAAAATTTACCTCGATACGAATCCAACAAAAAAAACGGCGCACGAAAAGCATGTCGGAGTTGGCGGGTATCGCTTCGGGAAGTCGAGATCTCTACTAGAACTCTCTCTCAAAAAGGCGGCTGAAATATTATTAGGGTTTTGAATATAATAGTATATATATAGGAGAGAGAGAGGCGGTTCAACCTGGGCGCCGACTGGTGGGCCCCCCGGGTGAATTATTGGGTAATTAATTATTTAATTCAGAAAATTATTTAAAAATTATTTTAAGTCCAAATAAATCAAAATAAAATGCAGAAAAATCCAGAAAAATTCTAGAAAATTTTAGAAAATATTTCTAAGTGTCTAGAATCTAAATAAAATATTTTTAACACAAAATATCATCATGTGACATCACAGTAAATTCCCAAAGCCTATAAAATATAATTTCTATAGATTTTAATTATATAAAAAATTCCCAAAAATTCTAAAAAAATCCAAAAAAATTCTAAAATATTCTAGAAAATATTTATAACCTCCTAGAACCTAAATAAAATAACTTGTCTCAAAATAGTCTCAAATGACCTTATAGTAATTCATGAAAGTCAATAAAATAAATATATCTTTAATAAATAAATATCTAAAAATGTCTAAAAATTATAGGAAAATATAATATAGCTATAGCATGCTTATAAACCCTATCTAGAGATCATGTGACCACAAGATGGTCATAAATCACCTCTGGGCTTAGTAACAACTCCTATGATCATAGAAAAATTAAATGTAAACTAATCAAATAAAAAAATAAAAAATATATCACAAAATTTCAGGAAGAGGAGTTACACGTAAGCCCTATTTCCAGCAAAAACATATTGAACCATAGTATTTCTTTGTAAGCCTCCTTCGTTGCAACGAACTCTACCTCTATCGTAGACAGTATAACACACATTTACAACCGCGACAGCCACGAAAGCTGCTCCACTAGCATATATCACCACATCGTCCGAAGTCGATCTCCTCGTGCTTACATCTCCAACCATATCAGCATCAGTATATTCAATCAGTTTCGGCTTGTCACTACCAAATGAAAGCTTCCAAACAGCAGTGCCTTGAAGGTATCGTAGAATCTACTTGACCGCAATCTAATGTACCCTTCATCAATTGGAAAGACACCTGCTAACCATGCCAACCGCGTGAGCAATATCTAGCATTGTACACACCATGGCATATATGAGACTCTATACTACTAAAGCATAAGAAACCCGCTCCATATCTTCCTTTTCATCCTCGATAGATGGACCATGCTTCACAATAAACTTAATGTGAGCTCCAAAGGGTTTTCTCACTTTCTTTAACCAATCCATCCCGAAACGTTGAAGTAGCGGGTAAAGTACTACTTTTAGGAAAAATGAACCAACTTGGAATCTCTCTCTTCGTTGATATTCATCCCAAGAATATTATTCATTGTGCCCAAATCTTTCATAGAGAAGGTCGAGCCAAATTGACACTTAAACTTCGTTATCCTGGTGGCATTTTGATCTGCCAATAGCATATCATCCACATAGAGCAATACTATGATGAAATCATAAGCGATAAAGTATTCCACAAACACATAATGGTTTGAAGTCGTCCGTGCATAACCATGCTCCCCCAGAAATGACTAAAACTTTCTTTACCACTACCTTAGAGCCTGCTTCAGACCATACAAACTCTTCTTCAACCGACACACTAATGTGCTTGCCCTTCTCACAGAAGCCCTTTAGTTGCTCCATGTATAACTCCTCCTCTAAATTATCGTGGAGAAATGTTATCTTCACGTCACCTGCTCAACCTCCAAGTCAAAATTGGCTACAAAAGCTAGCACCACCCGAATAGATGACAACTTGACGACCATTGAAAAGATCTCATCAAACTCTATGTCATTCCGCTGATTGTAGCCTTTAACTACCAGCCTCACTTGTATCTAGGTCGAGTAGCATCTTTCTTACACCCATTGATTCTTCAAAGCCTTCTTGTCCTTTGGCAACCGTACCAACTCTTAAGTGTTGCATATAAGGAACTCATCTCCTCCTGCAAGGCCTGCCTCTACTCTTTTTTATATTCGTCTTCCATTGTAACGCCTTAGTCGCAAAATACGTAGGACTAGATACGTGACATGCCAGTCGTATAATAAATATACGTAAGTTGTATATGCAGTATGAAGTCAGTCATGACTCACTAAATCACATTCACAAAAAAAGATATTATAAAATTAATTATAAAATGTCGCTATACAAGATGCTGGATGGAGACAAATCCACTACCAAGCATTAAACTAGAAGGAAAGGATATAACGAAATAAAGAATATAAGAGCAAGAATGGTTCAAGAGCATGTCAACTTCCATAGAGAGGGAAGATCACGATCTTGGCTAGAACTCTTGTAGGAAGTCAAGAAAATACAAACCTTGAGAGGTCACCAGGTCCTCAGATGTATGTAAAAAGATATAGAAAAATATGCCATATAAATTGAATATAAATGTCATAAAATCGCTGGAAAGAGTAAAATAGCCCGAATCATAACAAGGTCTAGTATCCCATCATCGAACCGATGGATCATCCCTACAACCAAACAAGGAAAAATGATGGTACACTATTCCGTGATGTGATATTGCCCCATGCCATGACTAGAACGGAACGCGACATGACATCAACTAAGGTCACCTAACCATTATAATGTGATCATACAGTTAAGAACAAACCTTCAAGGCATGGGCACTCTGGCTATATGGGATTGGCATAGTCCCATCTCTGGGTACCAGGGGCCTATGTCCGTAATGCTCCGTGAACGTCAGAGAAAATCAGTAATAGTAGAGGGAATCTTACTTGCGTCTCCGACGGAGCTCGCAGGTTACAATGGATAAGTGCATATGTGGTCCATACGTTAAGAAACTATTCTCCTTACCATATACACCTACCTCGGTCGTATCCATGAGACAGTACCTCTACCAATTGCCAAGTCTCCTAGCATGCATCTATTTGGAATTTAGATCTAACACATGTACACGGGTGATCAGCAAATACACAGGTGACCTTTATATGCGACTTACAACTCACACACATCTCGTGGCTTATCTTTGTCAAAGTTTATGAAACGTTTACTATCAAGAGGTAGTCCCTTAACTCTAGGTCCATATGTATAATTTAAAGACAAGAATTAAAATATGATTAGCACTTGCATCATGTATAACTAGAAGCATAGTAAAGTAAATTATATAGAGTAATAGAGTTGCAACTGGATGAACTAAATATAAATAAACAGTAAATATACAATAAATAAATAGCAAAGATGCAAACAAATATAAGCCGTAAATATGGCAATGTATCTTTACTGAGGTGGTGTACAAAAATGCCAGTATCTACTAACTCGAACCGTCCGATCAGCGAAGCAATGAAAGCTAACTTCTGCAACGTCCTTCGATGCTAAAACAGACATTACCAACATTTTTGAAATAAAAGAAGTATCTAAGATTGCCTACCTATAGGTCTAATTTTGGATACAGGAACAAAATCATAATTTTGGATCAAATCGGTGTCTGCCGTTGGATCCGCTTTGTACCGAAAAATGTGCCAAATCTTACGGTCTTTAAAGTGATCAAGTTATGGTCTACGGATCCGATTTGACGATACGAACTCAACCATATGTCCAAATTTGGATTACTGTGAGCTGTACACAATTTCGTTCGTTGGATTGGATCGTGGCCCCGCCAAAATAGCGTTCTGGTCGACCTTCTCAGAATCGGACCAAACAAGGCTCACAGGACCAGAAAAATGATAACGAGTCCAACGGGGCAAGTTTTGTCTCAAAATGATGAATGTGCACGAAGTTGTGGGCTAGTTTGGAAAAGGCCCTTTACGAGATATCTCGGTCGATACGTCTCGATATTGTCGCGCACACACAACGAAATCGAGTTCATTCGAATCCCACACGCCAACGAAGTTGATACGCACCTTTCGATGCTTTGGATTTGCGACCACGTCGCCCGATTTGTCGGGGTGAACGCTGTATCAGGAAAGTTTCTAAAAATTTACTGTTTTTAAAACTATTTTTCTTGATTTTAGAAATCTATTTTCTCGACGTACAGTTGATGAAATTAAATTCTAAAAAAATGATTTTAAAACCCTATAGATTGTCTAGAACTATCTTCAAATGGAATTCAAGAAATTTTAATGGTCCGATCAAAATTCGTCTTCCAAATAGTATCCTAACCTCCAAAAAATGTTACAAACATAGATTATTTAAACTAATTTTTTTCAAAATTTTGACGCGATTTTCCTTGGTTTTAGGTCATCTAAATTTAAACTTTATGTAAGAGTTTGAAGGCATATATGTTGTGAAATCAGTGAACTAATTGGTTCGAGAATTTACTGCGAGAAGAGGCAAAACCATACTTGTGAAGTTGGTCAGGTACCACCTGTGCACAACGCATATTTTTTGGTCTTCTGTTGGCAGTCGAATTTTTGTGACGGTCCGACGAGATTAAAATTGGTTAGGTACCATACTTGTGAAGTTGGCAGTCGAATTTCTGTTGGCAGTCGAATTTCTGTTGGCAGTCGAAGTTGGTCAGGTACCATACTTGTGAAGTTGGTCAGGTACCACCTGTGCACAACGCATAGGTGGAAGAACTTGGTAAATTTTGGGTTTTCCCGATCAAAATTTCGAATATGACTCTATATATCCAGTCGTTTAAATCCAAATTTTGATTGGATTTGGCTTGTATCAACCCAAATTTAATCCAATCTAGAAGGGAATGTTTAAGGATTTATTGAGATTAAAATCTCGATAAGATGGATTCAAAAAAATATGAAAATCTCCAGGGAGACGAGTTCGTCGCTACGGGAGAATTTAAAGATGGCAGACTCGCAAGATCTTAATAACTCACGAGTATTTGGGTGTTCTTTTTCTATATATATATATATATATATATATATATATATATATATATATATATATATATATATATATATATATATATATATTATATATATATATATATATATATATAATAATAATAATAATAATAATAATAATAATAATAATACATATATAAAATATTTCTAAAGTTTCTAAAATTCGAGAATATTGTTGAAAGTAATTTAATAAAAATATCTTAAAATTATATATAAAAAACTAACATATAACCTAATAAAAATCTATAATCTATTTTTTTTTTGTATAAACTGACACGTTTATATACCATGTACATTACTTAATATTAAAATATCGATATTTAATACAACCCACAAAACTCATATATCAAAATTATCCATTAACAAAAATAACTAAATAATGTCTAAAACATAATAAAATTTTAAGAAAATAGGAGGTTTACATCCTACCCAACTTATAAAAATTTTGTCCTCGAAATTGTAACATCCCAGTCCCAAAATATGTAGGACTAGGTATGTAGATATGCCAGCCGTATAATAAATATACGTAAGCTGTAAAATGCAGTATAACTATGACAACTAATCTAATCCAGAAATAAAAAAAATAATGATATTATAAATCAACTATGAATTGTCATTGTACAAGATGTTGGGCGGAGATAAATCTACTACCAACTATTTAAAGGAGAAGTAATACATATACAATGAAAGGATTTGTTACGCGAAGCAACGGATGCTCCAAGTGCAGTTCATCTTCGAAGAAATAGAAAAGATTACGGCCTTGGCTAGCATTTCTGTGAAAAGAAAAGAAACACACACCTGGAGAAATCCCTAGGTCCTCAGAGGAACGTAACAAAATACATAAAAATATGCCATATAACTGAATAAAAACTACTCAATACTAAGTCAAATCGGATCATAACAAGGTCTAATACTCTATCCATAAATTAGCATACCATCCTCCCAACCAAACAATGACAAGAGATGGGACCCTTATCCACGATGAAGTATCTTTCCATGCCATGAATCCAATATAGTATCCGGACCAAAACAAAGTTCAGTACCTTCTCATCGAAGCAGTGAACCACACCTACAACCAAATAAGGACAAGGTATGGCAAACTAGTCCACGACAAGCTACTGTTCCAAGCCGCGATCAAGTATAAGTACACAAACCAAAAGTACCTATACATAACGGATAAGGTAGCCTAACCATTCTATGTGAATGCAATTTAAGTACAATCCTTCAACGCATGGGCTTTCTGGCTAAATGAGATTAGCATAGTCCCCTCTTGGGCATCAGGGGCCTCAAAGCATAACCGTTTCTCGAACATCAGTGGTCAGCAATAAAATAAAGGGGTCGTCAACACGTATCTCCAACGTGGCGTACGGTCACAATGGCAATGAGCATGGTAGCCCATACGCTAAGAAAATATCCTCCCCACCGTATGCCTATATGTTGTCTTCATAACACATAACCTCTATTAACCGCTAAGTCAAACTAATCATACAAAATACTATTAGCGGTTAATCCTATCGCATGACTTATACGTACCGGTGGCTAGCAAGCTACGCATGTCTGAGTTCTATATGCGACTCGCGACTTCGTGGCACAAATGTGTCAAGGCCTATGAATGCAATACAACCAATGATGGTCTCTTAAGTCTAGGTTTAATGTGCACAAAATAAGTATATAGTAGAAAATAGAACTAGAAAGTAAAATTTGCATCTCAATATGACTATGTAACACAATTTATTTTGCAGAAAAAGAAATAATAAAAAATGCATAAAATATGTGAGCAAAGTAAATAGACAGTAAATGACAAGGTATCTTGCCTGGTGTGGTACGATGATCCGATAAGTCTTATTTTATCTAATAGTCGGGTCGACGTATAAGGGTCTGAATTTCACGAGAAATAGAAATGCACGATCAGTCGCGAACAATGGTGATAATCGAGGAGAATTTTTGGAGATAGATACATATATTAATTTTAGAAAAATATTTATAATATTCGTAAAATAGATTTTGTTGGTAAAATATATTCTTAGCTAAATACAAAAAAAAATCTTTTTAGGCTTAAAATTCAAAGTTTGTCAAATACAAAAACTATATTCTTACTAGTCAAAAATATTTTAGATCACTACTTTGAAAATTCTAGAAAAAAATTGTTTTAGGCTAAAACTACCATTTATAGATCAAAACTATGTTTTAGATAAATAGAAATTCCACAGTAATAATTATATTACAAGAAATAATTAAATTTTACTATATGTATTTATCAAAATAAATATTACATATATTCTTTTAATAATATTACTAAAAATAAAATATAAATAATAAGGTCACAATTAAAATAACAACACCATCATAATAGTAATAATAATAATAATAATAATAATATAATAATAATTATTTGCTATTAAAATCTTTTGATTATAAATTTCAATTACAAACAGAACAGTGTTATAATGTAGGACTTAGATGTAGTCCTAGGAGTACACTTTTGTTTATCTGGGTCCCTGTGTCGATGAAGCGAGTGGTAATACGTTGACTCCGTTGACGATCTGACGACGGTTCTCGGTTCTCTGAAGGTCTGAGTTGCTCTGGGTGCTGGAGCTTACGGAGAGGAAGAAGACGTTGAGTGTCTGTATCTGCCTCTCTCACTGTGGGTGTATGTAGGTCTCTGTCTGTAGGTGTGTGTGTGGAAAAAAGAAATGATCCCTCTATTTATAGCTTGCAGGCTGGCTGCTCATGCGCGCATATGTAGGATACGCCTGTACCTAGGGACGCCACGTGGTTGAAGCTGCGGGAGGCGCATGGATGATGCACCATCATTTGTGGGTTGAATCCTTTATGCCGCATTTGTAGGCTGGCACGTAGCAGGGGAGAGGATCTTTCAGTTGCTGAGATCTCGAGTGATTAGCACCCCTTCATAGGCTGAATTGAATCAAAGGACACGTGGTGCGTGTCCGTAGCTCAAAGATCTCAGATTTGGTAGAGAGTAATCTGATAGGATGTGCCTGGGATTGGGCGCATGAGAAGACTTTGGCTCGCAACCTTCAGGAGTTATGAACCAATCTGGGCGCATGGCTTTTGAGGCGCATGCGAGGCTTCAGTAGCGACTTGACCTCTGTCTTTAGGGATCAAAGGAAGGTCTGAGGCACATGGCTCTTAAAGTGCATACAGAGGTTTGGACGCATGGCTGCGGAGGCGCATGCGAATGGTTGGACGGCCACGTGGCTTGTAACCACCGAAAGAGAGTCATGATGATGCTGACGTCAGCGGCACTTTATTTTCTGTAAAAGCTGTTGCTGCTCTATCATCGAGGCATGGCTGCTGTCGTATCAGACTTCAGCATTTAATATTCTTGACGGGTGATGGGCTGTTGAGTGGGCGCATTGATCTACGTTCCACTGGGCGCATGGGTCCATGTTGATTAGGACGCATGGATCTGTGTTTTGTTGGGCGCATCCTTTTAGGGTGCTTGGTACCGACGGGCGCGTCTGTACGAGGCGCGGTATCTGACAGGCGCATCCATTTGCATGACATGTCTTTATTAGTCCGACTGTTGCGTTCTTCGAGTGCTTTAAATAGCCGTTTTGACTTGGCCGAATTCGAAGCATCAGGTTCATCACCATAAATATAAATTCATTGCATGGGATTCGGAGAGCCCGCCACTTGGCGCATGGGTTTGATTTGCCTAGCCTTTAAATAGTGGCAAGGAGAGAGTTTGCTTTTCGTTCTCTCACGTCATCCCGAATGAACTTATTTGCTCGAGCATATTCTTTTGACAAGATGCTCCCGAGGGTAAAGATGCGACGAATTGTCTTCGTTCATGCACTCGTGAAGGTGACTGTTACATCCAAAAGTCGGGATCGAGGGCTTATGAGGAAGACGAAAGGTGCCTGTTGCATCCAAAGATCGGGATGCTCGAG
Organism: Iris pallida; assembly: GCA_029216955.1. Lineage (NCBI taxonomy): Eukaryota > Viridiplantae > Streptophyta > Magnoliopsida > Asparagales > Iridaceae > Iris > Iris pallida. The sequence goes on along the minus strand of JANAVB010016196.1, from coordinate 7,375,910 downwards.
CCCTGTCTCCGTTATGCTGGAAGAGCCACAGACCAAAATTGTGGTACCCCCATCTTCCTTCGGCTTTGGAGAGCTCTTTCTCCTACCAGAGTGGGGTGTTGCCCACTCTGGTTGTGTTGAAAGCTGCTCCTTTAGCCGCAGATCGGATTGCGGTGCTCTCCTCTTTCTTGGGCCTTGGAGAGCTCTTCCTCCAGCTAGGGTGGTGTTGATTGCCCACCCTCATTCTGCTCAATAAATGCTTCATTAGTCGAAGCACTTGATCGGGTCAAAGTGGAGCGCATATGCTGAGACTTCATGATGCGCATAACTGAGACACTGAAGGGATACGCCTAACTGAGATTTTGAAGAGACGCGCCTAACTGAGACGCTGAAATAGATACGCCTGACTGAGACGCTGAAGTGATACGCCTGACTGATGATGCACCGGTCAGGAGGCGCATAATAGTTTGATGCGCCTGGCTGTAGCCTTAGGATCTTTCTTCTTCTTTTTTTTGTAGAAATTGTCCTTTGTAAAGCCTTTTTTATACATGTAATAGATTTTTATATGAAAATAAAAATCCTTTTGATGTCTATACTTTTGTTGTCTTGCTGTGCCAAGTACTTCATTTGAGCTTCCTGGCGCATGTAGTGTTAGGCGCATAGGAATTCTGGCCTGTGGATGCGCCTGAAATTCCATGCTTCTACAAGACCCCCTTCAAAGTTTTCAAAACTTTCTGTCAAGTTTTGGAATGCTTTGAATAAGAAACATGGTGTTAACTTCAATGGGGCGCATGACTGTTCGAGGCGCATGACTTGCTCTACGCATCTGTGATGAGGCGTATGCTCCTCTCAGTTTTAATGCTAATAATAACGCTTCGAAATAAACAAAAAGACTTAATGATGATCTTTTTGGATTCTTTGCAGTTATCACTTTATAGAACCCCAGGCGGCAGCTGACGTCACCCTTCATCGGTTCACGCATATGACCAAGCCTATAAATAAGCATCTGATGGTGAGAGAGAGAGAGTTCTTCCTCTCTTTGCTTTCTTTTTCTTTTAGAGTTCTTCTTCAAAAACCCTAACTTCTTTTTACGAAATGGCTTCCAAGACTCCTCGCAGTGGTGCTGGCCGAGGACAAGGCTGGGGTAAGGAGCCGATGGAGTTCGATGAGGAGGACGCTCCTATCGTCACTGTGACTCCCGCCGACGTTCGACCCGCGGTGACGGGTTAGTGTCTTCTGATTTTGTAGTTGCCAACTCTATTTTTAGACGAGTTTGGAGCGTACGGATGAGTTGCATCCTGTTGCTGTGCCCTAACTCCTTGTTGCCGACGCGCATGGACTTCTATCCTGATGATGCGCTTAGACTCTTTCGCTGATGCGCATGGGTTTAGGCCCTGATTATGCGCCGAGGCTTCGCTGCTGACGCGCATGGGCTTAGGCCCTGATTATGTGCCGAAGCTTCACTACTGATGCGCATGGGTTTAGGCCCTGATTATGCGCCGAAGCTTCACTGTTCATGTGCATGGGCTTGGGTCCCGATTATACGCCAGGCTATTGATGCGCCCAAAAAATGTTTTGTCTTTCCTTGCTGCCTGACTTTTGTTTTTGCTGTGTCAGTGTCGATGACTATTCCCTTGCTAAACGAAGTCCTTCTGGATGCTTCGTTTTGCCAAATAGGGGTCGACTTCAACGAGGAAGTTATTAACCCACCGAAGGCTGCTATCATGCTGGATCAGCCTTCCGAGAGGATATTACAAATCCGGGATCAGTCGCCTGTTTTTCTCCAAAGTATGATGGAGAGCGACAAACTGAAGTCTGCTGAATCCGAGAATATGACTTTCTTGAAACCGACCTTTCTGTTTGGTGACCGCTTGGTCTCCACTGAGGTGAAGATACTAAAGATCAAGGAAGACTGGTTCTTCACAGCGAAGGGCGTGGCCCTGTACATGCGGCAGTCTGAGTGTCAATTGCTACTGACGGCTTTCTACCGTTTGGCCTCCAAGAGGAGGATGCCATGGGAACTTACTCCTTCCCAAGGAGGAGCATTGGGGGGTACCCTTCGTATTGATGTTACTTCAAATCAAAGAGATACCTTGGCCTCCTCGCGGGCCGGGACCTCGTACTATTGCCGAGCTTTGCGTCCTGGGAGCATTTATAGTGATGTTCCTCCCGACACTTTCGCCTTCGGTGCTTCGACCTTTACGAGCCGGATGCTGGCATCGAATGTTATGTATCCGAAAGAAAGTTTTCGGGTTGAGGGCTGGTGTCACCACGTGTCAAAGTAGGACGAGTTGACCCTTTGGGTCTTGACGAAGTTCAAAACTGAGCTGAAAGCGATTGGGCTGACCGCTGCTTTTCGCGCCACCCAAGCAGGTGTTGATCTTAATCGACATATGTTTCTTGCCCTCCTGGAGATGTTCAACACCCAGACTGGCACCTTTTTTACTCCGGGAGGGGAGTTGGGATTGGCCCTCTATGAGATGTATGAGGTGTCCAAGCTTCCTTGGGCTCGGAGCCATATGAAGAATATTTCTCGACAAATGAAGAGATTCAGATTTTGGAAGACAAGGACCCAGAAATGGTAGCTATTTTCAAGGAGGGTGGCAAGCCACCATTATATGATGCAACAAAGGGAGAGGAGCGGGTCACTGCCCCATGTGACTGCTTGGAGAGATTATGTCTTCAAGCAGGACCTGACGGATCCCTCTACGATTCGGTTTGTAACTCCGCAAGGACTGAGTCACACGGAGGTGACCTCCGACATGAGCCGACTGGGCGAGAAGACTCCTCATTTAAACGAGAGTGGTGCCGACGTATATAGTTGTTTCTAGCATTGCATGCACCGAATGTCTTCCAAGGCAGTGTTGACTGCATATTTGATGATATGGCTCCGGGACTATGTGTTCTCGGGCGGATCTGGATTCGTAGAGAGAGTGAGCAGGAACCTCATTTTGCCAGCGGTAAAACTGGTTTTTGGTCGTCCAGTGGCACTCCTTCCCGCAATGGTGTGTAACTTGTTGCGGGGTTTGAGAGATTTTGCCGATGATGTAGTCTACGAGAGAGGCAAGAAAGACAATTTTTCTCGAGCTGAGCTACCATTCCATTATTTGATGGGATGGTTGATTCTGCATCATCCAAATGTGATGAGCCCAGGCCCTGAAGAGGATCATGTTGAAGGTGACGCCTTTATCCGTCGCTTCTATAAGAGAAAGTGGCTGCACATCGGTGTCCCTGTCTGCAGGAAGGTTTTGTCTTATCTTCAAGGGTGGGAGATCACCAAGGTCAGTCCCGTCTTCACAGATTTTGAGGCTGACCAAGAACTGAAGACTCCGGTGAAGATGCGATTGCCCTGCCGTCATGGGGGTTTCGCTGGTTGCAGAGTATTCGACCGTCCCATTTGGTCCACCGCAACAAAAATAGGTGTTATCTGGAGCCGTATCTTCCGAGTCGGTTTGCGTGCCAGTTTGGTTACACCCAGCTGATATTAAAGAACCCTAGTAATAGTCTGGGGTTTGTCGAAAGTTTACTGGATGGGGCCCGAGGTTGGCAATATTACAACGCCGGATGCACTGGAGTTCATTTCACTACTCCAGTTCACAACCCTCGGTCACAAATCTTATATTCGGCTGTGAAGTTGTATTGCGCTATGAACACCGCATCCCCGGATTATGACAGGGAGACTAGCTTCATTGTTGGCACCCAGCTAGAGGCAACGAAGAACATGCTGGCGACGACCCGGTCATATTGTCCATCGGAGGTCGCAGGTTATCGGGCTACTGCTGCAGCCTCAACGGGGGGTACTCAAGAAGAGCTCCCAGTGGAAAGTGGCATGCCGACGCGGAGGCCGGTTCATCCGTGCCAAAGAGATCGAGGAAAGCGATGACTCCGAAGGTGGGAGCTTCGGGAGTGCCACCTGTGGTACCAACGGAATCAGCTCCCGTTGAAGTAAGTCCCACATAATCTGTTTTGTTCTTTGGTCTTTGTGACTTATGTCGTCTCTCTTTTGTAGGAGGTACCAAAGAAGAAACCTCGGGTTTTAAAACCGAGTATTAGCAGACCGAAGGAGGTGGCGAGCTCTTTCGACGAGCGCATTCCTCCGATTATAGCATCTCCCAGGGTAGGGGGCGTTGATGTCACGACCCGCACCCGCTTTTCGGATGCGAGAGCGTGAGCAAGCCAGCTACGCATCGAACGGACTCCAGCCCGACTCGAATACGTAAATGCTGTCACGGCTATGGCAATGGGCCTAATCATGGCAAGGTAAAACTATATCTCAATCCACAATAAGAATAAAATATCAAGAATGAACAAGTATGGGTCGTGGTCTGCAGCCCACTAGCATATATGTCCGATAAGACTCTAAGAAAGTAACAAGAGTCTAAAACTGAATCAGGAAACAGGATATCTCATGATAAGGTATGAAAGCACGAGCTGATAATAAATGCAATATGATACCTGGATCCCGCAAGCGTATCATTCCATCCGACATCCAGAACTAATAGCTATCTCCATGCACTCACTAAACCTGAAGAGATCATCAGGTCCTCAGGGGACATAGCAAGATACATAAAAATATTCCTATCTAGCAGATTATCATGCAATAAAGAAAATACAAGAAATAAACGAGAAAGACCAATCAGCACAAAAACACGACTATACACGACTGGAAGAACTATTACGCCTAAACGAACTGCTGGAGAAGAACAAGAGATCACAATATCACGATGTCAAAGGATAACCAATCGAATACTCAAACCCTCGCCCCTAGTGTGGACTCACAGGTTTGAACAACTACTAGCCCTCGTCCCTAGTGTGGTCTCGCAGGCTAGCATCACCCTCGTCCCTAGTGTGGACTCGCAGGTGTGAACCATATACTACTAACCCTCGTCCCTGGTGTGGACTCGCAGGCTAGCATCACCCTCGCCCCTATTGTGGACTCGCAGGTGTGGACAGATAACTACTAACCCTCATCCCTAATGTGGACTCGCAGGTTAGCTTAACTACTAACCCTCGTCCCTAATGTGGACTCGCAGGTTAGCTTAACTACTAACCCTCGCCCCTGATGTGGACTCGCAGGTTAGCTTCAAGATATCAAGACAAGAGGTAAAGCAGTTTCGTTATGACTTATTCATCCTATGACACGATGCGACTCAGTCCAAGTACAAATGATGACACGATACGACCCAATCATGATACACGAGAAAACCAATCCAATAAGAACTACAAAGCTAATTATATACAAGGCTATATATATACTAGCAGGCATGATATACAAATTACATATAAATAATTGACTAGTAAAACTGTATAATAATATAAGTATGCATGTAAATAAACTGTAGAGGGAGGCAAGGTATCTTGTTTGGAGGTTGCACGCAGATCCAACAAAAATACAGTCAACTGCCAAGTCATGAAGTCCAAGTCATCACAACTATCTCCAAAAGCTGAAACAGACAATACCAACAGTCTCAGAATAGTCAAATTAGCTAGAATTGCCAGTCCTTAAGTCCAATTCTGGACACAGGAGCAAAACGGTAATTTTAGGCAAAAACGGTGTCTGCCGTTGGATCCGCTTTGCACCGAAAAGCATGCCAGAGTCAATGGTCTCTAAAGTCGTCAAACTATATGTCTACTAATTCGTTTTGATGATACGAATCCAACGGTATATCCAATTTTGGATTCCGAAGGGCCGTGCATAAAATCGCCCGTTGAATCGGACCGTGGGGCCCGCGAAACGGCGATCCGATCAACTGTCTCAGAATTGGACCAAACTTGACATACAGGACCAGAAAAATAATACGGTCCTGTTGGCGCAAGTTTCGTCTCGATCTGACGAGCGTGCACAAAGTAATTGGAAAATTTGCACAGAGGTCGATACGGTGAATTTCGACGGATACGCATCAAATTCGTCGCGCACACGCGACCAATTTAAATTCCGTCAAAGCCCACACGTCCATGAAGCCGTTATGCACCTTTCGATGCTTTCGGTTCGCGACCACGTCGCCCGGATTGGCAGAACGCACGTCGTATCGAAGCGTTTTTCAATAAAAATCCAGTTTTTAAAATAGTTTTTCTCCTAACTTTACAACCAAAGAAATTTATACATAATTAACGAAATTAAGTTCTGTAAGTTGGTTACTACTCTCGTATATGTTGTCTTCCACTGTTGGAAGTTGGTTTTCGAAAACTCATAGTGTTTGGCGCAAGAACTGTCTTCCAAGTCAAGGTGCTAAACTGTCATATGGTTCTATTTTTTAAACAGATTTATTCTCGACTTCGTGTCGATGTATCGGATAGATCGGTCTGATATAATCAAACCTATTTATAGGTTTTCGAGGGGGTCATGTAGGCTCTCCGTAACAATCTTCGGTTCGTAAAATAATGGAGTATCGAGAGAGGGATCATACCTCAAAGTTGGTCGTTGCAACTGCTATTGCTGCTGCTTCCGCACGCGCGCGTGGCTTTTCCGGCCGGCGGCGACGGCCTGTGGCGGTGCGCGGGGCCAAGGGAAGGTCGCCCAGGGCTCGTCATGAGGCAGGGGTGCCGTTCGGTTTGATAGAGTTAGGGTTACGACTCTCGTTCTCTCCCTCTCTCGAAGTATATATATATGAACCGAGCTGTGTGTTTCGGTTTCACAGGGGGACGGGGGTTTCCTGGCCTGGGGATGGGATTAGATGGGGTTAACCCGGTTTGGGGCTCAGCTCGTGGGCTGGGATGGGCTCTATTGTTTAGGATTCTTTACTCTATGAGAAGGTATTAATGTATATATTCCTATATACCCCCACACATATACATATATGTATATTTATATATTAGCATATATATATATATATATATATATATCTATATATATAATCACTTATGTATTTATATATATACGCATATACACATATTTACACCATATAATATTTATATATATATATATACATACACATATATACAATATCTATTTATTTATATATATACATACATTTATATATTATATATATATTTATATACATATATACATACACATACTCACGTATATATATATACACATTTATACGTATAATTATATATATATATATATATATATATATATATATATATATATATATATATATATATATATATATATATATATTTTTTTTTTTTTTATATACTCACGTATATATATATACACATTTATACGTATAATTATATATATATATAAAAATATATATATATATATATATATATATATATATATATATATATATAATATATATATATATATATATATATATATATATATATATATATATATATATATTATCACATTTATCTGACAAAAATAATATAACCAATAAAATAATAATATTAAATAACAATCCCAATATAATAATAACAAAATTTAATAAACCAATAACGGGTGTACATACAATTATATTTACAGTCTAATGATCCGAAAACGTACAAGGACACATTATATATATAATTACCATTGAATATCAACTAATTTTGATATCCATATTATTTATTAATAAAATACTTAAAAACCTGTATTAGATCATTAAAATGGAATACCGCATAATCCTACCAGAAATATATCAACATGAACGTCTTTGGACGGGTCGCACGACTACATGGGCTTGGATTTGACTTAAGTCTAATCTGGACAGGTTTGGTACATCCGGGTTCCCGGAAACTCAATAATATAACTAAATAATAATTAAAATCTTCAATACGGGTCAAGTCGCAACTTGGCCTGGTTTTCCTAGTTAGGACGTCACTATGGCTTGATCTTCCCTACCATGGCTAATACACTAGTCAAGGCACACTACTGCACTACCCGTGCCATGATTCCTAGCCATCTTGTACTCCAATTCTCAACCATGATTGAAATCATCTACCGTAACAATTAACTAAGTAGTTATTTCTAAAAATCCTAAAATCACCATTTAAATCAAATAAATAAATAGAAAAAAAAAATTCAAATTTTTGGGAAGGGGAGCTACAAATCTACCCACCTTAAAAATAATTCCGTCCTCGAAATTATAATTCATAATTATTTCTTAAAATTTAAAGTCTACTATCACCTTAATTTCCTCAAATTTAATTCCTCAAAAATAGTTTATAACCTCTCCCTAATCATTTTGTAAGTACGAAACCTCGAGAACTTCTACCCACATTTGGTCACACTACTCCTCAAAATATAGGTTACTTAAAACTTATAACCTTCCAATAGTTGTTAACTTACTACCAACAGCTATCTAGGACATATGCCTCTATAATCCTTATTAGCTATCAGGCAACCAAAAATTAAATACTCAAGCAATATTGTACTATAACTTAAGAGTTTCGGATCTATTCTAGACAACACGATCGTTGTCACCCCGAAATAGAAGGAGACAAAAATCAAAAGTAGGAAAACAAGGAAGTATAATCGAGAGCAAACATGGAGTTTTCAAGGACGTAGAGAATTTCTAGGAGAATTTTCAAGGCAGAGTGGATTGAGATTCCTAAGGGTTTAGTCATAGTCGCAGGCTCGTACCAGTACAGTTACGTAACCGGTACGATATGCTCTGACATGCATGGGCCACCAAAAAAATTTGTTACGATCCGCACCCGCTTTTCGGACGCGAGAGCGTGAGCAAGCCAGCTATGCATCGAGCGGACTCCAGCCCGACTCGAATACGTAAACGCTGTCACGGCTATGGCAATGGGCCTAATCATGGCAAGGTAAAACTATATCTCAATCCACAATAAGAATAAAATATCAATAATGAACAAGTATGGGTCGTGGTCTGCAGCCCACTAGCATATATGTCCGATAAGACTCTAAGAAAGTAATAAGAGTCTAAAACTGAATCAGGAAACAGGATATCTCATGATAAGGTATGAAAGCACGAGCTGATAATAAATACAATATGATACCTGGATCCCGCAAGCGTATCATCCCATCCGACATCCAGAACTAATAGCTATCTCTATGCACTCACTAAACCTGAAGAGATCATCAGGTCCTCAGGGGACATAGCAAGATACATAAAAATATGCCTATCTAGCAGTTTATCATGCAATAAAAAAAATACAAGAAATAAACGAGAAAAGACCAATCAGCACGAAAACACGACTATACACGACTGGAAGAACCACTACGCCTAAATGAACTGCTGGAGAAGAACAAGAGATCACAATATCACGATGTCAAAGGATAACCAATCGAATACTCAAACCCTCGTCCCTAGTGTGGACTCGCAGGTTTGAACAACTACTAGCCCTCGCCCCTAGTATGGACTCGCAGGCGAGCATCACCCTCGTCCCTAGTGTGGACTCGCAGGTGTGAACCATATACTACTAACCCTCGTCCCTGGTGTGGACTCGCAGGCTAGCATCACCCTAGCCCCTATTGTGGACTCGCAGGTGTGGATAGATAACTACTAACCCTCGTCCCTAATATGGACTCGTAGGTTAGCTTAACTACTAACCCTCATCCCTAATGTGGACTCGCAGGTTAGCTTAACTACTAACCCTCGCCCCTGATGTGGACTCGCAGGTTAGCTTCAAGATTTCAAGGCAAGAGGTAAAGCAGTTCTGTTATGACTTATTCATCCTATGACACGACGCGACTCAGTCCAAGTACAAGTGATGACACGATACGACCCAATCATGATACACGAAAAAACCAATCCAATACGAACTATAAAGCTAATTATATACAAGGCTATATATATACTAGCAGGCATGATATACAAATCACATATAAATAATTGACTAGTAAAACTGTATAATAATATAAATATGCATGTAAATAAACTGTAGAGGGAGGCAAGGTATCTTGCCTGGAGGTTGCACGCAGATCCAACAAAAATACAGTCAACTGCCAAGTCATGAAGTCCAAGTCATCACAACTATCTCCGAAAGCTGAAACAGATAATGCCAACAGTCTCAAAATAGTCAAATTAGCTAGGATTGCCTATCCTTAAGTCCAATTCTGGACACAGAAGCAAAACGGTAATTTCGAGCAAAAACGGTGTCCGCCGTTGGATCCGCTTTGCACCGAAAAGCGTGCCAAAGTCAATGGTCTCTAAAGTCGTCAAACTACATATCTACTAATTCGTTTTGACGATACGAACCCAACGGTATGTCCAATTTTGGATTCCGAGGGGCCGTGCATAAAATCGCCCGTTGAATCGGACCGTGGGGCCCGCGAAACGGTGATCCGATCAACTGTCTCAAAATCGGACCAAACTTGGCATACAGGACTAGAAAAACAATACGGTCCTATTGGCGCAAGTTTCGTCTCGATCTGACCAGCGTGCACAAAGTAATTAGAAAATTTGCACAGAGGCCGATACGGTGAATTTCGACGGATACGCATCAAATTCGTCGCGCACACGTGACCAATTTGAATTCTGTCAAAGCCCACACGTCCACGAAGATGTTACGCACCTTTCGATGCTTTCGATTCGCGACCACGTCGCCCGGATTGGCGGGACACACGTCGTATCGAAGCATTTTTCAATAAAAATCCAGTTTTTAAAATAGTTTTTCTCCTAACTTTACAACCAAAGAACTTTATACATAATTAACGAAATTAAGTTATGTAAGTTGGTTACTACTCTCGTATATGTTGTCTTCCACTGTTGGAAGTTGGTTTTCGAAAACTCTTTGTGTTTGGCGCAAGAACTGTCTTCCAAGTCAAGGTGTTAAACTGTCATATGGTTCTGTTTTTTAAACAAATTTATTCTCGACTTCGTGTCGATATATCGGACAGATCGGTCCGATACAATCCAACCTATTTATAGGTTTTTGAGGGGGGTCACGTAGGCTCTCCGTAACAATTTTTAGTTCACAAAATAATGGAGTATCGAGAGAGGGATCATACCTCGAAGTTGGTCGTTGCAACTGCTATTGCTGCTGCTTCCGCACGCGCGCGTGGCTTTTCCGGCCGGCGGCGACGGCCTGTGGCGACACGCGGGGCCAAGGAAAGGTCGCCTAGGGCTCGTCCAGAGGCAGGGATGTCGTTTGATTGGATAGAGTTAGGGTTACGACTCTCGTTCTCTCCCTCTCTCGAAGTATATATATATGAACCGAGCTGTGTGTTTCGGTTTCACAGGGGGTCGGGGGTTTCCTGGCCTGGGGATGGGATTAGATGGGGTTAACCCGGTTTGGGGCTCAGCTCGTGGGGTGGGCTAGGCTCTATTGTTTAGGATTCTTTACTCTATGAAAAGGTATTAATGTATATATTCCTATATACCCCCACACATATGCATATATGTATATTTATATATTAGCATATATATATATATATATATATATATATATATATATATATATATATATATATATATATATATATATATATAATCACTTATGTATTTATATATATACGCATATACACATATTTACACCATATAATATTTATATATATATATATATCGGGACTGCTATTTGGCCCGCGGGCGGGCCAGCCCGCCCGCCACGTGGCCCTCTCCCATTGGCCAGTCAATGGCGCGGGCCCCATGCTAACAGGGGGGGCCAATGGGAGAGTGCCACGCAGGCGGGCGGGCTGGCCCGCCTGCGGGCAAGAAAGCAATTCCGTATATATATATATATATATATATATATATATATATATATATATATATTATATATAAATATATATAATATATAAATATATGTGTATATATAAATAAATAGATATTGTATATATATATATATATATATATATATATATATATATATATACAATATCTATTTATTTATATATACACATATATTATATATTATATATATTTATATACATATATACATACACATACTCACGTATATATATATACACATTTATACATATAATTATATAGTTATATATATATATATATTATCACATTTATCTGACAAAAATAATATAACCAATACAATAATAATATTAAATAACAATCCCAATAAAATAATACTAATAATAATAACAAAATTTAATAAACCAATAATGGGTGTACATACAATTATATTTACAGTCTAATGATCCGAAAACGTACAAGGACACATTATATATATAATTACCATTGAATATCAACTAATTTTGATATCCATATTATTTATTAATAAAATACTTAAAAACCTGTATTAGATCATTAAAATGGAATACGGCATAATCCTACCAGAAATATATCAACATGAACATCTTTGGACGGGTCGCACGACTACATGGGCTTGGATTTGACTTAAGTCTAATCTGGACAGGTTTGGTACATCCGGGTTCCCGAAAACTCAATAATATAACTAAATAATAATTAAAATCTTCAGTACGGGTCAAGTCGCAACTTGCCCTGGTGTTTCTAGTTAGGACGTCACTATGGCTTGATCTTCCCTACCATGGCTAATACACTAGTCAAGGCACACTACTGCACTACCCATGCCATAATTCCTAGCCATCTTGTACTCTAATTCTCAACCATGATTGAAATCAACTACCGTAAAAATTAACTAAGTAGTTATTTCTAAAAATCCTAAAATCACCATTTAAATCAAATAAATAAATAGAAAAAAATAATTCAAATTTTCTGGAAGGGGAGCTACAGTTGATGACATCGCTCCTGTGTACTTGCACCTCAGGTTGCTGAGGTCTCTCGGTCGATCCCTCAGGAGGGTGGCGTGGAGCCTCGACCGAGAGCAGAACCATCCATTGAGGGGGTGCCTGGAAGCATTGAGACCTCAAGGGAAGTTGTGAGAAAAGTCCTTCCTGATGAGGAGGAAGTATGGAGCTCGTCTTCTTCTGACGATGGCTCGCAAGAAGATGTTGATCAAGCTATCAGAGAGATTGCGTCTAGCGGAGACATCTCTGACAAGAATTTACCGACTGGGCTTCCCTCCGGTTGCGGTACCGAGGCGCTGGTCGCACACGAGACCTCGTGGCCTAGCCCTATCCCTGCCCCGGAAGTGGAGGTTGATGTGGTAGGATCGACCCGAGCCCTACACCTGTCCCTGTAGGGGGAGCTGATACAGGTGATCCGACCCTGGCTCTACGGGCATTATCAGGGGCGAATCTTGTAGCTTCGAATGAGAGAGATAGCCGTCTTGTCCCGGCCGGGGATAATATCGTTAACCCGGATGTTGGGGGACCATCCGTCATTGACTTTGATAAGGGCAAGTGCCCTGTGGTGGAGGACACACCTCCTGCTCTTTCCACTTGGGGGACGATATCGACGCCCCATCTGGCTCCTCCTGTCCACTTGGCACCTCGGGCTAGTGACGAAGTACAAGTCCCTGACGAGAGAAGGTCTGCTGAGGTTGAGGTTGCAGCCTCACAGATTGAGGTCGGTAGATCTTCTGCAGGTCTGCTGTCTAGAGCAACTCCTCCAACTCCTGCTATGACACCTCAGGTGTTGGCAGACGCGGACGAGTATGTACAGTTTGTTGTTGAAGCCGTGTACAAAATGCTACAGAAAGGCGTATCAATGGTGTTGAATGCGAATGGGAGTTTCGCGACGGCAAAAGCCATGGCGCTTCCTTCCATTGGTTTGATACGTTCGCACCAGGGCCACGATCATATGGCCGAGATTCTGTAGGCATCGGTGGCCGAGCTTGATCAGCTTCTTTCTGAGCTTCAGAGCATCCAGCGGAATGACTTTTCTGCTCTGATAGAAGCAGAAGGAGAAATTGATAGCTGAGGTCGAGTCGTCGTATCAGGCCACGATGGCTGTGTGGAACCGTGAGGTGGCCGAGGCTGAGGCTGCGGTGGAGAGGCTATCTCAATCCACGCAGAAAAAGGTGGAGTTGCGGGCCTCGTTGGAAGCTAGCATAGCGGAGGTCACCGCTAAGATTCGCCATCTTGAAGACCAACGAGCCCAACTCTTGTTAGATGCCGAGCGAGTCCAGGCTGAACATGTAGCATCTAAGGAGAAGAAAGCAACTTTCACCCGCCAGATCCTTGCCCTGACCAACCAGCGGCAACAGCTGGACGAGAAGTATAAGAGTGATACTACCTCTGAAGCTGTGGAGGTGATGCGTCAAGAAGCTGAACGCCGGGTCTTGGCGATCGCAGAGACTCGGGCGGAAGACATGAAGCGTCGGATTGAAGAGCTTTCTGCCAATCCCAGCGATGCTTAGGGATTGTAGTCTCTTTTTTTTGTTATTTTTGTAGTTTGTAACTCCTGCTAGGGATTTAATCCATTACTTTCAAAATAAAAATAAAGGATTTTATGGTGTATACATTTTTGCTGTCATGAACTGATGATTTGTGTGGACCTATTATCTTTTGTGCACCTTGGTTTTTAGGTACATATAATAAGTTTGAGAGAACCGACATATTTGCTCAGAGGTAATATGGACGTGGCAAATACGGGGTTCAAATGACAGAATCTTCCTACTCAGAGGTGTTATGGACGTGGTAGGATTGACTCTAGAGGGATACGCAGAACTACTCAGAGGTAATATGGATATGGAAGTTCTGCGATCAATGTACGACAACGCAGGGGTTGTTCGTACGGGATGTTTACTCAGAGGTAATGTGGACGTGGTAAACATGATAAGCAGTACAATCCTACGTGGTGTAAGATTACGCTTTGCAGGGTGTGGAGGAGCAACTCAGAGGTAATGTGGACGTGGTTGTTCTTATACTGAGGATAGAATGCCACGGAACAACTGGGTTCCGAAAGCATCAGATTTTTTGATGGGGAGATGTATGTGAGCTCTGATGATCAGGTCCACTAACTCCCTTGTTTGGTAGAGATGGAAGTACATGTCTGAAAGATATCATGAGTAGTACTTCTTTAGAACTTGCCGTTGATGGGCATCATAAACAAGTCCCCATTCAGTCGAACGAGGCGGTAAGCACCGTTTGAGTATACCGTCTCTATGATGAAAGGTCCCTCCCACTTGGGCTAGAACTTTCCTAGTGTTTTGTGAGTCAACAACATCGGTCTCCTGACTGCTAGAACCAGGTCGCCTATTTGAAAAGTCCTCTGCTTGACCTTTTTATTGAAAGCCCGTGATATACGGGCTTGATAAAGTTCAATGCACTGCTGCGCTAGGAGACGTTTTTCATCAAGTGCTTCCAATTCTCGCAGACGACGACGCTGGTTGTCTTCTTCTGCCAATTGATTTGTGAGCGCTACACAGAGTGAGGGTATCTGAATCTCCAGAGGCAGTACCGCTTCGCACTCGTAGACTAAGGAGAACGGGGTGTTGCCCGTCAGGGTCCGTACTGTTGTACGGTTGGCCCAAAGACATTCGCCAAGCTTTTCATCCCAGTCGCATTTGTTGGATGACACGACCTTTTTGAGTAGCTTGACGATAGTCTTGTTAAATTCTTTGGCCAATCCGTTTGCTGCCGGATTGTAGGCGGTTGATGCCACGTTCTGAATGCGGTTCTTGTCACAGAATCTGCTGAAAACATGGCTGATGAACTGTAGACCGTTATCGTAGATAATCCTGCGAGGTACCCCGAAACGGTAGATGACATGATGCTTGATAAAGTTAATCACCCTAGAGATCTTCACTTCCGTCAGCGGAACTGCTTCTGTCCATTTGGAGAAGTAGTCGATGATGGCTAGGATGAAGCGGTGTCCCCTCGATGATGGAGGGGTGATCGGTCCTACAATGTCCATGCCCCAAGCTTCGAAGGGCCAGGAGGCAACCGTAGGATGTAGTGGTTCCGACGGTGTATGGATAAAGTCGGTGTGAAGTTGGCATGCATGGCACTTTTTAGCATAGTCGACGACGTCGGCTGCCATGGTTGGCCAGTAGTAACCCATGCGTCGCAGTCGATCCTGCAACATAGGGCCAGGATGATTAGCCCCGCAAGTCCCATCATGAGCTTCCCGTAGGGCTTCGGCTGCTTCTTCGTTGGATAGACATCGAAGAAGAAGCCCATCGAAGGAACGTAGGTACAGCATTTTAGTAGCTGTATCATAGTAAAACTGAAGGGAATGCCTTCTGACCGAGACGGTTTCTTTCGGGTCTTCAGGGAGAATCCCATAGACAGCGAAGTCGATGAATGGGAACCTCCAGTCTCGAACATTAATACCGGTACTTGTCGTCATGGCATGGGCCATTTGTGAGCATAGGTTGTTTTTGGGACAGACCAAGTCTCGTCCGACTACCGTGACGTAGTGTTGAGTCCCGAGAGGTGCTGCTAATGAAGCTGCGAGGCCGGCCAGAGCGTCAGCCTCTAGGTTTTGTAATCGAGGTACGTGTTCTATGAAGAACTTAGTGAAGGTTGAAATTATATTCAAGGCGGCTTCATGGTAAGGAACCAGATCTTCATGTCGAACTTCGTACTGCCCTCGGATTTGATTAACGACGAGCTTTGAGTCGCCGTAAGCTTCCAGATGATCCTCCCCCAGCTGTTGCGCCAGCTGGAGTCCCATAATGAGAGCGTTGTACTCGACAACATTGTTGGAGCACGACTTCGAAAGGGAGTAGGCACGCTGGATGACCAGCTGATCGGGGGAGACTAAGACCACCCCCACTCCTGCGAAGATTTGGCCTTTGGGGCCTGTTCTTGAAGTGCCATCGAAAAATACCCGCCAGACGGAGTTTTCTTCGGTGACGTTTGATTCTTGGACCTCATCCGGGATATCTTCATAGAGCCTGGAGGACTCTGGGATGGGGTACGCGGCTAAAAAGTCGGCTAGGGCTTGACCCTTGACGAATTTTTGCAGAATAAACACCATATTGTACGGCGTCAACAAGATGGCCCATGTAGCTAGTCATGAGTTCAATGATCCCGGCTTCGTCATGAGAACCCTGAGTGGATTGACTTGGGAGATGACATGAATTGTCTAGCCCGAAACATAATGGCGAGTCTTCTGGATGGCGAATACCAAAGCCAAACACTCCTTTTCGACGGGATTGTACCGATGTTCGGCCCCGATCATCGTTCTACTAAGGTAGTAGATAGCTTGCTCGTAGCCCGCATCATTGTTCTGAGCCAACAAAGCGTCGAGGGAATGATCCATGGCACGGACGTAGAGGAGAAATGGCTTGCCTGCGACAGGTGCCACCAGGACTGGCGGGCTCGTCAGGTAAGCTTTGATATCGTCGAAAGCTTTCTGGCATTCTTCTGTCCAGACGTAGGAGACTCCTTTTTTTATGAGCTGGGTGAAGGGTTGGCATTTTTTCGGAAAGGTTTGCTATAAACCTTCGGATGTATGCCAGACACCCCTGCAGGCCTCGAAGTTCTCGAAGGTTCTTCGCAGGGTCCATGTCAAGGATGGCTTTGGTTTTCTCGGGATCGACATGAATGCCTTTCGTCGTGATAATGAAGCCCAAGAACTTTCCGCTAGAAACCCCAAGGAAGGATTTAGCGGGGTTCATCTTGAGTTGATGCGCTCGCATGAGATCGAAGACTGTCTTTAGGTCTTGTAGGTGATCACCTTTGAGGCGGCTCTTGACAGCGATATCATCAACATTGCATTCAACTGTTTTGCGTAGATGTTGACGGAAGATGGTACTCATAGCTCATTGGTATGTAGCACCAGCGTTATTCAAGCCAAAGGGCATCACTGTATAGTAGAAAACCCCCTTCAGAGTCCTGAATGACGTGTGTTTTACGTCGTCGGGAAACATTTTGATCTAGTTGTAGCCCGACTACCCGTCCATGAAAGATATGCGTTCGAAACCACATGTATTGTCGATCATCACGTCAAAGATTGGAAGCGGGAATTCGTCCTTCGGGCAAGAAGTATTGAGATCCCTGAAGTCGATGCAGACCCGCATCTTCCCATTTTTCTTGGTGACAGGGACGACATTGGCCACCCAGTCCGGATGTTGCTCTTCACGGATAAACCCGCTGCTCAGGAGTTTATCAACCTCGTGATCGATAGCGTTCATGATGTCAGGACGAAATCTTCGTAGTTGTTGCTTTACAGGCTTAGCATCAGGCAAGATGTTAAGTATGTACATTACGATCTGGGGATCGAGTCCCGACATATCTTCGTAGCTCCAGACGAAGACGTCGATATATTCTTTGGCCAATTGGACCAAAGACTCCCGATCTTCTTCCTACAGACTCTTGCTGATGAAGATGGGTTTGGAAGGAGATCCATCCCCAAGGTCAACTTGTTCGACCTCGTCTTCGGTAGGGGGTTCACGTAATTCAAAACGAGACTCCCACTGTGCTCTTAGGAGTTGAGCCCAGGGTTCTTCCTCAAAGAATTCTGGCGTTTGGTCATCGTCTTCATCCTCTTGAGATTGTACAGATGCCATGTTGACTGATAGCACCTTCTTGAGGACTGAGCCGATACTGGTATCGAAATTCCAAGTTGATGCTTCGGATGAATAAGAGTGTTTCATTTCTTCTGCTTTTTTGAACTCTCTGGAGTTGCCGGCAGCGTGACGTAGCCTACCCCCCGTCGAGTATGATGATAGTAGTCCTGCGGCTTTCCTTTAGGTGTTGGGAGCCGAAGGGGAAGACGCCGGCCCTTGCCGTAGTTCAGGCCTTTGTTGCTTTTCAGGTCGTAACCCATCTTTTTAATGAGGTACTTCGCCTTGTCCGTGTACCGATAGACTTGTATTCTGTCGGTATCTGGTTCTGGCTCGAGTGGCGGAAGGTCTTGATAACGCTCGACTTTGTCGAAGATTATGGGTTCTTCATCCCGATTCCGCGGTGGGACTATAAAATAGACTCCTTGGGACGGGACTACTCGATTTACATGATTGACGGTCGTTATTTGTGTTTGTAACGACCGTAGAGCATTATCTAGTGCATACATGGCATTCTAATGTGGAAGACTAGAATAATTGAAAGACACTCTATTATTGATAAAACACGAGATTTTGTCCCATGGGATTACATTATCAAGAGAAGGTGCATCTATATCAGCAGAGATGTACTCTCCTAACTCTTCATCTGTGAGCACCGGGGCCAGTTCAGGAGAGTCCATCGTAGATCTGACCTTGGGATCCGAGAGGGTTGTGTGGGCCTTCTCTTGCAGCTTGGATGATTGTGGAGGCTTACCTTTGAGGCGCACCTTCAGGGGTGCCTCAACTGTGCCTTCGATGACAGGTGCCTTCCCTGTAGTTTTGCCACCAGGGGAGCCAACGTTTGAGGAGGTCTTCCCTTGAGCCGTATCTTCAAGGGAGCTTCAGTAGGTGCTCTACCTAGAAAAGTTGATGCTTTTCCAGGTAGCTTGATGGTCATGGGAGGCAACATCTGAGGCGGTTTCCCTTTGAGTCGAATCTTCAAAGGAGCGTCGGGAATCATCTCCGGCTCCATGACCGGCTCAGCCGCTGTTTCTGCTTCATCATCAGCATCGTTGGCTTCCCCTTCATTGAATGACTTATATAAGCTAGCGTCGGTGAAGTAAGCTTCGACCCCCTTGAAAGGGTCAATATCCGCGAACTCTGTCCGATGATGTCATTGGTGGACACGTACTTCATACATTGGTGGAGTGTAGATGGCACCACCATGTATTCATGCAGCCACGGGAGATCCAGCAGGAGGTTGTAGTTGACGTCGGCGTCCACGACATAGCAAGTCACCTCGGTTTGGAGGTTACCAATATGACACTTCAGCCGTATTTGGCCCAGTGGTTCACTTTTGCTAGCATTAAAGTCACTGATTGTAGTGTTGAAAGGCGCCAGCCGGTACATCGGGATCCCCAGTGTTGACAGCAAAGTCCTAGGGATGATGCTGAGGGAAGACCCTGGATCAATCTGAATCCGCTTCACCTTGACGGAGCCTACATACCCTGTGTAGTACAGTGGCCTGTTGTGCCGGTTATGCTTGAGCAGCATGTCTTGTTGGGTGAAGGTTATATTGGGGATGACCTCATCCGTACAATGGCAATATGCACATGTGGTCAGAAGATCTTTAGGCTGCTTGACCTGACTGATGAAGGACTCAGCATCCTTCAAGGCTTCACAGAGAGCTTCACGGGTGTCTTTGGAAAGACGAAGGAGCTCGAACAGTAACAAACGGGCAGGAGTACCGGCAAGTTGTGCCAGTATGTCAAAGTTGTGGGGCTTGGTTAGCCCCAAAGCATTTTTCCTTCGTAAAGGCTTGTCGAAACGGGCCTCTACATGCTTCTATTTATTGGCTGCCAGAGGTTTGGATGGACCTCCTTCTTTGGCAGCAGGGGCAGTGCAGGGAGGCACCACCTCGATGGCAGCTTCGTCGGGTTGGGCGTTCAGCTGTGAATGGATTTGTACAGGAAGAGCCTCTTCCGAGAAGGAAGAGACCATGCGGCAAGACTTGATCTTCTTGCCCTTAGCTTTGGAGGTAGAGCGTACCCCCGATTGAGTAACCTCGGAGACGAGATCAGGGTGAACCCATAAGACTTCTTCCCGAGATGTGGTGAGTGGGATGAGTCCACTCACGTTGTCACGAGTAGGTGGTAGGTTTACCACCTCCATTATCGCCTTTGGGATGGGGACGATGTGTTAGGGTTATATACTAAAAGCATCACTTTTGTAGTAACCTTATTTCCTTAAATTTTGAATGAAAATCATATGGGCAAATGTTTGCATATTGTATTTGGTGCAAGTGTTAATGCAAATGTCTGGTATTCTATATTGTAGATAATATGGTGTGTGGTGTCACACAGAAGATCATATTATCAGTTTCCTATGAAGTATATAAATAGTTCACAACCTAGATGGACTTGGACAATCTATTGGAAAGGTTGTAGTGTAATCTGGTATTAGTCTATCTTGACTATAGGTTTATACTAGTACACTTTGTGTGTATTGAACAGGACCACTTGAGGTTGTTCTCTTTGTACTGACTACATAAGAGAACAAACACCTCAGTTATTATGGATGCTTGTGCTCTTAATCCGGATATAATAACGTACATGTATATACAGTGTGCATTACTTTGACTCATAAAAGAATGAGATTCATTATGGATCAACAGCCTCTATGAATTGGATAATAACATTGTATGTATGATGGGCTATTGATTATAAATGGAATCCATGTCCTGATACATCGGGTTGATGATGTCCTCTTAAGGAGCTCATAAGGATTGTCATGTAAACCCTGCAGGTGGATTATATCCGACATGACAAATAAAGTTGAGCGGTACTACTTAAGGATAAAAGATGTCGAATCAATATAGTTGTCAGTAACTTAATTTGATCGACGGACATATGATATCTTAACATGGGGAGCCAAACGAGCATATAATAAAAGGAGCCCACAAATATAATTTGGGATTAGGGAGGTAGTGCAACAATAGTTCATTAGTGGACCGAGCTATTGTTAATGGGCCTGGATTGTGTGTTCGGGGTGAACACGGGATATCCAGATCCATTAGGAGGCCTAACCATAATTTCTCCTCATGGTCCCTGCCGTAGCCTATATATATCCTCTATTCTCTGGTCGCCAGATTACTGATCAGAAATCTGAAATTTTTGCTAAATTCGTGATTCACGTAAGAAGAGAAAGAGAGGGCTGCCAAGGAGAAGAAAAGGTTGGGAGATCGTCGCCCACACGACGTCCAACTCGAGGAAGGAATACGTACAGAAGATCTTGGGGTCGTCCGCTCGAGATTGCTAGGAATTACTTGTCTCCTTTCCACCGCAGGTATAATTCGTGAACCCTAGTTTCCGCCTATGAAGGGTTAGAACACGTATTAGATCTGTTTAACTTTCTATCGATCAATACGCACACCAAAAGAAGGGTCCTGGGAATCCCCAGTTCCATCAATTGGTATCAGAGCCACTTTGGATCTACGTATTGATTGATACGTCCATGTTGTCCAATAAAACCTGTGTTGTGTAATAGTCGATAGATGTAGATCTGTTCTAACTCGATTTTACAGGCATCTTAGATCCAACTATTATGGTCCAATGCATGTTTTTTGATTGTGTTGTTTAAACCACGGACATGTCGTGGATGTTGTTGTTGCTGTGGATGTAATTAAAATCTCGAGGGTTGATCGTGCTGATTATTTTAATTTTTCAATTTAGATTATGTGTGAACTCCTTCGGGAGGCATAGGATTGATGTAATTTTAATTATTTTTGATCAATCGTGATGGCGGTGGTGGCTGTTTCTGACGCCGGACGAGATGCTGGTTTTAAGCAGTCCAGAGGCAGATAGATGATTTTCGATGAAGGAATCGACAGCCAAAACCTTAAAAAAAATTTGGGGCGCTGTCCCAAACCCCGCGACCTGACCGGACAGGTCGAACCTCGAATAGATCTGCGCAGCGCCAGATTTTGGATTCGGATAGTTGAGGACGGAGCAGCAAAGATGACCATAATAGTTGGATATTTTCTCTTTTTTTGTCATTTTGCTTTTTCTGATTATACATGTTTATTATTGTGTGGTTGTTTTTTTTTGAAAAACCAAGCCTACATTAATAATGGACAACATGGACATAATATCAACTAGTAGAAAAACCCTCATTGTTAAATAACTAAGTGGGAGAGGATTTTTATTTAGTATAAATCCTATGGTCTCCATTACTGGTTTGTAGGTGATGTAATTATACTTGCGTGTTGCCTTTAGTGCTTTCCTCCATATCGGATGAGTATAATTATGGATCACCAGTACAAACTTCCTTAGGGATAATTGTAGAAAGTTACCTACTATGTGTTCACTTCTCCATCTGAAGGAACTCATTACAAGGTAATGGACTTAGTATTAAGTAATGGTATACACTTAGATACAAATAATGGTATCCTCCCCATCGGAGTCACTGCTATTATTTGTATGACCAGAGCAAGACCAGCATATTAATTTTATTTGTCATAAAGTTATATTGACATGATAGTAAAATTAATAAGAAAAATCTACTTGAACAAAGTTGAATTTGTATACGTCCACACTATCGTGGCATGCTAAATTCATGGTGTTCAAGGTGTTGGTGAATTTCTTATTATTGTTTTGAGGGAATCAATATTTAGTTAATTCAAAAAGTTTTTTTTGCCCTACATAATTTTATTTATGTGATTCTCAGGATTTCAAAAATAGGTTCTTTCAGTCCACTTATGGTGATTCTTAAAGAAAACAAACTTACTGGACCTAATTATATTGACTGGAAACGTAATTTGGACATTGTTCTGACTGTTGAGGAGTACAAATATGTACTTGTTGAGGAATGCCCACCTAAGCCTGATGCTAACTCTGATGAAGAGGTCAAAGAGGCTTATAAGAAGCAAAAAAATGCAGATGAGATGGCGCGGTGTTACATTCTGGCATCTATGTCAAATGTACTGCAACATCAGCATCAGGCCATGGCCACAGCTTATGACATGATGTATAACCTCAAGGAACTCTTCGGACATCAGAGTAGAGCAGCTAGGCAGTTTGCTATGAAATGTTTGATGAATACAAAAATGGTTGAGGGTACACCAGTAAGGGATCATGTTCTCAAGATGATGGGTCATCTGAATGAGATGGAGATCCTTGAAGCTGAAATCGATGGGGAATCCCAGGTTGATATCATTCTCGGAACTCTGCCTAAAAGTTTTGACAATTTCTGCCTTAATTACAATATGAACAAAAGGTTGTATAGTTTGGCAGAACTTGCAAAAGAGCTATAGGATGCTGAATCTCTCTTTAGGCAGAGTGGTCATATTTTTATTTCTGAAAATGCTTCTACTTCTAAGCCAAAAGGCGGTAAGAAGAAGAATAACATTCAGAAACAGACAAACTCAGCAAAGAAGGGTATGGGACCTCAAGGCACGGTGAAAAAGCCAAAAGGCAAATATTTTAAGTGCAAAGGGTCAGGACATTGGAAGACTGATTGTCCACTTCTCAAACAAGAAAACAAAGAAGGTATATCTCATTTACTAGTAGTTGAAATATGTTTAGCGGTGTTATCTACCGGCACCTGGTGTGTAGATACAGGAGCCACTAATCATGTCTGCAATACATTGCAGAGGTTCCAGGAAACCAGACGGCTCAGTGATGGAGAGATATGCTTGTTCATGGGTGATGCTACAAAAGTATCGGTCGTTGTATTAGGAGATGTTACTTTATCTTTTGGTAGAAATAAGTCTTTGACATTGAGAGATTGTATTTATGCACCTTCACTTAGAAGGAATTTAGTTTCTGTTTCTATGTTAGTTAAGGATGGATATTCAGTTTATTTTAATGATAATATTGTTATTAGAAAGAATAAACATTTTATCTGTTCTGGTGCATTGGTTGATAATTTGTATGTCATTAATCCTATTTCGCCCACAATGCAACTTATGGAAATGAATAATATGTCATCTAACTTAAATAAGAGAAAAGAACCTTCTTGTATGAACCAAACATATCTTTGGCACTTGTGATTGGGGCATATTAACCTAAGAAGGATTCAAAGACTGGTTGAAGATGGACCTTTGAGTTCATTGGAAGTGGAGGCACTACCAGTCTGTGAATCCTGCTTGGAAGGTAAAATGACCAAAAGGCCTTTTACGGTAAAGGGGTATAGGGCCAAAGATGTGTTGGAATTGGTTCATTCTGATTTGTGTGGACCCATGACTATCCAAGCTAGAGGTGGATTTGAATATTTTGTCACATTTATTGACGATTATTCAAGGTATGGATACATTTATTTGATGCACCGTAAGTCTGAGTGCTTTGAGAAATTCAAAGAGTACAAGGCTGAAACGGAGAAACGTCATAGAAAATGTATCAAGTCATTACGATCAGATCATGGTGGCGAGTACCTCTTTGGAGAGTTTAGGGATTATTTATCAGAGGCTGGGATTGCATCCTAATTGACTGCACCTGGAATGCCCCAACAGAATGGTGTAGCCGAAAGAAGGAATAGAACTCTTATGGAGATGGTTAGATCAATGATGAGTTATTCGGATTTGCCAGATTCGTTTTGGGGATATGCCTTAGAGACTGCAGCTTATATTTTGAACTTGGTTCCTTCTAAGTCAGTACCTCTTACTCCCACAGAGCTATGGATTGGGCGTAAGCCTAGTCTGAAACAGGTTCGCATTTGGGGTAGTCCAGCACATGTGTTGAATGGGAAAGCAGATAAGTTGGAATCTCGTACAAAAGTACGCTTGTTTGTAGGCTATCCAAGAGGAACGAAAAGAGGTTTATTTTATAGTCCTAAGGATCAGAAGGTCATTGTTAGCACTAATGTCCGATTCTTAGAAGAAGACTATGCGATGAACCATAAACCCAAAAGTAGAGTTGTTCTAGAAGAACTGAGACGTGAGACACCAAGTACTTCAGTACCAACAGTACAAGAGGATGAACCACAAATAACTGCATAATGTGTCACAAATGTTACACCACAACCGATAGTGCCTCGTCGTAGTGGGAGGGTTGTGATACAACCGGATAGATATATGTTCTTGGGAGAGTCATCAGACTTCGTCCCTGAGAAACAAGATTATGATCCATGTACCTACAATAAAGCACTCCAAGATAAAGATACAGAGTCTTGGCAAAAAGCAATGATATCTGAAATAGAATCTATAGATTCTAATCAGGTCTGGGAGCTTATAGAACCGCCCGTTGGTGTAAAAGCCATTGGATGCAAGTGGGTCTATAAGAGAAAAAGAGGATCAGATGGTAAGGTTAAAACCTTTAAAGCTCGGCTTGTAGCAAAAGGTTTTACTCAAAGAGAGGGTATCGATTATGAGGAAACCTTTTCTCCTGTAGCCATGCTTAAGTCTATTCGGATTCTTTTATCTATTGCAGCTCATCTTGATTATGAGATTTGATAAATGGATGTCAAGATAGATTTCCTTAATGGAAGTCTTGAGGAAGACATCTATATAAAGCAACCAGACGGGTTCATTGAAAAGGGCCATGAGCATCTTGTTTGTAAGCTCAACAAGTCCATTTATGGACTTAAGCAAGCTTCCAGATCTTGGAACATATGTTTTGATCAGGTGATAAAATCCTATGGATTTGATCAATGTCAGGATGAATCATGTGTATACAAAAAGTGTGACGGAAATGTGGTGGTATTCCTAGTACTTTATGTGGATGACATCTTGCTCATTAGAAATAATGTGAAGGTATTATCTGATGTAAGGGTATGGTTATCCAAATAGTTTGATATGAAGGACTTGGGAGAAGTAGGTCACATCCTTAGGATCAAAGTTCTACGAGATCACAAGAAAAAGATGTTGGGCTTATCCCAAGCTTCCTATATCGATACTGTACTAACTCGTTTTAGTATGCAAAATTCTAAGAAAGGTTTCTTACCTTTTAGACATGGAATTGCTCTATCAAAGGAGCAGTGTCCGAGGACACCTAAAGAGATAGAGAACATGAAGACAGTTCCTTATGCTTCAGCAGTAGGAAGCTTAATGTATGCAATGCTATGTACGAGACCAGACATCTGCTTTGCCGTAGGCATGGTCAGCAGATATCAGTCTAACCCAGGACAAGAGCACTGGACTGCCGTAAAGCATATTTTGAAGTACCTGAAAAGGACTAAAGAGTATATGCTAGTTTACAGGCAGATAGTTTAGTTCCCTTGGGGTATACAGACTCAGATTTTCAGTCAGATAGGGATTCCAGGAAATTAACCTCAGGTTATGTGTTTACTTTGGGAGGTGGAGCCATTGTGTGGAGAAGTATCAAGCAAAATGTATTGCTGATTCTACCATGGAAGCCGAGTTTGTGGCAGCCTCTGAGGCAGCCAAAGAAGCGGTTTGGCTCAAAAACTTTCTGTTAGACTTGGATGTGGTACCTAGTTTGCCTAACTCTATTACACTTTATTGTGATAATAGTGGTGCAGTTGCAAACTCGAAGGAACCACGAGCCCATAAGACAGGCAAACACATTGAGCACAAGTACCACCTGGTACGAGATTTCGTAAAGAAAGAAAAAGTTGCTGTGATCAAGATAGCATCAGCCGACAACCTAGCTGATCCCTTTACAAAGAGCTTACCAGCTAAGGCTTTTAACAGTCATGTTGAGGGAATGTGAGTCAGATGTGTAGCAGCATGGCTTTAAGTGTAAGTGGGAGATTTGTAACAGTATACTGAAAAGCATTGCTTTGAGTATAAGTGGGAGATTGTTAGGTTATATACTAAAAGCATCACTTTTGTAGTAACCTTATTACCTTAAATTTTGAATGAGAATCATATGGGCAAATGTTTGCATATTATATTTGTTATAAGTGTTAATACAAATGTCTGATATTCTATATTGTAGATAATATGGTGTGTGGTGTCACACAGAAGATCATATTATCAGTTTCCTATGGAGTATATAAATAATTCACAACCTAGATAGACTTGGACAATCTATTGGAAAGGTTGTAGTGTAGTCTGGTATTAGTCTATCTTGACTATAGGTTTACACTAGTACACTTTGTGTGTATTGAACAGGACCACTTGAGGTTGTTCTCTTTGTACAGACTACATAAGAGAACAAACACCTCTGTTATTATGGATGCTTGTGCTCTTAATCCGGATATAATAACGGACATGTATATGCAGTGTGCATTACTTTGACTCATAAAAGAGTGAGATTCATTATGGATCAACAACCTCTATGAATTGGGTAATAACATTGTATGTATGATGGGCTGTTGATTATAAATAGAATCCATGTCCCGATACATCGGGTTGATGATGTCCTCTTAAGGAGCTCATAAGGATTGTCATGTAAACCCTGCGTGGATTATATCCGACATGACAAATAAAGTTGAGCGGTACTACTTAAGGATAAAAGATGTCGAATCAATATAGTTGTCAGTAACTTAATTTGATCGACGGACATACGATATCTTAACATGGGGAGCCAAACGAGCATATAATAAAAGGAGCCCACAAACATAATTTGGGATTAGGGAGGTAGTGCAACAATAGTTCATTAGTGGACCGAGCTATTGTTAATGGGCCTGGATTGTGTGTTAGGGGTGAACACGGGATATCCAGATCCGTTAGGAGGCCTAACCATAATTTCTCCTCATGGTCCCTGCCGTAGCCTATATATATCCTCTATTCTCTGGCCGCCAGATTACTGATCAGAAATCTAAAATTTTCTCTAAATTCGTGATTCACGTAAGAAGAGAAAGAGAGGGCTGCCAAGGAGAAGAAAAGGTTGGAAGATCGTCGCCCACACGACGTCCAACTCGAGGAAGGAATACGTGCAGAAGATCTTGGGGTCGTCCGCTCGAGATTGCCAGGAATTACTTGTCTCCTTTCCGTCGCAGGTATAATTCGTGAACCCTAGTTTCCGCCTATGAAGGGTTAGAACACGTATAGATCTGTTTAACTTTTTATCGATCAATACGCACACCAAAGGAAGGGTCCTGGGAATCCCCAGTTCCATCACGATGCCATCTTGTGTTGTGGTTGGCGACAAGGTGCCGAATTGGAGCGACACCAGGTTAGACGAGACTGTTTTCTCCTTATAGTCGACGGAGATAACATTCGCATTGATCATGCGCTGGATGTAGTTCTTGAGGACGTAGCAGTCCTGGGTTGGGTGTCCGACAAACCGATGGTAGTGATAGTACCTCGAATTGTCCACTCTCCCAACCTCGTCGGGATGCTTCGGGTCTGGCAATTTGATCTTGTCATCCTGCTTCAGCATCTCGACGAGTTGCAAGGTGTCTTCGTCGTTGAAAGAATAGACGTCCTTTGGCCTCGGCGCAAGCGGAGGCTTCTGAGTAGGTGCTTGTGCACCTTTGGAGTCATTGACAGTCAGTGCCTGCTTTCCCTTCGTCTCATATCCAGGGTTGTTGGCAGCAAGCCGTTTTTCCTTGTCTTCAAAAGCAGGGAAACTGACTCTCAGAAGGCGAGCATTGGATGCCTTCTTTTCAGTTGCTTCAACCTCAATAATCAACGAGCTCCAATCAGGAGGAGTGGAGTTGAGCCAAAGCTTGATCGCAGGCAGTATGTTCATGCTGCAGGAGGAGAGAAGTACATGTTCTGGCATACCCGAGGGCAGTCTGAAGCAAGCTTGTCGGAAACATTCGATGCATGCTCGAACCGTCTCCTTCTCCTTCTGACGCACCTCTATCAAGGATGTCATTGTCATGTCTTTCCCGCCATCATAGAAACGATCGAGGAAGAGACGTGTCAAGTCGTCGAAGGAGGATATGGAGTTGTCGGGGAGACTGCAGTACCAATCGTAAGCCACTCCTTTCAGTGCCACGACAAACAGGCTGGTGAGTAGCGCATCTTCCTTTGGAAGATGTCCCGTTTGAGACTGGAAGTATGTCAGGTAACGGCATGGAGAGTCCTTTCCATCATATGACATCAATGTTTATGGTTTATACTAGGGAGGATAAACCACTTTTTCCATTCGAAGGGGTATGGTTGTGGGATCCCCATCTTCTGGCGCTCCTCCTGTCTGTTCTTGGACTCGAAGCGTTCACGCAAGTCCCTGATCATCTCAACCATGTCTTCCGTAGAGCTGGAAGTCGGAAAAGGTGGTACAGCTTGGAGTTGAGCATTTGACGGTTCTGATGTCCGAGGTGCTTCGCGGCAATCTGTATCCAAGGATACCCGTTGAAGGGGTACACTTGATTCTCCATTGGCCCCTGGGTCAGGACCAGTAGAAGGTGCTCTGGCCAAAGCTGACCGTATCTCGAACATTGCTTGAGTCAGTGTCTGCATGGAGGCAGAGAGGGTTTTGAGTCCTACCTCCAAGGTATCCATGCGCTGGACGAGATCTGCTGGCGGCACATCTGACTCCGCATCACCAGCTTCCGTCATGTACACCGTCATGACGTGACTGGAAGTGGATGGATCGGTTGAGGCTTCTCTTTTAGCCTCGCTCTCTTGTAGAAGAGGAACTTCCCCTGGAGCTTCAGCTTGGCTACCTCCAGCTATGTTCTGGAGGATGTCTTCGTCTTCGGGGTGAAGATCCACAGGGGCTTGACTACCCCCAGCTATGTTCGGGAGGCTGACTTCGTCTTCGGGATGAAGATCTGCAGGGGCTTGACTACCCCCAGTTATGTCCTGGAGGATATCAAGGGCTTGGCTACCCCCAGCTTCCTCTGAGATCTTCTTTCTCCCCCGAGTACCCTCAAACACTCCCGAGGACGGGACAGTCGTCTTGGTCTTCCTCAGCTGGCTCTTGGATGAGGACGAGGTCGAGGAGTTGCCAGTCACCTTTCGAATTGATGGGGAGTTGGAGACTACGTTGCAAGAAGCAACTTTTAGTTCTGGCTCCTCTTCAGTTAACACCTTCTTTCCGAGGCGATGTTGGAGAGGTGTTGATGATTACAGCCGCTGGAACACAGACTGCCTTGGTGGGATTGCTGTCTTGCAACAAAGTTGATGGTGATTACAGCACAGGTATGCCCTGTGAGGGGCACATTGTGCTTGTCAGTTGACTCTCCTGATCGGCGTTTGTGAGTGATCACGTTACGCAAATCGTTGGAGGAGAGTGCCACCTTCATACCCCCATCAGGCGTATGGCAAGTCCAAGCACCAGGGTGGTCAAGTGAATGATGCGCCCCCTAATATGACGCAAAAGATGCGCCCAGATCAATAGTGGGGGAACAAAATTTAAAGTGACTTGAACCAGCCTCCGATGCACAACCAATGTAGGCACGGGGGTTCAAGACCACTGAGTTTGCCTTGCACGACTTGGTTACGAACGCAGCAGATGCGCCCAAGTGTGACAAGAACTTTGAAGATCGTCTCGTTCGTGGCACAGAAGCACCCGAGTCAACCTTGTGCAGTTTACCATTGGCAGCACGTATGATTATGAGCGCATGCCTCTGGCTCACTGTTGGCATAGCACGTTCGAGGCGCATGGCCCGTGCCGCCTTGAACTTCTTCGTACCAGCCCGTTGGGGCGCATAGTACTCAGAATCCAAATTATCCTTGCATTGACAGCGAGTGAGTCTGTCAAAGATAGAGGCCTTCTGTGGTGCATCAGAGTTAATGCGCAGGGCGTTAGCTGCGCCCCTGCTCCGTCGACGCATCTTCTTTGTCTGAGAAGAAGAAGGTTGGAGAATGTGGTCGACCCCACGTTTCCCTGAGAGATGCACTGTACTGGTGGGCGTATCTTGGTTGTTGAGGATGTCAGTGGGAAGGGTAGGCTGCATCGACGCATCCCCTTCGGTGGTGGTGCCAGGAGCGTCGACCTTGCGCACCCAGGCTTGGTGAGTCTTCTTCGGCTTCGGCAGCCTCTTCGAAGGACTCGCACTGCCTCCAGAGATGAACTCCTCATACGCCTGTTGATTGAGGCGTATGACCAGCGTCTTGTGGGAGGAGCCCACCTTCACATCGTCAGATTGCGACACAGCTTTCTCGACGGAGGAGAAAGAGGTCCCCAGCAGTGTCGCCAGCTTGTTTTCCATTAAAATCTTTTGATTACAATTTTCAATTAAAAACAGAATAGTGTTACAATGTAGGACTTAGATGTAGTCCTAGGAGTACACTTTTATTTATTTGGGTCCCTGTGTCGAGGGAGCGAGTGGTAATGCATTGACTCCGTTGACGATCTGACGACGGTTCTCGGTTCTCTGAAGGTCTGAGTTGCTTTGGGTGCTGGAGCTTACGGAGAGGAAGAAGACGTTGAGTGTCTGTATCTTCCTCTCTCACTGTGGGTGTATGTAGGTCTCTGTCTTTAGGTGTGTATATGGAAGAAGGAAATGATCCCTCTATTTATAGCTTGCAGGCTGGCTGCTCATGCGCGCATATGTAGGATGCGCCTGTACGTGGGGACGCCACGTAGTTGAAGCTGCGGGAGGTGCATGGATGATGCACCATCATCTGTGGGTTGAATCCTTTATGCTGCATTTGTGGGCTGGCACGTAGCAGGGGAGAGGATCTTTCAGTTGCTGAGATCTCGGGTGATTAGCACCCCTTCATAGGCTGAATTGAGTCCAAGGACACGTGGCACGTGTCCGTAGCACAAAGATCTCGAATTTGGTGGAGAGTAATCTGATAGGATACGCCTGGGATTGGGAGCATGAGAAGACTTTGGCTCGCAACCTTCAGGAGTTACGAACCAATCTGGGCGCATGGCTTTTGAGGCGCATGCGAGGCTTCAGTAGCGACTTGACCTCTGTCTTTAGGGATCAAAGGAAGGTCTGAGGTGCATGGCTCATGAAGCGCATACAGAGGTTTGGACGCATGGATGCAGAGGCGCATGCGAATGGTTGGGTGGCCACGTGGCTTGTAACCGCCGGAAGAGAGTCATAATGATGCTGACGTTAGTGGCGCCTTATTTTTTGTAAATGATGTTGCTGTTCTGTCATCGGGGCATGGCTGCTGTCGTGTCAGACTTCAGTATTTAATGTTATTGACGGGTGATGGGCTGTTGAGTGGGCGCATTGATCTGCGTTCCATTGGGCACATGGTTCCATGTTGATTAGGACGCATGGATCTGTGTTTTGTTGGACGGATCCTTACAGGGCGCTTGGTACCGACGGACGCGTCTGTACGATGCGCGGTATCTGACCGGCTCATCCATTTGCATGACGTGTCTTTATTAGTCCGACTGTTGCGTTCTTCGAGTGCTTTAAATAGCCGTTTTGACTTGGCCGAATTCGAAGCGTCAGGTTCATCACCATAAATATAAATTTATTGCACGGGATTCGGAGAGCCCGCCACTTGGCGCATGGGTTTGATTTGCCCGACCTATAATAGTGGCAAGGAGAGAGTTTGCTTCTTGTTCTCTCACGTCTTCCCGAATGAACTTATTTGCTCGAGCACATTTTGTTGACAAGATGCTCCCGAGGGTGAAGATGCGACGAATTGTGTTCATTCATGCACTCGTGAAGGTGACTGTTACATTCAAAAGTTGGCTGAGGCAGACGGAAGGTGCCTGTTGCATCCAAAGATCGGGATGCTCGAGCCCTGTCTCCGTTATGCTGGAAGAGCCGCAGATCAGAATTGTGGTGCCCCCATCTTCCTTCGGCTTTGGAGAGCTCTTTCTCCTGCCAGAGTAGGGTGTTGCCCACTCTGGTTGTGTTGAAAGCTGCTCCTTTAGCCGCAGATCGGATTGTGATGCTCTCCTCTTCCTTGGGCTTTGGAGAGCTCTTCCTCCAGCTAGGGTGGTGTTGATCGTCCACCCTCGTTCTGCTCAATAAATGCTTCATTAGTCGAAGCACTTGATCTGGTCGAAGTAGAGCGCATATGCTGAGACTTCATGATGCGCATAACTGAGACGCTGAAGGGATGCGCCTAACTGAGATGTTGAAGAGACGTGCCTAACTGAGACGCTGAAATAGATACGCCTGACTGAGACGCTGAAGTGATGCGCCTGACTGATGATGCGCCGGTCAGGAGGCCCATGGCAGTTTGTTGCGCCTGGCTGTAGCTTTAGTATCTTTCTTCTTCTTTTTGTAGAAATTCTCCTTTGTAAAGCCTTTTTTAGACATGTAATAGATTTTTATATGAAAATAAAAATCCTTTTGATGTCTATACTTTTGCTGTCTTGCTGTGCCAAGTACTTCGTTTGAGCTTCCTGGTGCATGTAGTGTTAGGCGCATAGGAATTCTGGCCTATAAATGCGCCTAAAATTCCATGCTTCTACAATAATAATAATAATAATAATAAATTAATAATAATAAAATGTTAGCATATATTACTCTGCTGTTCTCCCTTTCGAGGAGACCATTTGTAATAAAAATGAATAAGAAAGAAGGAAAAAATACAGTGGCACTGTTCTCTCGTAAAGAGGGAAGTTCAATTCTCTTGAAAATAGAGGCATTGTTCTCTCGTAAAGAGAGAGAAGTTCAATTATCTGATTGAAACAAAATTTTGCGAGAAAAGAAAAGAGGGGGAAGAAGAAGACGTGAGTGTGAGCAGAGGGATAGCGGAAGTGAGAGAGGGGGGGTTCGAGAGTGAGCTGGATAGAGGAAGCGGGAGAGATCGATGATGGGCTCGCCGGTGTCGATGGGGAAGGCACTGCTGGCAGGTGGCTCGTCTCAGCGGGCTGCGATGACAGTGCGATAGTCTCACCAGTCGCGACGGCTATGCCGGGCGTAGAGGAGGCGATCGACGGATCTCGAGGCGAGGTAGGTTTATTTATGGTGGTGGTGTTTAGAATTTTTTGGTGATGGTGGTTAAAATTTTTGGGGGTTTCCAGGTTGGCCGTCGGAGGTGGAGGCCGGTGATGGCTGGGCGTGGGTCGAATTTGGGAAAGATGGGTCGGCGATGGCGATGGTCGTCGGGGTGCTCGGTATAGTGGCCAAAGGCATGGGCGATGGGAAGATGGACGGGGTGATGATGGTGGAGGCATAGGCCGATGGGGATGCTGGATGTGGTGCTGGTGGCGGTGGACGGGAGTTCGATTTGGGGCTGGCCGTGGTGGTGATGTCGGGGTGGCTGGGCGTTGGAGGCTGATGATAGAGAGGAGGTTACGGTCTGGGTGGCAGTAGGCTAGAGTTTGGGTTAGGGGTCGTGTCCAAGTGTCGGACATAGGGATTAGGTTGGAAAGAATTTTGTGTACATGTCCGGTGTGTTGGACACGAAGGAGGCTCTTGGTCAGGTGATCACCGTGTCCGGTGTGTTGGACACGGGATAGAAAGATGTATATGTAAAAAAAATTATCTAGTGGAAAGACACACGGGGTCGGACCTAAGGCCATCATGACTGACATGATAGGATTTTGGACACGGACACGATGGGCGTCACTTTTGGGTGAAAAAAATTTAGGCTGTGTTTGATTGGGCTATTTTTCCATGGAAAATATTTCCATCACAAAATTTCCACCAATTGTAGTGTTTGATAGCTTATATTTTCCATGGAATTATTTTCCAAAAAACTATCATTTTTCATATTTCCATCTAAAATGGTGGAAAATGAAACTTGTCCAACCCATAGGAAAATATCATTTTCCATGGAAAATAACTTTTTTTCGTGGAAAATAATGCCAATCAAACACCCAAATTAAGTTTTCCATGGAAAATTTTTAAAATTCCATAGAATTTTTTTTCTAGAAAAATAATTCCATGGAATTAATTTCTTTTTCACACATTTTCCACCTTGCAATCAAACGCACCCTTATGGAATAATTTTGTGGAGAAAAACATAGGGAGGCTCCTCTATATATAGGAGGTGGAAACTCCTAGTTAGATAAGGGTTAGGAAATCAAATCCCCGTTAGATAATTCACCAGTTAATTTAAATCAAATTAAAATCAATTCAATCAATTCAAAATCCAATTTAAATCTAGATAAATCTTATCTATAATTTTTTTCTTATCTATAATTAAAAATATTTTAAAAATCTAAAATCAATAAATCAACCTTAATTTAAATTACCATAAATAATTTAAACATTAAATCAACAAATTCCAAATTACATTTTTATAAATAATAAAAATAATAATAATTAATTTCGACAATAACCATAAATATTTAGATATTAATAGAAAATAACTTCAAAAATACCTTTTCAATAAATTAAGATAAATAATAAAAATAATTTGGAAAATTTCAAATATATACATGAACTAAATTTCATGTACTCGCATGCAAATAAAATCTTACATAATACATATTTTTCTAGAGTAGTACATATTATCTAAAAGGAAAAATATTATTTCTTAAATTATTACCTATACTTGTATAATAAAAAGACTTTTTATTATAATTAAATTAAATATAAAAATTTGACTAAATTATGGCAAAAAAAAATTATATATAAAAAATACTTACTCTATATGTATTTTGAAAATAAAACTATTTATTTCTATATTTATCTGAATCTATAATAAACTTTTTTATAAAAAAAATAAATATCTCGTATATACATATTCACACTCGATGTACAAATACGAACATAAAACAAATATTAGAAAAACTATAGTAAAATTTTAGGGAATTTACATCCTACCCAACTTACAAGAATTTTGTCCTCGAAATTAAGAAATAACTAGGATAGGCAGGTTTGAGAGGATGGAAGAATTTTCTCTTAAGAAAACGTGAACAAGGCATTGGAGAAGGAAACGACGTATAATGAAAATAGATAATTTAGGAAATCGTGACTTAGATATCTTGGAAAATGAAGCCACGGTTATGGTTTGGGTATTGAACGAGGGTCGCTAATTTACGAAAATTAAAAGATTAGGGTTTCATCAAATCAAGATAAAACACAAAATGAAGAATAAGGAATTAAGATAAAATAATTTGGAGACTTTGGAGATATGGTCCCTTGAGAGAAAATTTTATGGTAGTTGTCTAGGTTGAGGGTATGATTAAGGGTACAATTCTAATCATTCTAAAGTTTTAATGATTAGAAGGTCATAATAATAGATCTAGAGTCAAGGAAAGGTCGAGTAACTCGATACGAGGATGTAGTCACATGGGTTGGTAATGACTACTACACTTGTGTATATACAACTATCTTGGCCATAGATAATAGGGAAACTAAAGGTGATACTCTACGTGTATCTGTCAAGTACGAGCATTTGTCTTTCTAAAATGGTGAAGGACGAAAATAATAAAGAGTTTAACGAAGATACGATTGAATACAAATATGGGTAAAAGGCGATTGAATAGTTCAAAAGAGAGTTGTCAATGTAGTTGCGGATAAGATCATAGAGGGCAAGTAATTTGTTAACTATATCTTAATCCACATAGAATATTAGACCATCATGCACTGGTTCTGATTAGACAATATGTTAGCAGGCGCACGACCAAAATAATATATATCTTGAACAAACTCGCTAAAAGGATAATCTTGCAAA
Source organism: Iris pallida (assembly GCA_029216955.1). NCBI lineage: Eukaryota > Viridiplantae > Streptophyta > Magnoliopsida > Asparagales > Iridaceae > Iris > Iris pallida. The sequence goes on along the minus strand of JANAVB010016196.1, from coordinate 7,339,432 downwards.
ACTAGGCTATAATAACAACATTGGTCAAGATGGTAAAAACATAGGCACGTGAGATTATGATTGAAAGAAAGTAGAATTAGTTCAAGCTCCTTAAGAATCTAAGTCTTGTCCGGTGTTGTTACCTATACAGTCGTCCCACTGCCATCTTGTCTAAGGCTTTGGTCGACCAATTGAGAAATGGTCCTCTAAAGATTTACAGTCTAGGTAAGCCTAGCAGTGTTATTCAACTATATTTCCTTAATGGGTCATAAGGACAATGGGATGATAGGTCGTGAGACATTCTACCCAACTTACAAGAGTTAAACTAGTAGTGTAGTTGAAACATATACAACCTTGTACAAGCCATCTCTATTAAGCACAAAATATGTTAAAAATTTTACGATGTGAAGAATCAAGCAAGAAGCAACATCAAGGTAGTCAAACAATAGTTCAAAAATGGAGTCAAGGAAGGAGATCAAGCATGTGGATGAGATCCTAGACTCTAATCTGTACGCAGGCTTGTTTCGTACTGTAAAGTAACCAAACAAGTTATCGTGGACCTGCATAGGCCACCACAAAAACATGTAACGTTCTAGTCCCAAAATACATAGGACTAGGTACGTAGACATGCCAGCCGTATAATAAATATACGTAAGCTGTAAAATGCAGTATAACCATGACAACTAATATCATCCACAAATAAAAGAAATAATCGTATCATAAATCAACTATAAATTATCATTGTACAAAATTTTGGGCAAAGACAAATCCACTACCGACTATTTAAAGGAGAAGTAATACATATACAACGAAAGGATTTGTCAAGCGAAGCAACGGACGCTTTAAGAGCAAGTCATCTTCGAAGGTATAGAGAAGATCACGGCCATGGCTAAAATTCATGTGAAAAGACAAGAAACACACACATGAGAAATCACCAGGTCCTTAGAGGGACTTACAAGATACATAAAAATATGCCATATAGCTAAATATAAACTGCTCAATTCTAAGTCAAATCGGATCATAACAAGGTCAAATACTCCACCTTTGAATTAGCATACCATCTTCAACCAAACAAGGACAAGAGATGGCACCATAATCTACGATGAAGTATCTTTCCATGCCATGAATCCAATATAGTATCCGGACCACAGCAAGGTTCAGTACAGTCTCATCGAAGTAGTGAACCACACCTACAACCAAACAATGACAAGGTGTGGCAAACTAGTCCGTGATAAGTTACTATTTCGAGCCACGATCAGGTATAAGTACACAAAAAAGTACCTATACATAACAGATAAGGTAGTCTAATCATTCTATGTGAACACAATTTAAGAACAATCTTTCAACGCATGGGCTCTCGAGCTAAAATGGGATCGGCATAGTCCCCTCTTGTGCACCAGGGGCCTCAAAGCATAACCGTTCCTCGAACGTCAATGGTCAGCAAGAAAATAAAGTGGTCGTCAACCCGTATCGACGGCAGAGCGTACGGTCATAAAGGTAATGTGCATGGTAGCCCATACGCTAAGGAAATGTCCTCCCTACCCTATGCCTATATGTTGTCTTCACAACACATAACCTCTACTAACCGCTAAGTCAAACTAATCATGCAAAATACTATTATCGGTTAATCCTATCGCACGACTTATACGTACCAGTGGCCTGCCAGCTACACATGTCCGAGTTCTATATGTGGCTCGCGACTTCGTGGCACAAATGTGTCAAGGCCTATGAATGCAACACTACAAGGGTGGTCTCTTAAGTCTAAGTTTAATGTGCACAATAAATTATATAGCAGAAAATAGAACTACAAAGTAAAATTTGTATCTCAATTTGACTACGTAGTATAATTTATTTTGCAAAAAAGAAATAATAAATAAATGCATGAAATATGTGAGCAAAGTAGATTGACAGTAAATGGCAAGATATCTTGCCTGGGGTTATGCGGTGATCCGACAAGCCTTATTTTGTCCAATAGCCGAGGTTGATGTGTAATGGTCCGAATTTCACGAGAAATAGAAACGCTCGATCAGTCAGGATCAATGGTGATAATCGAGGAGAATTTGTGGAGATAGATACATATACTAATTTTAGAAAAATATTTATAATATTTGTGAAATATATTTTGTTAGTAAAATATATTCTTAGCTAAATACAAAAAAAAATCTTTTAGGCTTAAAATTCAAAGTTTGATAAAAAAGAGAAAAACTATATCCTTACTAGTCAAAAATATTTTAGATCACTACTTTTAAAATTCTAAAAAACAAAAAATTGTTTTAGGCTAAAACTACCATTTATAGATCAAAACTATGTTTTAGTTAAATAGATATTCCACAATAATAATTATATTACAAGAAATAATTAAATTTTACTATAGGTATTTATCAGAATAAATATTACATATATTCTTTTGATAATATTACTAAAAATAAAATACAAATAATAAGTTCACAATTAAAATAACAACACCAGCATAATAGTAATAGTAATAATAATACTACTAATAATAAAAATAATAAAAGTTAAATATCAACAGATATTATTCTGTTGTTCTCCCTTTCGAGGAGATCATCTGTAATAAAAATGAATAAGAAAGAAGGAAAAAAATATGCAGTGGTACTGTTCTCTCGTAAAGAGGGAAGTTCAATTCTCTTGTAAAAATATAGGCACTATTCTCTCGTAAGAGAAATGTTCAATACTCTGAAAGAAACGAAATTTTGTGAGAAAAGAAAAGATGGGGAAGAAGAAAACAAGCGAGTGAGCAAAGGGAGAGCGAAAGTGAGAGAGAGGGGTTCGAGAGTGAGCTGGACAGAGGAAGCAGGAGAGATCGGGGATGGGCTCTCCTGCACCGATGGAGAAGGCGCTGCAGGCGGGTTGTACGACTCGGCGAGGCTACGATGACAGGGCGGCGATCTCACCAGTCATGGGGCTGTGCCGGGGCATGGAAGAGGCGGTTCGACAAATTTTGAGGTGAGGTAGGTTTTATTTATGGTGGTGGCGTTTGGGATTTTTTGGTGATGTTAGTGAGCATATTTTGGGGTTTTTGGGTGGGCCGCCGGAGGTGGAGGCCAGTGATGGCCTGGCATGGGTCATATTTGGTGGCCAGGAGGTGACCTGGTAGTGGTGGTGGTTGGTTGTGCGGTCTGTGGCGGGTGGCCATTAGAGAAAATGGGTCGGCAATGGAGGAGGGGTGCTCGACACGGCGGCCAGAGGCGTGTGGCGGTGGGAAAATGGCCGGGGTGGTGATGGTGGAGGCATAGGCCGATGGGGATGCTGGATGAAGTACTGGTGGCGGTGGACGGGAGTTCGGTTTGGTGCTGGCCGTGGTGGTGATGTCGGGGCGGTTGGACGATAGAGGCTGATGACAGGGAGGAGGTTACGGTTACGGTTACGGTGGCAGTAGGCTAGAGTTAGGGTTAGGGGTCGTGTCCAAGTGTCGGACACAGGACTAGGTTGAAAAGAATTTTGTGTACGTGTCCAGTGTGTCGGACACTAAGAAGGCAATGGGTCGGGTGATCATCGTGTTCGGTGTGTTGGACACGGGATAGAAAGATTATATGTAAAAAATAATCTAGTAGAAAGACACTCGGGGTCGGAACCTAGGCTGTCACGACTGACATGATGGGATTTTGGACACAGACACGATGCACGACACTTTTGGGAGAGGAAAATTTATGGAATAATTTTGTGGAGAAAAACCATTGGGAGGCTCCCCTATATATAGGGGGTAGAAACTCCTAGTTAGATAAGGATTAGGAGATCAAATCCCCGTTAGATAATTCACCATTTAATTTGAATCAAATTAAAATCAATTCAATCAAATCCAAATCCAATTTCAATCTAGATAAATCTTATCTATAATTAAAAATATTTTAAAAATCCAAAATCAATAAATCAAACCTTAATTTAAATTACCACAAATAATTTAAACATTAAATCAACAAATTCCAAATTATCTTTTTATAAATAATAAAAATAATAATAAATAATTTCGATAATCACCATAAATATTTAGATATTAATAGGAAATAACTTCAAAATTACCTTTTTAATAAATTCAAAAAAATAATTTTGGAAATTTCAAATATATACATGAATTAAATTTCATATACTCGCATGCAAATAAATTTTTACATTAAACATATTTTTCTAGTATAGTAAAAATTATCTAAAAGGAAAAAATATCATTTCTTAAATTATTACCTATACTTGTATAATAAAAAGCCTTTTATAATAATGAAATTAAAAATAAAAATTTGACTAAATTTTGGTGGAAAAATTTTTATATACAAAAATACTTACTCTAAATCTATTCAAAAACAAAACTTTTTATTTCTATATTTATCTGAATCTATAATAAAACTAAACAAAACTTTTTATTTCTATATTTATCTAAATCTATAATAAAACTTTTTATAAAAAAATAAATAAATATCTCGTAGACACATATTCTCACTCAACGTACAAATACCAACATAAAACAAATATTAAAATACCATAGTGAAATTTCAGGAGGTTTATAGAAATTAAAATAAATCTTAATATAAAGAACACAAGATTAAATGCAAATATATATATATATATATATATATATATATATAGACACACACACACACACACACGTCAAGCCATACCTTGCTTCCGAAAAGATGAAGAAGGTGGTTACGAACAGAATTCCTAATTTAATGTCACATTCTAAGGGCTTAGTTCAAGACCCTACCAAACTTATAGAAATTGGTTAGCCCTGAGATCGTAGTTTACAAGATTATAAGAAGGACAATTTCTAGGGAGAGACACGAGAATATTAGACAGTTCTGACCGCAGTCACATATTGTAGGTAGTAGGTAGGTCTCGGGAAAATATAACTGGAGTAAATAAGTATGGAGAAATTTTTTTCATGACGTTCTTTGTGAATAACTTCTATAGGAGAATTATTACAATTTAACATCGTTCTTATAGGGGTCATGCTTCAACAAGATAGTAGGTAGGTCTCGAGAAATATAACTGGAGTAAATAAGTATGGAGAAATTTTGTTTCATCGCATATCATAGGTGTCGAAGGAATAAGATTGAAGAATTTATAGTAAAATATTTTGGGACAAGAGTTAGGAATTTATAATAGATGCATGAACCCTTTTTGTATTAAAGACAAGACATGATTAGGTAAGCATTATAAAAATGACATGGGTGTTGTATATCTCATACGGATCCTAGATATTCAATTTATTCGAGGGAATGAGTTGATATTGTAGGGTTACAATCAAATGGAACGAGAATGGGCATCTATGGTTTGTTCTCAGTGTAAATGTGTCATACATGTGGTGTAATTGAAATAGCACATGAAGGTTTATTTGTGTGGGACATGTATGTCATGTGCGTATAGTAGATCGCCTTGTTCATGAGTGTAAAATTTGTTGGAAGGGAAAAAGCTAGTATTGTGCTCCAAATATCAAACTCGCAGTAGTAGTTATCATATGATACGGATATAAGTGGACGTTATGAATTATTGATTTATTTGTCCAATTGGAACCAATCTATTCTAATCACTGGCTAATTCAATGGAACCCTACGTTTTTAGATAGGCTTGCAATCTATACACTTTAAAAATTACGTTCTCGAAACTAAAACTGTAAACACCCACCTTTATAATATTTTAAATTATTTTATTTCTATAGAAATGAGAACTTTTATATATATATATATATATATATATATTTTATATATATATATATATATATATATATTTTATATATATATATATATATATATAGAGGCTAATATTTACTTTTAATTAAGAAATATTAATACTAGTGTTAATATGGTTGGAGTTAGAAATAAAACCTAATATATAGGCCAGGTTATTATACTAGTTTTTTTTTTTAAAAAACATTTGAGCCCGTACAAGGTCATTAAACTCCTCTAATGGAAACAAAAGACACCACCAACTAAATATTTCATCTTCCTTACTGTTGCGTGGTGTGTGGGGACACACATGTAATGTTCTATTATAGCTTTATAGGAATCCCACACATCCATATTGTAAATGCTGAACCCGTGCCCATACCCGAATGTTCAAAACCTGATGCTACAACGCGCGAGCACGCTTCAACAACTCTGCATCCGGCCGTTGAAACACATTCGCATCTGGCCGTTCATTCCCATCCACCCCCTCCTATATATGAGTCACTATTCCTTTCTCCATAGTCCATGTCCATCCCACAAAAACTAGCCGCCCCTACCATGCTGCCCAACCGATCCTTCCTCCCTCTCCCGAGTACTCTCGACGCCTTCGCCGCAGACGGACAAAGCCGACGGGAAGCCCCTCTTCGCGTCGCCTCACCTCAAATGCCATTCCAAACGTCGACTAAGTCGGCCAACGCCTTCTGCTTTCCACGGTCGGGATCCCCCGTGACGATGTATCGACGTACCAGTTGAGGTCATCAACTTCAAGCTACCTCGGCGCACCGCTCGAACGCGGTCGAGTTTGTTCCGTTGAATCGAGTTCAAATCGCGCGGCTATTGGATTCCGGTCGCACTGTAAGGCACGGCCACAGGCACCACAACGTTAAGTATCCTACCGAGAGGTGCGCTGCTACTGTAACCTCACCTCTTCAAAATTGGTAATTTCTATAATATGTTTTTTTTTAAAAAGAAATCATTAATTATATTTTAATTATAATTATTATTTTGGTTTGACTAATTAATTTGACTTAATTCATTTTTTGACTGAATTTCCACTAGTGGGCTGTCCCGGCCCATAGGCCCGTTGGTGCTTGGCATCATCCTTGCAACTGATTCCTTCCTCTTCCTTCTTATTTGTTCTTCTACAAAAAGGAGGAATAGAAATTTTGAAATTTCTTTTTGTTGAAACCGTTTTGGCAGTAGTGGAGTAATTCCAATTTTTCCTCTCTTTTTGATTCGCAAGAGAATCTCAAATCTTAACTGCCTATTTAAACAACCCCAACCTCACCTTTCCTTTCAGTTACTTCTCTCCTTCATTCTTTCCTTTCTCCAAGCTCTACAAAGCCGTAGCAATGGTGGAAGCTTCTTCTAAAGCTGGAGATTGATCTCCTTGGCGATCCTTCTTCTCGAGCGATCAATCAAGGTGGGAAGACGATCGTACATCAGGCATTCAAGATCTGAAGTACAGAAATCCATCCTCTCTAGCGCTTAATTCAAATTTAGGTAATCTCGAATTTAGTTTTGAGAATTCCTCGTATCCATTTTGCATTGATTTCTTTGATCTCTCTAGTTGAGACATTCTTGCTCAAACACATATTTTAACTTATATTTGAATATCGAACAGAATCTTTGGAGAATTCAATGAGATCTTTAAAATCGACAACTCATTTTGACAAACTCAGGATCTGAACAACTCTCTTTACTCTGAAATTTTTGTGGACGTTTGGATCCACTGTGTTTTTCGCAGATCTATGAGATCACCTGAATTGGAAGAACACTGTGTTCGATTTGGTGTAGCTGAGATCAAGGTAGGTGATCTGAGCTCCCTGTACATTCTCAATCTTCTTTGGAAAATTCAGGAGTCATGCTATTGTCCTAAATTTTGTCGAACTTCTTATCTTTCATCTGTAGATAGAATTATCTTCAGCTTTGGACTCAGGAACTGTTGATTCCGATTGCGAATTAGAGTTTAGCAAGGTGAAATTCAACACACAACTCCTTGATTTTGGGGACCCTGCTTGTTTCAGTGTAATATGATAACCGTATTTTTGTTGTATCGGCTGGTTGTTCAGTGTCAGGACGTGTCACATACAACTCGTGACAGATTCGAGGCTTGCTATCAAAGGGTTGATTCCTACCAGGTAATTTCTTATCTATAGGGTAATTTGCATCTTTGATTAATGATTGTAGGATTAGTATATTGATATTCTACCTATGGATTTGAATCAAACTTGGATGTCAGTCTTACCACTGATATCCTATTTCAATGTAATCTTAGGATTAGGATATCAGTGATTTTGATGGCTACTTGAATAGAATCTCGGCTGAGCTGCCCTGTTGATATCCTAACATTTTTGTTTTGAATCAGACTTGGATATCAGTTGATATCGATATCCTATTTTCAGGATTTAGATATCTATTGGTATTGATTTCTGATTTGGCTAATTTCAAGAGGAATGTTGGGTTATGACTCGTCTGGGTGAGAGTATCAGTGTGGAGTTGATACTGTCACAGGAGGATTCTTCCCTAACTCATCTTCTTGATACTTAGCTTCTCAATTGAGTAAGAACAAATTTAGTTGGTTTATGTAAGGTTTAATACTTATTAGAGAGGTGGGACTCTTTGTTGCAAGATACTCTAAGTAGGCTGTATCAGTATTTTCTGATACAGAGATCTGTGGGGTGTTCAGAACAAATCGGGTATCACATGAATAAGTTCCCTGTTAAGTATCAATCTTGGGTGTTCCACTGTAGGATACCCCATGTTAACTACATGTTAACTGATTAGTGATGCTGAATTCAAAGCTTCAGCTCTAGTATGAATTTTGAGGGTTAGTTGTGGGCTTAGAGGATGGTTATGAACTTAGTTGGTATGTTTACAGGGGAAGATCTAAATTCCAGTCTGTGTTTAACTACAGCAGCAAGCTCGGGTTAATAGCAGATACTTCAGGTTTTGTCATAGTTAGAGATTTGATAATTTTCTAATTAACAGAGAATGGGGTTCTCATAGTCTATGGTTATGAGTGATAGAGTAGATTTCTTTTTATATATTGAGCTTGTAAGCTACAGAAACCTGAAGAATATAAAGATGCTTGGTTTTCAAGGGCATGCCATAGGCTAAGTTAGAGATATAGGTCAGATTTATATGTTTAGTAGTTTTGGTGATTGATACCAGTAGGTAAGTGAATACCTGTCACCTATTAGATGTACTTGTGTAATTTCTTTTGTTTATCCTTGAGATATCAGGTTCTATTATAGATTTCAAATGTTAACTTCCTTCTAATAGCAGCCTCGATGTAGATACCAGGGCTAATCCTGAGATTTTGGGTCTTGTGTTGTCATTGTTTAGAGTGATATGGTTGTATGATTGAACATGGAGAGTTAAGTTTATTAGATAGCATGTTGCTTGATGTATCACTTTAAATACTAACTTGTACTAGGTTAGAAAAGGGTAAGGACTTATAGTATTTGTAGTTACTCTTTATCTAATTCAATTTTGGCTAGTGCATTGATTATGATTTGGGTAGTTGCATATGAAATTGTTAAATAGAAATGATTGAACTTAACCAATTAATTTCTTATAAATAATTTATAGTTGGACATAGTTAGAAATTACAAGATAACTAATTTGAACTTATTTAGAGTTTTAACCAACTTGGAAATCATATAAACATGAGGACATCCAGCTCCATTCATTTTCCGTGATTACCCGGAGCAAGGCAAGTACTGTACTATGGTTTTTGTGCATTTACATATCTTGTACTTTTTTGCGACACGTCATGACACGATATCTTGTACCCCTGTATCTCCTGTTCTTGTACTTGTGTCGGGAGGAGAAATACACTAGCTATGTGACCAAACCCCGGTTACTATATTCATGTAGATAGTTTAGGCCTCGCATCGTTCACGTGGGTCCTAAGCTGTACCGATATTCATGTACTCTTGTACATATTCCTGTACTCACCCCAGCCGGTCACATAGGCTAGTTGTATTTTAAACATTGCGCATATGTCATGTCTTGTACTTCAGGTTCATGGTTACATTCCTGTACTTATTTTCTGTACTTACATTCCTGTACTTTCATGTTCATTTCCTGTATTTCATATTCATGTTCTCCTGTACTCGTTTCTATATCATGATGTACTTGTTCATTACCTAGAACTGTACTTTGCTCCGCTCCTGACTAGGATATATTGTAGGTGAGATGGAGGCTTTGTGTTACACATTTTATGGCCGAGAGCCTGTAGATGCAGTTGAGCCAGCTGGAGTTGCTCTGGACCTAGAGGATGAGGAAGCCTAGTATCTTACCTGTAGCAGTTTACGTTCTATTGTACTTGAGACAGCCAGACTTTATTTTAGCTGGATGAATGTAATAACTCTTAGACATGTACTTTGATTGTTGTGATTATTTCATATTTTGACTTGTTAGTTTCCCTAGCTTGGTACAGCTTACTTTATCGTGTCTAACGACGAAGGCTGGGCATGTACGACTCGTGTCCGATTATTCGGGAGCGGGTCGTGACATGTTTTTAGTGGTGGCCTATGCAGGTCTAACCTAATAGTACATAGGTATTAGTATACTATTGGGGAACTTGATTATACTAGGGAACTTGAATCACAACATAGAAAATCGGGTACATCGAGAATATATGGATATTATATAAAAATTTACATTTACTTGTAGGTTAGGTTTTTATCAATCACAAATTTTTCTTTACTGCAGGATGGTCACTACGAGGAAGGCCGCGGATCAGCATGGAGTTACGGGCAGTTCGGGACAGTCTGCACCAGACGTTCCGTTAGAGCAGCTTCCGCCACCGTCTCCTATTTTACCTCCGCTACCCACAACGATGATGTTCGACGGTGCTCATGTGATGGCCATGTTCCAGCAGTTCATGGAGGCTTAGAACCATCAGGCCGCACAGTTCCGAGCGACAGTCGTGGATGCGCTCAGGACCGGAGAGCCGGCAGCACCAACACCGGTAGCACCTCCAGCACCGACAGACCAAGACCAGGGACTGCCAGAGAGTACCAGAACCTCTGTCGATGGATTTCTGGGACCACGAGGGGATTGTGTATGCGGATGAGTAGCTGGAAAATGCTGAGAGGACACTGAAGATAGCGAGGATCCCGGATGACCTAAAGGTGGAAGTTGCGAGAATGCAACTTTTTGATCTTTCTAGAGCTTGGTACCGGGAGGAGCCTCAGTTAGCTGCGCCCCAGGTTCTTTGGGCAGATTTCAAAACTCTGTTCAAGGAGAAGTTTTTCCCCGACGTGGAACGAGATGAGCTTCGGATGCAGTTCGAGGCGTTGCAGCAGGAGAACATGACAGTGGCGGAGTACACATCAGAGTTCACCTGACTCAGCAGGTTCGCAGAGAACCTAGTCAGAGCACCAGAGGATAGAACTTGGAGGTTCAAGAAGGGCCTCACCAGAGAGTTGCAGCATGGAGTGATGATCAGTCAGGCGACGACTTATGCGAGCATCCTCAAGATTGCTCAGGCTGTAGAGAAGGAAGCATATCCGAAGCTGAAGAGGGACCGGGACATCGGCAGCAGCAGTTACCAGACACCGATGAAGAGGACTCAGAATCAGATTTAGGCGAGACCACATTAGCTGGCACAGCAGCATCACTGTCCGGCCAGAGTTCCTGTACACCAGCCACAGAGACAGAAGCTGGCAGTTACTTGTGCTTTCTGCCACCAGCCAAGGCACCGCTTTGACGAATGTCGCAAGAGGCTCGGGCTCTATTTATTTTGCGGATCAGATGCACATCAGATGCACATCAGATGAGGGACTGGCCACAGGCTGCAGCTCGACTGACATGAGGACCTCGAGGAGTTGGAGGACCACCACCTGCACCACCCAGAGCACCACCAGCTGCACTACAGAGAGTTCAGGCTTTACCTACTCAGCAGCAGCATTTTGGACAGCATCAGCAGCAGAGGGGACCACCATAGTAGGGACGTGCTTACGTCATGACCATAGTTGAGGAGGATGAGGCAGTTCCAGATGTGATCACAGGTTCTATCCTTTTACATTTATTTCCTGCTATTATATTTTTTGATTTTGGAGCCACACATAGCTTTGTATCATATGAGTTTCTGCATAGACACGACTTCACACCTAAGCCCACTAGGAGGAACTGTCGGATTATGATAGGAGGAGGGATAGTGCCAGTTAGTGAGATGGTGGATTGCCCTATCACTATAGCTGGGAGGGAGCTTAGGGCTCGACTTCTAGTGATGCCATTGTCCGGATTTGATATAGTCCTCGGCATCGACTGGATGAGTGAGCAGTTTGCTGTAATAGACTGCCATAAATGGAAGGTGATTTTCAGCCCGCCTGGAGTTCCACCGTTCGAGATCAGCAGACGGAGTTGCGGAGAGGCCAGAGGCAGTCTACTTTGGAGCAGTTGCGGAAGACCAGAAGTTGCTGCACCCGCTGATTGCAGAGTTTTTCGACGTCTTCTCCGAGGAGTTGCCAGGATTGTCGCCAGATCGAGATGTGGAGTTCAGCATCGACTTAGTGCCCGGATCAGCGTCGAAGTCCTAGCATTGCTACAAGATCAACCCGAATGAAGCTGTAGAGTTGAAGGCCCAGATTGATGAGTTGGAAGGCAAGGGTTTTATTCGGTCCAGTGCTTCACCCTGGGGAGCGCCGATACTCTTCGTGCTGAAGAAGGATGGGACTGTTAGGATGTGTATCGATTATCGTACACTCAATAACATCACCATCAAAAATAAATACCTATTATCGTGGATTGATGAGCTGTTTGACCAGCTTAGTGGAGCTAAGGTCTTTTCCAAGATTGACCTTCGGTCAGGATATCATCAGATGAAGGTTCGGGAGCAGGATATTCCTAAGACAACTTTCAATACCCGTTACGGCCAGTATGAATTCTTGGTGATGCCGTTCGGACTCACCAATGCTCCAGCAGTGTTTATGAACTTGATGAATAAAGTTTTTCACAAGTATCTGGACAAGTTTGTCATAGTCTTCATTGACGACATTCTGATCTATTCGAAGACCAAGGAGGAGCATGTGGAGCACCTGCGGATTGTTTTGTAGATTCTGCGGAAGGAGAAGCTGTACGGGAAGCTCTCGAAGTGCGAGTTCTTCTTGGACAGAGTGGAGTTCTTGGGGCATTTAGTGACTGGAGAAGGGATTTCTGTGGATCCCAAGAAGATTGAAGCTGTGAAAGCATGGGCACCTCCCAAGTCAGTAGCAGAGATTCGTAGTTTCCTGGGGCTAGCAGGTTACTACAGGAAGTTGGTAAAAGATTTTGCTAAGATAGCAAAGCCAATGACCAAGCTTACGCGGAAGGACGAGGAGTTCATCTGGAGTGACGCCTGCCAGTCAGCATTTGAAGAATTAAAGAGAAGACTCATTACAGCACTAGTTCTAGCTTTGCCATCTAGATCTGGAGGGTTCATCATCTACAGCGATGCATCAGGGAAGGGCTTGGAATGTGTGCTTGAGTAGAATAAGAGGGTCATTGCTTATACTTCTAGACAGTTGAGGCCTCATGAGAAAAATTATCCTACTCATGACTTGGAGCTTGCAGCAGTTATTTTTGTCTTGAAATTATGGAAGCACTACTTGTATGGAGAGAGAGTGGACATCTTCGCGGACCACAAAAGCCTGAAGTATGTTTTCACTCAGAAGGAACTGAATATGAGGCAGCGAAGGTGGCTGGAACTCATGAAGGATTTTGACATCAATCTGTAATACCACCATGGAAAGGCGAATGTGGTAGCAGATGCTCTCAGTCGATGTCCTGTTGCTATGTTTCTCACTATGGATCGACATCTTCTAGAGGATCTCGAGAGTCTGGGGATCGAGATTATTCTTTCGAGAGTTGGAGGGCAGCTGATGCACATGCAGATACAGTCAGGGCTGTTAGAGAAGATCAAGGAGGCCCAGTTTCTAGATGAGGGACTCCGATGTCTCAAAAGCCAGGCAGAGGCAGTATTGCTCGATGATTTCACTATTGCAGATAACGGATCCCTGATGCACGGGAACCAGTTGTGTGTGCCCAAGGAGTTGCGGGAGGAGGTTATGCAGGAGGCTCACCAGTCGCAGTATTCTATTCATCCTGGATCTACCAAGATTTATAAGGATCTGCGGGAGTATGTTTGGTGGTATGGGATGGAAAGAGAGGTTGCTAGATTTATTTCCAGATGTCTTGTGTGCCAGCAAGTCAAGACGGAGCGCCAGAGACCAGCAGGATTACCCCAGCCTTTACCTATTTCGGAGTGGAAGTAGGAACACATCACCATGGACTTCGTCTTTGGTTTACCGCGTACGCCCGGTGGGGTTATCGTGGACAGATTGACGAAATTCGCTCACTTCATTCCGTTCAAGGTAGGGTTGTCGACCGAGAAGCTTGCAGACCTCTACATGCGTCAGATCGTGCGGATTCATGGAGTGCCAATGAGTATCGTCTCAGACAGGGACAACCGCTTCACATCATATTTCTGGAGGAGTCTACAGCTGAGCTTGGTTTCACAGTTGAAGTTCAGCACCGCCTATCATCCACAGAAGGACGGACAGTCCGAGAGGACCATTCAGATATTGGAGGACATGTTGCGAGTTTTCGTACTCGACTTCGGCGGTTCGTGGAAGGATCATTTGCATCTTGTATAGTTTGCCTATAACAATAGTTATCAGGCTAGCATCGAGATGACACCGTTCGAGGCACTTTATGGACGGAGATGTCACACACCTTTATCTTGGGACGACATTGGCGAGAGGACTTTGCTTGGGCCAGAGATGGTGGTAGATTCGGTCGAGAAGGTCAAAATGACTAGAGAGCGTCTCAGAGTTGCACGTGATCAACAGAAGCACTGGACGGACAGCAGTAGACGGCCACTGGAGTTCGCAGTTGGGGATAGAGTATTCCTGAAGATCTCGTCGACCAGAGGCACCATTCATTTTGGCAGAGACGGAAAGCTCAGTCCGAGTTACATCGGGCCTTTCGACGTGACGGCACAGATTGGCGAGGTGGCATATTGACTAGCGCTTCCAGATAGCCTGGAGGAAGTGTACGATGTTTTCCACGTGTCTCAGTTTCGTCGCTACATTCCAGATCCGAGCCATGTGGTGGACTACTCAGTGCTAGAGGTGGGTCCAAGCTTGACCTACGAGGAACAGCCAGTGGAGATCCATGATCGGAGGGAGAAGTAACTGCAGAATCAGACTATTCCACTTGTCCGAGTCATGTGGAAACTCCACTCTCTGGGAGAGTCCACATGGGAGCGCGAGGACGAGATGCGGGAGCGCTATCCTAGTTTGTTTGCTTGATTGTATTCTGGTCTTCGAAAATTTTTAAATTCAATAAATGACTAGTATTAAAACAATTAATTATGATTTTGTTTTGTTGTCTCTCGAATTTTGGGGACAAAATTTTATTTGGGGGGGGGGGGGGGGGGGGGGGGTAAGATTTGTAACCTCACGTCTTCAAAATTGGTAATTTCTATAATATGTTTTTTAAAAAAAAATCATTAACTATATTGTAATTATAGTTATTATTTTGGTTTGACTAATTAATTTGACTTAATTCATTTTTGGATTGAATTTCCACTAGTGGGCTATCCCGGCCCATAGGCCCGTTGGTGCTTGGCATCATCCTTGCAACTGATTCCTTCCTCTTCCTTCTTATTTGTTCTTCTCAAAAAGGAGGAATGGAAATTTTGAAATTTCTTTCTGTTGAAACCGATTTGGCAGTAGTGGAGTAATTCCAATTTTCCCTCTATTTTTAATTCGCAAGAGAATCTCAAATCTTAACTGCCTATTTAAACAACCCCAACCTCACATTTCCTTTCTGTTACTTCTCTCCTTCATTCTTTCCTTTCTCCAAGCTCTGCAAAGCCGTAGCAATGGCGGAAGCTTCTTCTAAAGCCGGAGATTGATCTCCTAGGCAATCCTTCTTCTCGAGCGATCAATCAAGGTGGGAAGACGATCATACATCAAGCATTCAAGATCTGAAGTGCATAAATCCATCCTCTCTAGCGCTTAAATCAAATTTAGGTAATCTTGAATTTAGTTTTGAGAATTCCTCGTATCCATTTTGCATTGATTTCTTTGATCTCTCTAGTTGAGGCATTCTTGCTCAAACACATATTTTAACTTATATTTGAATATCGAACGAAATCTTTGGAGAATTTAATGAGATCTTTAAAATCGACAATTTATTTTGACAAACTCAGGATTTGAACAACTCTCTTTACTCTAAAATTTTTGTGGACGTTTGGATCCACTGTGTTTTTTACAGATCTGTGAGATCATCTGAATTGGAAGAACACTGTGTTCGATTTGGTGTAGCTGAGATCAATGTAGGTGATCTGAGCTCCCTGTACATTCTCAATCTTCTTTGGAAAATTCAGGAGTCATGCTATTGTCCTAAATTTTGTCGAACTTCTTATCTTTCATCTGTAGATAGAATTATCTTCAGCTTTGGACTCAGGAACTGTTGATTCCGATTGCGAATTAGAGTTTAGCAAGGTGAAATTCAACACACAACTCCTTGATTTTGGGGACCCTGCTTGTTTCAGTGTAATATGATAACCGTATTTTTGTTGTATCGGCTGGTTGTTCAGTGTCAGGACGTGTCACATACAACTCGTGACAGATTCGAGGCTTGCTATCAAAGGGTTGATTCCTACCAAGTAATTTCTTATCTATAGGGTAATTTGCATCTTTGATTAATGATTGTAGGATTAGTATATTGATATTCTACCTATGGATTTGAATCAAACTTGGATGTCAGTCTTACCACTGATATCCTATTTCAATGTAATCTTAGGATTAGGATATCAGTGATTTTGATGGCTACTTGAATAGAATCTCGGCTGAGCTTCCCTGTTGATATCCTAACCTTTTTGTTTTGAATCAGACTTGGATATCAGTTGATATCGGTATCCTATTTTCCGGATTCAGATATCTATTGGTATTGATTTCTGATTTGGCTAATTTCAAGAGGAATGTTGGGTTATGACTCATCTTGGTGAGAGTATCAGTGTGGAGTTGATACTGTCACAGGAGGATTCTTCCCTAACTCATCTTCTTGATACTTAGCTTCTCAATTGAGTAAGAACAAATTTAGTTGGTTTATGTATAGTTTAATACTTATTAGAGAGGTGGGACTCTTTGTTGCAAGATAATCTGAGTAGGTTGTATCAGTATTTACTGATACAGAGATCTGTGGGGTGTTCAGAACAAATCGGGTATCACAGGAATAAGTTCCTTGTTAAGTATCAATCTTGGGTGTTCCACTATAGGATACCCCATGTTAACTACATGTTAACTGATTAGTGATGCTGAATTGGAAGCTTCAGCTCTAGTATGAATTTTGAGGGTTAGTTGTGGGCTTGGAGGATGGTTATGAACTTAGTTGGTATGTTTACAGGGGAAGATCTAAATTCCAGTCTGTGTTTAACTACAGCAGCAAGCTCGGGTTAATAACAGATACTTCAGGTTTTGTCATAGTTAGAGATTTGATAATTTTCTAATTAACAGAGATTGGGTTCTCATAGTCTATGGTTATGAGTGATAGAGTAGATTTATTTTTATATATTGAGCTTGTAAGCTACAGAAACCTGAAGTATATAGTGATACTTGGTTTTTAAGAGCATGACATGGGCTAAGTTAGAGATATAGGTCAGATTTATATGTTTAGTAGTTTTGGTGACTGATACCAGTAGGTAAGTGAATACCTGTCACCTATTAGATGTACTTGTGTAATTTCTTTTGTTTATTCTTGAGATATCAGGTTCTAATGTAGAGTTCAAATGTTAACTTCCTACTAACAGCAGCCTCGATATAGATACCAGGGCTAATCCAGAGATTTTGGGTCTTGTGTTGTCATTATTTCGAGTGATGTGGTTTTATGATTGAACAGGGAGAGTTAAGTTTAGTAGATAGCATGTTGCTTGATGTATCAGTTTAAATACTAACTTGTACTAGGTTAGAAAAGGGTAAGGACTGATAGTATCTGTAGTTACTCTTTATCTAATTCAATTTTTGGCTAGTGCATTGATTATGATTTGGGTACTTGCATATGAAATTGTTAAATAGAAATGACTGAACTTAACCAATTAATTTCTTATAAATAATTTATAGTTGGACATAGTTAGAAATTACAAGATAACTAATTTGAACTTATTTAGATTTTTAACCAACTTGGAAATCATATAAACAGGAGGACATCTAGCTCCATTCATTTCTCGTGATTACCCGGAGCAAGGCAAGTACTGTTCTATAGTTTTTATGCATTTAAATATCTTGTACTTTTCTTGCGACACGTCATGACATGATATCGTGTATCCCTGTATTCATGTTCTTGTACTTGTGTCGGGAGGGGAAATACACTAGCTATGTGACCAAATCCCGGTTACTATATTCATGTAGATAGCTTAGGCCTCGCATCGTGCACGCGAGCCCTAAGCCGTACCGATATTCATGTACTCCTGTACATATTCCTGTACTCACCCCATACTACAAAAATTCATCGATTTAGCGACGGCTATATCCGTCAAAAATTCGTCGGTAATTGTAATTACCGACGGATGGTCGACGGATATTGGTTAAAAAAGGTCGTCGGAAAAAGCCTCGTCGCTAACGACAATCCGTCGACAAGTTGTCGCCCAGCGACGAATTAGCGACGGACTGCCGTCAACCATACTCGTGCAGTTTGCGACGACTCGCCGACGGATTACCGTCAAATCACGTATCAAAAGAAGTAATGACGTATCACTTACCGACGGACATATCCGTCGCTATTTGGTCGGTAAATGCGTATCAGAGAGTTTCTGATACGCAAATTCCGTTGCCAATCAGTCGCGAATGGTCGCTAAGTTTTGACAGATTCGCGACGGAATACCCACGGAATATTCGTCGACCCGGTTCTGTGAATTATTCGTATTTTCAGAACATTGGCGACGGATAATCCGTCGTTACTCCGTCGTGAGTCGTCGCTAGACCGTCGCCGATTGGTCGCTAACTGGGAATCCTCCAGTTAGCGACGGATAGTCCATCGGTAATTGGTCGCCAGTTCGTCGGTAGCTGGGAAATTTTTTAAAAAAATACCATAAAACTGGGCATTTCCAATATACACAATTCCAATATACAAAACACTCAAATAATCCCAAGTAATTCCAATATACACAATTCTAATATACAAAACACACAAACAATTCCAACACACAAATAAACACACAAAACACACAAATAATCCCAAGCATTCAAATTGTTCACACAAAACACACAAATATTCAATATTTAAACACAAATATTCAGAATGTCTCAGAAAGGGAAAATCGACTTCGGTCTCAGCAAAGACCGCAAGTCAGACGATGAATCCTCACAGCCAGGGATCATAGTTGCGTTGAGGCATGTACCATTCCCTCAGCCACTTTGTATACGAAGGCTCAATCTGGTTGAGGTCGTCTGTAGGGACAGGAGGGTCAGTCCCGATGCTACTACTCTCTGACGGTGGCTCCTCATTAACTTCAACCTTGGGAGCAATCACTTCCCTGATGGTCATCGGTTCTTCCTTGACCTCGACCTTTGGTAACACCTCCTCCTTAGCAGTCACCGGCTCTTGTTTGATGAAAGAAGACAGTATCTCTTCCTTCACGAGAGCCTCCGCCTTCGGCATGGGTACTGCAACATAGTCAAAGAAAAGTTAGCAAAAAGGACTTAGAAGCCCAACATGAGCATCTGAGCCGCATCAGAATCTCTGGCGCATCAACTGGGATGAAACCCATGCACATAGAGGGAATCTCAACAAAGACACACATGATCAAAAGTCCGGGTGCAATTGAAGAGAAGCTTCGATGCATCATCAGGACCTAAGTCCATGAGCGTCAGCAAGTGAAGCTTCGGCGCATCATCAGGACTTAAGTCCATGCGCGTCAGCTGAAAGGGCTTCGGCGCATCATCAGGAATTTGTAAAACTATAAGAACAACTTTATAACTTTTTCTGAAAATTATTTTACAATGAAAATTTCTGAAAACCCATCCAAATAGACCCTATATGTTTTTTAGGTCGGATGATTTTCACAACAAGAAGGAATATCATGAAGTCAAGGGCTTTGCTACATATTCAACACATTCATATCAAGACATTGCCTTGTTTGACTGAAATATTGCAAGCATGGTTGAATTTGCTCAAGTTAAAGTAAAAAACGAACATATAGCCTTCTATCTTTTGATGTAAAAATGTGTTTAAGTCCCTCTCACTAGTCCTTCGCATTATTTGGGTGCTTAAGATTGCCCCCAAATACTCCTAGTTTCCTTACCATTATAGGTTTAGATCCCATTGGAAGTTAGATTTTGATAACCACATATTTCTACCTTTCTCAACCATTTTTCCTCCATGTCAACATCTGAGACCTATGTGTTCAGAAATTACGAGCTACAAGTAATTCCTTTTGTTGATTCAAGTGTCTCTAAAAGTAGAGACTATCATACCATAAAACCATTACTTTTTAAACCCTAGTGAATTATATTCAATTTTAGTTTAAAGTTGTCATGTATAATGCTATATAGTTGAGCAATAGACCACATGCAGGAAAAGTAAGCTTCTTATGGCGGCGCAAGGCGGTAAAATAGCAAGGTTTCGGTTTCGGTTTTGGATATACTAAATTCGGTTCGGTTTTGGTTTTGGTTTTGGTTTTGAATATACTAAATTTGATTTTGGTTTCGGTTTTGGTTTTGAATATACTAAATTCGGTTTACTTATTCGGTTTCGATTTTGAATATACTAAATTCGGTTCGGTTTCGGTCCAAAGTTTATATATACTCCACTATATATATATATATATATATATATATATATATATATATATATATATATATATATATATTTTTCACTATATATTTATATATATATATATATATTTTATATATATATATATATATATATATATATATATATATATATATATGTGCGTGTGTGCCGAATATATATATGTGTGTGTGTGTATGTGTGTGTGTGCGACGAATATATATGTGTGTGTGTGTGTGCGCCGAATACATACATACATATATATATATATATATATATATATATATATATATATATATATATATATATATATATATATATATATATATGTATATATATGTGTGTGTGTGTGTGTGTGTGTGTGTGTTCCGACCCCCCGCGGTCAGACACTAAACCCCCCTCCCCCGCAGCGCCCCCCAACCCCCCCCCCCACCACCCCCTCCCACCTCCACCCCACGGCCAGCCACCCCCTGCCTGACCCTAACCCCCCCCCCCCCCCGCAGCGCCCCTCCAACCCCCCCACCACCCCCTCCCACCTCCACCCCACGGCCAGCCACCCTCGTCTCCCCCCCCCCCCCGCAGCCTACCCCCAACCCTTCGGCCAGCCCCCCAAACCCCCCCATGCCGGCCGGCCCCCCCGCTGCCCACCCCCAACCCCCCCGGGGACAGTATCCCCGCGGCCAGCCCCCCGAACCCTTCTACGCCGGCCAGCACCCCCCGCAGCCCACCCTTAACCTCCCCTGGGGCTAGCCTCCCCGCGGCCAGCCCCCCCGCTGCCCGCCCCCTCCCACCACCCCCACCCCCACCCCACCACCGCCAGCACCTCCCGCGGCGACCCCCACCACCATGAGCTTCACCCGCGGCGACCCCCACCCCCACCCCCCCCGCGGCCAGCACCCCCCCGCTGCCCGCCCCCTCCCACCACCGCCGGCTCCCCTCCGCCCCCCACTGCCGCCCAAGAGAGAGAGAGAGTTACCTCGATCGTACGCGTCCAAGAGAGAGAAAGAGAGGAGAGGGAAAAAAATTGGGGGAATGAAATTTTTCTCCCATCGGTTCAACTTAAGCTAGGTATTTAACTTAGCGACGGACTAGCGACGGATAAAATCCGTCGCTACTTAGTCGTTAATCTCACGCAATTTTTTTAAAATTTTCCAACCACTTAGTGACCACTTAGCGACGGACTGTATGTCCGTCGCTAATATCCCATCATCTGGTCGACGGATTATCCGTCGCTTAGTAGTCGTCAATTTCCCCACCAACTAGTGACATTTTCTCGTGATTTTTTTAACATTTTTTCGCCAATTAGTGACTACCGAGTGACTACTTGCCGACGATTTTTTATTCCGTCGCTATTTTACCGATGGCGTGTCGACGGATAGGCGACAAATGTTCACTCTTAAAAAAAAATTGGTGCACGATTAGCCGGAAAGTCGTCGCCAGGTTGTCGGTAGTCCGTCGCTACTACGACGGATTTATTCCGTCGCTAAAAAGTCGTCGCCAATTTGCTGTATTTTGGTAGTGCCAGCCGGTCACATAGGCTAGTTGTATTTCAAACATTGAGCACATGTCATGTCTTGTACTTCAGGTTCATGGTTACATTTCTGTACTTATTTCCTGTACTTACATTCCTGTACTTTCATGTTTATTTTCTGTATTTTATATTCATGTTCTCCTGTACTCGTTTCCATATCATGATGTACTTGTTCATTACCTAGAACTGTATTTTGCTCCGCTCCTGACTAGCGTATGTTGCAGGTGAGATGGAGGCTTTGTGTGACACATTCTATGGCCGAGAGCCTGTAGATGCAGTAGAGCCAGCTGGAGTTGCTCTAGATTTAGAGGCTGAGGAAGCCTAGTATCTTACCTGTAGCAGTTTACGTTCTATTGTACTTGAGACAATAAGACTTTATTTTAGCTGGATGAATGTAATAACTCTTAGACATGTACTTTGATTCTGGGATTCGTTTATAGATGCTGTAATTGTTGTACTCATTTCATATTTTGACTTGTTAGTTTCCCTAGCTTGGTACAGCTTACTTTGTCATGTCTAACGACGAAGGCTGGACGTGTCCGACTCGTGTCCGATTATTCGGGAGCGGGTCGTGACAACTACCCCTCTTACTTCCAGTATGAACTGAGTACATTATACCTATGTTAACCTATTAGGTAGTTACTTCTGTTCTTCTCAACTTTGCATAAGTAGAGGTCTGTTTAAGTGGGGAATTGTAAATATAAAGTTGTATCTGTGATTTCCAAATGAGTCATTTGTTGGGTTAACAAGTGTTTGTATGTTAGGGAGTGGGTGGTCTCCTTATTTACTTTGCACATAAGGACTAAAATTAGTGTAAGCCATAAGTATTTATGCCAATAAATTCATGTTGGGTGTGTTTGAATGAATAGAAAATTATATATATGTGTGGAGGAATGTAGTTGCTGTAATGGGAAGGGCAAGTTGGTGATGTCATCAAATTCATGTTCATTTCAGTTTTAAAAAATGTGATACTCATGGTAGGTAGAGTAGAATGGAAGCAAATTTTTTGGCACTTGTTACTCTTTAAGGTATGAGTAGAGAATGTGGTCGGTTCTATATAGGTTAAACTACGAAGAAGATCTATTAGCAGATGTTGAGAAATGAGTGCATGAGTATTGCTATAACTTTTAGTAAATATAGGTCGCAAGCTCTGAATGATAGCCATTGTAGAAATATATGTAGCTAGAAAGTGATTTTGTGGAGACATCTATTATGTTAAAGGAAGAGTATAAAATTTTATCGAAGAAATCTGAGAGCTTGTTGTAGCCGAGATTCTACAAGTAATGGTGGGTTGTCTGTTTAGAAAGATACTCTTGTGCACGAGTTTAATTGTGCTTGAGGGGGAAAGGAAGCTAGGAAGTAAAGGGAATGATATATATTAGTCTGTTACGTAACATACTATTACGGTAGCAGAAAAGAGAATAAATAAAAATATATCTATTCTACTATATAATAGGAAAACTTAGATGGTGAAACTTTTGAATTCCAAAAATACCCTTTTATACTAATTAAAAATAGTTCATTAATTTTAATAAGGACAACTTAGTAATTAGGAAGACTACCCTTTGGTCTTCCTAAACTAATTAAGAAATGTTAAAATACGTGCAAGGCACGTGCACATATGCTTGTTATAATAAATGAGAAGGAGAGAGCAAAGAAAATGGAAAGAGCATATAGAATATGGAAGTTTCGTTATGAATAAGATGTAGAGTAGCATCCCAACAACATGGAGCAGAAGCCCACTTGGTTAATTGTTGGGTTGGCGGATTAGAGGCTTTTGTTCGAATCCTGTGTTTGTATAAGAAAGGGGTATTTTGGTTGTGTTTTCTTTAATTTTGTTTTGGCCTTGACAAACAAAATGGTACTTCATATTGTTTACCCATACAACTTCGGTAAAGATCATTAGCCCACTGGTTGTGTAGGGACGTTTCTATAGAAGAGGTTGTGGGTTCGATTCCTAGTTTTGTGGTTCTGTAGTTCTTCTTTTTGGTGTCAAAACTCAAGTTGGTTGTGTATATATTTTAATTATTAAAACCAAATTAATATTTTCCTTGCCCATAACTAAATGGTTCTTTTTGCCATCCTTATGGCTTAGGCCTATGACCCAACTATATTATTTAATTTTTTAATATATCATTATAATTAGTTAAATGAGAGATAATTAGTTGAAATATTTAAATTAAATCCTAAATCCAAGTTTACTTATTTTTATATAAGTGATAAAAAAACATTAAATAGATAAAATATTTTACTTGATAATTAATTAGTTAAATGTTTCTATAGGTCCACTTGCCACTTCTGACTCTTCGGGCGTGGACATTTGGAGCAGCCTTTCCTACTCATCAGCACCCGGAGACATGCAAGTGTACCTTGTCATTCTTGTACTTCACTTTTTATATCCTTAATTTTAAATATTTATTTTGTTATGTTGATATATCACCTAGGGCCATGTTCGATACTTTGTTTCCGAATCACATTTGGGTGCCGTTGGACGTTGTGCCAACGGGTATCAATACTAGATATCACTCTTGCGCTACCGCGACAACTTGTTGCGGGGTACACTCTGAACCTAGGACATGTTCATATGACACTACATTATTGACAAATTTTTGTACTTGTCTACATCTTAATGTACGGAGATTCGAGTGATTCTAGGATGATGCATTGATATGCGTGCACTGTTACTATTCTATTTATGACTCGTTGTCCTAGCTAGAGGTCTGACCGAACGACTCATAGATACGATTAATGAAGTCACGTGGGTGGGAAGAAACATACACCGTGCGCTTGGGCTACTTTTCCACAGAGTTACTGCTGCCTTATTACCAGAGCTGCAGATATTTCATAGTTACCACAGTTCCTTATTAAAACTGAGGATTTTTCGTAGTTACCGGAGTTCCGTATCAGATCTCCGGATTACACTGTGACAGCCCGTATGTTCGAGTGATGTTTCTTAAATTGCATTAGCATTCTAGTTGGTTAGATTAGATTCACCCCATTTATAGTCACATTTTACTTCCATATTGTGTCTTCACTGTTGTACACTTGGGCATGTATATTATGTACTATGTTGCGTTCCTCTGAGGACTTGGTTTCCTTCCAGGTTAGCTGAGTAGGTTCTGTTGAGCTGCTTGCTGGATTGTTGATGTCATTGATTTCATTACAGGTATTCATTCTTTCGGAGTTATATATTTCATTTACTGTTATTTGTATCTGCCTAGTAGCCTAGTGTTTATAGACTCATATTACTATTTCGAGTCCATTCGGACAAGTATGATTATTGGGCTGCAGACTAGTATTCATATTTTTCTTTCTTATGTTTCTGTTACTTGGATTGAGATATAGAGTTGATGTAGTGTTAGTTACACCATTTCGAATAGTTTATACATAATCTAGTCGGACTAGAGTCTGGTTGAATATGTAGCTGGCCAATGCCACGTGGCTCGGTCCCACATATTTTGGGACTGGGGAGTGACAAAAACTAAGACATGATTCTATCATAGAATGGAATTCAAGGTCGTAATTTTGTATCTTGATTATTGGAATGACGCACGACAAAATAGAAATGATATGCAACATGGAAGAAAAGTCAAATACGGAGATCATACTATGATTTTGACCAATTGGAAGAAATAGTTCTATATATCATTCTTGCACTTCCATATTTTTGCGAGTGTTGCAATAATAGCGCACGAACCGAGGGTAGCATGTTTAACCTTCCTTATGGCATATGTAATATTATAGTCAGTGGCAAGAAATTCTAAGGTCCATCAAAAAAGACCTTTACGTCTAAGTCCTTAATTTCCTGCTCGTAACAAGCTTACTCATCTACGGTTATAAGGCTACTAATGGTGTGGAAGGTAGTACTTCGCGATACTACCGATAACTAATAAATCCAAATATTTCTAGAAAATGACGAGTTAACTATATTAAACAGGATAACTATATTGGCCCATTAGTCATAGTTACACCTGATTTTGATTATCAATATAGACTTTGGTCGATACACAAATAATATACTACATGTAGAAAAACAATAATGTCTACTTCCAATAAGCTACTACTCGTCCTCTTCGTCGTACAAAAACTACAGATGCAGATCAAGAATTATATTTTCTATTTTATTCTGTATTTTTTCTTTTTATTGTGTCTCGAAAAACTATAAGGTTGATCGGATTGGCAATTGGATTTCTATTATATACCTAATTTTATACCAAAACCTATACCCAATCCTATATTAATTCTGTATCTAATACCCATACAAAAATCCCATACAAATTTGAGCAGATATTTATATGAGGACTCTACCCGAGTTCGGCCCAAATTCGGTCCGAGTTCTGTCATATTATTTCCATAACATTTTGGTCTTCCTGAATATCTGTACCACTTTTCAAATTACAACATTTATGGACCCGAACTTATGCCTAGTTCTGCCCTAAAAAAATTCTATAAATAGATGAGAACTTCACATTTCAAATCATCATTCATTCATCTCTTCTATCTCTATTTCACTATTTAAAATCATTCCAGAGCTATTCATTTTTATGTCTAGCCTTTAACGACTCCTAGCCAAGTCAAGTGCCATTCGGTATAAATTTAGAGTTTGGTTGTTCGAGTTGTAAAGAAGGCTCTCCGAAAATGTTCCAGTTTTCAAAGTTTGCCTAAGTTAAAGTTGCGAGTCCTTCGAACGAAAACTCATGTTGTAAAGAGCTGCAAGCGCTCGGTTAAAGCTTGTGCCATAGTGGATTAACATCGAGCAAGAGTACTCGAGACTGGACTAGTCCTCTCAGAGGAAAACCAGTGTACATCGCTGTGTCATGCTTTTGATTTTCTGATGCTCTTTTCTCTTTGTATTTAAATTTCAAAGTTTGCCCATTACTCTATACTTGTGATACTACTTAAAATATTTTTAGTTGGTGATTATCTTTTCGCTGCACACACACACTCTATTCACCCTCCTCTAGAGGTGCTCAATGTTCCTACAATTGGTATCAGAGCAGATTATATAGAAATATAACACTCTAGAAAGTATATATATATATATATATATATATATATGGCAGCCGTGAAATCTATATTCACAGCTGAAGGGTAATCCACAAATAGAGCCTCACTATTTGAAGGAACAAACTAACCTATTGGAAAACACGAATGAGTTTCTTTTTAAAATCACTTGACTTCGATCTTTGGTCGATAGTTATAGGCGGCTACAAAAAGCCACCAACAAAAGTGATTGACGATAATCTTATGGACAAGCCACATAATAGATACACAGATTCAGAGAATACACAAGCCATGCTTGACGCAAAACTGATCAATGTGCTATTATGTGCTATTGATAAGACTTATTTCAATAGAGTATCTACATGTACCACTTTACACGAGATCTGGAAACTTCTTGAGGTAACTCATAAAGGAATTTCATAAGTGAAGGAATCTAAGATCAGCAAACTAACACAAGAGTATGAGGCTTTCAAGATGAAGCCAAATGAGTCAATCACACAAATGTTCACACGTTTTTTAGATATAACTAATCCTCTATCTTTTCTTGGTAAATATTAAAGTAACCATGAAAAGATCAGGAAGGTGCTCTTGGGACAGACCAAGAATTAGAACCCATAGGCAACAACAATCAGTCTTGCCACAATGTCACTAGAGATGCTGATAGGTAAACTCATGACTCATGAGCTTGACCTACAAGACTTTGAAGAGACAACCCCAAAAGAAAAATCTATCGTCTTCAAAGTACAAGTTAAAAGGTTCTCTAGTGAAGACACTGACGATAAAGAGTCAGATGGTGATGAACAAGCCCAATTGGTCAAAAACTTGAAGTTATTAAGGTTTGAGAAATCAAACTGAAAGAAAAAAGACGTCCAAGAAAGTAATGAAGATGAAACGATATGCTATGGATGCAAAAAGATCAGGCATATAAAGAAGGACTGTCCAATAGTCAAGAATAGTAGTCGATATGAACGATCAAGCTGGAAGTTAACAACTGGTCGTAACTATGCAAATACAAGCATCTGGCATAAAAGGGAGGTTAGTGAATCAGAAAAGGAAGAAAGAAACAACAGTTCTGTAAATATCTGCTTAATTGCATTTGATCAGGTATCAGACAATCCTCTATATGATGATTTTACTTTTGATGAACTCTCTGATGCTTTTAGCGATTTACTTAACGAACACAAAGGTATGTTAGACAAGTATAAGCAATCTCGAGAAGAGATAAATTATACGCAGCCAAAGTGGCTAGACAGTCTAACTTGTTGCAAGAAATAAAGAAGACATCTACCATAGATAATACGGAAGAATTGGCTAATATTAAGCTAAGTCTTCATGAAGCCCAATGCACTGTTTATCAGAGAGATAGAAGCAATATGCAAAAGTGCTTCTTTTATATGATTCTGAGAAGAGATTACTAATAGACACTGAACAAAGGCTGAAAGACATGATTGAAAAATATGTAGTAGCTTGTTCAATCTCTAAAAAGTTAGAGATAAAATTAGGCAAACAGGTAGCTCCTAATACACTGCCTAAGATCTGTCCTACCACACTGTGTATACCAAATAGGATAGGATCAAAGAAAGCACACAAGTCACATGTTCCACACAATCATGCTTTCACTTATAAGTATCCACGAAAGGCACAAAAGACTCATATATACACAAAATCAATGGGCACTCACTATAGAATTATCTGCACATGATATGGTCAACACGGGCACATATCACAGTATTGTAGAGTTAGAAAGTTAGTAGATATGTATAATACACATTGATATCCAAAACTAACCATATTGGACCTTCAAAGAAATGAGTACCAAAGGTCACATCTACTAGCCTTGAAGGTGGGCCAACCCTCTCATGCTAGAAGCAAATGATCCTCAATAACGGATGTTCGTGGCACATGACAGGTGACGCATCTTTATTCGTGACACGATCGATGAAAAGAGAAGGATACGTCTCCTTCGGAAATAATCTGAGGGATAACATAATAGGCAATGGTACTATTGGTATATCCCCCTATCTAGAAATAAAAGACGTTTGTCTCGTAACCGAATTAAACATAACCTTGCAGAAGCATGGGCCATACTACTCATTCCTCACCTAGGCGTTATATCACCCGTGCCTTATTTAGGTACTATGCTACTCATGCCTTACCTAGGCATTATGTTACCCGTGCCCCATTCTCGAACCTTGTGCTGCAACGCTTCGATCTTCGTGCAAAAGACGTCCAAAGCACAGAGACCGAGGATTCATGATGAACTATGCTACTCGTGTCTCACTGAGGGCATGCCTCTCCTTCTATCTGTGCCTCACCTATATAGGCGCTTCCAACCCTCTGCATCTCTACCTATACCTCACAATTGCTTCTTCCGAGGTTGTATTTAATGAGTTAGGTTTCTCTCGAGACTTCGGTTGAGCACTTCGGTCCTCCTACAAATAATGAACCTAGAAAATGGAGTTTATTCACCTTGGAAATAGTGTAGATAGGCATGAGTTTCCTGATTACACAGGCGCGTATAGTCAAAAACTACTCAGGCGTGTGTTGCCTGATCATTCAGGAGCGTGCCACCAAGATTCTTCCCTGAGCGCGTTTGCTTCTACCACCGTGCTTATAGTTCTATCCCTATGAGCACACACCACATAGGACAATTAATTCCTAGGTGCTGGTGTCTTACAGGCAGCAGTAGAACTAGGCGCATGCCACGTGTCGAAGACTTACTCACGCCAAAGAAAGGGTTCTGAGCAGTTCAAGATATTCTCCAACAATAAAATCCTAACCATCTGCTACGTGGCTGTCAAGTGTGCACGTGGTTGCAATTGACTACTGCTTAGGAACTTCATGTGGCAGTTGAAGACCCACGTGCATATTTGCTCATTATGCGCGTGTGCTACTCTTCCTCTCAGCTATAAATAGGTGGAGTTCTTCTCCATTCAAACCCCCGGTTCCCTCAAGTTCCTCAAGAGTATTCGAGCATTGCAGAGAGAGTTCCTACTGATCCACTTGGCTAATAAAGTTAAGCTTCTCTTACCGTCAGACCGTCAACGGAGTAAAGAATCAACCTTCCATTACTACCCAGATCAAAAATAAAGTGTAATTGGGATTCCCGCCCAAAGGTTCCTTCTTACATTCTCGTTTGAAACCTTCAAAGTTTTTCCTTCATGCTCACGACGAAGATGTCAAACAAGATGGCGACTCTGCTGGAGATGTCATTCTTCTCCAAAGAGGAGGTTGTGATGCAGTCTGACACGGCCAAGCTTGAAACCACTACGAAGACATTGGTCGTCAAATTTGACCAATCAGTCTTCGAGGAAATGCTCTCTGAGGGTAGCATAGGCCTTTCTCCTAGGTCGACGAAGCCTAAGAAGATGAGAAAGGTGTGGGTGCCTAAGTCTCGTATAGCCTACCTGCCCATTGAGGCAGAGAAACACGTGCCAATGCAACTTACGCCAAGGCATAGGCGGCATCGCCTACCGTTTCATCCCTGATGTGTAACTCCGAGAATTATGATGCTCCCTCCCAGGGCAAAGCATCACAAAGGGCACACGCGCCTGCTAACATGCACATGTAGAAGCATAAAAAATCTCAGCTGACAATATTCTTCCACTACAGCGCAAATAATAGAAATGTGCAGATAAAGTGTTAAAAAGACAAAACAGAAGATATTGAAGAAAGTTCTCTTATTATCATGTCTACAAAGGTCTAGTACAGACTCATCAAGGCACCATATAAAGTACCAACCCTATTATTTTATAAAAGATCGATTACAGATTCAGCAAAGCCTAGAGGAGTCTACATGGGGTTTAGTCTTCATCAAAGCGCAGTCCCCCTTTTTCTCGGTACGCATACTGGAAGATTGATCTCTATTGAAGCGGGTTTTGACTTTCTTGTGGGCGCAACCCTCCAAAAGTGTATCAGCTACTCGATTGAAGCGAGCAACTTTCTGTCACTACCATATTTTAGCTTGAGGGTATTTTGGTCATTTTGAGGATTTTGGATTTATTTTGAATTATTGGAGTGGTGGTTGTTATTTTTGACCTTTGCTAGTTGAGACTTTTGAGACTAACCTAGATGTTGACTTTAGCTATGGTGACTTGATTAGCATCGTGGGACCATAGTCTAACTTAAGTCAACCCAAGTTGAGTTATTTTGAAACAAGTTTCATATAGAGAATAAATGATTTAGTGCATGGACTTTCGACTTATGGATTGATTTCTTTTAGCATTGAAACTTGGCCCAAGCCCATTAATCATAACCCTAACCCTAATTCCTTCCTTACATGGCCGACCACATAGGGAATCACCTTCATTTAATCTCTCTTCCTAGTTCTTGCCTCTTTTGCATCTCAACAACTTTTAGAAAGAAAGAGGTGTTGGTCCTTCTTCCCCAATCCATAACTTTTATTTTAATTCATTTTTTGACTCGAGTCTCTTGCATTAGAACCTAATCTCACTCTATTTTTGTTCATGGAGAGAAATCTCATATTTGGTACAATTTGGAGCTTTTGGCTTGCAAGAGGAATCTTCCTATTTTGGACTTTTTCCTTGTGATTGATACTCTATAGGTAAACACCTTAAACTATCATTTAATCTTGATTTCTTTGCATGATAGCCTAGATCTAGGTGTCCCCTAGCTGTGGTGTGTGTTTGGTGAAGTTTTGCAATGATTTCGTGTCCGTATCGGACACGTATCATTTTATATTTGTAGATGTTTGTTAGAATGCCACAATGGAATTTATTTTGCTATTTTTGAAATGTGTTTGAACAATTTTATAGACTTATAGGTGCTTTGATTTCGTGTCAGACTGAGAGTGTTTTTGTGTCTGTGTCGTGTCCACGAGTAGCAGAACACGCCGCGCGAGGGTTCGGCCAGTGTCCTGCTACCCGCGAGGCTGTGTGAAGTATCTGTGTCACTTAGGGACACGATACTTGGTGTGTGGCTAGGACACGTGACTGACACTACATCCCCCAAGTGTCAAGTCACATCGTGTCGTGTCGGACACGTTCTAGCTATCGCATCGATTTTACACAGAACACACACTCGCGAAAACCTATTTCTGATACGGATCTCATGTCCGCACAAGACACGCCGTGGACTTGTGTCAGGCTATTGGACATGTAGCCCTACCCTAGGCGAACACGTGATATGGACACATACACGAGTGGTGTCATGTCGCATGTCCTGGATCGACACACACGCGTGCACGAGACTATGTGTCTGTGAGTGTTCGAAAGGGTGTGGACACGTCGTGTCTTGATTTTATGGACACCAAATCAACTGTAGGACACATACATAGGTGCACTAACAATTATCAACCCATTAAACTGAATATTGATGTGTTTTGAATTCGAAATTGAGTTTTCCCCTAAAATTTTCTGATACCATGTTCTGTGAATGATTTCTGAGATTTAAAATTATGTTTTTGCTGATGGTTAGATGATTAAATTTATCATGTTAGATTACATATTATATCTGAGAATTAAGTCTATATGTTGGGATTCATGTTAGCTTGAATTAATGGGCTTTCGAAATGCAAATGGATGTCAAGCCTGGGAACATTGTATATACACTGATTTCTAATATACATACACGCACAACCATGTTCATAAGAACCTGAGAACACCCTATATGTCCAGCTACCACACACACACATGTGTACTCAAAACCTGAGACACACTCTACTACTGCACACACACTTTGAACCGTGAAATCTGAACACTCTAGGTACAGCTACCTACACACACATGAACACTAACTGAGAACACCCTGCTGCTGCTATACACACACACATTGAGACACACATACACACACATACAGGAAACCTGAGAACCTATCTACTGCTACACTCTAAAACCTGGGAACCTATATACACACTATAACCTATGTTGTAATCTAATACACAAACACACATGTACACTCTAACATGCCACACTCAAAACTGGAAACACACATGGTACACACACACTCCACTGTATACACACACACATTCCACTGTAAACACACACACACATGGTACACACACACTCCACTGTCACACTATCTCTCTCTATATATATATATATATATATATATATATATATATATATATATATATATATATATATATATATATTCTCTATATATGTATGTATATACATGTACACATATATGTATATATATGTATATATATATGTATGTATGTATATATATATATATATATATATATATATATATATATATATATATATATATATATATATATATATATATATATATAGATAATATGTGTATATATATATGTTTGCCTATATGTATTTTGTATATGTAAATATGGTGAATACATATATGTGTATGCCAATATAGACTTGTACATGGCATATAGCCCTATATGGTCTTCCTATATGTATGCCTATGTATACATTATGTGTATATGGGTATGTATATACATGAAATGGTGTGTTGATAGTTTGTGTAGTGTTGTGACTTGTGTGAATTCTAGGATAGACATGGTTAGGCTTAGTGAGACTTGTCTGGGTTAGGACTTGACCTAGTTGACCTAGTTTGACTAGTGTAGTTGACTAGAGTTCACCAAAGGTTGACTTTAGCCTAGATTGACCCAAACATCATGTAAAATGTATTGTAGTGTTCTATTTTACCTTTTTGGACATGTTGTGACTTGTGTTATTCTAAATAGAAGTCAAACACTCCTCAGACAGTATATTCACTTCAGATACTCAGGATATCAGGCGAGTACATTCTCTGACCGTTTCATACTTGATAGAATTTACATTTACGCTCTAGATTACTTTACTTGATACTGTCACGTTGTTAACACGGATTGGTACTATATGGATCCCTTCATGAGATGTTATCACCCTCGGGAGCATCGGGTTACGGTATGTCATGTGTGTTTCACTTTTATCATGTACTCCGGTGCTTTCACCATTTATGTGCACTCTTGTGATTCATGTACTCTCATGTTCACAGAGCCCCCATGTATACAATCATGTGCACCCTTTTATGGGCCTTCATGTGATATCATGTGCAATAACATAACATGTCTGGATCCTTGAGTATTGATTGGGGTACGGGAGAGTATAAATGGTCATGTAAACAATTCCAAAGTAGTATACTCATGTGCAAACTCTTAGATTTCTCATGTACAAATTCAAGCCGTTCACATGTCTATCTTGTACTCTAAATCACTAGTTCACTGTTAGTTCTTTACTTATAGTAGATATTTCTTTACAGTCATCTCCTTGATTTTATATATTTTCCAGTGTTTCATGTATCTTACTCTATTACATATTTATATATCCTGTCATATTATGAACTGTGTGAGATGTACTGTGCTCGCTCCTGTCCTGACTGGACCTGTTGAAAATATTACAGAGGACGAGGATGAGGCGTGCTGTACCACCTACTACGGGGCAGCATTAGAGGACACTTGTGACTTGGACTTCCAGCAGGATCCATTACCTGCTGACAACACTCCCTTAGTTTAGTTTCTTATTTCAGTTGTATCTCATCTGGATATTGTATTAGAGATTATGATGATGTGGATTTGTAGATATTGTTAGATGTTTATCTTAGACACTTTGGATTCTCTCTTTATCGTATTTCATCTGTGGATTCTGTTGATATTCTTATCTATCTTATCGTACATCTTCCTAAGCTATGATAAAGATTTATACTTTATATTATTCCTCCATTCGGAGAGTATAACTGTGCAATGTACCTTATAATTGTTAGATGTTTATAACCTAGGACAGCGTTCTACCGTCGATACTGCGGCGTAGGCTGGACGTACCCACTTCTCGTACCCTTACACTGGGTACGGGTCGTGACACTTTCTGAAGCAACAATTGACTCGGGTTTCTAGAAGGCGCAACAGGTCGCAAAGCCCAAAATGAGCACGGCAGAGCACAACCTGTGGCCCTTTGGGTTGCCCATCCACCCACAAGCTAGGCCGTCAGGACCTCGAAGACCTCCAAGGCGTCGCCCAGGTTTGAACTCCTCATGAGAAGCGTTCCAACACGTTCTGAGGCACACCAACAGTTCTTCTACGAAGGCATAGCCCCTTTGAACGAAAGAATTCTCAACCAAAATCCGACTTAAGCAAGGCCAACCGCTGCTCGAACCTAAGTCTGGATCCAGCATGGTATTGATAGACAAAAAGAAGAAGAAGAAGAAGAAGATGTGACTCTTTAAAAGAAACTCCTCCTTTATATAGGGCAGGAGTGGTCTAAAACACAGGCCATATGGCCGACGGTCAAAGTTCTCACATTAATAGGATGAACCTAGGACTCAGCACGATGAACCTCATTAAATAAAGTTCATTCGACTAAGTCCTGGACTATCCTAAGACCCTTTGAAATTCTCCAAGTAACGGTGGCAATTAAGAGGGAGTCGTTCATTAAGGAGCGGTCATTCATTGCTCTTTAAAAGAAGACTTCAAAGCCAATGCCTTCAATCAGAGGCGCAGCTACATTCCTGAGCTAAACTCAGACACAGACTGGTGATATTTTTACACCACCTCAACTGCAACGACATAACACTCTGCTCCGACCCAGAAGCTCAACTACCTTTCATCAGATACTTGGGAGATACCATTGCATCCAACACAAGTCCGCATGCCGCTCCAAAAGCACAGTAACCTCGTCAACCTGAAGCACAAGCCTACTCGTCACCCTAAATCATAGTGACTTCATCGCTAAAAACACAGCCTTCTTATTGCTCATACGCACAGAGGCTCCATCTTCTTCGAGGCATAGTCAACTCATCGCCTGAAAGCACAGAGGCTCTATTGTCTCCAGAAGAACGGTCTACTCGTCGCCCCAGAAGCGCAGCAGTACTTAGACCTCGCCAGGCGTAGGAAGCATGGTCCCACCCAGTCGGTTTGCTTAAATCGTCTCTCTCGAAGATAAGATTGGGGTTAATCATAATTGATATCTTATCAAATTGATTTAAATCTTAGACGAGAATCAATCAGATTCCAAATCTAAGATGAAATCCCAAGATTTACTCGGCTGTATCCGAACAAGCAAATCGGCACATGCCACGTGTCTCCTCCTTCGGTTATTTTGATAACCACCAGAGATCTCGATTAAGGGAAATCTCAATGTCCGCCATGTGTCAGCATCGTGGAAGCCCGTATCGTACAATAACGACAGATTCCTTCATATCTCAAAACACTAATACACATCGTATATGTGCTCTCTTCCCCTATAAATAGAAGGAGTTTTTCTTCAACAAAAGAGGAGACCACCGAATATCAAATCTCTAGCTCCAGCCATCCTCTTGATCGGCAACGCTAGATTTCCATCAAAGGCATGAGAAAGTCATATCAAGTTCAACCCGTCGTCAAATCGTCAACGGTGTAAAGGAGCCGCTGTAGTGCTCGATCTCCACCATCATACTTTCCCAATAACTCTTCTCCTTGTAATTATAACATCATGTTTAGGACTTTCTTCTCTATACACGGGTCTTCCCCTTGTACTTAGAATATCTTGTTTAGGACTTTCTTCTCTGTACACAGGTCCTTTTACATTCAATAAACAAAAATTTCGTTCAACCTTTTGTGATGTCGAACTAAATGGCGACTCTACTGGGGACTACCTTCTCCTCCAATGAGAAGACGTTGACACAATCTAACGATGACTTGCTGGGATCTTCCCAGAAGATACTGGTTGTACGCTTCGAACAACAAGCTTTTGAAGATCTCCTTTCTGATAAGAAGTCGAATCCTTCAAAGCGGTTCATAAAACTGAAGAAGACTCAACGTGTCTAGAGGCCCAAGAAGGCTGTGATGAGCAGCACGATGGAGGGAACTGCGATCCAGAACCCCCTCAACATCGAAGCCCCGGAGAAGATTTTGGCTG
Source organism: Iris pallida (assembly GCA_029216955.1). NCBI lineage: Eukaryota > Viridiplantae > Streptophyta > Magnoliopsida > Asparagales > Iridaceae > Iris > Iris pallida. The sequence goes on along the minus strand of JANAVB010016196.1, from coordinate 7,302,590 downwards.
CTACAACCATATCTCCTCGCTCGATTCCCACCCTTGGAAAGTATGGCAAGGAAGACGATGTCTCTATGGAGGGACTGACGAAGGCACAACATCGAAGAAAGTGTATGACGGTTCAACCCCTCATGACGGGAGCATTGCCAGCGAGAAAATTCGTCTTCGACAAAATCGCCTTCCCATCAGGCGAGCCTTCATTGGATTCTGATTACTATACACCCGCTAGAGGTAGTAGAAAGCAATCCAAGGCAATACATACCTCGTGCAACAAACGTACCATGCCTATGATCGACCAAAGGCCCCCATTGACAGTCACACGTGCTGCCGATGGGAAGTTATACAAGACTGGTCGCTGTGCTTCGATGCCTTGACCAGCTGAACCCCTCTGTCGCTTGAGCACTCCTGTGCATGATGTAAAAGAGGGGGTACATCCCGTAGAGAGAGGCTCGTGCGAGCAGCATTCCTACAAGCATGATAGGAGTCTGCCTCGCCAGACCCTCTCTGATCATACCCACGTGCAGCTTTCCTGTGCGTATAATGGAGGTACCGCGACAGAAGACCTGGTGCTTGTTTCACTTAACAAAATTGCTAAACAAAAGGTTGGATTTTGAAAATAAAACGAGAAAAAGTACAAGAAGTACGAATTTGATTCTGGGAAAGTATTGCTATGGAAGTCTGATTCGTAAATGATCACTTTGTTCCTTGGACCATATGATGATGAGAAGATCACTGCTTGAAGTAGAACAACTTGGAAGAACTAAGTCACCAGAAAGGTATCGACGCACTTGGGCACTGATGGCGAGGCCGAATGCTTTCCTGCTTTGCTTCACTCTGTTCTGAAAGAAAAGTTGAAGAACAATGCTCTGGAGGATCAAAATCTCGAAGTCCTGATCTCTGTATTCTCCCATGTTCTCTCCTTCTCCGTCTCTTTGAGAAAAATGAGTCTATTTATAGACTGGAGCTTCTGTGCGTAAAAAGACACCAAAATCTGTCTTTACGCTAACAACTGCCACCAATGATCAGAGTCATCCTTTGCATACGTTGACACACGTCCCATCATTTCAGTGAGAATAGGATACATGTACACACGTTCTTCGAAATATATGGCATGAAGGCCATGTAGGCAGACTACGTTCCATACTGGCCAGAAAGAATAGGGCGTAAAAATAGCTCCAACATCCTCTGGGCGTAAAGCAGTAAGATGAGCGTAAAATAGCTCTGTCATAGGTTTTCAGCGTAAAGTGGTTATTGAATAACCTTGAGCGTAAAATGGCTCAAATAGACTTTACGCACACATTGTTTTATGAGCGTAAAAACTCATATAGAACTTCGTGCGTAAAAGAAACCATATAGTGAGCGTAAAGTAGCTCGATCCCCCGTAAACGACAACAACGGTCTTTGTATAAGACAAATCCCATTGAATTCTGTGGTAAATGCCATCATTAATATCTTCATGTCAAAGTTTGCATTAAATGAGAGATTTGACAGCTTTGTCCAGCGTAAAAGAGGCTGCTCTGTCCTTGGCGTAAAACCATCGGTGTGGACCCAAGCGTAAAATGATCAGCCTGCTTAGGCGTAAAAGAGATTATCCGCTCTTGCTTAGTGTAGAAAACCAATAATTTATGAATAAGATGACTCTTGCTTTGAAGCACTTTTTACGCTCCTACAAGACCCCCTTCAAAGTTTTCAAATATCTCCAAAATTTGAAACACTTTGAACAGAAGCGTAAAAGTTGAGATTTGACCTGCCAGCGTAAAATTTGGGATACGCAACAGCCATCCGCGTAAAAGCGGGGATGTCCAACAGTCGGCGTAATTATAGGGATATCCAACAGTCGATTTTGAATCTCTCTTATAAATAGGTCTTTTTCAGAGAGAGAAAAACCCTTTTACTCATCTTCTTGAATCTATTTGCCTTTTCTTTCTTCGAAACTCTGATCTGATGGCTCCTAAGAAATCATCCGCCGCCGGGTAGCAAGGGGAAGAAACCAGCCATTGATTCTTCCTCGACTGATCATGTGAAAACCCCTACTCAGTCATCGCTACCACAACGAAATCCCAACCCGGCCGTGGCTCCGCCTATGATGGGTAAAAACCCTAATCTTTGGTTGGGAGAAAACAAATCCGTCGAGGAAGAAGAAGATAACCCAAACTTTTAGCTTTTTACGCCCACGTTGTACTTGTGAGCGTAAAGCTGAAATAACATTGTACGCCTACGTTGTTCGTGTTAGCGTAAAAAGATAACAAGAATACGCCCACGTTATACGTGACAGCGTAAAATTTGGTTTTATGCCCACAGTTAATGTGCTAGCGTAAAACTTAACTACGCCCATGTTCGTACATGCCAGCGTAAAAAGTTGTATTACGCTCATTTTACTATGTGGTAGCGTAAAGTTCATCAATCTTTTTGAGAGATTTTGTCGAACAAAAGACTTCATAAGCTTTTCATCAATCCTTTAAAAAAACTTCGAACTAACTTGATCTCTTTTGTTATTTCACCAGTGGATTTGCAAGTTCACCCCCTCGCTGAAGTCTTCGGATCATCAGTTGGCATGGTAGGTTCGAACTATTTGGAAGATTTATCTCATGTCCAATTTCCTCAGTCGAACCCCGAGTATCCGGCAGAGAGGGCACAGTTGATAGCAGCTCAGGGGGATAGACTGTTGCTATCCATGATAAATGAAGAATTGTTGAGTTCGCTAGACGGACAACACTTCGCAAAACCAGCCTTTCTATTTGGAGATGCTATTGATTGTAAATCCCAGACACACCCCAAGAAAGAGTCTTGGATTTTTAAATTTGGAAATAGAGCCATTTATCTTCCAGATATGGACAGAGATTATCCTTTGTCAGCATTCGTCCATGCTACTCATCCTCGACAAATGTTGTGGAATTTGACTCCCAGTAGTCATGGACGCCCGGGTAGAATTGTTTTTAAGAGAGAGCGTGCCAATGATATGGGATACTTTGCTAGTGTTCCCAATGGAGGTGTTACTTCTATCTTTGGCCTTATGCCAGGCTCTAATCCTAGCGAAGATTCGGGTTTAATACAGCCAGTACAAACCCCGATGTTTGTCAATAAATTTATGAGGGAAGCTGTACTATATCCCCAAACCAACCCCAGGCTGCCAGGATGGTTGACTCCATTCAACCAGAGTTGGATTCAGATAAGCCTTTGGATGATAAAGAACTTTGAGGAAGAGTTGAAAGATATTGGCTTGTACGAAGCAGTAGCTTCCACCAGTTATGGTATTCCTCCGAATGGAAACTTATTTCTGGCCTTGATGGAGATATATTTAAGTTCAACTGGAACTTTTGCCACTCCGAAAGGTGAAATGGGTCTTGCCCTTCATGAGATGCAGTTTATCTCGAAGCTGCCAATGGGGGAGGCCCCATATGAAGAATACGTTCCCTCCAATCGGGAGCTTGCTGAAATCAGAGGAGTTAACCCTCAGTTAACCGAGACATACGAAGAACTGATGTGCCACTACCTGATTTGTACCACGATGCATGAAAGTACATCCCATTTGGCGTATATCAACAAGTGGACGACTTATCTTTTCTTCCATAAGGATAAGATATCCAAGGAAGATAAAAAAAAGGTTTCAAGAAAACAAAGCTCCAGTAATCAACGTAGATTCGACAATCCCTTCTAACAAGGTTCGGGATATGATGGTTACTTACAAATTCCCGAATAAATATCTGTCTACGAAGACTGGGGAATTTCCTGCTGGAACTGAAGCCTTGAGCTTCCTCAGATATGGTAGTCAGAGAATCTCACGGAGAGCTTTGCTGGAAGGCTTTCTTTCTTTATGGTTGAGAAGATGGGTTGTACCGGGTATTGGTACTGTTGACAGAATTCATCGCAGTGTGCTATGGCCAGCAGTACGTCTGGTATTTAAGGTCAGGATCAACCTGCTGTCGGCCATGGTGTGTCGGATAAATGCAGGTTTAAGAACCTTCGGTGAGGAGTTAATCAACAATGCTCCTCATCGGAATGTTTTCCCTAGAGTAGAGATGCCCTACACTTATCTGATGGGCTGGTTGTTGCATCACAACTGCAGATTATTACCGCCGGGCCCAGACGATGATGCAGAGGTCTTCCTCCAAAAATTCAGCAAAGCTACATGGATTGCTACGACTGTGGCAGATACCCGAGCAGTTTTGAATTATTCATACGGTTGGAACTTCTTCTGTACCCGGCCGCAAGTTCCAGCAGATTGCTTCGGTGTCCAGTTTGAAGATGAAGTTGAAGGAAGAGTTGTATTGCCACAGTTAGTCTTTAGGTGGCTTCAGTGTATCAGACCGTCTCATCTGATGTACAGAAATGAAGATAATTGTGCGTTCGAACCATACTTACCCAGTAGGTTTGCTCGCCAATTTGGATACGACCAACTTCATGTTGGTAATCCTTTGACTAATTTCCGTTACTATGGGAAATTACTTGACGGAGCTAGAGGTTGGAGGTATTTCGGTGCTGCTCGGACTGGTGCTAAATTTAGAATTTCGACTGCCACTAGCACTACAGAACTACGTATACTCCATACGTATGCCCACTTCGATGCTTCAATTCGTTCCTTTGCTCATGGTTACAATATGAAGGGTAGTCTGAGGTGGCCTAAAGAAGGAGATATTGAGGAGCAGGTCAGGGTACCAGCAGACATACCTGACGATACTGGCATCCCAGATCCGTTTTTAGTAGTTATCCCGACAGGAGTTGGAGAACCAGCTGCAGAACCTATCATTATTGGTAAAGGCCGAAAAAGAAAACAGAGTGCAGTCGCCACATCTCCAGTAAAAACTCCAGAAAAGAGGAAGAGGTCTACCACAAAAGGACCTTCCAAGCCAAGCGTTCACACTCCGGAAGAGGATATTGAAGAAGATCCTCTCGTCGGTTCTTCCTCAATCCATCCTGGAGAAGGGTCTTCAGCCCCTCCACAGACAATTGGATCAGGAGCTGTAACACTTTTGTCTCCTGGACATCTTAGCACCTCGCTTCATTTATCTTTGCCGTCCAAGGCACAAGTTACGGAGTGTACTACTACTGTATCCACTGCTGATCAAAATCGCATTCCATCAGACGAACCGGCTCTTGACTTTGAGGATGATGACTGGGATGGTGATTATGATACATATCTTAAAAAAATGCACATATTCCAAGTATTATACAAAACCTATACGGAATTATATATCATGATTTTGTATACTAACTTATTTTTGTTCATTTTGCAGATGTCATAATTGTACCAAAGCCTGTAGCTCCTCCCCCTCAAGAAGAAGAAATCTATGAAGAAAATGAGGAGTTTGAAGAGGAAGACGCAGACGTCGAGGAGGAAGAAGTGCAAAAGCATGAGATGGAGCCTCAAGAAGCACATTCTCCATCATTTGTGGCACAACAAACACAATCTGAAGTGTCCTCCCTCGCTGAGGACCAACACAAAGAGAAGACTACAGTCGACCCCACTGTAGGTAATGATGGAACTGCTGGAGAAGGACCAGACTTGAACAAAGAATCAGCTGTAGAGAGTCTCACCACAACTGAAGCAGCGGGAAATCCTGTGGAGCAATCAGTTGAAGAAGATGCTGGAGGCATGCTTAAACTTCCAACAGAAACTGAGGAAATAATAACATCCTCTACTGTCGTCACTGATCCAGTACCAGTTTCTGACAAGCCAATGCCAGAATCTGAACCAGCTCTTGTAGTTGTCACCACATCCACCAACATTACTGCCGCCAGAACTCCAGAAACGGCTGGAGTGACAAATATTGAAGACGTTGCTGCTGAGGTCCCTGGGAACCAGATAACAGTAGTAACGTCACCAGCTCCACCCCCGTCTGTTGATATACCGACTGGAGATATAATCCCTGAAGCTTCTAGGGATCAATTGGCTATAACGGTAGTAGCAACCACGACTTCATCTCATCCTACTGTTGCACCACTAACATCTGTTCCCGATTTTCGAGAAAGAGATCTGTTAAATATTGTTGCCACGCCAAGTTCCAACACAGAAATGGATCTCCTCGTTGAGATTTATACTGACACCTTTTATAAGAGCCTGGCAACCTTGATAACAATGGTCCTAAATAAGGGCCTCCATTATGAAACTCTGAAGACGGCAATGGCTTCGACCATCAAGAACGTTGCTTTGTTCAATGATACTGAGAGAGCTGCCGCATTGGAGAAAATTGTGGAGGACCTTGAAGAGCCAACCTGTCACGACCCGCACCCGGTATAGGGGCACGAGAAGTGGGTACGTCCAGCCTACGCCGCAGTGCCGGCGGTAGTAAGCTGTCCTAGGTTGCTAACTAATCTCATGCAGTGAATATAAAAAGTACTTGTCCAGATATCAGCTCCGAATGGAGGGCAAGTAAAGGGTATGATCTACTCAAACACAGTCTAAACACGAAAAGATAACACAGAAGTTATACCTAAGGAATTAAAGACAACAACAACTAACTAATAAAATAATACACCATTATCTCAAACCAACTTAATACAGACTCAATATCTTAACTTTAATACAACAAGCCAAAACATGAAAGCTAAAGTAGTCTACTAGCTAATCTCCTGAATCACTCTTGAGAGTCGGAACCAAAGGTAGCTAATCCCTCGCCAGGTCCATGGTAAGCAGGGCATGTGTCCTCAGGATTATCATCTGTAATATTTTCAACAGGTCCAATCAGGACGGGAACGAGTACAACTCATCTAGAAAAACCCAAGTAAATGACAAAGAACTATAAAGCAGTTATAGACAGTTTTATTGATGAGCATGGCTGTTTTATACAGGTAATGATGGCATAGAGAAACAGTAAGATACAAGAAAAGAAAGGTAACTAAAACAAGAGAAGAATCATGGCAATGAAGACTGTAATAAAAGCTAACTGAACTAGAATATCATGTGTGAGTCCAGTTAGTACGATATAAGTCTAATGTAATCCCAGTGCGAGTCCAGTCCATATAATCTGATACCAGATAATTTCCAGTACAAGATGAGTCCAACAATGATCAATGAATCCAGGGTGAGTCCAACTATAATCTAACAATGTGTTTTAAAATACCGAGGTCGACATGTAAACGGTTGTAGGTATCAGGCACATCTCTCACTGATCGGGCAAGAGATGGCTATGTTTCCGGTAGATTCTAGTAGGAGATTCCAGATTTGGGGTATGTCTACATGTCTTACTCAATATTTCCCCGCCCAGCAAGTGAATCCAAAATCGACAAAAGAATCGAGATGAGTATGGCCAATACGTGATGATTCCAGAAATGATTCCGGAATGATACTAATGACTCCAGTAATAGAGGCCAGCAAGTAAGGTATGTGTCGATACATGAATCCAGAAATATCCATACGTGTTGATACAGAGAATCACATAGAACTAACTAGAACTGAAATACAGTAATCGACAAATAAATGAGAGAACTATCAGAGAATGTACTCGCCTGATACTCTGGAAAGAGTAGTATAATATCAGATGTCTGTACCAGGGTCACAATGTCCTAAAATAGAGTAATACAGTTATGACATGTCCAAAATGAAGGTAAATGAAATCTACGATACAATCTATATGGATTCTAAGCCAATCTAGGTCAAAGTCAAACTTGGTCAACACTACAGTCAAACTAAGTCAAATTAAGTCATACTAGGTCACAAGAAGTTAAACTAAGTCATACAAGATCAAACAAGGTTAAACAAGTCTAATCTAGGTTAAAGTCAACTCTTGGTCAAATATTCTAGCCAAACTAGTCAACTCTAGTTACTTGGGTCCATATAGGGTCAAGTCTTAGTCTAACTATGATTTTGGTTAATCATAGACTAGTCAATAAGGTAATTAGGTTAATCTTGACTAATGGTCAACATCCAGTCAAACTCTATAAGGCTAACTCAAACCATCATAGGCTAACATGCCTTAGAATACCTAAGATACTATACTATAATTACCTATACAAAGTATACCACACATAAATACATATAGTACAATACCAACCTTAATCCTATAATCAAGCTAATCCCATTCTCCAACTCAAGTCATGACTCGACTCTAGGTATCTAACTTAACCCCATACATATCTTCATCTATATAGGATTACCTTCATAACCCATATGGTCAACCTAATCATCTAGTTAGGGTTTAGTCAAACCTTAGTCAAATAGTCCTTCTATGTTCATCCAAGTCATTTCTAGGTCAATTAGGTCATGGTTTGACCAATAGTTGACTTTGGTCAACCCTTAGTCAACAAGGGTCAACTAGTAGTGTTTTTGGTCATTAGGTCGATTTGAGTTAGCCCCAAGCCATAGGCTAGTCACTTAGGTCATAGACTAGATAACTTATAGGTTTCCATATAAACTATATTTAGTAAGTCATATATATATATATATATATATATATATATATATATATTAAAATATATATATATATATATATATATATATATATATATATTTTTTAATATATATATATATATATATATATATATATATATATATATATATATATATATATATATATATATCTATATATATATATATCTATATATATAGATATACATAATCTATCTACTACCTATATATCAATATGTGAATACACTATATATATAATACCAAAACCCACATATATATATATATAATGACTCTATATATCTAATACAAAATGTATATATATCCTATATATATATATATACATATATATATATATATATGCAAAACTTATATATATATACACTTACCACATAAACACATAGGCCTATAGCCTATGTAATACCCATATACCCTAGGTATTATATATAGATACAATATATATAATTCTAATACAATTATATATATCATATATATATATATACATATATATACAACACATATATATAGAGAGAGATGGTAAGATAGAGTGCAAGAGAGAGAGAGATAGAGAATAGTGAGAGAGAGAGACTAGACTGGACTGAAGGGGGTGTTCCAGTTTTTTCTGGAACCAGGAATCAGTCCCCCAACCAATACACAATGCACACACACACACCCTACATATATACATACATGTATATACACTTGTATATACACATATACATCCTAAAATCTCACCTACACTCACACGTACATATATACTACATATTCCTACACTGAAAATACACATATACATACATAAATCTTATCAAAATTAGGTTTGAAATTCAAATTTGAAAACTGGGAATAATATCCAAATCTAGAAAATATGCACTGTTCATAGGTAAAATGGGCAAACCCAATTTCATGACCCAAACCGAGCTAAGGCTCGAACCTAAGGGTTGGTAAGTGATGCCCCATGTGTCCTCTAGTGTCTAGGGGCCTGACACGACACCACGACACGATTCGAAGTGTCCACTACCCACAAACACGAAACGGGTAAACACAGACACACACACGCAAACACTGTGTCGTGCACGCGTGCAACTCACTCTAGGACACGACACACACACACTCGTGTCACGTGATCGTGTCAGAAGGTGCGCCTAGGGATAGGGTACGTGTCCGACACCCTGATTCGTGTCCACGCGTCGTGTAGAAAGGACACGAGACGCGTATCAGAGACCTAAAATCGTGCATTCAGACTGCGTCGTGCACGCGGTCGAGTGTCTCGTGTTCACGACAGGACACGACACACCACGTGCTAGTGTCCTGGGGTTCGCCCAATGATGGGCTACACATGTGTCAGCCTGATATGTGTCCACGACTCGTGTGCGTGGGACACGAGGCTCGTGTCCGAGTCGAAAATTTGACTGAACGTGCGTGTAGGTGTCCAGTGCATGTCCCGTACGAGTGAGTTTTCTCACTCGACACGACACGAGAAGTCGTGAGATTTTGGGGGCATGTTCGCAGACATTGCCCCCGTGTCCATGCCAAATTTGGCGTGTCGAAGTGCTCTGTGCAGTGAGCACGAACAGCGTGGTAGCAGGGCACTGTGCGCAAGCCTCGTACAGTGAGTTCGTGTCCGTTTTGGACACGAACACGACTCAGAAATGTGTTCAGTCCACTTGGGTTGTGACCTACTAGTCTAGGGCTACCAGAAAATATAATTTGTTTTGGAAAACAACAACTTTTAAACCATAGTGACATTTTACCAAACACTTAATTAAACACACAGATACGTGTCCGATACGGATACCAAACCCAATCCATATCCTACCAAACTTGACCCACGGTTAGGGTATACCTATATGTATGCAACCATGGAGAGAAAACACAATCTTAATAGGTTTTGTGAGTGTTTACCTATTGAGTGAAAACTCAATAAAAACAAGGTTTTGGAGGGGGGGTATCCTCTTCGCTTGATGGTGCCCAAAATGCTATGCAACCTAGCTAGCTAGCTCCCCTTAGCATCCTCAATAGTAGGGGGTTCCAATGCAAGAAGTTTGGCTCAATTTGGAGCTAAAATGGCTAAATGGTGAGGGTGTGAAGGTAGAGGAAAAAACTAGGTTTTAAGTGTAATGAAAGAAGCTTGAATGAAGGGGGGGTGTTATTATATAGGATGGGGGTAGGGTTGGGCTGCCATGGGGGGGGGGGGGGGGGGGGTAGGGTTGATATTTATGGTTCCTTCTAGGTGAAGTAACTTAACTTCTAAGGTAAAGACCAATAGATCTTTCTAGGTTTCATGAAAAATATCCTATAAAGCAAATATCTAAGATATTTCAATCCTAAGATATTTACAACATAAAGTAAATACCTACACTTAGTCTTCTAGGTTAGTGGCTAACCCCTAGATTAAGCTAAACTAGGTTAGGGCTAACATGACACTAATCAAATAATTAAATAATAATAAAAACACATAAATCCAAATAATTCCTAATAAATCCTAGAAAATTACCAAAATACCTTTTAGGCTAAAAAGCCCTAATTTGATGTTCTAAACCTATGGCTAGGCTCACAAGATCATGGTTAGTCTCTAGGTTATGAAATCTCTAGGGTTTACACTAGGGTTATACTAGTAAAGTCACAAAGTCATAAGTCGTGACTTAGAAAATAGTTTTAAATTAACTAAAATCACCAAAAAATCATATCATGACTAAAACACCATTAATAAATAATAAAAATAATAAATTTTCAAAAATACCGTAATTTTAGAAAACTGGGTGTTACAAGTCTACCCTCCCTAGAGAAATTTCGTCCTCGAAATTAAGATAGTCGTACTCCTCCTAGGTCAAACCCCCAGTCAATCAGAGTTAAAAGATAACATGCAATCATAGTCCTACTGGTCGTGATTCCACAGTCTTGAACAGGGTAACTACACTATCTAGCATATCACAAGCATATCCTGACAGGTACTAATGGAATCATACAACAAGATGGGAAAGGAAGGACAGAAAAGACAAACCTGCTAACCCGTCACCTGCAGCGTTGGTCTCCTCGACCATCATCGCAAAAGCTCCACCCCTCTGGTGCTGAGCTACAGGTGGCCTAGCCCCCATATAAGGAGGTGCAATAGGACAATCCATCTTCTGGTGAGTATCAGACCCACAGGTATAGCAAACCTTCAGCCTCTTCCTACACTGCTCCCTGATGTGTCCCTGCTTCCTGTAGTATGAACAACTGATCGTCTTCGGGTCCTGACCTCGATACTTATGCTGCACCTGCTGAAATGGCCTCTGCTGCTGTCGGGGTCCCGAGGCTCTAACTGGCGGGGTCGAATGATGTGGTGAGGGTGGATGATATGTCTGCTGGTGTAGCGTCGGTACTTTCTGCTGGAAAGCCTGACGCTTGGAGGGTCCCTCAATGTGTACAGAAGCCGGCCTCTTGCAAGACAGAAGACGCTCCTCGATACTCCGGGCTAACTCTAAGCTCAGGTAGTAGTCAGTCATACCGTTTGCCACTATATGAATGCCAATGTCTGGAACTAGACCACGGCAAAACCTACGCGTCATCTCCTCAGGGTCAGCAACTAGACTAGGAGCGAAACGGCTCAGGCGACTAAACTCTGCCGTATACTCGTCAACAGAACGGTTCCCCTGCTGGATGTTCTGGAATCGTAGCCCCATGGCTACTCAAGCAGTGGTCGAGAAGAATTTCTTCTTGAACTGGGTCTTGAACTGATCCCAAGTGGCTCTCCCTCTCGCGAATAACGGCTCATTCCGGAACCAAACTCCTGCCAAGTCTATCAACAGAAATCCCGCTGCCTCGACCTGGAGGTCATCCGGCATCCTAACTCCAATGAGCTTCCTCTCTATCGAGTCTAACCAGTCATCTGCTACTACTATGCCCTCAGTCCCTAAGAACTCCTTGGAATTCAGACCCATGAAGTCCTTGATCGTCCACGCTCTCTGCCGTGGCTCTACAGGTGGTGGGACCACGGTACGTCCCTCAGAATGCTCCATGCTCTGGCGGAGTAGGGTGGTCTGCTCCTGATGGGTTGCTAGGAACCCCTGGATCAGAATGAGCAGTTGGTTCCTGTCGAGTGTGACGGAAGCCTGGGTAGGTATAGTGATAGGGGGTGGTAGAAGTATTGGGTCTTGCTGGGCCTGTGAGGTGGAAGGTGGTGGAGGCATCTGGGTTTGTGGATCTGTGGAGTGGGGGAATGTGGTAGGTGAAGGTGAAGGTGTATCAGTCAACTGGTCAGCTGACTGGATGGGGAGCGTGCCATTCACAGGTGAGACATTCCGGGATGAACGAGTAAGCACCATCTAATTACAATAAAAGGACTTATAAGGACTCTTTAAAGCAAAACAATCATAGACAAGAAAATCAAATTATAATAGCAAGCATGGGATGTATTTCCTATGTTGCAATCCTAGTATTCCTCTAGGTGTTCTAAGCGTCATTCCTAATGTTGTCTAATTACCTTAAGTTCCTAATTACAGGCATGCTTGGTACAATAACGTAACCAAATAATTTAGTCGACGAGACCTGCATGGGCCACCACTAAAAATGTGTCACGATCCGCACCCGATATAGGGGCACGAGAAGTGGGTACGTCCAGCCTACGCCGCAGTGTCGGCGGTAGTAAGCTGTCCTAGGTTGCTAACTAATCTCATACAGTGAATATAAAAAGTACTTGTCCAGATATCAGCTCTGAATGGAGGGCAAGTAAAGGGTATGATCTACTCAAACACAGTCTAAACACGAAAAGATAACACAGAAGTTATACCTAAGGAATTAAAGACAACAACAACTAACTAATAAAATAATACACCAATATCTCAAACCAACTTAATACAGACTCAATATCTTAACTTTAATACAACAAGCCAAAACATGAAAGCTAAAGTAGTCTACTAGCTAATCTCCTGAATCACTCCTGAGAGTCGGGACCAAAGGTAGCTAATCCCTCGCCAGGTCCATGGTAAGCAGGGCATGTGTCCTCAGGATTATCATCTGTAATATTTTCAACAGGTCCAATCAGGACGGGAACGAGTACAACTCATCTAGAAAAACCCAAGTAAATGACAAAGAACTATAAAGCAGTTATAGACAGTTTTATTGATGAGCATGGCAGTTTTATACAGGTAATGATGGCGTAGAGAAACAGTAAGATACAAGAAAAAAAAGGTAACTAAAACAAGAGAAGAATCATGGAAATGAAGACTGTAATAAAAGCTAACTGAACTAGAATATCATGTGTGAGTCCAGACAGCACGATATAAGTCTAATGTAATTCCAGTGCGAGTCCAGTCCATATAATCTGATACCAGATAATTTCCAATACAAGATGAGTCCAACAGTGATCAATAAATCCAGGGTGAGTCCAACTATAATCTAACAGTGTGTTTTAAAATACCGAGGTCGACATGTAAACGGCTGTAGGTATCAGGCACATCTCTCACTGATCGGGCAAGAGATGGCTATGCTTCCGGTAGATTCCAGTGGGAGATTCCGGATTTGGGGTATGTCTACATGTCTTACTCAATATTTCCCCGCCCAGCAAGTGAATCCAAAATCGACAAAAGAATCGAGATGAGTCTGGCCAATACGTGATGATTCCAGAAATAATTTTGGAATGATACTAATGACTCCAGTAATAGAGGCCAGCAAGTAAGGTATGTGTCGATACATGAATCAAGAAATATCCATACGTGTTGATACAGAGAATCATATAGAACTAACTAGAACTGAAATACAGTAATCGACAACTATCAGAGAATGTACTCGCCTGATACTCTGGAAAGAGTAGTGTAATATCAGATGTCTGTACCAGGGTCACAATGTCCTAAAATAGAGTAATACAGTTATGACATGTCCAAAATGAAGGTAAATGAAATCTACGATGCAATCTATATGAATTCTAAGCCAATCTAGGTCAAAGTCAAACTTGGTCAACACTACAGTCAAACTAAGTCAAATTAAGTCATACTAGGTCACAAGAAGTTAAACTAAGTCATACAAGATCAAACAAGGTTAAACAAGTCTAATCTAGGTTAAAGTCAACTATTGGTCAAATATTCTAGCCAAACTAGTCAACTCTAGTTACTTGGGTCCATATAGGGTCAAGTCTTAGTCTAACTAAGGTTTTGGTTAATCATAGACTAGTCAATAAGGTAATTAGGTTAATCTTGACTAATGGTCAACATCCAGTCAAACTCTATAAGGCTAACTCAAACCATCATAGGCTAACATGCCTTAGAATACCTAAGATACTATACTATAATTACCTATACAAAGTATACCACACATAAATACATATAGTATAATACCAACCTTAATCCTATAATCAAGCTAATCCCATTCTCCAACTCAAGTCATGACTCGACTCTAGGTATCTAACTTAACCCCATACATATCTTCATCTATATAGGATTACCCTCATAATCCATATGGTCAACCTAATCATCTAGTTAGGGTTTAGTCAAACCTTAGTCAAATAGTCCTTCTATGTTCATCCAAGTCATTTCTAGGTTAATTAGGTCATGGTTTGACCTATAGTTGACTTTGGTCAACCCTTAGTCAACAAGGGTCAACTAGTAGTGTTTTTGGTCATTAGGTCGATTTGAGTTAGCCCCAAGCCATAGGCTAGTCACTTAGGTCATAGACTAGTTAACTTATAGGTTTCCATATAAACTATATTTAGTAAGTCAAATATATATATATATATATATATATATATATATATATATATATATATATATATATATATATATATATATATATATATATATAGATATACATAATCTATCTACTACCTATATATCAATATGTGAATACACTATATATATAATACCAAAACCCACACATATATATATATATATATATATATATATATATATATATATATATATATATATATATATATATATATAATGATTCTATATATCTAATACAAAATGTATATATATCCTATATATATATATACATATATATATGCAAAACTTATATATATATATACACTTACCACATAAACACATAGGCCTATAGCCTATGTAATACCCATATACCCTAGGTATCTATATATAGATACAATATATATAATTCTAATACTATATATCATATATATATATACATATATATATACAATACATATATATAGAGAGAGAAGAAAGAGAGAGAGATGGTAAGATAGAGTGCAAGAGAGAGAGAGGTAGAGAATAGTGAGAGAGAGAGAGACTAGACTGGACTGAAGGGGGTGTTCCAGTTTTTCCTGGAACCAGGAATCAGTCCCCCAACCAATACACAATGCACACACACACCCTACATATATACATACATGTATATACACTTGTATATACACATATACATCCTAAAATCTCACCTACACTCACACATACATATATACTACATATTCCTACACTGAAAATACACATATACATACATAAATTTTATCAAAATTAGGTTTGAAATTCAAATTTGAAAACTGGGAATAATATCCAAATCTGGAAAATATGCACTGTTCATAGGTAAAATGGGCAAACCCAATTTCATGACCCAAACCGAGCTAAGGCTCGAACCTAAGGGTTGGTAAGTGATGCCCCATGTGTCCTCTAGTGTCTAGGGGGCCTGACACGACACCACGACACGATTCGAAGTGTCCACTACCCACAAACACGAAACGGGTACACAGACACACACACGCAAACACTGTGTCGTGCACGCGTGCAACTCACTCTAGGACACGACACACACACACTCGTGTCACGTGATCGTGTCAGAAGGTGCGCCTAGGGATAGGGTACGTGTCCAACACCCTGATTCGTTTCCATGCGTCGTATAGAAAGGACACGAGACGCGTATCAGAGACCTAAAATCGTGCATTCAGACTGCGTCGTGCACGCGGTCGAGTGTCTCGTGTTCACGACACAGGACACGACACACCACGTGCTTGTGTCCTGGGGTTTGCCTAATGATGGGCTACACATGTGTCAGCCTGATACGTGTCCACGACTCGTGTGCGTGGGACACGAGGCTCATGTCCGAGTCAAAAATTCGACTGAACGTGCGTGTAGGTGTCCAGTGCGTGTCCCGTGCGAGTGAGTTTTCTCACTCGATACGACACGAGAAGTCGTGAGATTTTTGGGGGCATGTTCGCAGATATTGCCCCCGTGTCCATGCCAAATTTGGCGTGTCGAAGTGCTCTGTGCAGTGAGCACGAACAGCGTGGTAGCAGGGCACTGTGCGCAAGCCTCGTGCAGTGAGTTCGTGTCCGTTTTGGACACGGACACGACTCAGAAATGTGTTCAGTCCACTTGGGTTGTGACCTACTAGTCTAGGGCTACCAGAAAATATAATTTGTTTTGGAAAACAACAACTTTTAAACCATAGTAACATTTCACCAAACACTTAATTAAACACACAGATACGTGTCCGATACGGATACCAAACCCAATCCATATCCTACCAAACTTGACCCACAGTTAGGGTATACCTATATGTATGCAACCATGGAGAGAAAACACAATCTTAATAGGTTTTGTGAGTGTTTACCTATTGAGTGAAAACTCAATGAAAATAAGGTTTTGGGGGGGGTATCCTCTTTCGCTTGATGGTGCCCAAAATGCTATGCAACCTAGCTAGCTAGCTCCCCTTAGCATCCTCAATAGTAGGGGATTCCAATGCAAGAAGTTTGGCTCAATTTGGAGCTAAAATGGCTAAATGGTGAGGGTGTGAAGGTAGAGGGAAAAACTAGGTTTTAAGTGTAATGAAAGAAGCTTGAATGAAGGGTGGGGGGTGTTATTATATAGGATAGGGGTAGGGTTGGGCTGCCATGGGGGGGGGGGTAGGGTTGATATTTAGGGTTCCTTCTAGGTGAAGTAACTTAACTTCTAAGGTAAAGACCAATAGATCTTTCTAGGTTTCATGAAAAATATCCTATAAAGCAAATATCTAAGATATTTCAATCCTAAGATATTTACAACATAAAGTAAATACCTACACTTAGTCTTTTAGGTTAGTGGCTAACCCCTAGATTAGGCTAAACTAGGTTAGGGCTAACATGACACTAATCAAATAATTAAATAATAATAAAAACACATAAATCCAAATAATTCCTAATAAATCCTAGAAAATTACCAAAATACCCTTTAGGCTAAAAAGCCCTAATTTGATGTTCTAAACCTATGGCTAGGCTCACAAGATCATGGTTAGTCTCTAGGTTATGAAATCTCTAGGGTTTACACTAGGGTTATACTAGTAAAGTCACAAAGTCATAAGTCGTGACTTAGAAAATAGTTTTAAATTAACTAAAATCACCAAAAAATCATAACATGACTAAAACACCATTAATAAATAATAAAAATAATAAATTTTCAAAAATACCCCAATTCTAGAAAATTGGGTGTTACACAACCAGAGAATATCTTAAGCTGTCAAATGAGAATGTTGAAGGCCTCATTCAGGAGGAGTATGAAGCCTTAACAGCTGATTATCTTACTCGAGAGACTACATATAATACAGCTCTCCATGAACACAGTCTGAAGGTTGTCAAAGAGAAAGCCTTTTTGACTGGCATAAAACCTGCACTGTATGGCCACAGAGTGGCTTATGACGCTTTGAACATAGATATTCAGAGCAAAAATGATAAAATCCGAGCAGTCGAGGCTGAATTAGCTCGCTTGAAGGCTGAAAGGGAGAAGATGATCGAAGATCGAAATCTGCATCTCACCCAGAGCTCGATTTTAGAAGAGAAAGCCTTTGGAGCTGAATCGACTATCAGGGCCCTTGATGAAGCCAAAGAGGGTCTGATAACTACCTTCGCCAAACTTTCTTGTATTTGCACCCCTGAGGCTCGACGTGCAGAGGCTACCAAGAAGGTTATGAATTCTCGTGGCAGACGGTTAGAAGAATTAAAGAAGTTGCTCCAAGATGTTTCCACTCCACCTTAAGAGAGCGTTTTGTCATCTTTTTGTCTTATTCATTCTGTAGTAATTCCACCAGAAATGAACGAAAGATTTGTTTTGTGATCCTATTATTTATTTGAAATTTAAACAATAGGTAAGAGGTAGAAAGCACTTATCAGAGGTAATATGGACGTGATAAGTCTCAACGTATCATATCTATCCAGAGGTAATATGGACATGATAGATGATAAAATCTTGTTTTCTGTTTTTTAGAGTATACAATACTATCAGAGGTAATATGGACGTGATAGTATGTAAGAACTCATAGAAAAGTAGATTAATATCTATGCAGAGGTCAAATGGACATGACAGATAGGAAAAACAAGTAGGTTTTAATATTCATCCAGAGGTCTTGAGAACATGATAAATAATAAATCCAATTAATCGACTGATAAGATAGAAGATTAATTTCTGTTTGCGAGTATACAATATTATCAGAGGTAATATAGACGTGATAGCATGTATAAACTCATGATAGAAAAGCAATTAGATTTGACATTTATTCAGAGGTCTTGATAACATGATAAATAACAAATCTAAATTCATATACCAACTGGTAAGATAAAAAGAAAGAGATGAGTAATCAGCTTAACCAAACCTTGGTAGCTGGGAAATAAGAAGACAGGTGTCATTGAAGATATACTCCATTATTGATAAAAGAATGAATGAATATATCTTTCAAGAAAGAAAATACCATCCTCAGGGATCATTCTCAAATGGTTCTGATTCATCATCGGCTTGAGACATATTGATTGAGAATATTTGCCCAGATTCACAATATAAGGAACAAGACATATCGGATTCGATGAATAGAATTTCTTCCGAATCTGATGATTGTGAAGAGCTAAAAGAGAATTCTTCTTGTATATCGTCATTAAACATGTGGGACTGATCATATCCCAACCCATGACAAGTCTTCTGGTAAAACGGATCACCGCATAATGGTAGTCGTCTACCCTTGCCTTGATTAAGACCTTGTATAGTCTTCAAATCATATCCCATATTCTGGATAATCTTGATAGATTGTTGACTGTATTTGTCAATTCGAATTCTTCCTTTATCTTTATCTTTCAGATCATCTGTCTGAGTAACAGGGATATTTCTAGCCAGACCAAACACAATTTGACGCTTGTTTTTCTTATCAGACGGAACCACGAAATAGGATTCTTCGTGATGTCTGAAAGTTACGCAAGCTTGTGATGAAGCGGCTACAGGAAGTAGATAGGAAGAAGATGTCAAGAAGAGGTGTTTCAACAGAGGAAGAGGAAGAAGCAAGACCTTCTGTAACCCTAGGAGAATGAAGAATATATGTCTCTGTAGTTACGGGAGGAGGAGGATTCGGGATATGAGGAAAAATCCCTGTCGGAGCTTTTTCATAAGCAGCAAAGACTTGTTGTGCCCGATATAAAGGAATACTATTCATGGCTAGCCACTGCTGATGGGTAAGCTTGAGCTTGGTAGGAGGAGCTAGACTTGGAGGACAAATGTTTAGTCCTTTTAGTCTATCTTCTAGAGGAAGGCCATCCCATAGGTGATCCAAGTCATCAGGATCTGGAATAACATGAGAAATCATGTTGCAGGTTTTGACTTTCTTACCTTTCTTGGATTTTAAAGTGTTACCTTCATTTTCCAATTCAGGTACTAAGTCAGGATGTACCCACATGATTTCACCATTCTTCAATGTGAGCGGCAGCAATCCTGTATTTTCTTCCCTGGCGGGCGGGATATTCACGATCTTCATAGTCGCCTTCGAAATTGGAATAATTCCATCTGGGACTTGCTGTGGAGGAAAATCTTCAAACTGAAGAGAGACCATGTTGGTTATAACCGTATGGTCATCATTGGTTAAAGCGATGGCTCCACCATTTATCAGGTCTTGGATCTTCTTGTCACGACCCGCACCCTAGCGTTAGGGCACGAGAATGTAACAACGCCCAGCCTACGCCGCAGTGTCGGCGGTAGAACGCTGTCCTAGGTCTCAATGCATCTAACAGTATAACACTAAATAGTTTATACTCCCCGAATGGGGGTGACATAGCAGATACAAACTCAATCACATCTAAGGTAGAGCATGATAAAGATAGATAAAACATGAAATCCAAAATAAATACAGGAGATAGAAGTCTAAGTGTCTAAGATACATGAACCCAGAAGTACATCTCAAAACTCAAATAAAGATACAGTAATCCACAAAGTAAAATACAACTCCAGACAAAATGAAATAACTACCTAAATAACCCCTACTGTGTCTCCTCTAGGCTAGCAGGCACCTCCAGGCTATCTGTAAAATTTATCAACAGGTCCAGTCAGGACTGGAACGAGCACATTACATCTCAACAGTTCATCGCAGGTTAGAAAATATATTCATGCAGTAAAGTAAGATACAAGTACTGAAAGAATGCAGTATGTAAACAGAGAGAGAACTGTAATAGAAATATCTACTATACATAGGGAACTAGCAGTGACTAGTGAATCAGAGTACAATATGAACATGTAAATGGCATAGGAGATTCTGATGCTACACTATGGAAAAGATTGTGATACTACACTACTGGTGTATTATTCACATGTCCAATTCTACTCCCCCGTACCCCCAATCAATACACAAGGATCCAGCCAGGTTATGTTATATGATGCTATGTAACAGACCCCGAAGGTGGTAGACCCCGAAGGTGATAAGCCCCCGAAGGTGATAGACCCCGAAGGTGATAGACCCCGAAGGTGATACATAGTAGTCCCATAAATGGGATAAGGATTCTAGGAAGACTCTACGATCATAAGAGTATATGTCGTAAGTGATCAAAGAACCAATGAAGCATATGATACTTCATGTAAGTGAAACGCACAGAACATGTAGTACCCGATGCTCCCTAAGGATAACATCTCGAGAAGGGATCCATATAGTACCAATCCGTGTGACCAACGTGACAGTACAAGTAAAGTAATCTACTGCAGGAAATAATTCTAAACAGGATATGAAATGGTCAGAGAATGTACTCGCCTCGATAACCTGAACAGCTGATAAGTATAGAGGGGTCCCACTGAAGCCACAGAGTCCTATTTAAAGCAACACAGGTTACAAGGTGTTCAAGTTGTAATAAATGAATCCACAACAATCTATTTTATTCTAGGTTCTTCTAAGTCAAACAACTCTAGGTCGACTCCGGTCAATGATCCAGTCAAACTAGGTCAAGTGTTGACTTACAGTTGACTCTGGGTCAACTGGTCAACTTCGGTCAATCAGGGTCAATTCTAGTCTAAAATAAAGTGTACTTCGTTATTTGTACGTCGAAACTTACGGCACGCAAATCGAGATAAGAAGATTATCGGTAAGGTTGATAATCTTATTATAGTGATCCACGTGTCCAACATGTCAATTTCAGCGATGTGAGATCACTGGAATTGGCTGATCTCAGTTTCGTTGTACTAATCCCGAAATACGAACATTATATGAATTAATTATTAATTAATTATAAAAAGGTTAAACTTAGAGAAATTATCAACAAACATAGTCGGACGATGAAATGAACATCGCCAACGTGTCCAGAATGGTCAAATTAGCTAGGATAGCCTACCCAACGGTCCAATTTGGACACAAGGGCAAAAAGGTAATTTCGGGTCAAAACGGTGTCCGTGTCGGAGTCGTTTTGCACCGAAAAACGTGCAAGAAAATAAGTCCATAAAATATAACAAATTATATGTCCACGCAACCAGAATGTCGATACGAACCCAACGGTATCTCCAGAATTGGATTCCGCTGACCCGATCTCATTTTGGCCCGTTGACCAGAACTTGGAATTCCGGTTTGCACGGAAATGCGTGCCGGAGCCAAAGTTCTCAAAACTAAGCAAACTACCTGTCAACGAGTCCAGAATGATAATACGAACTCAACGGTATCTCCGGAATTGGATTCCGATGAGCCGAACTCAAAATGACCCGTTGACCTGGACATTGGTATTCGACTTGCACCGAAATGCGTGCCAGAGCCAATGTCCACCAAAACCTAGCAAATTATATGTCAACGAGTCCAGAATGACGATACGAACTCAACGGTATATCCGGAATTGGATTCCGATGAGCCGGCGTCAAAAAGTCCCGTTGACCCAGAAAGTGGGACCCGCTTTGCACCGAAAACGTGCCCGGGCCCACGTTCTCCAAATCTAACAAATTTTATATGAAAACATGCCAGAACGACGCCACAAGTCTAATGGTGGTGTCAAAAATGAAATCTGGAGTCCCGTGTTCAAAAATGGAATTTTACAAGTTGGAAATTACGAATTCGGACGGCCAACTTTGGCGTCGAATTCAACCAATCAAACAAGCTCACAATGAAACAAAACTGAAGGGGTAGCAAGAGGGTTATACCAGCTTCGTACCGGAACTGGTAGCACGCCAAACGGAGCTGCGGTGGAGGAGATACAAGCTGACGAAGTTGGCCCCGCGAAACTGTCCAAATTTAATACAATTTAAACGGTCAACTTGGTGGCCGGTTTTCATGTATCAAACGATAAAATTAACGGACGAAAATTTACATGAGCGAAGGTGGATATACCGAGATTGCGACGGAGCAAAGAAATCGCCGATCCAACGGTCGGATCTCCGGAAAAATGCGCACGAAGTCGCTGCAGCAGAGCGCCAAATCTGAGTTCCAAACTCGCGCGCGCCGACGGGATCTCGTCCAAAACGCACGAATCGCCTCGACGGCGCGTCCCGGAGGACGGTGGCCGTCAGGGGAGGCTCGCCCATGGCGGGGGAGCACGGCCAGAGGCCCACGGCGGCCCGCACGGCGGCGTGGCGGCGCGCGACGGCGGCCCACGCGCGCTCGTGCGTGCGCGCCTGCATGCGCGGTTGGCGCAGCCGCTGCTGCTGGTGCTCTTGGCTGCTGTCGCAGCTGCGAGCGAGGGCTGCGCGGCCTATTCCCGGCGGAGGTGCGGCCATGCGCGGCCAGTGGCGGCGGCACGGCGGTTGTTGCTTATGAGGAGGAGGGAAAGTAGGAGGAGGAGATGGAGTTTTGGGGGAGGAGACTGTGGGTGAGGCCGACCATGCTCGGCCACGGCGAAGGCCGACCAGGGGAGGTCGGGGGAGTGAGGAGGTGGAGGTGGCCATGGGGTCGGGTGGTGATGCATGGCTTGGTTTTGCTGTTGCATGGTTTTTGTGTGAGTTGAAATAAAAAAAAAGTGAAAGAGAGAGAGAGAGAAGGAGAGGATAAGAGAGAGAGAGATGAAAAAGTTTCTCCACATTGGAATTAGGGCCGGCCATAGGCTGCTATGGGGTTGGGGAGAAATTGGATGGTGGTGATTTGTTTAGGGGAATCAAAAGGCTAGGATTAAATTAACTAAAAATAGGTCTTTCCAATGGAGATTAATTCAATAGAAATTCTATTAAATATAGAAAAATAGGCAAAATGAGTAATTGATATTTTTTGGGCAAGAATTATGAGGGTGTCATGATGGAGAATAACACAAAGCTGGACTGGACTCGGTGGAGCCGGATTGGATCAAAACTGGACATTGTGCGAAAATCGAATTAAAATTAGACGTTGATGATCATGTGTAAATAAGTAGCACATGGGGATTCCAAATAATGGGACACAAGTGGCGGACGGATAGTAGGCTCAAAGTGGGCCATGTCCATAGTTGGGGCGGACCGGTTTTGGTCGACAGGGGACCCACAAATCAAGTTGGAAAATGAAGGTGACGCCGTGGCGCGAAATAAAATCGGGTCACATGTCGGGAAAGTTGTGCGAATCAAATGGAGCCCAAAATGACATGAATGAGTGGGAACGAAGGTCATGGGTGACGAGCGTCTCGAGTAGATCATCAATGAGGAGTTGGTTTCAAGGAAAAGAGTGGTCTGGCGCTTCCAATTTAAATGTCATGGCAACGCGCTGAAAATGATCAAGGAAAAAAGTGGGAAAATCAATTACTGATCGAACGGTCTAATTCGACCCGAAGTTCAGCGAAGAAAAAGGGGCACAAGGGAACAAGTTTGGGTGGGACACCATATACCGTCATGAAGGTAATCGTGTCCACTCCAAAACTCGTGAAGGGAATTTCCAGAGTTGAACATCCCTGATACTCCAAATATCAATGGCATGAAAAGTACACTAACAGATAAATAAATAGAATGAAATATTTAATGTAACCAAACAATCAGAAAATAAATAAAATAAAAAAAAATCAACCCGAATTTCAGGGTGCTAACATCCTACCCACCTTATAAAAATTTCGTCCTCGAAATTAAAATGTCCCTACTCCCTCTAGGTCAAACCTCCACAATCAAAGTCCCAGAACTTAAACAAATCATACCATCAAATAAAAGAACGGCATACAGGGTCATGGCATACGGTGGTAGTGAAAGTCTCATCTAGGTATACTAGTCATGCTAACCGAATTGGTCATAGGGTATCAAACACACAAGCAAATCCAGGGTGCTAAACGAAAAAAGATGCAGAAACAACAACCATCAAAACTACAAGGTTGTCTACCACCCCGTATGAAAACTGGTACTCATCAAAATAAAGAAAGACAACCACCAATCATCTAAAAGGGGACAAAAAATCAAATTGAAAATTAAGGAATTGAAAATCACTTGCATTGAAATCTAATCACATTATATAATATAGAGAGCATTAGAGAGGAAAAACTAGCATCATGTAATATTAGGTGGTTTGTGTGTGTATGGGTGTATGTGAACAGGTTCATACGGTTAGATAGTAGGCGTGTGTGTACGTGAATATACATGAAAGTGTAAACAAGAATTTGGGTTTCAAACAATAGCTATCCAGTTACATTACTCATGGCATATGGTTTAACAATCTACAATATACAACCTATTTAATCATAACATGCATGGCTAACCATATACATCTATAAAGAGGTAGAGATTTAGTTATGTATCTATACAAATTATAACATAGATGTATAAACGCTATATATATCTATATAGATACATGATCATAACATAGAGAGGAAAAATTAGGTTACATGACAGGGTATACTAAGTTAGGGTGTGTGTGTGTCCTTGTACAGGGTTATAGCTTAGTATTAAAAGTTAACCAGGTTTTAGTTCAACATTTACATATAAAATCTGAAAACAAGCTAACATTTAAACCATGGAAAATATGAACATAATGCAATTCCAAAATTTAGGAGTTTGAAACATCACAACTATCTCAATGCTCCCAATACATCCTACCATGATAGAAATGAAACCCTAATCATATTACCAATACATTTATCTACGCATACAGTTCAATATTACATATTAGATCTGAATTTAACTAAACATGGAAATCAATGTAAAAATGTTAACATGTAACTAGTTTTCAGAATTTTGGAAAAATTTGAACATTAAAATCCAACTCAAAGTTTATCACAAACTAACAAGTAAGAATATGAAACCTAAATTTATATCCCTACAAACAACAATGTACACAGCTCTAAATATTACATTTAAGAAATAAAACAGTAATTTAAACTAAACATTTGGAATTCAGTATTAAGAGTTAATATGTACACAGTCTTAAATTGACAAGTTTAAACACAATTTTCAACCAAATTCTTTTGAATTGAAACCCTACGTATAACATACATGTGCAGTGACGTAAATCTAAATAATAACATGAAATTTATATTTAAAAAATTACGAACTTAAACATGGAAAAGCAGAGAACCAGAAACATTGGTTATGAAAATTTGGACATCAACAACATATCAATATGTATCTAGATATGTAGAAAAATCAAGTGTAGCATGCATACGTGTTAGGCAAATGTCTGCTATACATATTCATATACATATTCTCATGTCCCAGTAAAATTAATTCTACGTTAAGACTAACATTTAGATTCCTACCAAGATTGCAAGCAGGTGATTGACGAAATCAAGACAATTTTATTATTATCTAATACAAGAAAAATGGCAAGAAGGAATAATGATAAAATCTGTTTAAAGAAGAAACCGTTCTGAAATCCAGAGTTAAATTATCAAATCCAAGATAAAGTCTAACAAATTTATCGATTCATTGTATTAAGAAGAACTCACAGCAAGAAGTTACACAAAGGTTTATGAAAACAACTAAACATACTCTTAAGTTAAATGACAAGAAACTAGGCAAAACAACAAATAATAAATCTTTTTTTTTGAATGACTGAGAAAAAGTAGAAAAAAACATGTTCAAAATATTTAAGTACAATCTGATAATCATATGCGTCTATCCAAAATCATGGTACTCTAAATCCTCGTCATACTAGTAAGCAAGGCTACGATAATTACAGAGCCCTTGACTTATGCACATATTTCTAGAATCATGGTATTTAACATTTTCGCGGTGCCGCATGCTTGGCTGCGAAAACCTTAAATTCCCACACCCGAGAAATATATCCAGAGTCAGACTATATGTCCTCACCATGCTGGCTAATGTGACTATAGAAGACTAGATTCCATAACATAGATGACCTAGTCCATATAATTTCATCTTGCCAAAAATTAAATTAATCAATAATGAATACTCAAAATCAAATCAAATTTATTAACGAACATCAAAATTCAAAATGAACAAAATCCATCAAAATACAAACTCGAATGCAACAGCTATCATCAAAATTCAAAATTCGAAAATCTTCCATCAAAATAAATACAAACTCCAATTCAACAATAATCCGTAAAAATCAAATTTAACAACAAAAGTAAAATAGATTAAATCAAGGGAAAAAGAGAGTTTTCAAATCGAAGTTAAATAAGATTCTCCAGGGTCGTCCCGGAAATCTCTCAAGGGTTCCTATCTGTGATTGAGTACCTTCAAAATATATCCTAATCCTACTGCAGGCTGTAGTGGTACTCTAGTTCGAATACCACTACACTTTAGTCTCGACCTGCATGGGCCACCACTAAAAACGTGTCACGACCCGCACCCTAGCGTTAGGGCACGAGAATGTAACAACGCCCAGCCTACGCCGCAGTGTCGGCGGTAGAACGCTGTCCTAGGTCTCAATGCATCTAACAGTATAACACTAAATAGTTTATACTCCCCGAATGGGGGTGACATAGCAGATACAAACTCAATCACATCTAAGGTAGAGCATGATAAAGATAGATAAAACATGAAATCCAAAATAAATACAGGAGATAGAAGTCTAAGTGTCTAAGATACATGAACCCAGAAGTACATCTCAAAACTCAAATAAAGATACAGTAATCCACAAAGTAAAATACAACTCCAGACAAAATGAAATAACTACCTAAATAACCCCTACTGTGTCTCCTCTAGGCTAGCAGGCACCTCCAGGCTATCTGTAAAATTTATCAACAGGTCCAGTCAGGACTGGAACGAGCACATTACATCTCAACAGTTCATCGCAGGTTAGAAAATATATTCATGCAGTAAAGTAAGATACAAGTACTGAAAGAATGCAGTATGTAAACAGAGAGAGAACTGTAATAGAAATATCTACTATACATAGGGAACTAGCAGTGACTAGTGAATCAGAGTACAATATGAACATGTAAATGGCATAGGAGATTCTGATGCTACACTATGGAAAAGATTCTGATACTACACTACTGGTGTATTATTCACATGTCCAATTCTACTCCCCCGTACCCCCAATCAATACACAAGGATCCAGCCAGGTTATGTTATATGATGCTATGTAACAGACCCCGAAGGTGGTAGACCCCGAAGGTGGTAGACCCCGAAGGTGATAAGCCCCCGAAGGTGATAGACCCCGAAGGTGATAGACCCCGAAGGTGATACATAGTAGTCCCATAAATGGGATAAGGATTCTAGGAAGACTCTACGATCATAAGAGTATATGTCGTAAGTGATCAAAGAACCAATGAAGCATATGATACTTCATGTAAGTGAAACGTACAGAACATGTAGTACTCGATGCTCCCTAAGGATAACATCTCGAGAAGGGATCCATATAGTACCAATCCGTGTGACCAACGTGACAGTACAAGTAAAGTAATCTACTGCAGGAAATAATTCTAAGCAGGATATGAAATGGTCAGAGAATGTACTCGCCTCGATAACCTGAACAGCTGATAAGTATAGAGGGGTCCCACTGAAGCCACAGAGTCCTATTTAAAGCAACACAGGTTACAAGGTGTTCAAGTTGTAATAAATGAATCCACAACAATCTATTTTATTCTAGGTTCTTCTAAGTCAAACAACTCTAGGTCGACTCCGGTCAATGATCTAGTCAAACTAGGTCAAGTGTTGACTTACAGTTGACTCTGGGTCAACTGGTCAACTTCGGTCAATCAGGGTCAATTCTAGTTTAAAATAAAGTGTACTTCGTTATTTGTACGTCGAAACTTACGGCACACAAATCGAGATAAGAAGATTATCGGTAAGGTTGATAATCTTATTATAGTGATCCACGTGTCCAACATGTCAATTTCAGCGATGTGAGATCACTGGAATTGGCTGATCTCAGTTTCGTTGTACTAATCCCGAAATACGAACATTATATGAATTAATTATTAATTAATTATAAAAAGGTTAAACTTAGAGAAATTATCAACAAACATAGTTGGACGATGAAATGAACATCGCCAACGTGTCCAGAATGGTCAAATTAGCTAGGATAGCCTACCCAACGGTCCAATTTGGACACAAGGGCAAAAAGGTAATTTCGGGTCAAAACGGTATCCGTGTCGGAGCCGTTTTGCACCGAAAAACGTGCAAGAAAATAAGTCCATAAAATATAACAAATTATATGTCCACGCAACCAGAATGTCGATACGAACCCAACGGTATCTCCAGAATTGGATTCTGCTGACCCGATCTCATTTTGGCCCGTTGACCAGAACTTGGAATTCCGGTTTGCACGGATATACGTGCCGGAGCCAAAGTTCTCAAAACTAAGCAAACTACCTGTCAACGAGTCCAGAATGATAATACGAACTCAACGGTATCTCCGGAATTGGATTCTGATGAGCCGAACTCAAAATGACCCGTTGACCTGGACATTGATATTCGACTTGCACCGAAATACGTGCCAGACCCAATGTCCACCAAAACCTAGCAAATTATATGTCAACGAGTCCAGAATGACGATACGAACTCAACGGTATATCCGGAATTGGATTCCGATGAGCCGGCGTCAAAAAGTCCCGTTGACCCAGAAAGTGGGACCCGCTTTGCACCGAAAACGTGCCCGAGCCCACGTTCTCCAAATCTAACAAATTTTATATGAAAACATGCCAGAACGACGCCACAAGTCTAATGGTGGTGTCAGAAATGAAATCTGGAGTCCCGTGTTCAAAAATGGAATTTTACAAGTTGGAAATTACGAATTCGGACGGCCAACTTTGGCGTCGAATTCAACCAATCAAACAAGCTCACAATGAAACAAAACTGAAGGGGTAGCAAGAGGGTTATACCAGCTTTGCACTGGAACTGGTAGCACGCCAAACGGAGCTGCGGTGGAGGAGATACAAGCTGACGAAGTTGGCCCCGCGAAACTGTCCAAATTTAATACAATTTAAACGGTCAACTTGGTGGCCGGTTTTCATGTATCAAACGATAAAATTAACGGACGAAAATTTACATGAGCGAAGGTGGATATACCGAGATTGCGACGGAGCAAAGAAATCGCCGATCCAACGGTCGGATCTCCGGAAAAACGCGCACGAAGTCGTTGCGGCAGAGCGCCAAATCTGAGTTCCAAACTCGCGCGCGCCGACGGGATCTCGTCCAAAACGCACGAATCACCTCGACGGCGCGTCCCGGAGGACGGTGGCCGTCAGGGGAGGCTCGCCCATGGCGGGGGAGCACGGCCAGAGGCCCACGGCGGCCCGCACGACGGCGTGGCGGCGCGCGACGGCGGCCCACGCGCGCTCGTGCTTGCGCGCCTGCATGCGCGGTTGGCGCAGCCGCTGCTGCTGGTGCTCTTGGCTGCTGTCGCAGCTGCGAGCGAGGGCTGCGCGGCCTATTCCCGGCGGAGGTGCGGCCATGCGCGGCCAGTGGCGGCGGCACGGCGGTTGTTGCTTATGAGGAGGAGGGAAAGTAGGAGGAGGAGATGGAGTTTTGGGGGAGGAGACTGTGGGTGAGGCCGACCATGCTCGGCCACGGCGGAGGCCGACCAGGGGAGGTCGGGGGAGTGAGGAGGTGGAGGTGGCCATGGGGTCGGGTGGTGATGCATGGCTTGGTTTTGCTGTTGCATGGTTTTTGTGTGAGTTGAAATAAAAAAAAAGTGAAAGAGAGAGAGAGAGAAGGAGAGGATAAGAGAGAGAGAGATGAAAAAGTTTCTCCACATTGGAATTAGGGCCGGCCATAGGCTGCTATGGGGTTGGGGAGAAATTGGATGGTGGTGATTTGTTTAGGTGAATCAAAAGGCTAGGATTAAATTAACTAAAAATAGGTCTTTCCAATGGAGATTAATTCAATAGAAATTCTATTAAATATAGAAAAATAGGCAAAATGAGTAATTGATATTTTTTGGGCAAGAATTATGAGGGTGTCATGATGGAGAATAACACAAAGCTGGACTGGACTCGGTGGAGCCGGATTGGATCAAAACTGGACATTGTGCGAAAATCGAATTAAAATTAGACGTTGATGATCATGTATAAATAAGTAGCACATGGGGATTCCAAATAATGGGACACAAGTGGCGGACGGATAGTAGGCTCAAAGTGGGCCATGTCCATAGTTGGGGCGGACAGGTTTTGGTCGACAGGGGACCCACAAATCAAGTTGGAAAATGAAGGTGACGCCGTGGCGCGAAATAAAATCGGGTCACGTGTTGGGAAAGTTGTGCGAATCAAATGGAGCCCAAAATGACATGAATGAGTGGGAACGAAGGTCATGGGTGACGAGCGTCTCGAGTAGATCATCAATGAGGAGTTGGTTTCAAGGAAAAGACTGGTCTGGCGCTTCCAATTTAAATGTCATGGCAACGCGCTGAAAATGATCAAGGAAAAAAGTGGGAAAATCAATTACTGATCGAACGGTCTAATTCGACCCGAAGTTCAGCGAAGAAAAAGGGGCACAAGGGAACAAGTTTGGGTGGGACACCATATACCGTCATGAAGGTAATCGTGTCCACTCCAAAACTCGTGAAGGGAATTTCCAGAGTTGAACATCCCTGATACTCCAAATATCAATGGCATGAAAAGTACACTAACAGATAAATAAATAGAATGAAATATTTAATGTAACCAAACAATCAGAAAATAAATAAAATGAAAAAAAATCAACCCGAATTTCAGGGTGCTAACACTTCTTTTTCAAGACATAGCAAGCACTGGTAGGATGATTAATGTATCTATGATAGATACAATATTTGGGATTGTCAGTCAGATTCACCTCATTAGGCCTTTTTGGCACTGGAATCTGATGTTTGCCACTTTTTACCAGACACTGAAATATCCCTGGGATATCACTTTCGTCAAAAGAGTATTCTTCCTTTGGCCTGGAAGATTCCTGATTATTTGGCGTCGTTTTGTTCTTGGAGAGATTGACCATAAGAGTATCTTTTCCTTTCACGTTACGATTGCCAGAATTATTACCAGGATTACTTTTCTTTCCTTTATCTTCTGAAGCGAAAATCATCCCATGTTCCCGAGCCAACCTACCACTGGTCTCGGCAGAAACTGTTGCTATGATAAATGAAGCCCAATCTGTGAATTGGGAACCTGTGAAGGCAGCAATGGATGGTCGCAGATTCATCTTACATGTATCGATCAACGCTGAATCTGGCATACCAGGAGGCATCTTTAGAGTAGCCTGTCGGAAACGTTCAATGAACGTCCGAGTATCTTCTTTCTCCTTTTGTTTTATTTCTATTAAGGAGGACATGTTCATGTCCATACCTCTTTCATAGAAGCGGGAGAGAAACATTGCCTTGAATTCGTCAAAAGACGAAATAGAGTTATCGGGTAAGCTACGATACCAGTCATAAGCCGAACCCGTTAAGCACCCAATGAACACTCGAGTGAGAAGAGCATCATTTTTCTGCAAGTGTACAGTCATAATATCAAAGTAATTGATATATTGACTGGGAGATGCTTTTCCATCGAATAAAACCATAGATTGTGGCTTGAACTTCGGTAGAAAGGGTACATCATTCCAATGAGGAGGATAAGGTTGCTTAATCCCTAACCTCTGGAGCTGATCTTTGTGCCTCAAAACCTCAAACTGTGCTTTGAGTTCACGCACTGCTTGAATGGCTTCACTGGTTTGAGGAAGCACATTTGATTGAATAGTCGTTGGATGTACCGTAACCCCCACCGGAGGTGGTACATCTTCTGGAATGATGGGATCTAAAGATGCAGAATTTTGATTAACAGCATGTTCTTGAATATTCGAAGGTATATCAGCCCCTTGACTATCTTAAGTTTGTGCTGCTGTTGGTACCGGAGTTATTACTGTGGGTTGAGCAGTTTGCTGATTCAAAATTATCTGATGCATGCTTTGCACCATGTTGAGCATGTCTTTCAATGATTGCTCCACGGCAGTGAGACGTTGTTCTGTATTAGCAGATGACATCTCTGGTTCATCTCCAACAGCGTAGGATTCAACCTCTCTTGAAGATATAGAGGAATTAGTATAGAAGTATGAATCCACACTATCGGTATCAGACTCAAAAGATTGAGTACCCCCAGCTTCTGAATCAGAAATCTGCAATTGTCTTTTGTCTTCTTGATCGAGTATTCTGATATACTCCTTCAAAGGAATCAAGAAGTCTGTTGAATTGTTGTTGACCTGGAGTTTGGGACATGTTCCGTCTTGGTTGTCGTCCTCTGTTAGTATGAGATGCCATGTTGACTGATACATATGACAACTCATCTTCTTGGTCTTCAGCTTGATGTTGAAGTGAGAAATTCAGTCGATCAAAAACTGACCATTTTGAAGCTGAACAACAATAATTGATCACAACCTGATGATATCCACATTGATGTCTTTCTTGGGGGAGCATCACCGGAGATTGTGAATTCTTACGCTTTTGTATTAGCAATTCACGTAAGTCAGAAGGAGTGGAGGGAATATTCTTCTTTATTATATTTGGGGTAGAAAAACGTTTAGTCCCCTGTGTATAAAGAAGATTACTAGCTTCATTCGCAGAACCAAACTGTACATTTTTACGCGTTTGGAGTTGTGTGCGTAAATCTTGAGATTTAGCACGAAGGACCCCATTTTCATGGCGTGTAATTTGCAAGTTTGGTACCTTGCGTAAAGCAGTATAAGAAGGTTGTTGGTATAGGACAGAAGTTTTACCAACATCACTTTTTACGCTGTATGCGTTTAGGTATATTCACATTAGATGTGCAAACATCATTGTGAATTTTATCTACACTGTCACAGACAGGAGACTTACCTTTACGCGTAAAACATAAAAATTGATTATCTACCACATCACAGACGGGAGATTTTGTTTTACGCGAGGAGCGTAATTTGTGTGAGTCTACCACGTCACCGACGGAAGACGGGTTCTTACACTCAGAAACATTAGAATCTGCCACATTACAAATGGGAGACTCATTCTTATGCCTTGAGTGTAAAATTTGGTTCTTACCCACTGAGCGTAAAACTTGATTCTTATGCAGTGGGCGTGAAACCTGATTATCTTCTCCGTTACAAACGGGAGATAAATCATCACACTTTGAGTGCAACTCTGAAGTAAGGACTGCCTCGTTACGAACGGGAGCCCCTACGACAGGAGTGGAAAGAATTCCCTTGTCATCAGAAGCAACAGAGAGACCAGAAATCACTTTGGATTTGGGAATCCAAACTTTTCGTGCTTTGCGAGACTTTTGAACATTGGAGTGGTGAGAACCACCCCCAGTTCGGAGCATTTCTTCATAGGCAGTCTGGTCGAAGTGTACAACCAGAGTCTTCTTAGTCGAACCAACTGAAACATCGTCATATTGAGCAATCACTTCCTCGTCGGAGGAGAAAGTCGTCCCCAGCAGAGTCGCCATTTTGTTTCACTTAACAAAATTGCCAAACAAAAGGTTGAATTTTAAAAATAAAACGAGAAAAAGTACAAGAAGTACGAATTTGATTCTGGGAAAATTTTGCTATGGAAGTCTGATTCGTAAATGATCACTTTGTTCCTTGGACCATATGATGATGATGAAGATCACTGCTTAAAGTAGAACAACTTGGAAGAACTAAGTCACCAGAAAGGTATCGACGCACTTGGGCACTGATGGCGAGGCCGAATGCTTTCCTGCTTTGCTTCACTCTGTTCTGAAAGAAAAGTTGAAGAACAATGCTCTGGAGGATCAAAATCTCGAAGTCCTGATCTCTGTATTCTCCCCTGTTCTCTCCCTCTCCGTCTCTGTAAGAAAAATGAGTCTATTTATAGACTGGGGCTTCTGTGCGTAAAAAGATACCAAAATCTGTCTTTACGCTAACAACTGTCACCCATGATCAGAGTCATCCTTTGCATACGTTGACACGCGTCCCATCATTTCAGTGAGAATAGGATGCATGTACACACGTTCTTCGAAGTATATGGCATGAAGGCCATGTAGGCAGACCACGTTCCATACTGGCCAGAAAGAATAGGGCGTAAAAATAACTCCAACATCCTCTGGGCGTAAAGCAGTAAGATGAGCGTAAAATAGCTCTGTCATAGGTTTCCAGCGTAAAGTGGTTATTGAATAACCTTGAGCGTAAAATGGCTCAAATAGACTTTACGCACACATTGTTTTATGAGCGTAAAAACTCATGTAGAACTCCGTGCGTAAAAGAAACCATATCGTGAGCGTAAAGTAGCTCGATCCCCCGTAACGACAATACTGGTCTTTGTATAAGACAAATCCCATTGAATTCTATGGTAAATGCCATCATTAATATCTTCATGTCAGAGTTTGCATTAAATGAGAGATTTGACAGCTTTGTCCAGCGTAAAAGAGGATGCTCTGTCCTTGGCGTAAAACCATCGGTGTGGACCCAAGCGTAAAATGATCAGCCTGCTTAGGCGTAAAAGAGATTATCCGCTCTTGCTTGGTGTAGAAAACCAATGATTTATGAATGAGATGACTCTTGCTTTAAAGCACTTTTTACGCTCCTACAGTGCTGTCCCAAGCAAAAAAAAAATCAGCGACCTGGAACATGCCTAAATCAAGGCTTCCTTGTACCCAGATTATCATCAACTGCTGTTGTCAACAGGCGAATGTACTACCACCGAGAAGGTGCTCTGTCTTTCAAAGACTTCAACCTACGTCGACTGCATGTCAGGGACTCAACAGGGGGTCGACGAGCAAGGGAGAAGATGAACCCCGTGTTGCCATGTGCAACGTGGTACAGGGTTATAAAACTCTCAAGAAGTCATCCAAGAATCCTTCCGTATCGGCCACCAAGCCCAGGAAGCGGCCCGAGAGTAGCAAGGCAAAGGTACCCAGCACAGGTGTGTTCCAAGGCACATGTTCCAAATCTTTGTTAGGTGCCATGTCAGATGCTGAGGGTAGCCAACCTCCCACTATGCATGACAACATCGTGTTCCAATCTTAGAGGAGCCATATGTCACGACCCGTACCCGATTTTTTGGATACGAGACGTGTCCAAGCCAGCCTATGCCGCAGAGTCGGTGGTAGAACGCTGTCACGGCTAAGATGATCAAAATCACAAAAGAATAACATTTATTGCTCATTCACATTTCTAAATTTGATTATAATATTTACAACATTTATATTTAAAGAAAATACAAAGTTCTTACAATAGTAAAAATGATACAACTTCTATCTATCTCTAGGTTTCTGTCTGCAAGTACACCCGTATCTTCCAATGCTAAGAGGAGCCACAGCTAACCTGAAAAATGTTGGTTTCTAGTCAGGAATGGAACAAGTACACAAATCGACGGCAATGCAAAAACATAATAGAATTAACAAGACATGAAAATAACATATGAGAGATGAAAACTAGAAAGTAACTGATGACATGGCAAGTGGTGAAGAAGACAAGGAAAACAAATAAAATACAACTATCTATGTGTTTTGAAATATCATGTTCGACATGTGAACGGATAAGGGATAAATACGGCACCCTGCACGTGTCGTGTGCAGCTGCTATCAGTCAAGATTAGACATATTGGGATGGGTAAGGGATAGTTCACACGTCTACTAAGATATTTCCCCGTCGAGCTAGTACTCATGGAATCGGTTCGCAAGCATGGTAATCATGAAAATGACAGTCAAGAATGTATAATAAATCCATGATACTAATCTCTGTATGACGAGTGTGTCAACAAGCAGCAAGATATACGTATAAATATAAAATGAAAAGACTACTATGAATCGAAAGCAATCAGAAAGTGCACTTGCCTGAGGTCCTTTGCTGGTGAAACCGATAATACAATACTACTCAGTGAGCCACAACAGTCAAACTCGTACAACAGTCTCCAAATGCTGAAATAAATATTACCAACATTCTCAGAATAGTCAAATTAGTTAGGATTGCTTGTCCTTAAGTCCAATTCTGGACACAGGGGCAAAACGATAATTTTGGGTCAAAACGGTATCCACCGTTGGACCTGCTTTGCATCGAAAAGCGTGCCAGAGTCAATGGTCTCTAAATTCGTCAAACTACATGTCTATGAATTCGTTTTGATGATACGAACCTAACCGTATGTCCAAAATTAGATTCCGGCAGGCCGTGCACAATATCGCCCGTTGAATCGGACCGTGGGGCCCGCAAAACAGCGGTCCGATCAACTATCTCAGAATTGGACCAAACTTGGCATACAGGACCAAAAAAATGATACGGCCCTGTTGGAGCAAGTTTCGTCTCGATCTGACGAGCGTGCACAAAGTAATTAGAGAATTTGTATAGAGGTCGATACGGTAAATTTCGACAGATACGTATCAAATTCGTCGCACACACGCGACCAATTTGAATTCCGTCAAAGCCCACACATCCACGAAGCCATTACGCATCTTTTGATGCTTACAGTGCGTGACCACGTTGCCCGATTTGGCGGGACGCACGTCGTATCAAGATAATTTCTAAGTTTTTAAAACAGATTTTTGTCGGTATTTGGGATCAGTTTTCTCCGCATATAATCGATAAATTTTGAAACTACAAAAAGGGTTCTGGAGTGGTACAGGTGGTCTAGAGGTTTGTTAAGGTAGAATGTTTAAAACAATAACAGGTCGACCAGAACTGGTCCTCTAGCTGGGGTTCAAGACTTGTTCTATACAATGTTTTTGGGATATGTCTTCCTTCGACTTTGTGTCAAATTTCTGAACTGGTGGCTCAACCACGTTCGAATCTATATTTGTTGGCTCCCTAGTGGGTCATGTATACTATGCATAGGACGTTACGGATCAAAAATTGATTAAAAGTAGAGGAATATATATAGGTATGAAGTACCGTACTTCGCGGCGAAGTCTACTGCTGCTGTTATTGTTGTTCTTTTGTACGGCTGATTTAGAATTTAATAATGTATATATATAGGACCTACACTAGAAATAGATAATATTGAGGTTTATTTAGAATTTAATAATGTATATACATATACATGTTATGTATATACATAGGTGTATATGTGTACGTATATATAAATATATATATTATATACGTGTGTATGTGTATGTATGTATATATATATATATATATATTATATATATATATATATATATATATATATATATATATATATATATATATATATATATATATATATATGATTTTGCGCGTTGCCCTAGTGCGCCGCGCCCATATATCTTCATAGTTCTTCTCCGGCGGCTCCGGCTTGGCCCTAGGCCGGGCCGGCGTATTAATGGCCAAGTCCTTTGCAGCCGTGGTTGCGGGACGGGTCGAAGATCCTCCTCGTCTGCCACCGAGAACTCCATCCTCGTTTCAAGGTGCACCTGCAATATCTTTTTCGGATGAAGAAGAACAAGTCCTTTCAAACCCTCTTCGGTATGCTCTTATCGGGAAGTTCTCGCACTTCAAACCTTCGATTGAGGTGATCTGCAAGGCGTTGGCGGGATTTCAATTCCAGGGCTCCATTAAAGCTGGGGTAATCGATAGAAAACATATTCTGATACGGCCTTCTGTTGAAGAAGACTACCTCCGTCTGCGATCGAAGGATACTTGGTATGTTTCGAAAGCTCCTATGCAGATTTTCAAGTGGGAACCAGACTTTTCTCCCTCGTATGAATCATCTCTCATGCCTGTGTGG
This sequence comes from Iris pallida, assembly GCA_029216955.1. Lineage (NCBI taxonomy): Eukaryota > Viridiplantae > Streptophyta > Magnoliopsida > Asparagales > Iridaceae > Iris > Iris pallida. Next base: position 7,264,168 of record JANAVB010016196.1, on the reverse strand, counting down.
GTTGATCTTCCTGATCTTCCACATCATTTATATGATAAAGAGGCGCTCATTGCTATTTCTTCTGCTATTAGTAATCCTTTGAAGATTGATAAGGCCACGACTGATCTGTCTCGGCCTAGCAGAGCCAGGGTCTTCGTCGAAATAGATGCAAGTAAGCCTCTCCATCATCGTGTTCGTATAAATTTGCCTCGAGGTAGAAGCTTTTGGCAGAATTTGGAATATGAGTATACTCCGCTTTACTGTTCCCATTGTCATCATCAAGGACACGTTGTTGCACATTGTAAACTCAAGAATAAAGGGAAAGAAGTTATGCATGAAGATCCAATTGTCGACCAGAATCAATCGAAGAATGACACGCGTCGGCCACAAGATGCATTGGTTGTTACTCGCATCATGCAGCGTCCCAATGCAGGAAACCCACCTATTAATGAAGGGGATCAGAGTGTAGACGGTGTTAACCCACCAATCGAGGCCATCATTACTCCAGATAAAACAAACTTGGTTGTATCAGAGCCATTAATACCTGTTAATCTTTTCCCACCTGCCCCAACTGACAAAACCGTCACTAACGTCCCTGGCTCTAGTACTGAGGAGATAGTCTCACGTCAACCTGTCTCATCGGAGGGGACGGAGAAGGAATCGGCGGCACTTGCAGTAGTCCATATGGCTGATTCTGATGATGGGTTCAGTGGTGATCCACCTATTGAAGGACAAATTGCTGAAGAAGAACAACCTGATAGAGACCAACTGGAAGAAGGAGAAGTACGTGATCCCCTATTTTGTTGGACAGATGAAGTCGAGAGAGAGGACAACCAGCTGGAGGACAGAAACAACCAAGGAGTCATTCCAGGAAGTGATTCTCAAGCCAAAACTTCCACAATCCAAAAAAGGAAAAATTCGAAGAAGATGATCGAGCCTTCAGATCGAGTCACCCGACAACAAGCCAACTTACAATCCCCAAGTAAATTCCAATCCAATAATGTTTAATATTCTTCTTTGGAATGTTCGAGGTGTTGCAAGTAAGATGACTATCAAAAGGATTAAAACATTAGTGAGGTTACATAAGATTGTTTTGAAGAACAGTTTGGCAACTCTAGAGGGGGGGTGAATAGAGTTTATATAGAAAAATAGCCAATTAAAAATAACTCTTTCACCAATAATAAATAATTAGAGTAAAGTGCAGAAAATAAATAGGGAGCAAAAGAGCATACGCAAACACAGCGATTTTAACCTGGTTTTCCTCGTGGAGGACTAGTCCAGGCCTGAGAACTCTAGCTCAGGATTAAATCCACTATTTGTGAAATAGTAGTTTACAACCCGTGCCTTTACTTCAGAAGAGCACGTCAACTTCTAACAGAGGATCGCAGTGGCGATTTGCTTGGAATTGTCCAAGCGACTTCTTCGACTCTTGCACAAGAATCCTAACTGAGAGATGCTGAACAGTCGAGACTTAGGAGGCTTGTGGCTAGTAGATGGGAAGGATATGGCTTATTTGAGCTTATAAGAGAGAAGAGAAGAGAAGATTGGATGGATTGGAATGAGAGAATTCATGCCCTATTTATAGTGTTTTTATAGGCAGAATTCGGCCAGAATTCGGGTAGAAAAATTCAAATATTTGGCCGTTGGACAACTAGCAACCAGCTAACCCTAAAATTAGGGTTCCTGATTTCTAGGGGACAGAGTTCGGCCCGAACTCTGTGTGGAGGCAGAGTTCGGCCCAAACTCTGTCTCCAGAGCACAGAGTGGTTCAAAGGGGACCATTTGGGAATTTCTGGTTTGGTGGAGCTTTGGGATTTTTGGGTAGGCCATAGTCTAAGTTTCAAGAGCTCAGCATGACTTAGATTACATTAGTCTAGACTCAAAGAAAGTGTAAAATACAGACTCGAATCAACTGAGACACGAAAGCTGAGCTGTCTTCTGTCTTGAGCTTAATGCAGACGTCGTGTGTCGTATTAAATTATTACAGATATTATTTAGTCAATATTGTCAATATTTGGTTGACTGTGACTTTGTGTCAACAATCTCTCCCATATTGATAATTGACAAAATAATATATGTATATTCAACATTCATACCTGGACACAGTTGATCATAGCAACATAGCTCCCCCATAATCGATACCGAGCTAGAAATAAGAGCTCCCCCGTGATCAGTGAACGGTGCTGAGCTAGAAGAAATAGCTCCCCCGTAAATAATGCATTGAACCTGTATAATATCTCCAAAAAGCACAAACAAGCACAGATATACGAAAGCGAAAGATATGATACCAAATATATATCTAGCCAGAATATACATAGTTCTCCCCCTTTTGGCATTTAGCAATATAGACTGCAGAGGAACATGGAAACGCAGTAGACAATAATAGTAATGCAACCACACCAAGCAGAGAAGAAACAGTATATAAATAAACAAAATGAGTCACTAGCATAAAAGATAAAACTACGATAAGCATAAAGTGCATAACCAAATGTCAAACACACAACCAGAGTTTTAGAACATCCAAGTACATAAAAACTAAATAACTAGAAATCAAAATGCATCATCATCAGCAGCAGTGGCAGATAGTAGCCAATCTCCATCACGGAGCACGAGATGGTCCAGGAGTGTCTGAGTGACCAGGGAAGGAGCGACGGGGGTCCACAAAAGCATCATCTGGATCCATGTAACGCATGACCCACGGATCATCAATGCGATGGCCCGTGCGCGCTGGATCCCGCTCCATGGGAATGTGCAGATGACGAGATAGAGAATACCGTATATCATGCAGAGAGTTTCCGAGGGCACTCATCTGCAGAGTAGTACGATAGTCCAGCTGTGTCCAGCGATCGTCCTCAAGAGTAAAACGATCCCGGAGCATAGTCTGAATAGACTCAAGAGAGGCAGGTGGAGGAGTTGCATCCTGACCGAGTGGAGGGGCGTCAGGCTCCTCATCATCAGAATGCTCAGAAGCCTCAGGAGAGGCGACGACTGCCTGAGTACGTCGTGCCTTGGACAGGAAAGCAGGAGCAGGCAAGAACTGACAGTCATGAATAGGAATAATGAACGTACGAAAAACCATAGGAAGATATAAAGGATAAACCAATGCTCTTGGTTTCTTCCTACAATTTATCATCCAGTCCATCATTGTCCTAGGAAGATTGAAGGGGATACGATAATGAAGGTGATACAAAGCAGATATCTCAAAGTAGGTAACTTCATCAGTGGAGCCAGCTTTTGGCAAGATAGTGTTAAAAATGATTCGATGAAGTTCATAAAAATATGGGTTGAGGTGCTTGGCCATAAGTTTGCGAGGACTTATGTTAGGAGCACATAATTCCTCCTTGAAACCTTCAAGAGAAGTATTGCCAACAAATTGAAATTGACGAGCTTCCACAAGTTTATCCCAAGCATCGAGATTAAGAAGATCAAAAAAATCCCCCAACTCAGAATCATTGAAAGCAATGTCAATACCGGCAACCCGGGAATAGATGTGGGTTGCATCGAAAGTTAAATTGCAATAAAACATTTGGATGGCGCTACGGTAAATGACAAAGTTTGAGGCAACTAACTCATCCAAACATAGATCACGAAATAATGATTCATATTGAGAAAAGATTATAAAATTTATCGGATGTCCCCCGAACACCGGACGAGTCCGAAAGTCGCTAAACCACGCATTAGACGCGTCGAGCGACACAAATAATCGTTCGTCATATGTATTCGGATCATGGGGACATGGCGGGTTGAACAACGGATGAATGGGTTGTTGTTCAACTACTTGCTCAATTGGAGGATGAGGATTCGAAGAGGAAGCTCCCTCAGTTCGAGTCCTTTTCCCACGATTGGACAAGCGAGGAGCCATTTGCAAGAAAATAGAGAACTTGAAATGGAGAGAAAGAAGGGGATATACCTGAAATCAACAACAAATAATGGAAGAGAATGATGAGAAACCCCTTTCCTTTGATTTTGAGAAGGAATGGACCACACTAGATAGAAAACTAGGGTTAGGGTTTGTAGGAGAAAGTTTGGAGAGGTGGAGAAGAAGGAAAGAATGAAGGAGAGAGATGAAAACCCGAAAATAAAGAGAGGGTTTTCTTTGGTCGGAGGGAATCTGAACCGTACAATCTAAAAGGATTAAACGGTGGAGGCTGTCCCCGACGCTGGAACAATGGGACCGAACTCGGCCCGAACTCTGGTAGGGGCAGAGTTCGGCCCGAGTTCTGGGTTCATGTCCCAGAACATAAGTCAGGCCAAAAAATAGAGAGAATGGTTAAGTGGTGAAAAAGAGTTAGAAATGAGGATAAAAGCTTGATGAAATCAATCAGATAGATAGAGAGGTAGACTAATATCAGAATGAACTTAGAAATTAGTAAATAGGCAATAATAAATCAAAACAAACCATATAATGAACAAGGAAATATAATATAATTCAATAGTTTGAATTTGCCATGGGTTAGCTGCAGGGGCCGGATCCCAGCTAGCGGTAGTCCTGAGGACTAGTGCACCGTGTCGCTTAGGCTTTTATGCCTTGTTGTCAGAAGGACCCTTTCGGCTTGTACCCATACCAAATTCATCGTAAAAGAATCATACTATACTCGATATTTACGCAGGTGAGTTTCAATTTATGACCGCTTCATCTAAAATTCCAAGTTCACGACAAAGGAAATTGAAGCGCTCTTCGGATAAAGGCTTAGTAAAGAAGTCTGCTAGCTGATGATCAGTGTCAATAAATTCTAAGTTAATCGTGCCGTTTTGCTGATGATCACGCAAAAAGTGGTGTCTAATCTCAATGTGTTTAGTGCGTGAGTGGCAGACAGGGTTCTTAGTCAAATTAATGGCACTAGTGTTGTCACAGAATATAGGAATATGCATGAAAGATAACTTATAGTCTTCAAGGATTTGCTTCATCCACAGAATTTGTGTACAACAACGCCCAGCTGCTATGTATTCAGCTTCTGTTGTGGATAGTGCGACAGAGTTCTGCTTCTTGCTAAACCAGGAGACTAAAGCCTTTTCTAATAAGTGACACGTGCCGCTCGTACTTTTACGGTCGACCTTGCATCCAGCAAAGTCAGCATCAGAGTAACCAATAAGGTTAAATGATGTGGACTTGGGATACCATAGGCCCACTGTAACCGTACCCTTAAGGTATCGAAAGATACGCTTAACCGCGGTCATGTGTGATTCCTTAGGATTAGCTTGATATCTAGCACATAGGCAAACACTAAACATGATATCGGAACGACTAGCAGTTAAATAAAGTAAGCTGCCTATCATACCTCGATACTTACGTTGATCAACAGGTTTGCCGCTCTCATCTGGTTCGAGTTTGGTTGAAGTAGCCATTGGAGTGCTGATTGGTTTGACGTTGTCAAGATCGAACTTCTTCAGCATGTCCTTGGTATACTTCGATTGACAGATGAAAGTTCCATTTGCCATTTGTTTCACTTGCAGGCCAAGAAAGTAGTTGAGCTCTCCCATCATGCTCATCTCAAATTCCGTCTGCATACACTTGGCAAATTCTTGACAGAGGGTTTCATCAGTAGAGCCAAAAATGATATCATCAACATAGATTTGAATCAATAGAATAGTGTCTTTAAAAGATTTTATAAACAGTGTAGTGTCAACTTTTCCTTTTGAAAAACCTTTCTCAAGTAAGAAGCTACTTAGCCTTTCATACCAAGCTCTGGGGGCTTGTTTGAGGCCATAAAGCGCTTTCTTTAGCTTGAACACGTGGTCGGGAAATTTGTGATTTTCAAAGCCAGGAGGTTGTTTCACATAAACTTCCACCTTAATAAAACCATTCAAGAAAGCACTTTTCACATCCATTTGAAATAATTTAAAGTTTTGAAAATTAGCAAAAGCACAAAGCATCCGAATGGATTCTAGTCTAGCAACAGGAGCATACGTCTCATCGTAGTCGATACCTTCCTCTTGGTTGTATCCTTGAGCTACTAGACGAGCTTTGTTACGTGTGACTGAACCATCTTCATTTACTTTGTTTCTAAAAACCCATTTAGTACCAATTATCGAGTGATTAACCGGTTTAGGAACGAGTTCCCATACTTGGCTTCTCTCGAATTGGTTGAGTTCTTCTTGCATAGCAGAAATCCAAAATTCATCATTAAAAGCTTCAGAAATGTTTTTAGGCTCTACTTGTGAAATGAAGGCAGTGCTAGCAACGGAGTCTCTTAGTGATGATCTAGTAGTTACTCCATGTGAAACTTCTCTTATAACTAAATTTTCTGGATGAGAAGGTTTGAAAGAGAATTTCTTAGGCAAACCCTCTAGAGAATCAGTTTCGGTTGAAGTATTCATTGGAGTAGAAGTTGATGGCTCAACGTCATCATCAAGAGTGCTTACTGCACTGTTATCTTTATCGAAAGTCACATTTGTTGACTCTTCCATAATAAGTGAGCGTTTATTAAAAACTCTATATCCCTTACTCTTGGCGGCATAACCAAAAAAGATACCATCGTCAGCTTTGGCATCAAATTTGCCTAAGTTGTCTTTGGTGTTAAGGATAAAACATCTACAACCAAAAACTTTAAAATAAGAAACATTGGGGGTTCTCCCAAACCAAAGCTCATAGGGTGTTTTCTTCGCAATGGGACGAATCAGCACCCTATTCAAAATGTGGCATGCTGTACTGACAGCTTCTGCCCAAAAGTATTTCGGAAGTGAAAATTTATTCAACATGACTCTGGCCATATCGTCGAGAGTTCTATTCTTCCGCTCCACAACACCATTTTGTTGAGGAGTTCTAGGACAAAAAAATTCATGATCAAAACCATTTATATTACAAAAATTTTCAAAATCATAATTTACGAATTCGCCTCCATGATCGCTTCGAATTCGAGTAATCATGTAGCCTTTTTCGTTTTGAACTTTCTTTACAAAAACTTTGAAAACAGAAATAGCATCGCTCTTATTAGCGAGAAAGAAAACCCAAGTAAATCTCGAAAAATCATCAACAATAACAAATGCATAAAGTTTGCCACCAAGGCTAGCTATTCTACTAGGACCAAATAAATCCATATGAAGTAGTTGCAAGGGTCTAGTAGTACTTACAGAGTTGATGGAATGAAATGAGGATTTAGTTGTCTTGTTTAGTTCACATTCGGCACATACCGTGTCCTTTTTGAATGTGATGTCAGGCAATCCTCTCACTAGCTTCTTGGTAGACAGCCTGGATATAGCATCCATGTTGGCATGACCAAGACGCTGGTGCCAAAGTAGTCGTTCGTCTTTGTGGGCATATCGACATCTACCTGCATTGTTAGTATTTATAGAAAGATAGAAAATATATATGTTGTCCTCTCTTTTCCCTTCAAAAGCAATGTCTCCTGTTGACCTATCATAGATGTAGCAACTATTTTGTCCAAAGTTAATATCATATCCATGATCAGCAAGATGACTAATGCTGAGCAGGTTATGCTTTAACTCGGTCACTAGGCAGACATCCTTTATTACAGGAGAAGGAGGATGACCAATGATACCATTACCTATTATGTGCCCTTTGAAATTGTTACCGAAGGATACATATCCTTCTCTCTTCATCGATAGTGATGCAAAAAGATTTGTGTCTCCCGTCATATGTCGCGAGCATCCACTATCGAGAATCCACTTACTTTCAGTTGAAGAGGAAAGGTCCACCTACATCAAGAGTAGATGTGACCTTTGGTACCCGAGTTCTTGAGGGTCCTGAAAAGTTAGTCTTTGGAAACCAAGCATATATCTTTTTATCTACAAGTCTTCTAACTTCGCACTGTGGTGAGATGTGTCCATGTGATCCACAGTAAGTACAGATATCATTCTTATTTATACTAGGAGCATGAGAATAATATCTATAAACAACAGGATGAGGATGGACATGATGTGAAGAGTTAGCATGGTGATGATGATTATGCATAGAATGAGTGGCATGGTGATGGTGTCTATGAGGCATGTCATGATGGTATTGTCTATGATGTGTGACATGCTGATATTGTCTATATGGCATGGCATGATGATTTTGTCTATATGGCATATGATGATCTTGTCTATATGGAATTACATGATGATCTTGTCTATATAGCATGGCATGATGATTCCTATGTGTGGAGTGATGTGGATTGTGTCTTTGTGCATGATGATTGTGTACTGAGTGAGAATTATTCTTACGTGCACGTGGTTTGTGAAAGTTTGTGTATATAAATGCATGGTTATGTGCTGCATGAGAATGACGTGGTTGACTAGCATGAGTGGTGTTGTGCCCATGTGATTGGGTTTGAGGTTGAACAACCTGTTTACCCAATTTGGTTTCTAATCTTTTAGAAACAGCTTGCAGTTCATCAACCTTAATATTTAAGCCATATATCTTAGTCATGGAAATCTTGTGTCTACTCTTTTCTTCAGCAAGCAACGTGTTGAGTGTAGTGATTTCTTGAGTTTGTTGCTCAATACGTGCTTCAGCATCATGTAAGCCTAATTTAAGCTTGGATACTTTATCAGTGTCATTAGTGGGTGTCGTGTTTCTAATATTATCAAGAAGTAAGGAAATCCTTTGTATCTTATCTTCAAGACTTTTGATTTTGTCCTTGGCATGTTTGTATTTACCGATGACCTTTTTGTGATCATCGAGTAAATCAGTGAAAGCATCGCTAAGTTCATCAAAAGAGAAGTCATCTAGAGTTTCGTTAGATACCTTGTTGGAAGTTGCTATTAGGCACACATTTGCTGTATCTTGAGGAGAGTCCTTTTCTTCCTCGGAGTCACTTGCTTCACTTTCATGCCAAATGCCTGTGTTGGCATATTTCTTTGATAAGTTCTTTTTGTATGGCTTCTCATAGCGGTTGCTCTTCTTCAGGAATGGGCAGTCTTTTCGGACATGTCCAGTCTTCTTGCAACCGTAACAAGTTGGCTCTTCTTCATCGTCTTCTTGTGATTCCTTCTTCCTTCGATTGAAGCGAAGGAATTTCCTGAAGTTGCGAACCATGAGAGCTTGGTCTTCATCATCCGAGTTATCTTCTTCGGTCTCATCGTGATTAGCCCTTCGCTGATGAGCTTTGAGTGCGATCTCCCTGGTCTTCGGAGCAGGCTCTTCGAAGTCCTTGAGGTCAAGCTCGTGAGTCATGAGCTTACCCATCAAGGTCTCCATTGACATTGTTGTGAGATCGTTTCCTTCTATGATGGCAGTCACCTTAGGGTTCTAAATCTTTGGTAACCCTCTGAGCAACTTACGAATCTTCTCGTAGTTTGAGTACTGCTTTCCAAGTGAGGATAGAGGATTGATGATGTCGAGGAATCTTGTGAACATTTGAGTGATCGTCTCATTTGGCTTCATCTTGAAGGCTTCGTATTCTTGAGTGAGATGGCTTATTTTGGATTCCTTGACCTGTGTGGTTCCTTCATGCGTCACTTCTAGAAGTCTCCATACTTCATGAGCAGTGGTGCATGTAGAGACCCTGTTGAACTCATTCCTGTCTATAGCACAGAATAAAGCATTAATAGCCCTAGCATCTAGACTTGCCTGTTTCTTCTCCTCGACAGAATATTTGTCGTGTGGTTTCTCAATGAGGTCACCATCGACAACTATCCTGGCGGGCTTTTTGTAACCGTCAGTGACGACAGTCCACAGGTCAAAGTCTAGAGACTTAAGATAGAAGCTCATCCTTGTTTTCCAATATGTGTAGTTAGTCCCATCAAATAGGGAAGGCCTATGAGTGGACTGACCTTCACCATGATTGGAAATCAAGGATTGTGTGGTTGCCATGGATCAGCTCTTAGGATGTTAGTCCTTGTAAAGAGAACAGAGCTCTGATACCAATTGAAGAACAGTTTGGCAACTCTAGAGGGGGGGTGAATAGAGTTTATATAAAAAAATAGCCAATTAAAAATAACTCTTTCACCAATAATAAATAATCAGAGTAAAGTGCGGAAAATAAATAGAGAGCAAAAGAGCATACGTAAACACAGCGATTTTAACCTGGTTTCCCTCGTGGAGGACTAGTCCAGGCCTGAGAACTCTAGCTCAGGATTAAATCCACTATTTGTGAAATAGTAGTTTACAACTCGTGCCTTTACTTCAGAAGAGCACGTCAACTTCTAACAGAGGATCGCAGTGGCGATTTGCTTGGAATTGTCCAAGCGACTTCTTCGACTCTTGCACAAGAATCCTAACTGAGAGATGCTGAGCACTCGAGACTTAGGAGGCTTGTGGCTAGTAGATGGGAAGGATATGGCTTATTTGAGCTTATAAGAGAGAAGAGAAGAGAAGATTGGATGGATAGGAATGAGAAAATTCATGCCCTATTTATAGTGTTTTTATAGGCAGAATTCGGCCAGAATTCGGGTAGAAAAATTCAAATATTTGGCCGTTGGACAACTAGCAACCAGCTAACCCTAAAATTAGGGTTCCTGATTTCTAGGGGACAGAGTTCGGCCCGAACTCTGTGTGGAGGCAGAGTTCGGCCCAAACTCTGTCTCCAGAGCACAGAGTGGTTCAAAGGGGACCATTTGGGAATTTTTGGTTTGGTGGAGCTTTGGGATTTTTGGGTAGGCTATAGTCTAAGTTTCAAGAGCTCAGCATGACTCAGATTACATTAGTCTAGACTCAAAGAAAGTGTAAAATACAGACTCGAATCAACTGAGACACGGAAGCTGAGCTGTCTTCTGTCTTGAGCTTAATGCAGACGTCGTGTGTCGTATTGAATTATTACAGATATTATTTAGTCAATATTGTCAATATTTGGTTGACTGTGACTTTGTGTCAACATGTTTTTCTGACAATTATAGAGCCTAAAGTTGAGGTGTCTCAGCTACATCATTATAGAATCAAGCTTGGTTTTGCATGAGCTTTTTCTAATGATCGTGGCAATATTTGGGTGCTAGCAAAGGAGGCATGTGAAGTTCGGGTTATTGATTCTCATGATCAAGCTTTATCAGTTATAACAGGGCATTACATGCTTCCTACTGAGGCTCTGTTCACTGTGGTTCATGGTGATAACACTAAGGAAGGTCGACGTGTTCTCTGGGACAGGTTAGCTCAGCTGCAGGACTCACATCCTATTCCTTGGGTAGTCGGGGGAGATTTTAATGATGTGCTTAGATCTGAGGAGAAGATTGGTGGTCGTGTTGCAGACCCTGTTTCCATGCAGGAATTTGCAAATTTTAAACTGGCTTCTGGACTATCAGAGCTCCCATACTCTGGTAGCTGCTTTACGTGGTTGAAATTGATGAAGGATGGAAGGTGTGGTTCTAGATTGGATCGTGTTTTGGTTGACTCTGCTTGGTTCAGGCTAGCTCCATTGTCTAAAGTCGATCATCTCAATAAACTGGAATCGGATCATGCTCCGATCCTGGCCCAGTTTAAAAGAGAGACAGGGGGAAGGAAACAATTCAGATTTCTTGATCTGTGGACATCACATAGGGAGTTTACTGACATTGTCAAACATGCTTGGTGTTCTGTAAATTACCCCAATGCTGTTACTAGGGTATCTCTGTTTGGATGCCTGTAGGAAAATGTTATCTACTTGGAGTAGACGGTCATATGGGGATATTTTTCAATCAGTTAAGGAGGCAGAAGATGGTGTGTTAAGTACGGAATTGCAGTATGAAGCTATGAACAATTTCGAGTCCTTGATCCAACTTTCTCAGGCCAAGGCCCTGCTCAAACAGAAAGTTTGTACTGAGGAAGCCTATTGGCGTCAAAAGGCTCGTCTCAAATGGGATTTAGATGGTGATAAAAACACAGCTTACTTTCATGGCTGCGTGAATTATCGCAAGAAGTCTTTGCATATTCATTCTGTTACAAATGATGCTGGAATTATTCTTACGGAGAAGCAGGATATACATCTTCATGCTAAGGAATTCTTTTCTAAATCATATGAGAGGGGGGAGATTAAAGATGATGAGGATCTATTGAATCTTATTCCTAGTATTGTGACAGACGAAGATAATATGACCCTCATTGCAGAACCTTCGAAGGAAGAGATCGTTGATACTATTAAGAGTCTGGATAAATCCAGTGCCTCTGGTCCAGATGGGTTTACTCCTTCATTCTATCTTCACAGTTGGGACATAGTTGGAGATGACATTCAAGAAGCTATCTCTATGTTCATGGATGGGTTCTCTCTTCCTCGGACTTTCACTAACACTTCTCTTGTGTTGATTCCTAAAGTTAAGCAACCTCAAACTTTTGGTGATTACAGGCCTATTAGTTTATGTTCTGTTTTTAACAAAATTATCTTAAAGCTATTAGCGCTCCGTCTAGCTCCACTGTTACCACGATTGATATCTCAGGAGCAGAGTGGTTTTGTGCAAGGGAGGGAAATAGTTGATAATATTCTTTTAGCTCAAGAGATGATGGCCAAAATGCAGAAGAAGAACAGAGGAGGGAATATTG